>CM019073.1:71100287-71700287 GCA_009667805.1 Leptobrachium leishanense | reverse complement strand
TTCTCCTGGAGGTAGTGGAGATCTATCAGGCGGAGTCGCAGGAGGTTGACCGGAAACGGCGGGGAGCAGTCCCATTGTGCGAAGGTGGTCCTCGGCCTCAGCCATCGTAGTAGCCACCAGGGCCCGTCGATGTTGTGGAGAGATTGAGAGCGCCAGAGGTGCCCCATTTATATCCGATGTCATGGGTACAGAGGAGAGCCATAGCCAGTCAGAGCTGTCGCCGAGCAGCCAGCACCAGAAAGGGGATATCTCGGAACACGGCGATAGTAGCTCCTTCAAATGGGATCGTGGGTAAATTCCGCACAGCTCGAAATAATGAGGAATGTAGAGTGATTTCTCGCAGTGTAAGGAGGACGTCGCGTGGTGGTTTCGCGGGGGCCATTTGCAGCTTTCCGAACACGAAGAGCCATGAGAACAGAGGCTCGGAGGGGTTCCGATGAATTGAGAACAGTCTCTAGAAAATACGTGACAAATGGCAACAACTATGAGTCCGGCACGGTCTCCAGTATTCCACAGAGTTTCACATTCAGTCGTCTGTGCCGCGACTCTAGTGCCATCACGGCAGAGTGTAGACTGCTGACCTGGGCTTGCAAAGTGCTCACAGATGAGGATGTCGCGGCCTGCGCCCCCTCCATCTCCTGCGTGCGGGTCTGCAGTTCCTCTACCTGGGCTCGAGTCTCAACAACTGTCGCATCAAGGGACTGGAAATCCGCTTGCCACGATCTCCTTGCGTCTTCTAGCAGATTACGTATGTCCCCTTTTAGTAGCAGGTAGTGCATCTTGCCCCGAGCCTGATGGCGCCATGTGCGGAACCGGAGGGACGCCATCCTCCTCCACCACCAGCTGAGTCCCCGGGTCCAGTGCAGAGCGTAGCGGCAGCCTCCTCCCCAGACCTCCGCCAAGCGAGAGTCGGATGTCAGGGATGCCGGAATCCTCCCCCGCCCCGCCAGCTTTACTCTTCTTCCCCATCCGGGGAAACAACGACTCAGCCCGGGGTCAGAGATGCGCGCCCGCACCAGGCCTCTAAGATGGCCCCGACAGGCCGTGAAGGGAGCAGCTCAGCGGCCCGTTCCCCAAGCGCAGGTCCGGAGTGGGAGACTAAACAGGCTCCGGATTACCTCCACCTGATGTCCGACGGCTGTGTAGCGAGTGACTCTCCCCTGTCCTTTTGATGTGTACCTGTGCTTTCTGGGCTGACTGGTTTATGTTGTAAATCCATCTCCCACTGGGTGTCGTTCTATTGCCTTAATAAATGAAGGAGTCCAGGGTCTGTGCAGTCTCTTGGTACATGGACTCCAGCTTGAACCAGCATTGTGTCTGACTCTTCTTGGGCTAAAGATGTACTTCATCCCTTATACAGAAAGAACTGAATGTAGCGTGCTTTGTTATAATGACAGAATTGTTTGTGCAGGGCGCACTTTAATACCGAAGTGTACCTTTTAGTGCACCGGGACTTTGTGCGCAAAGTCCAACCAAAATATCCACCTCAGTTTATGCAACCCACACATTATATACAGTTTTTCCCGCCATTAAATGGACTATCTAAAGATACCATTTTTTCCATCATATCGTATAATTTACTATATAAAAAGAATATGAAATATGATGAAAATATGGAAACACCTTTCTTTTCAAAATTGAATCCCCGGCCTAAATAGTTTAAAAATGTCCTGAGATTAGAAATACCCAATTTTTACATGTTTTTGCTTTTTAACCTCTTCACTGCTGAGCCATTTCACCTCTGTGCGCTGAGCTCATTTTGACTGTTTTATGCTCATCATGTTTAAATGCCAACTTAAGTCCTATTTTATTAAAGCCCCCCCCCAGACGATTACAATTTTTTAATTTTTTTAAAATGTTTTTAATTCTTTTTACACCAAACCTAGTCATGTTTGGTATCATTGGAAACGGATCAGAGGGATCCAAAGGATCTCCCATCTCCGCTTAGCAGCTAGGGGGTTAACTGGGGTTAACACATATGGTGACGACGTCAGTGGGTGGGGGGTGACTCGGAGGCTTGGCTGACATCCACGATGTCGGCCACTTCCGGGTTTGAATCGCGATCCGGCAATGCAGGGGTTAAAGACCGTGGTTAGAGACACTCCCCTTTCCAGCAGTACTTTCCTTTTTTTTGTAGATGGAGTGCTTTGGGAGGGAGAGGAGCCCCCTCCCCTTTCCCAGTTTTCACTCCAGGCACCGGGGGACGCTTGGCGATGACATCATCGCTACTGCCGGGCCACCTGAAAAGGTGGGGTAGACTTCCAGCCTGCCAGTCCACTGCAGGAACTCGTACAGAGAGGTGAGTATAGGGAGGGAGGAAGGTTAGGAGACCGTGACATACATAGTACGTCCGCGGTCATTAAGGGGATTTCCCCACAGGACAAACTATGTACGAAAGCAGTCAGGAAGGAGTTAAACATGCTGCAAGACGGATTTTTCCATGTAGTGGCCATCAGCAGAAATTGATTATATGTGTCTATTTAAGCAGATATTTTGTCCATGCATGCCCACATTGGTTCAGGTTATCCCACAATTGCCTCAAATACTAGCAGGTCTTTGTTGTGTTTTGTTATTATTCACACATGCCGGAGTGCACATTGTGTATTTAACCCTGCAGATCATAATGGACAGTGACCTGCAGCACAACACTGGAAAGATCTTTGTTGGCATTCAGTTTGAGTACACAGACAATATGCAAGAAGAATTATATGCTAGGCAGGCATTTAACGTAAGCGTTTGATCTCATAAAATTGTACAGATGTGATAAATTACAGAGACTTTTTTTAAAAATATAGATTATTATTAAAGAGGTAGAGCTTCAATCAACTCCTTATTTTCTTTATGCTTACGGTAACTTCACCATCTATAAAGACTTCCATGTCTTTCCATCTACCCTCACCTCCACACTCCATTTTCATTATTCCCTCATTGCTTCCATCCCCCTTCTCTCAAATCAGGCATTTATCATTCACTTCTGCACTCTTTCACCATCCACTTAGAAGCAAAAACCCGCTCCCTGCACATTCAAATCTTATTTCCATGTCTTGTACTTCTCACTCGCTCTTCTCCTCGCTGCAGGGGATGTCTCCCCTAACCCTAGGCCCTCCATGGCTACAGAATTGCACTCATCCTTCAGATTTAGAAACCCAACCAACCTCAGACACCTTAACACATCCCCCACTCCCACCTTCCACTTTGGACTCTGGAATGCTAGGTCGTGAGTAACATGAAGAAATCTACTGCCGTCCGTGACTTCTTCATCTCACGCTCCCTACATCTACTGGCTTTAACCGAAACCTGGCTATCTCCATCCAATACTGCAACCCCTGCTTCCTTAACACATGGTGGTCTCCAATTGACGCCCCCCCAGACCAAGTGGCACAAATGTGGCTGTGTGGGATTCTTACGCTCTTCTCACTGCTCCTTTCTGCCCATTCCTCTGTCTATCTCTTACTTTCCCCACTTTCAAGGTCCATGATATCCACCTGTTTAAACCTCTAGCAGCTCGTATTGCTGTTATCTATCGACCCCCCCCTGGCCAACCTCTTCTCTTCCTTGATCATTTTTCTTCTTGGCTCCCACACTTCATGTCCTCTGACATTCCGTCCTTCATTCTTGGTGACTTTAACATCCCTGTTGACTCGCCACTTAGCTCAGCTGCTTCGCGATTTCTCTCCATTACGTCCTCATTTGGCCTCACTCAGTGTTCTGTCTCCCCCATGCACACAGCTGGCAATACTTTGGATCTCATGTTCTCCTACTCGTGCCCTATCTCTAATCTCACGATTACTCCTCTCCTATTCTCTGACCATCATCTTCTAACTTGTGACTTCAGTTCTTTCCATGTTACTCCATCTGGACTCAAACTTTAGAAGACTTGCAGAAATCTCCACAGCAATTCTCTGCTGTTATATCTGTACCCCTCTTGGCTTCATCAGGACAGGAGAGAGATAAGCCAGTCCTCACCCGCTACAACTCTTTTCGCCACCCTCGATAAGTTGGGACCATCAAAACCCGGGTGGCAGTGAGGCAAAACCTGCAACCCTGGCACAACAAATTGACCTGGCATATCCACAGATGTTCTAGAACTGCTAAACGCTATTTGAGAAAGACCCACTTCCACTCTGACTTTCTTCAACTCTGGCCTCTTTCTTTCTAAGCAGTAATTCTATACGGCGCTCATACACTCTCACTCCCAGAACCCAAAACACCTGCTCAGTGCATTAAACTCCCTTCTCCATCCTGCTGTGGCTGTTCCTCACACTGACCTCATTGCCGAGGACCTAGCGTGCTTTTTCACAGCAAAAATAAAACAGAAGAACCAAAATCTCAAAAATGCCGCTATCACCCATGCAGGAAGATATTCATGTCTATTCGCACACATTTAACTTGTTTCCTACTCTTAAGTGAACAAGAGGTCTTCAAGTAATTACGATTCTCTCATCCCACTACCTGCCCCTCGATCCTGTTCCCTCACATCTTACCAAAACACTGTTTCTCTTGTACCGTCCTTGACCCACACCATCAATCTGTCCTTAACCTCTGTGGTCTTTCCTGCTCCCCTCAAACATCCCACGGTAGCCCCGATCCCAAAAAAGCAGTCTCTGAATCCGACTGCTCCATCCAACTACCGCTCCGTGTCCATGCTCCCTTTTGCCTCCAAGCTCCATAAAAAGCTTGCATATGCCCGTCTGACTACCTCAGCACCCACTCTTTCTTTGACCCTGTGCAATCTGGCTTTTGTTCACTGCACTCAATAGAAACAGCTCTTGTGAAACTGACCAATAACCTTGCAACTGCTAAATCAAATGGGTGCTACTCTGCTGATCCTTCTCTGCCGCGTTTGATACAGGTGACCACTCGCTCCTCCTTCAAACCCTTAGTAATCTAGGCCTTCAAGGTACTGTTCTTTCACAGTTCTCTTACTACCTGTCCCAACGATCGTTTAGTGTCTCATTTTCTGAAAGTGCCTCATCCTGGCAGCCTGTCTCTGTTGGGGTGCCCTAAGGTTCAGTACTGGGCCCTCTTCTTTTTTCAATCTACACTGCCTCTCTAGGCAAACTGATCAGCTCCTTTGGATTCCAGTACCACCTATACGCTGATGACATTCAAATATACCTCTCCGCCCCTGATCTCTCTCGTGCTCTCCTGGATCGAGTCACTGACTGTCCCTCTGCTGTCTCGAATTTGATGTCTTCCTGCTTCCTTAACCCTTTCGCTGCTGAGGCTTTTCACACCTCTGTGCTGAGGTCATTTTTACCAGTTTTGCTCATCATGTTTAAACGTGTTTTGAAGGCTTATTTTAGTATATGACCCAGACATATAATATATCGTTCTTTCTGTCAGACTCGGTAGATTCATAATATGTCATTATTATATGTATACGTTATGTCATGTCTGTATATTATAACAAAAAATGCAATAAAATATGTATTTTCAATAATTTACAACGTGTAAAGTGTTTTTTTTCACATTTTAACATGCGAGCAATTGCGGTTATATTTTGTATGGGGTGCGCTTGTTAAAAAAATTAGAGATGGGGTCTCGTTACATTTTTTTTTTTGGGGAAAATTACACGATTTTTAACAAATGCACCGCATACAAAAATCGTTAGTGCAGCATCATTGTTCACATTATAATTGAAATGGGAACAATATTGCTGCATTAACGAACCAAAAAAAAAAAAAACTTTTTTCACTGTAGTGTTTGGTATCGTTGGAATGGCCATGCTCTGGCCGATCCAACCATACCAAACTTTAACCCCTAGCTGTCACGGATCGGGAGATAGGGAGTTCATTGGAACTCCCTATCTCCACCGTTGGTGGCAGTTAGGGGTTAACTCTAGGACTGGCGTCATCGTGCTATGCACGATGACGCCAGTCCTCAGGGGGAGTTCCCGGAGGCTTGGCCGACATCCAAGATGTCGGCCAGCTCCGGGAAAGGATCACGAACGGCGCTTTTCAGCGCCGATTCGCGATCCAGCTCCCCAGGGGTTAATGCCAGGCACCATTTGGAAGGGCAGGCTGTGCCCTTCCAAATGGTGCCTGGGTTAACCCCCGCAACGCCGCCGATCGGGAGGGAGAGCGGTCCGAAGGACCTCCCCCCCCCCTCCCTTTCAGGCGCCTCCTCCGCACATGCGGGGGGGCGCCTGAATTAGGTGTCATCGCGCTGCCGCGATGACACCTAATTTCATCGGCGGCGGTTCCGGATGCTGGGCTGACATCGAGGATGTCAGCCCGCACCGGGGGGGCCAGCGATCGGCCGGAAACCCGGCCGAACGCTGACCCCAAAGGGAGGACGCGCTGAGCGCGTCCTCCGCACAGCAGGAGCCATGCGGAGGACGCGCTGAGCGCGTCCTCCGCATGGAAGTGGTTAAACTCAATCTTGCTAAAACTGAAATTCTCGTTGTTCCTCCCTCCAAGTAAAACCCAATGCCACTGATCTCGCTACGAGTAAATGGAACGCTCATCAGCCTGACTCCTCAAGCTTGCTGCCTTGGTGTCCCTTTCGATTCTGACCTAAGTCCTCTGTCCAAACAGTGACAAAATCCTGTTACTATCAACCCAGGAACATTGCCCGTGTCTGCCCCTTTCTGACACAAGATACCACGAAGGTGTTGGTTCATGCGCTTCTCATTTCACGGCTTGATTACTGCAACTCGCTCCTTATGACCTCCCCAATGCCCGTATTGCCCATTTTCAATCTGTAATGAATGCAGACGCCAGGGTTATTTTTCTCACCAGACACACCTCGCGTACCTCCCCCCTCTGCCGACCCTCCATTGGCTTCCTGTATTTTTTAGGATATAGTTCAAAGTACTGACGCTCACGTTCAAATCGCTCAATAACTTGACCCCCCCCCCCCCCATTTTTTTTTGTTACTCCACAAGCACGTCCTGTCTAGACCACTCCGGTCGGCGGGGTACCTCCGCCTGTACTCTGTCTACACCCGCACTGCCAACTCTCGCCTCCTAGACTTCTCAAGGCAGCTCTGTTCCTGTTAAATTACTTACCCTGCCCTATCAAACTCTCCCCTAATCTTCAGGCCTTTAAGAAATCCCTCAAAACCCATCACTGATGCAACCCCCTTGCTCACCTACTCACACATGTTTGAAGCCACTTCCATTGTCCCGCCATTCCCAAACTGTCACGACATCTACGCGCGCTGCTGCGAAAGACGCCGGGTTAAGCTGCTATCTGTCTATCCTAGACCCAGATAGTGACTGCGTGGACTACAATCCCCGTGCGCTCGCTTACCTATCCGTCCCCACACACTTTCTCTTGCAACAGGTACGTAGAGCGCGATACAATTGTCTCAGGCTTGCAATGCAGTACCAGTCTTCTCTTGTATCGGGTAGTGACTACGCGTCCCACAATCCCTGGGCCCACTTTCTTATCCTATTAGTTACGCTGCCACCAGTTCCCCGGAACACTATGCATGCTGCGGCTGTCTATCCTAGACCCAGATAATGACTGCGTGGACAACAATCCCCATGCGCTCGCTTACCCAACCGTCCCCAGCAACCGCAACTCACAATTTCGTAGCTACTCGAGCTTAAAACAACAAGCAATACTCCAGTCTCTTCAGTTAGCATGGATCGAATATCAGACAGAAACAGAACGTAATAAATGGATATTTATTTATGATATAGAAAAAAGCTATATATCACAGTGCATTTGTTACAGGAAAAATGTATATATTCAATCAATAATTACACAGTACACAGCAAATAAAAGAAAGGGATTACAACACAGAGCCTTACTTACACGTCAAATAAGCTAACAGGAGCATCCGTGTACTTCCGGGGCTGAAGATTTGAAGCCTGGACAGACCATCACGCATGCAGCGTGAACCCCCTCTGATCAGCGAGAGCCACATGGCGTGCTCCCGAATAAATAAATATATATATATATATATATATTTGTCTTGTCCCTCCCAGGTCAGCCTCCTATCTGGAAGAGCCTGGCACTACATTTCCCAGACTGCCTTGTTCTGGGCATGCTCCGTGCGTTTCTCCAGTAATTTTTAATTGCCCAAAAAGATAATCATCGCCACGGACCCCCTCTAGGGATCAAGGGATGTGCTTCCTTCTTTGAAGACATGACCACATACCTCTGGTGCCGCGCTGTTTACTTGAAGGTGTGAATAGATGACACAGGACTTCTATTTGCTCAAATGGGTAATTTCCACCCTGATCCTGTATCAAAGGAATCCCATTTCACAGCAACCTGTTATATCCCTCACAGGGACAAAAGATACCCATTTTAATTACTTTCTAGCACATACGCAAAGGAGGTTGTGCACCAGGCAGCTGTGGAAAATGGATACTTCGCATATATGGATAGCCATAGATAGATATATATATATATATCTATAATCCATACATACATACATACATATGTAACCCCTTTTTCCCTTATTCCTGGAAGCAGGTCATAATGGACAGCAGTTGCAACTTCTTCTGACGCTGACAGGGATCCTGAGCCTCCGCAGTAGTTGGGAGATCGGGACATCTTGATTTGAAGCAGTGCCTCCACTCAGTGTAGTCTCTTTTTTATAGGGAACCCACCCCACTGAGTAGATGAGTATCCTTCACTTAATAACACTCAGAAACCAGAAACATATTTAAAACGTGTAATGCAGCTGTATACGGATTAAAGGGATTTCAACATATAAACACAGCAATAACAATGCAGCTCCTGGATAATTATTATTTGGTTGTAAAGTCCTGTTGTGGGTATAACAGTCACACCATTCCTTTATTGCAGCAGGGCTGCCCCTAGCAAAGTCCCATGGGTAATTTGTGCACAACGTTGGGGCCCTTTTAGTATAGCTAGCGCTATCTAGATAAAGTCTCTCATTCAACTGCATTAAACTGGATAATCCTGAAACAGTCTCTGGAAACAGTACCTTTATATAACTCCTGTGATTGTAGTTTCTAAATATATAGAGAAAAGAATGCTTGTCTGGATGTAGATCACTCCTCTTGTGTAACTAGGTTGCTCATACACTTCAATCTCTTTAGGAAGAGCCAGTAAATCAGGGAGGAAAAGCCTGCAGCAGCAAATGGCAGCTTCCCAGCTTCTTGCACATGTAGTCAGCACTGGTTTATCTTGCTTTCACTTTCTCCCAGCAGGCGTATCTCTTGCAGACTCCTGAAGAGATTTATTCTCTGGACCAGTAGACAATGGCTGCTGTTCCTTCCTGGTTCTCCTCTCCACCTTTGGTCTCTCCTCCCCACATGCCAGAAAAAAAACAAAGTTCAAAAGGTCCTGGAAGCTCAGTAAAACAAAGTTCTAAAAGTCCTGGAAGCTCAGTAAAAAATATAAAAAACATGAGTTCGTTACATCTTCCCCCCTGTAAAATTCTTGCCTCCCACTGGCAAGAGCAGCCTACTGTAACAGTTTTAACTCGTAACATAGTAAAGAATGATCTAACACAGTGAAGATCTAGCATTCAATATTTCAGCCAAAGTATGCAATACATTGATCAACTTGGTACAAGTGTGAGGATTCTGAGAATAGGTGGGTTCCCCAAAGTTGTCATAGGTCAAGAATCTTGGTGGTCTCCTATTTCTTCTGCCCCTTGGTAAACTAATATATGGTTGTCCATGAAGATCAGCATCACGGAGTCTTTCACCTCCAGCCTGGGGAATGGATGTAACGGGCGGAGGTTCAGTTCCTCCCTCAGAGACAGTCTCTCGAGTTGGTGAATGAGGGATAAAGCTAGGACTCTCTGGATTCAGAGGAGAGGGAGTTAGGATAGAAGGCACCAATGGTGTTTCTGGCACTGTCCACCAGTCTCTCTCAGGATCGGAATCAGCAATCTTCTGTTCAACGTTATTTGGTGAAACACTACTGGAACACTCTCTACGGTTGTCGGAGTCAGATTCTGAGTGGTCCTGCGTGATGGTATTCTTACTTGTTTCATCTGGGTTTTGTTCAGGGTTACAATCATCAGAGAAAGTAACAGGTAATAGGTGATTTCTATGCCAGGTTTTGATCCGACCCTCAGGCCCTTTAATTCGATACACAGGAATCCCTGGAATTTTGGAAACCACCTCAAAGAGCGTGTCTCTCCAGCGATCTGCTAGTTTATGTTTCCCTGCAACTCCCAGGTTTCTCAGGAGCACTTTATCTCCAGGTTGAATGTCTTTGTAACGTATTATGGAATCATATCTTCTCTTGTTATTCTCATTAATCTTGTCAGTAGCTCGCTCAGCCAATTCGTAGGCTCTTTGAAGATTGGTTTTTAAATTCTTAATGTATTGATAATGAGACTCATGGCTTATGCCATCAGAAGATACTCCCAAACGGATATCAATGGGTAACCTTGCTTCTCATCCAAACATTAGAAAGTAAGGTGAGGACCCAGTGGATTCGTGCCTAGTGCAATTGTAAGCATGGACCAGAGTTTCCACATGTTGACTCCACCTTCTCTTCTGTACGTCTTTAAGAGTTCCTAACATATCTAACAGAGTACGATTGAATCTCTCTGGAAGGGCATCTTCTTCAGGATGATATGGAGTTCTACTTTTCTCGATTTGTAACAGTTTCAGCATTTCTTTGAGTCTGCTTTCAAAATCTCGACCCTGATCAGTGTGTAATCTTTTAGGAAATCCATAATGGGCAAAGAATTTCTGCCATAACAGTTTAGCAACTGTAACCGCCTTCTGATCCTTGGTGGGGTAAGCTTGAGCGTAGCGAGTATAATGGTCTGTAATCACTAACACATTATTGTTACCAGTAGAGTCAGGCATACATAAAAAGTCCATACACACTAAATCCATTGGTCCAGAACTTTTCAAATGACCCATAGGAGCAACACGGGCAGGTAGAGTTTTCCTTTGAATGCATCTTCTGCACCTTCGACAATACACCTCTACAGATTCTTTCATGTACGGCCAGTAGAATCGATCCTGAATCAGACCGAATGTCTTGTCAATCCCTAAATGGCTGTGGAAATCATGTAGAGATCTAAGCACCAATCCTCTATACTTTTGGGGAAGGACCAATTGTTTTTGGCCAGGGTGAACGTGGTATTGTATGATTCTAAATAGGAGTCCATTTTCAATATGGAATCGATTCCATTCCCTTTTTAGGAGGTGCTGCAGGTTAATAGGTAAAATCTTCATAAATTGAAACTCTCGTTTCTCCAAAGCTTTCATGAGGTGGCCAATTACTGGGTCTTGAGCTTGAGCTTGCCTTTTCTCATCTAAGCTGATAGTAGACCACTCAGGGAGAGTAACTGGGAGACACATGGCTTCAGGAATGGCGTCGGATGTACAACTTAGAGAATCAATAAATCTTAGCTCAAAAAATTAACCCTGTCCATCTTCCACAATAGAGGTTTGGCATAGGGCTCTAACTCCTGGGCCTGGAATCTCAACCCATTCTTCATCTTCTTTAGTGGTAGGCAAACCTGGCCTCCTAGACAGAGCATCGGCTCCTACATTTTTGGGGCCCGGTTTGTATTTCAAAGAAAAATCATAGTTAGACAGGGATGCTAGCCACCAATGTCTTGTGGCATCCAACTTGGCTGTGGTTAAGATGTATGTAAGAGGGTTATTGTCTGTTCGCACCTCAAACTTGGCACTGTTCAAATAATCATGCAACTTGTCTACAATAGCCCATTTCAGAGCAAGAAATTCCAACTTGTGTACTGGGTAGTTCTTTTCACTTCCAGTAAGACTCCGACTGATATAAGCCACAGGCCTCAGCCCTCCTGGGTATGCCTGATGAAGAACACCTCCCAGTCCTTCTAAACTTGCATCTACATGAAGAATATATGGCTCACTGGGGTCAGCGTATGCTAACACAGGTGCTTCAGTCATCTTTCTTTTGAGAAGTTGGAAAGCGTCTTCACATTTTTGAATCCATTTCTCTCCTATAGGTTCCTTGGAGTGGTTCGTCTTTCGTGCTTCTTCCCTAGAATCCCCTTTTAGGAGGTCATGGAGGCTTCGAGCTATTTTTGAATAGCCTTCTACAAAACGGCGGTAGTAGCCACAAAGTCCTAAGAAGGAGCGTAATTCTTCAATGTTGTTGGGTCTAGGCCAGTTAACGACGACTTCTACTTTGGCTTGGTCTGTGGCGACGCCTTCTGCTGATACGATGTGTCCAACATATGTCACAGAAGTCTGAGCAAATTTACACTTATCCAAAGACAACTTCAGTCCTTCATTTTGCAAGCGATCTATTACTTTTAACAAACGGTTCTCATGCTCTTCAGGGGTCCTCCCAAACACAATTATATCGTCTAGATAAACCAGACACTCCCTTGGGCTCATATCTCCTAGTGTCTTCTCCATTAACCGCTGGAAAGTTGCTGGAGCTCCTGTAACACCTTGAGGCATACGAGTAAATTGGAAGAATCCTTAAGGGCAAATAAAAGCGTTTTTTTCTTGATCCTCTGCATTCATAGGGACCTGGTAGTATCCGGATCGAAGGTCCAGAACACTGAACCACTTGCTACCATTCAAGGCATTCAATAGATCTTCTATCCTCGGCAAGGTATATTGATCAGGAATCGTTCTCTTATTTAATGTACGATAATCAACGCACAGTCGCACTGATCCATTTTTCTTTCCGACCACGACTATGGGTGACGCATAAGGGCTTCTTGATTCTTGGATAATCCCTGCTTCTTCCATCGAATGGAGGATATCCCTGACATCTTCAATGTCTCGGAGCTAACCTTTGAGCTCTTTCTCTGAATGGGGTAGAATCATTTAGCCGAATGGTGTGCTGGGCATTCTTGGCACATCCTACATCCATATCTTCTTTAGAGAAAACTCCTTCTCTGACCTTCAAGGATTTTTGTAATCTATCTTTCCATTCTGGCGGTAGATCGTTAGCTTCTAAATCAAAATGTATCTCTTGTGGAGGTTCTTGACTCAAATCAACTGTCAAAGATGTAATTGGCCTTACTTTGTCCAAGAGGTGGATCACCCCCAGCTTCTGGCAATGTTCTATGCGTATCACAATTGGCGATCGATTGTGAATAGTTACTGCAAAAACCTCAATCTTCTTTCTTCGCCAATCTTTTACTTCAGGCATGATAGTCCAGCCCTTAGTCGAATCCACTTCTGGGAGAGACTCTAGGCAAAACTGACACTCTCCTGACAGCATCCCTTCAAGACTGCAACAGCAGTGATGGACTTCATTTCCCCCGGTAGAAGATCAACAGGCTTTGGCCCCCAATAATGGAACTGGCCTGTTCCGGCTTCAAGGACTAATCGATGACATTCTTCCTTCAGAGCTGGTTCTAGTTCGTTCAATTTGTCTACACAGACACTGTCCATTTCCTTCAGGTAACCCCGAAACACATCTCTAACCATTGGGGTATTAGTCCCCAGTATGATGGGTACTCCAGGACAATTTAGATTTGGGCACACCAAAGCCTCCACATTCATAGGGCATTGGTTCCTAGTGTCCAGTTGAGGGATCAAAATCTTTACTCTAACTACTCCTTCGACTGGGTAGGTCTGAGAACCAAGCCCCCACAATTTCATATCATCTGCTGGTAACATAGTTAAATGGCTTAGATGTTCCTCATAGAATGATCGGAAGACTATCGTCACTTGAGACCCCGTGTCTGAGAGGGCTGAAGCATGAATACCTTCAATCATAAGGGATACCAGGGACTTTGGACCTACTCTAGAGTTTTCAGTAAAGCTGTGTCCAGACTTCTTTCTTCCTTTCCAAAATCCCTTCTTCCTCCAAGATCTGCCACACGAGGGACCTGAGTCAGTAATTAAGCTCTGTGCATTGAGTGGTTCCTTTAAAGGGCATTTGTGGGATACATGCCCTGCTTGCCCACAACTAAAACACTTAATTTCTCTTCTCGTATCTGTCCTAGGAGATGTCTGGGAACTTTTTTTAGGCTTTTGAACCATGGTTTCTTGGCTGCTTACTACTAGTGGTAATTTAGTTTTAGCAGGTGATACGAATTTCTTTGCGTCATCACAGTGCTTTTGAATATGGTCAAATTGTTTCTGTATTACCTTGGCTTCTTTCACGATTTCAGCATAATTCAATGACCCCCTGGCACGTAGAAGGTTCACCAAGGCTGTAGCGACAGGGTCATTTGGTAGCATTCCTCTTAGAACTTGCTTCCTTCGATATTCATCAAACTGATCTGAGGTGATCACATTGTTCTCAAACAATTTCCCTAGCATTAATTCTAATCGGATGAGATATGAAGTAAGAGTTTCCTTTTCTTGTTGAATCGTGGCAGCATATTGTAAACGGAGTTCCTCCTCTTCACTCTCTTCACCATATGTATGATTCAATACATTTAAAAGACCATCAGCTGGGGAATTTGGGAAGCGGAGCAGATGATACTTTACTAATTCAAGTGCAGGGGACCTCAGTCCTTCGATCAACCTCAGTCGCTTCAACTCTTCAGTACAAGTCCACTCCTTTAGTGACTGAACTGCATTACTTCTCCATAGAATGAATCCTTCTTCACCGAATGGTGTCGGCACAATTCCAGAGAAAACTTTGAGTCGCTTGTAATTATGCTCATTGACTGCTTGAACCACACTGTGCTAAGACTTCAGTTAAAGAAAGACTCTCCTCTCTCTTCTGACTTGTAGGAACCCTAGGAAGCTTCCTAGGGAACCTATTCTGCTTGGGAAGTTTGAAAGGCTGTTTCTCCAGTTCATCACTATCTTCAACATCGGGTATTGTCTTTTGAGTGACACTGAATATATGATCACTGTCTCCACCCTCAGAGTCGCTTTCATCTTCTGACTCATCTTGAGCATATACCAAAGGGCTTCCAGGGAGTTGAACCTTTGGCAATTGTAAATACTGGTGACAATCTTTATTTAGGGGCCTATAACTTCTCACCAGGGCGACAGCAGATCCTGCTTTCTCATCCTTCTGTGTTTGTATAAGGCGGAATCTCTGTAATCCCGGGATCTGTCGAATGGCATAATCAAAATGTTTCCTCTCCATGTTGAGAGGCAGGTTACACACAGCCACAGCTTGGTTAGGGGGAATTAAATTTATTTTCGCCTAGTCCCTGACTTGCTTGGGGCTGAGACATGATATTTTATCAACAACTTTACATGAGTTCCGATTCATCTCAGCAGTGCCTCCATCTGTAACCCCTTTTTCCCTTATTCCTGGAAGCCGGTCATAATGGACAGCAGTTGCAACTTCTTCTGACACTGACAGGGATCCTGAGCCTCCGCAATAGTTGGGAGATCGGGACATCTTGATCTAACGCAGTGCCTCCACTCAATGTAGTCTCTTTTTATAGGGAACCCACCCCCCACTGAGTAGATGAGTATCCTTCACTTAATAACACTCAGAAACCAGAAACATATTTAAAACGTGTAATGCAGCTGTATACGGATTAAAGGGATTTCAACATATAAACACAGCAATAACAATGCAGCTCCTGGATAATTATTATTTGGTTGTAAAGTCCTGTTGTGAGTATAACAGTCACACCATTCCTTTATTGCAGCAGGGCTGCCCCTAGCAAAGTCCCATGGGTAATTTGTGCACAACGTTGGGGCCCTTTTAGTATAGCTAGCGCTATCTAGATAAAGTCTCTCATTCAACTGCATTAAACTGGATAATCCTGAAACAGTCTCTGGATACAGTATCTTTATATAACTCCTGTGATTTGTAGTTTCTTCATATATAGAGAAAACAATGCTTGTCTGGATGTAGATCACTCCTCTTGTGTAACTAGGTTGCTCATACACTTCAATCTCTTTAGGAAGAGCCAGTAAATCAGGGAGGAAAAGCCTGCAGCAACAAATGGCAGCTTCCCAGCTTCTTGCACATGTAGTCAGCACTGGTTTATCTTGCTTTCACTTTCTCCCAGCAGGAGTATCTCTTGCAGACTCCTGAAGAGATTTATTCTCTGGACCGGTAGACCATGGCTGCTGCTCCTCTGTTCCTTCCTGGTTCTCCTCTCCACCTTTGGTCCCTCCTCCCCACATGCCAGAAAAAAACCAAAGTTCAAAAGGTCCTGGAAGCTCAGTAAAAAAAACAAAAAAAAAAACATGAGTTCGTTACACATACATACATGCGGACACAGATAGAAATACAGATCTTATCTGTCCCATCTCTATTCTGCCACAGATGGCACTAATGATCCTGACATCCAGTCAAACTCCTCTGGTCTTCCTCAACCGCAATCCCTCTAGACTCTAAGCTCCTATAGGTGTGGGCTCATGAAAATGTGAGTTGGATACTCTTACGAATATATCTTCAAATCTGTATCTATGTACTGCGCAATTCTGGTTTTGCCTTTCTCTTGTAGTATTTGCTAAATAGACATCTCCTCAAAGAAGGAAATTTTGGAAAAAGAACACTATATTTATGGACATGCAGTATGTATAATCTTGCTAATCAGTGGGCTGATGTTCATTGGTGCTATGTTGTTTTTTCTTTGTTTTATATTGTGTAAGGTTTTTTAGAGGAACCTCCATATACAACATTTAGCGAGCAGATTATACATTAATTTCTGGTGGGCGCTTCACTTCCCTACACTGTTGTTTCCTATGAGCAGGGCCCGCTACACCTCTTGTTTCCATCCTTTGTCCATTTATCTGTATCTTGTTCCCTTTGGTTATTGTAAAGCGCTTCGAAAACTGTTGGCGATATATACACAATCATAATAATAATAAAAATCATCACCTCAACTTTGCAGGTTTGAAAATGGCTTTTCAGACATTTCAAATGTGACATATAAAGGGAGAGAATTACAGACAAGAGATTGCAATTGGCAGTATTTGTAAAATAATTTATGGAGTGTCAACCATGACAATTGTCACAATTTTATTTATTCTGCCCATTCCCTAGCTTCAATGAACACACTTTTGTTTTGCAGATGGGGACACAACAAATGATGATCATCTTCAAGAAGCTATTGAAGAGAATTTACTTTAACATTAATCTGCATGTGTCAATAACATGACCGTTAATATATTTTCCTCGAAGGAATAATTTTTTTATTTATCCACAACAAGCACCTGTGATTTTCATTGACGCAATATAGTGGACTTTTATTATATGCGTTTTCAGTAGCGTGGAGACGTGATATGTCCGTATAAAGATCTATTGATTGGGAACAGTACAACTCCATGTAGGAGACGATGGAAATCTTGATTTCACCAAAATAACTGAGACGTCTGTATCAAGCTGGAATCCACATGGATGGATAATGGCAACAACAGAGTAAAGCTGTTTTGATGTGGATGATGGATGTTACACGTGCACTATACAATGTGGTTTGGCATCCTGATCTTTGGATAATGTCATCATGGGATATATTGTGGATTTGTGAATGACGTGGTGTCATGTGGCATTTGCATCGTATGCTGGTGTGAGTCCAGTATGGTGAAAGTTATGAGGTCAGACAGGTTGCAGGGCACAGCAAGGACTTTACTATAGATAAACAATAAAGCGTAGAAATTAACTAAAGCGATGGAGGAGGCTAGGTGGAGCAGAAATAAGGTTAGAGCAAAGAGTACAGCAATAAACCTAGGATTAAGGGAGACACGGGGGCAAAGGGCTGATTTAAAGGGACACTCTAGGCAACATGACCACCTAAGCTATTTTAGGTGGTCATGATGCCCGGAGTATCCTGCCCTCTGTTCCCCCTCCCTCCGCTCAGCAGTTCAGCAGAAAATGCTGAAAACAGCTGAGAGAGGTGGAGGAGTTTACTCCGCCCTCCCAGCTGTCAGTCAGCAGAGCGGGAATCATATTTCCCGCTTCTGCCGACTTTTGCCGAGTAGGAGACGTCATTGCGCTGAAAGCGCGATGACGTCTCCAACTCACCGCAGAAGCTGGCGGCTCCCTCTGAAAGTTAGTGTTGCGCGCATCCTCTTGCGCGCAGCACTAATCCTCAGAGGGAGCCGGGAGGAAGCCTGCCGATTGGCTGGCTTACTTGAGAGGCGCGCATGCGCGCTTCTCACGTAAACCAGAAGGCAAGTCGGATGGAGGAAGGACGGGAGCGGAAGAGGAGGGAGGTGAGTATGAAAAAAAAAAAAACACCGCTGGAAACAAGAGGATTTTAGGGTAAGTATTACAGTTACAAAAACATAAACAAAAAAAAACTATTAAGGCAATAGGGATAGGTTAGGATTAAAAAAGGGGGGTGATTTTTTTAGTAGAGTGTCCCTTTAAGCAACAGAGAGGAGAACTGAGCTTAGTGGGAGTAGAGATTGGGATAACTAAATACTAATAGGAGCTATTAGTTCTATTTGTTTCTCGCTGACCTGTCAGGCCCACCTGCATCACTTAAGTAAAACTAGGTTAAAGTCCGTTGCTTAGAAATGCTGTAGAAGGTGAAATCAGAACATGCTGAAATTGTTTGGTCATAGCTTGAAAGCTCTGGGCCGCATTTTGTGGTGAAGAAATCGCTCGGAGTAATAATAATAAGACTAGAAAGGTTAAAGTTTGAGGACAAACTTTTGATGTTGGCTTGACAAAGTTATAGCTTGAAATTGGATCCTCCTCTGGCCCACATATGCAGATGACACGCTGTGCAATTCATTGTCTGCAGGGGGAGTTCAGGCCGTCCCACAGCAGGGAATGATGCACGCTGCGTGCCAGCTGGTGGTTGGGCCAGACACAAAGTTCAGTTTTCAAAGCTTTATTTCCACTGATCAATGGAGAGGAAAATTGTTCTAATTATTTAAATGACTCGGCACAACCTGGGCATATTCAAATTTCAGCCGATGTTTTGAGTTGAAGGTCTGTAACTAACCATGTGTCACGGTTCACGCCGCAGACGCCGGAAGAAAGGGAAGTAGGATCTGTCTCCTTTAAGAACCTGGATCCGGTCCGGCTTTTCCCACTAACTGGACTGAGGTCCAGGCACTCAAGACTCCATCCCTGACTTTCCTATCACGTATCCCTTCACCTCTCCAGGTGTGGGCTGGGCCTGCAATGCCCATTTAAACCAGCCTCACCTCTGAATCAGAGCTTCTGCATCGTTTATTCTAACCATAGAAAGACTCATTGCAAGCCTGACCTGAGTGCTATGCACTGACCTGCCTGAGGTTCATCTGAGTACCCCTTCGTTTGGTATCCTGAGAACCCTTCCATCTGGTATCCTGAGGACCCTTCCATCTGGTATCCACCTGCCAGAGGTTCATCTGAGTACCCCTTCGTTTGGTATCCTGAGAACCCTTCCATCTGGTATCCTGAGGACCCTTCCATCTGGTATCCACCTGCCTGAGGTTCATCTGAGTACCCCTTCGTTTGGTATCCTGAGAACCCTTCCATCTGGTATCCTGAGAACCCTCCATCTGATATCCTGAGGACCTTTCCATCTGGTAGCCTGAGAACCCCTCACCATTACTACATTCCTTAAGGACTATATTATCCTGCCTCTTATTGACCTACACGTGTATGACACCGGAATCTGGACTGACTACTTCTATGCTAGCTGCCTGCCACCGACCTAAGCTTGATTTAACCACTCTCCAATCATAACCCTTCTGATACTGCGCCTGATCTTCTTGTGTCTTTTGCCTTCTGTGTCTTTTGATCTCTTGTGTTTTTTCTTTATTCAGCGTCCAGTACCTGTTCTGTTGGCCCTATTGTGCTATTCAGTGTCCTGTCCTGTCTACCCCTTCTGCTAAGTGTACCCTGTCCTCTGTATATATTATCTTGCCCATCCAGCTCCTATCTATAGTTATTAGTTATTCAGATTCCCCTTCTTGGTTTACTTTTGTTTATTTAATAAACCTATGTTTTGGATTACAACCTTCCCTTTTTGCCTCTTCATCATCTGAGTAACCGCATATTGGGCTCGAATCCTTAACCCCTGCAGTGAGCCGTGACAGTATGCAGAAGCCATTAAAACTCGAGCCCGTGGTTACTCAGGCCATTAAGGAGCTGCTCCAAACAGCCATCCAAGACATCATCATGCACCTGGCAGACTTTCTGAGCAGCATGCTATTGAGCATTGGGAATCCTACTCATAAAAAGTGCTTCCCTGCAAGTCAAAGAATACCGGGTCCGTTATCCGCAGAAGAGCGCAACCGACGATTCGCAGATAATCTCTGCATCTACTGTGGACAAGGTGGGCATTTCTTACCAGTTTGCCAGTGAGACCCCCCAAAAAGCCAGCGCCCCAAAAAATAACCGCTGCAAAGACTGCTCCCAAATCAAGGTCTGCTCCCCTTCACAGAACTGTTCCCGCACCCCAGTCGTCAACCCCATCAGCTGTCATACCTGCACCGGTACTCCCACCAATACCGGTAGCAGCACCCCCCTATGATGCACCCCAAATGTCTGGCTCTGATTATGAACTTTCTAACAGTACTGAACCCATGGATGTGGAACCCATACTTTCTGGAGAGACCGTACCGGCCTTCATTACAGAGCCTGAGTCCTCCAGAGTTGTGGAAAACAATTCTACAGAACCCATGGAAATCATGTCAATTCGTACCACCGTGGACCTGGTGCCTAACTACACTGCTGGTAGTGCCACCCAAGGCCCTCAGGGTTCTCTGGGTCACGTTGTCACTGCTGATCAGGACACTTGTGACCCAGCTCCCCCCGCAGAAACCCCGGGGGTCGAGCGAGGAGACCTTGAGGTGCCCACTGCCAAAGCAGAAGTGCCACTCACCATGGAGATAGCGGTGCAAACCGACGACATTGTGTATCAGTCAACAGAATTGTCATCAGCTGCCAAGACCATTGCCACGCTGCAACAGCAAGTGACTACCCTTGCCCAAGCCGTGAGTGGACTCCGGCGCAACCAAATATCTCTGCAGCAAGAAACGCAAAGTTCCCAAGAATCTACGCCTATTGCAACCATGATTGACTCTGGTGTACGTATCCCACTGTCCTCAAGGGAGGTGCCCCCTCCTACCGGCTCCGTGGATGTTCTCTTGCCCACTATTGCCACATGTGAGAAACCCATAACCACTCACGGGGACTCCGATGATTGGGACACCACTGACACTGAGACTGACCTTCAGCCACAGACTGCACGACGTAGGCAAGGGCCACCGGGTCAACGCCATACCTACCTGGGTGCCTTACTGCCGGAGCCATCTATAAATCCGGCTACCTATCTGTGTGACTCCATCACCCCTCGGAGGGTCCCTTTCATATCCAAAGGGGACTCTCCTATACCCAACGTTAAAAGGTCACCATCTAAGTCCAGTGTTGTGACTTCTGAATCAGAGCTTCTTGACTTTTCATCGTCTGACACTGAGAGCGTGCCAATCCGAGTGCCACCTGCACAGGAACCCATGTTCAGCAGCACCATATATGCAGTGGCCGCTAACTACGTGTCACCGAAGGTAGTCTGTGCCTCTAATGGGACTTATGTACGACCCGAGGATCTGGAGGCCTTCGAGACTGCTTTAGACGCCCGGAGTGCGTCTTTGAGACAGGGGTTCTGTCACGGTTCACGCCGCAGACGCCGGAAGAAAGGGAAGTAGGATCTGTCTCCTTTAAGAACCTGGATCCGGTCCGGCTTTTCCCACTAACTGGACTGAGGTCCAGGCACTCAAGACTCCATCCCTGACTTTCCTATCACGTATCCCTTCACCTCTCCAGGTGTGGGCTGGGCCTGCAATGCCCATTTAAACCAGCCTCACCTCTGAATCAGAGCTTCTGCATCGTTTATTCTAACCATAGAAAGACTCATTGCAAGCCTGACCTGAGTGCTATGCACTGACCTGCCTGAGGTTCATCTGAGTACCCCTTCGTTTGGTATCCTGAGAACCCTTCCATCTGGTATCCTGAGGACCCTTCCATCTGGTATCCACCTGCCAGAGGTTCATCTGAGTACCCCTTCGTTTGGTATCCTGAGACCCTTCCATCTGGTATCCTGAGGACCCTTCCATCTGGTATCCACCTGCCTGAGGTTCATCTGAGTACCCCTTCGTTTGGTATCCTGAGAACCCTTCCATCTGGTATCCTGAGAACCCTTCCATCTGATATCCTGAGGACCTTTCCATCTGGTAGCCTGAGAACCCCTCACCATTACTACATTCCTTAAGGACTATATTATCCTGCCTCTTATTGACCTACACGTGTATGACACCGGAATCTGGACTGACTACTTCTATGCTAGCTGCCTGCCACCGACCTAAGCTTGATTTAACCACTCTCCAATCATAACCCTTCTGATACTGCGCCTGATCTTCTTGTGTCTTTTGCCTTCTGTGTCTTTTGATCCTCTTGTGTTTTTTCTTTATTCAGCGTCCAGTACCTGTTCTGTTGGCCCTATTGTGCTATTCAGTGTCCTGTCCTGTCTACCCCTTCTGCTAAGTGTACCCTGTCCTCTGTATATATTATCTTGCCCATCCAGCTCCTATCTATAGTTATTAGTTATTCAGATTCCCCTTCTTGTTTACTTTTGTTTATTTAATAAACCTATGTTTTGGATTACAACCTTCCCTTTTTGCCTCTTCATCATCTGAGTAACCGCATATTGGGCTCGAATCCTTAACCCCTGCAGTGAGCCGTGACACCATGTAGCCAATTGAAAAAGAAAGAAAACGGACCTCCACCAGGGAGGTGAACAATCACCCCACCCCGAGTAACTGCTAAGCACTGGGCGTGGACACACCCAATAAGGACTGAACTAGTATGAACTATAACGTAACAAAAGGAGATATAAGGGATGAACCCTTAGATCACTAAGAGGGAGTGCTGATTTAAAACATAACTTTTATTAGTCATAATGAGACACACAGACAAATAAAACCGACAATTGATGTTAAAAAACATATAGACACATAGACGTTGACACAATATGTTGCAGGAAGAGCAGAAATATGTCACAAATATAAAGCAAATTGCTTGGTTGGAACTTGTAGGAACAATATAAAGCCTTGAGTGGAGATGGAAAGCCACAGTATTTTAATGAATTAAAGCGAATGCCCCATGGACATAAAGTGCAAGTTGTACCTTAATATTGACAGATAAGGAGTATTAAATACCACCAAGCTGAAATATATGCGCAGTGCCCACAGTTATACTGGAAATAGTTAGCCCAAGGTTAGTATGCGCCAGAATATCGAACTACATACAGCAACGTTCATTTGGCCTGGCTACCTTATTTAAAGGCTAAATACAGCTATATGCTAGAGATTGAAAACTGAGAGGCAGAACAAACTCACAGAAGAAGACCAGTTGGCAACAAGAGTATATCAGATATCATAATTGAAGTTGTCGGCCATTCAACAAAACATGGAGGTTGAAGTCCCAAACAATAAGAAGTCAAAAAAGTACAGATTAACATGCACCTGTCCACAACAAGCAGCGATCCATAGAAAAGTCAACCATCACTGAACCACGTTGCTATTAGAAAGGTAAAATACCTAATTAACCAAAAAGGCTGTCCCTAAAAGTTAAAGATTCTATTATCTCCCTGTCATATCATATTGTGCAAAATTTTAAAAAATAAACAGGACTCGACACGTGTTTCGCCGGTGCAGAACCGGCTTCATCGGGAGTCAAACACAGATTGTAAATATTGTCAGTACCATGTGGCATCAGGGCTGATTAAATAGACATATTGGAGGCAGTGGGAGTGGAAAATCACTCCTTAATTGAAGACAGTTGTGAACTAATAACGACGTAAATGGGCCTATGGTGGCCAGCAGGGTCCATCTATCAAGAATGCCATATGTGTCTAAAAGCCAATAGAATCAATGGTAATACAGATACACATTCAGCAAACGGAAGGAGTATCAGACCCCTCATAGGTTGTAACGGACAGACCAATTAACACATGGACGTTGTATTCCCCATAGGGAGCCAATCACCAGAAAATATAAATGTAAACACCCGACGGCAGATGAACCAACTCATATCCACTGCATAATAAAGAAGATGTTGGAATGGCATGAGTTACGCACCGTGTAGTTTGAAGAGGCCATCCAAATGGCTTGTTGCCAACACACATGTCTATCTGTTGTGTAGATGCTACAATGCAGGTAGCAGTCGGTGATTGGTCTGGTTACACACCTGACCCTAGTCAGCCAATAGGAACAATGATCTACCCTGTGACAACAGAAAAATACACTAATAGTGGAGGCATCCTAATGAATGAATAGATACACAATGGTGCTCCGATCACTTAGTGAAAAGCATTTCAATACATTTAGACCACCGGATAGTTAGAGATATATTAGCATCTGCATACCGAGTAATATGATGCCGCCCAGGGATAAACTAGATGGACAAATAGAGCGATGAAAACAGGCTCATAGTTAGGTTAACATATCGCCCAGCATGATAAGAGACATTTAGACCACCACATGGCTATAGAATAGTCACAAATATGCTAAAGCCGCTAAGTACCAAATAATGTGACGCCGCCCAGAGATTGAATAGATGAACATATAGGACGATGAAAAGAGGCTAATGGTTTGATTAACATATCGCCCAGTGTAATAGGGGCAACTAGCTACAAGAGTCAACCAATAAAAACAAAGACACAATAAACTTGTATCGGAACTCGAATTTAGAGAGCAGCATGTATTAGGATAGAACCATATAGAAAGGCAGAGATCCATAAGGTAAACTGAATAATGTGACAACAACCACATAATGATCATAATTAGTACATAGCCAGTGCTAAACGAGGGAAGTGATAGAAAGCTATCTAACTCATGAGAGGTCCCTAATTGGACAGACCTATCACCTGACATTAAGCACCAATAGGAGGAGATAACATCCCAAATAGCCCCAAGAGGCTGTATTGTTTGATGGAGAACCTACTGTAGATAGATCTTAATGCCATAGCCGCATAATACAATGCATTAAAGGGTTGTTGAAGGCATATGGGCGATCAAAGTATAGTAGTCCATATCGATTTGGTTGCCATCTACAGTAAAGAGACCTAAAGAGACCCTTAGATTAGATAGATGGAGTTTTATATAAAGGAATAAAAATTGTTATTGTCACTTTATGTCCATGGGGCATTCGCTTTAATTCATTAAAATACTGTGGCTTTCCATCTCCACTCAAGGCTTATATTTGTTCCCTACAAGTTCCAACCAAGCAATTTGCTTTATATTTGTGACATATTTCTGCTCTTCCTGCAACATATTGTGTCAACGTCTATGTGTCTATATGTTTTTTAACATCAATTGTCGGTTTTATTTGTCTGTGTGTCTCATTATGACTAATAAAAGTTATGTTTTAAATCAGCACTCCCTCTTAGTGATCTAAGGGTTCATCCCTTATATCTCCTTTTGTTACGTTATAACCATGTAGCCATGCTCCATGCTGCTGTTAGGACCCTGAACCATGTCTGCAAAAATACAGGTTCCTTGGCAGCACTCTTGCCTCACAGCTCATCCTCAGTATTGAATACTGAAAACAAACCGTTAACACACACACCACATAATTAATCTGAATAAAGGGCTACGCCCCCTCTCTGCCTTGCTTCCACATTGCAAGCTCAGTCCTTGAAGTGAGCAGTATGTACTATGTATTACCAAGCCTGCTGTATCTTACCATGATTCCCTCTCCACAAACCGATTCCTGTGTGTGTTTCCAGCCTCCTCCCTTCCAAGTATTCACCACATCTCCAGGTTCATGCTCCAACTACTTCATCTCCTCATCCTCAATTACCAGCCTGGTTAGTTTCCTATTTACTCACCCTCCTCCACCCTGACCCCTAACGCCACAATCTGGTGCCACCCCGATACCTGCTGCTAACAGCTGCTTAGTTACTGCTGCAGGACGTGGATCGATTTGGCATGTTCTTTGCTCCTGACGTTCTTGAACTCAGACCAATAATCACCCTGGAGCTGTTTTTCCACAATCTCTTTTGCCAGTTTGAGGATAAAGAGAAGCAGTGGGCTTTGTGAAGGTTGCGCGCTCAAAATCTGCCCATGAGGTGATTCTTTACATAAAGCCATAAGTCCTTCAATAGGATATCTTGTGTTCAGCGCATGTAAAGAAATATCCAACATTGTGCAGTATTTTCAACTTTCTCACTTTTCTCTGAAGAGATAGGATTTGCACTCACAAATTTATGCACCCAGCATCAGGAACCGGTGTACCTTTGAATAATGCCACAGCGTCGGATAGTGCAAGCGATGCTCTGCGCATGCGCCAATGCCGCTACGTCATGCCAGCTGATCTGTCAATCAGCTGGAATCCGTAAAGTATGCGAAAACTCTGCCACGAGCGTCAGTGCAAGGGACGCTCTGCACATGCGAAAAACTCTGCCACGAGCGTCAAATTGGGCAAGGGACACTCTGCGCATGCACCACTGCACTATCCGACGTTCTGGCATTATTCGACTGAACACCGGCACTGGGTATATAAATTTGAGTCATCACGCGGGGGAGCTCCCAAGGCATTACCTGACTTCTAGGAAGTTAAGACTGCCTAGGGATTTTCCCCAGATGACCAGGAATCAGCCTCCCAAGCTGCCAGTAAGCAGTGGCATAGTGTGGGTTGTCAGTGCCCAGGGAAAGGCAAAAATTGCATGCCCCCCCATCTTGTGGACACGTTAGCACGTGTAACGGACTGCAAATTAATTTGATTGTGAAATGTAAAATTCTTACACCACATTTTTTTTCTGTTTTGTGGTTTAGCAAAGTTCTGGGAGTTCAATAGCAACTATTCTGTAAGCAGCCTGTAGGTGGCGCAGGGCAATAATGAGAGTTTAAGTGGCATTCTTTAAAAAAAAAAGGCAATACAGATTAGAAGATGCCAGAACCAGGCAGTTTTAGAATTGCTGGTGCTCTCTTTATTTCTACAGCAGCCGTTCAGTTGGCTACGTTGAGGCCGGTATGTTATACATCATAAATTGCATTCTCTCATTCTCCCATGTCTGAGACCGGTAACATTTTGGGGGCTCATCCGGGATTAATGGTGCCATCTAGAAGGGGGAAGCGGGAGACCAGAAGGAACCTGTTGGTGAAACTAAGAGAAGACCGGTGAGTGTCGTCTTCCTTGTGAGTGCAAGTCGTCAAGTTCCAGCAGAAAAAGCGGGAGACCAGAAGGAGCCTATTGGCGGGATTACAAGGAGAGCTGTGAGTGTCATCTTCTTTGTGCGTGCAAGTCTTCAAGTTCCAGCTGAGGTGGCTCCTCCTCTTTGTGTGCTATCTGTTTAATGAAGAACAGCTACATAGACTCACTAATTCACTGGAAGATGGGAGAGAACTTGAAGTTCCAGCAGTGACAGGTACCAACGAACTTGAAATTGCAGAGTTTATTGTGGACTGCATGAGAAGTGATCAACTGAAGTTTAGAAGATCAAGGTATGTCTTGTCTACTCACCATCAAAGACAAGATTGATGAACTGAAAACCATAAAGAACTGTATACCAGTCATAGACATTGTGAACAGTGACAAAGAGGCAAGTAGTGGGTCTGTAATGGCAGAACAAGTATCTGGGATGGTGAGATTAACTGATGTTTTTGCCTTTATTGCCATGCAGAGAAAAATGGATGGTGGTGTAATTTCAGATTGTGGTTCAGAAATAAATTATAGCAGTGTATGTAGACAAGTTGACGAGGGGCTGAATCTGAAATCCTACGCACGGTGTTAAAAATTATCAAACCAGGTAACTTTAACCCCTTAGTGACTGTGCGATTTTACAAAAGTCCGTCCGATAGTGCCCGCTGCCGTTTTTACGTTTCTGTGCTGTTTGTGTTTAGGTCAAATTTTTCTCTTACTCGTTTACTGTACCCACACATATTATACACTGTTTTTCTCGTCATTAAATGGACGTTCTAAAGATATCATATTTTTCATCATTTCATATAATTTACTATAAAAACAATTGAGATATGACAAAAATATTGAAAAAACACCACTTTCTCGAACTTTGACCCCCAAAATCGCTTATGCATCAACAACCATCAAAAAAATTAGCTTTGTAGTTTCTAAATTTTGTATTGAGTTTAGCAATACCCAATGTTTACATATTCTTTGCTTTGCTTCTCCCCATCTTATATGACAATAAGTGCATTTAGCACTTTGCCATTTCCAAAGGGTTTATTTTCCCCCCTCAAAGGGAGCAACCAAGAGCTGGCTGCAGGTTGGCATCAGCGGGCAGAATAAATGTCCATAATTCATAGGGTCACCCTGGTGGGAAACAGGACAGGTAAGCTTCATAAGTTGGGAGATCCACCGTAGTCACCACAGAGCGATTCAAGGCTAAGGCGAGGTACGGTTGTTTTGGTGGTTGATTTGAGATCTGCTGGATCAACTGACGTTACTGAAAAAGCTGTCTGTACGTGGATTGGATCAGCAGCTTTCGCGGATCGTCCATCACGGGGTTCCTTGGGCACCGAGCCACCCCTGGTGGTGATAGGATTCTTCAAGGGACGAGAAAGCATAATGCCACTGTATATAGGCCGAGGTTTCGGTTGGGTATTCATTAACCTCCCTAGCGTTCCGATTCTGACATTTTATATGTCAGATTTGGAACAATTTATTTGGCCCCCTAGCGGAAATACGAGAGTGGCTCGGGGTTAAATGCATTGCAGAAAGCGTTAACCCCTGAGCCACACTTGGGCTGCCGCTTTTTTGATACATACCTGTCCTTGCGAATCCTCGCTGTCCCCTGCATTCTCAGGCGATCGTGACCTCCTACTTCCTGGTTCCTTTCTCGCGAGAAGGGAACCGGGAACAGAACATTGCGTTCGCCAGAGGAGAATGCGATCACGGAGGACAGAGAGGGAGTGCAGGGACAGGTTTGATACAGCCCGAGTGTGGCTTGGGGTTACTTACTGCTTTCGGCAATGAAAGTTAACACCGAGCCGCAATTAGGAAAAGTGCCAGGGAGAGTAATACATCTTCCCAGGTGGGTAAGGCATCCCGGGCTGCAACCCTTGGCAACCACTCCGATTTGGTTTCCTCAGCGGATGGCTAGCTTGGTGGAATAAAGTCTTTTGCGGGATCATAATGGGAGAACGCAGTATGATGAGCCCCTCTAGTATGGGATGCAGTAGTGGAGGTGGTACCAAGGTACCCAGTAATCAGACTTGGGGGTCCTCTGGAATGCCGGGCGGTTTCCAGTGGTGGCTCCTCATCAGAGGACATGGTGTCCCATTCGTCTGCCCCAGAATCCGGTGGAGAGCAGCAGTCTGCAGATGGCAATGGATCTTGCTGGCTGGGATTGACGGGAGTCACAGCGTCACCTGGGCAGTCTTGGGCAGCTTTGCAGTTTTTCTGATGTTCAACGCTTCCTCGAACCTTGCCAGGTCTTCCTTACCACCGTGCCAATGGATGCGTAGACACAGCCTGGTGGAACAGGGTCTGGGGAACAGGTGGTTACAGCAGCAAATTGTTCTTCGCATACAGGTCCTGGGGTGGTATGAACTGTAGCAGGTCTCGGGAATGAGAAGGTTCCCTGAATGCAATAGGGACCCACTTCCTTACGTGAGGTGTTATTTCTTGATGCTGGTTTCTGGGTACCCGCAGCACTGGTCATAAGGTGTTGCCTGGGAGTGATGGGAGTTCTACCTGGTGTCTGCATGGTCATAATGTCCATAGGAGTAGGAAAGTCCGACTCCTCTGGTATAGTGATCTCGTACTCCATAGGCAGTTCAGGTTCTTTCTCCTCTTCTGCATAGTCCACCAGAGCCTCCTCACCCCTGGGTACAGCGGGCATGAGTTTTTGGGGGCAGGTTTAGGTGTAGTAGGCTTTCGGGGAGCAGGCTTGGGTAGTGATGCAGACGGCTTGGGTTGGGGTGCACTTCTGGGCACTGGAGTTTTTCTGGATGCAGAACTTTTTATAGGGGTTTGCTGTGAAACCGTCGCCGGCTCGGGTACGGGAGCTGGCCTTTTTTGAGGTCTCACGGGACAGGTCATGAGAAAGTGAATGAAACCCCCACAGTACATGCATAGGTTCTGGTTCTTTCTCCTGGTACGCTCCTCTGGAGTCAGTGGGCATTTAGTTTTCTTCCCTGGAGGGACATACACCTTGTGAGGGGCGCTCCTTAGAGTGTCCATTAAGGCCCATATCTCCTCCAGCATAACACATAGCTTGTAGGCCACATTGTCCAGAGCTGGTAGGATCCCTGCGGGCTCAGTAGGTGGACTTTGCATTCTGTCATGGTGGCGCCAGGCATATGCCGTAGTGGGACCCAGGTTCAGGGTGTCTGAGCCCAGTGTGCGGGTTTACACAGGTGGTACCTTAGGGTAGGCAGGCAAATACAGGGGAGAATCCATAGTGCGGTACATGAGCATATCCAGGGAGAGTAGTCAGACGGTCCGTAGTTCAGTGGCTGGCAGAAAGGAGGCTGAGTCAGTGGGCAATGTAGGTGGTCTGGTTCATGGTATAGCATAAGAGACTAGGACATCAGGGTTTGACTCTCAATGCAAAGTCAGGGAGCATAGGGGAAAGTGACTCTTTATTACCAGACAGGAGGGTGTGGTGTGTGTTTGGTGTTTCACTGTGAGTAACCCCCTTTCAGTGCTGGTTTGACAGAGGGCAGCACTTTACGCATATTGCACACATGCAGGTATTGTTTATTTGCACCTACAATCACTGATCCCTGACAGTTGTATTTTAACACTTTCCATGCACTAGATCTACCACAGTCTTTGTCAAACTTTCCGGTAGTCACTTTTTGTGTTATTTTTTCATACACCTTGTACTTTATAAAGGCGAATATCCATACGGCGCATCTAGTACAATTAATATGTTAATAAATCAATGGATATATAAAATCCATAAAATCTATTAAAAACTCATAAACCGTAACAGTAAAAAATGTAATAAAAATGTATAATCAAGTCAGTAAAGTGCATAGAGTAAAGTCCAGGTCAAATGTGCAAACAGTGCAAAAAAGTGCTCAAGTATATATTGATGGAATACTCAAAAAATGATGATGGGAAATGATGAGCTGATCTTCTTATAAGTGCTGGTGCTGAATCCTCATATCCGTCAGTAATCCTCAAAGAAAGCACATCACAAGAGAGGATAATAGTGCAGACAGTCAAAATAAAATAGGCTCGAATTGTAACCAAAATCCAAACCACTCACATTTGTGGGAGCCCACAAGGTCCCGGCTCAAGGAGAAAACAGCCTGCAGCCAAATAGAGGGTGGCACTTCCCTTCTTTCTGTTCGTACTGGAGACTAAAAATAGAGAGAATCGGGAGACAGCACTCCCATAGCGTAATGCTGCATATATATGGAAATGTGATAAAGGAAGAAATTAGGCACACTCACCGATTTTTGAGCCTCGCAATATCAGGCTCAATCTATGTCGCTCTGGGTCCTCTTAAGGTGGGAACCCAAACCTCTTTGCCTCCGTGATGATGGATCCAAAATTCCAAAACGGAAAAAAGGGGTCGGAGAAAGGTGGCAAATATTGGGAAATTTATTGGATAAATAAAATAAAATACAGGACAGAATCTACCGAGACGCGTTTCGGCTTAAAAAGCCTTCCTCAGTCGGTATAAAGGTAAATGTCCATAAAAAAGTCAGTATGAAATACAAGATGAAGGTGTCCTCTTTTATAGTGCATCAGAATAATATCGCTTCCTACTTCTGGTCAGTTGACTTCCGATCGTTCGGATTTTACCCAGTAATGCTTTGCGATACGAAATGGCGGCGAAAACAATACGAACGACTGGCCGATCGTAATGGCTATTGAAAGTCGGTATTGGTCGAAAAAAGCATAGAAAACAGCCAAAAGGGATTTAATTAGCAAAAGATACGAAAATTTAGCAATATTCGTTCATATGGTTAATAATTAAAAACCGGATGTAAACAAAAGGGGTTCGACCAATAGCGGTATTTCGGTTCTAATTACATGACAATATATAGATCTTAATTTTCGTGTAAACAGATACGAAAAATAATGATGGGTACAATAAGAGAACAATCATAATGTTTATAAATCCGAAAATCTGTGGGAAACGAATAATAGTCGAGCATATATCATACGATCAGAAAAATCGGATGGAAATAAAATCGGGCGGAAATGGAAAGTACCCAGTGGGGCCTTGCGGCCACTTTCAGTTTCGGTTTGGGTCTATCAGAAAACCGGAAGTAAACAAATGGATTTTTACCTAATGATAACTTTTCGTTTCGGATTGTGTGATAATACATAAATCTTAGTATTCGTATAAACAAATATACGATAAAAATATAATGAAGATTTAGTCATAATGTTTATACATCCGAAACGAATAGTGTATAATGGATGAATAAAGGGATCGGACGAAAATGGGAATTTCCCAATAAGGTCTTAGGATCGTTTTAAGTTACGATTTTCGTCCATATATAAATTAAGATCCGAATGATAAATGAACGAAAATATAATGTATACGAAACTCATAAGAAAAGACAGACAGCATTTCTGCTACATCAATTTAAAAGATGGAAAATAGTACAAGAGAGATTTTGCCTAGTAAAAACTTGCAGCATATGAAAAGAACCTATGAACAGCCTAGCAAACATTGAACCAATGCAATAGGCAGAATATATTGACAAATTTAAGATAGAATAAAACTATAAAATTGGGGGATGCATCGAAAAATGATCTATTTATCTAATAAAGCCTTTATATAGGTCAAGGCAGAATTAGGGAGAGAGTTATGAGGAGCAAGAAGGTAAATTATAAATTATAATTAATGGATGATAAAACAGCCAAAAAAGTGGGAGGTTAGTAGTATAATTATGGACTAAAAAGGAGAGCTGGTTAAAATAGATAGATTAAGAATAATGCTTAAAATGGGCTTAATAATAAAAATGGGGAAGGAGGTAAAAGAAGGCTAATCATTAAGGAAATGGCACAGCTCAAAGTCAGCATTAAGACCGTGGGGTTGGAGCGTATTCATTAAGAAAATCCACCGCATTTCTTCTTTTCCTAATCGAGTTTCCAGGCTTCCTCCTCTCCAGAAAGGTTCCAACTTCTGAACTGCCATAAATTGGAGTTCCTCTGGATTCTGACCATGTTTTAATTTAAAATGTAATGATACGCTGTGTTTGTCGAACCCTTTTTTTATGTTTCTTATATGTTCTTGTATGCGTATATTGAGAGGTCGTGTGGTACGCCCCACATATTTAAGTCCACAGGGGCAAGTCAAAACATATATGACGTTTTTAGAGAAACATGTCATTATTCCTTTGAGTTTAATTGGCTTGCCATTCCTTTCGATTACTGATGTTATTTGTTTTTTGCTTTTGGTGTTTCTACAGTTTAAGCAGTTCCCACATTGGTGGAAGCCTGCTTGTAATCCAAAATGGTTGATCGTTTTCTTATTTCTCACTTTGTGTGTGAGTTCCATCTTTAAGTTTTTCACCCCTCTGCATATAATGCGTGGTATAGCTGGAAGAATGCCACCCAATATGGGATCTTTCTGTAGAATCGGCCAATGTTTCTTAATGCTCCTTCTAATTGCCTTGTTGAGAGGATTGTATGAGAATATAAATGGTATGCTCTCCATAGGGTTCAATATTGGATTCTTTTTCTTCTTCTTCAGTAAATCCAATCTTTCCATTTGTCTAACCTCCACTCTGGTGTCTTCCAAGGTTTGTATGTTATATCCTTTGTCGGCAAAGTCTGAACGTAGCTTTGTTGACTGAGTATCAAAATCCGAGATATTTGTGCAATTTCTTTTCATCCGTAAGAATTGTCCTTTCGGAACAGCATTCAGCCATTGAGGTAGGTGGCAGCTCCTACGTTCAATAAAGCTGTTGCAATCAACATCTTTAAAATGGGTCTTGGTCTTAATTGTATCATTTTCAACAAATATTTTTAAATCTAAAAAGATGACTTCAGTTTTGCTCCAGTTGGAGGTTAAAATAATGCCTCTATCATTAGTGGCTAAAAAGTCTAAAAATAATTTCAAAGCTTCTTCTCCACCTCTCCATATAAAAAATATATCGTCGATATATCGGCGATAAAAAACTAGATTCGTACTCCAATTGGATAAAAAGGAATTTTCCCAATGGGCCATAAAAAGATTAGCAAAACTAGGAGCGAATCTTGTCCCCATCGCTGTACCAGATATTTGCAGATAAAACTCTTCTAAAAACCAAAAGTAATTGTGTTCAAGTATCAAATGAATACCTTTAAGAATAAAATCCACTTGTTCAGGCAAGAGCTTATTGTCTTTCTCTAAAAAGAACTGGGCAGCTTCTATCCCTCTATTGTGTGGGATGATGGTGTAAAGTGACTGAACGTCACTAGTAACTAATATATCACCATCTTTCCAATCTGCATCCATCAAAATGTTAATCATCTCAATGGTATCTTTCAAGTAGGTCTCAGTAGTTGTGACATAAGGTTGTAACTGTTTGTCAAGGTATTCTGAGAGCCTACTGGAGATGGACCCTATACCAGAGATGATTGGCCTGCCTGGTGGATTCTCCAAATTCTTGTGTATCTTAGGTAAAAAGTAAAAGATGGGAATTTTTGGATGGTCGATTTTTAGATACTTAAGCTCATTGTTGTTCAGGATGCCAAGTAAATGGCCCTGATCTAGATAGTCGTGGAATATATGTTTAAAATCCATTGAAGGGTCTTTCTTTAGATGTCTATAAGTTGTTGCATCCCCCAAAATGCGCATAGCTTCATTATTATAGTAATCAGCTGTCATGATAACTATTCCTCCACCCTTATCTGCGGGCTTAATTACAATATCATCATCTTGCATAAGTTCACGTAGTGCTTTTCGTTCTTGATGTGTCAAATTATCTCTGTTTTTCTTATGTTCCATTTTTTCCAAATCCGATAAAACCATCTGTTCAAAAGTGGTGATTTCTGAGGAGATCATGGACTTTGGGAAAAAGGTGGATTTCTCCTTCAGATTAGTGTGTGTATATAAATGGGTAGTCTCATTTCTGTCAATCGGATTCTTTAAAAAATACTTTTTCAAGCATAAGTTCTTCTTGAACTTCTGTAAGTCAATGAACATGCTAAATTTATCTAATTTATTCGTGGGGGCAAACTTCATGCCTTTTAATAGAATATGGTTCTGATGGGTAGAGAGGACTTTATTAGTTAGATTATATATCCCTCCATTCGACCGTACTTTCTCCTTCCGTTTAGTTCTCCGTCTTCCAGCTCTGCATCCTCTTCTTCTAAGAAATCTCTCGCCCCTGGTGACCACCCTCTTTTTAAAGAGAGGTTTTTCCTTTGTAGTCGATAGTTGGCTGACTGAAAAACCTCCTCTTTTTTATTTTCGTCCTGGGCTAAGGGTTGAAATCGATTATAGGAATAAATATCCTGGTTTCCATACTGGGATGTATGGTCTCCCCTTCTTGTATTTCTGCTGCCATTATATTGGGGTTTCCTATATGGGACTGAAGTATATCCATAGGAAGAGTGATGGTCCCTATCGTAAGGCGGTCTGGGTCCTTGTTGGGGTCGAGATCTAAAATTTCTTGTGTTATCAAAGGGGCCGCGTCTTGATCCAGGGGGTCTGGGATTGGGGGGCTGATATCTGGCTGGGTCTCTCCAAGTGGGATTCGTTGAGCGAACTGGTCCTATATTTGGTCTCCGAGGAGTCAGTGGAGTGTCATCCCCTGACTTAAAAGGTGATCTTTGCCTTCTTCGAAAATCATTCCTCGACTGCATGTGGCGGGTGGTGGTCTGGTATTGGGATAGTGAATTTCTAGTATCGAAATACACCGAAGGTGGATCTTGTTTCCCTATTTGCCAAACATTGCCACGCTGATAGTCTGTCAGGTCTCTGTGATACTTTTTCTTTTTTCGTTCTTTGATCTCGTTGTCTAGCAAACCTAGGTCTATCTCTAATTTATCGAAGAAGGGTTTCATTTCCTGTTCGGTCAGAGTGGTATTTAATTCGGTATGGGTGCTTTCAATACTATGGTTTAGTTCTTTCAAACGCTCATTTCTTCGATCAACGATTAATCGCATACTATGTAGTGAGAAGCCCTCAAGCATAGTAGCCCATCTTTCGAGAAAGACCACGTCATCTTTATCACAGGCTGGGTTCTTATTGAACCTTAAACCTCTAGGAACCATTTTGTCCTTCATATATTTCTCCAGAGAGATAACCTCCCATTTGTCTCTAATCTCTTTCCTCAAATCTTTTTCTAATTGTCGCATCATTTGAACTTTATCCATAGATATATTGTTACTGACAGAATTGCTGTCCTCAAAAGTATTACCATCATCTATGCAAAATTTCTTGCGGAATTCCATCCTAGTACAATTAATATGTTAATAAATCAATGGATATATAAAATCCATAAAATCTACTTTACTCTATGCACTTTACTGACTTGATTATACATTTTTATTACATTTTTTACTGTTACGGTTTATGAGTTTTTAATAGATTTTATGGATTTTATATATCCATTGATTTATTAACATATTAATTGTACTAGATGCGCCGTATGGATATTCGCCTTTATCTTGTATATTGACACATATTTTGGTTGTTTTTTATGTGTTTTTACCATACTTTAGGCAGCATTTGACTATTTATTAGCACTACATCCTGCACTTTAAATTAATTTATAAATAGGCGCCCACACTGTATAGTGTATATTTATATATACACACTCTTTGCTTTATCCTATTACTAAAATAAACCTTCAGTGTCTTTTGGGCAGCCCACTTAGGATGGAATTCCGCAAGAAATTTTGCATAGATGATGGTAATACTTTTGAGGACAGCAATTCTGTCAGTAACAATATATCTATGGATAAAGTTCAAATGATGCGACAATTAGAAAAAGATTTGAGGAAAGAGATTAGAGATAAATGGGAGGTTATCTCTCTGGAGAAATATATGAAGGACAAAATGGTTCCTAGAGGTTTAAGGTTCAATAAGAACCCAGCCTGTGATAAAGATGACGTGGTCTTTCTCGAAAGATGGGCTACTATGCTTGAGGGCTTCTCACTACATAGTATGCGATTAATCGTTGATCGAAGAAATGAGCGTTTGAAAGAACTAAACCATAGTATTGAAAGCACCCATACCGAATTAAATACCACTCTGACCGAACAGGAAATGAAACCCTTCTTCGATAAATTAGAGATAGACCTAGGTTTGCTAGACAACGAGATCAAAGAACGAAAAAAGAAAAAGTATCACAGAGACCTGACAGACTATCAGCGTGGCAATGTTTGGCAAATAGGGAAACAAGATCCACCTTCGGTGTATTTCGATACTAGAAATTCACTATCCCAATACCAGACCACCACCCGCCACATGCAGTCGAGGAATGATTTTCGAAGAAGGCAAAGATCACCTTTTAAGTCAGGGGATGACACTCCACTGACTCCTCGGAGACCAAATATAGGACCAGTTCGCTCAACGAATCCCACTTGGAGAGACCCAGCCAGATATCAGCCCCCCAATCCCAGACCCCCTGGATCAAGACGCGGCCCCTTTGATAACACAAGAAATTTTAGATCTCGACCCCAACAAGGACCCAGACCGCCTTACGATAGGGACCATCACTCTTCCTATGGATATACTTCAGTCCCATATAGGAAACCCCAATATAATGGCAGCAGAAATACAAGAAGGGGAGACCATACATCCCAGTATGGAAACCAGGATATTTATTCCTATAATCGATTTCAACCCTTAGCCCAGGACGAAAATAAAAAAGAGGAGGTTTTTCAGTCAGCCAACTATCGACTACAAAGGAAAAACCTCTCTTTAAAAAGAGGGTGGTCACCAGGGGCGAGAGATTTCTTAGAAGAAGAGGATGCAGAGCTGGAAGACGGAGAACTAAACGGAAGGAGAAAGTACGGTCGAATGGAGGGATATATAATCTAACTAATAAAGTCCTCTCTACCCATCAGAACCATATTCTATTAAAAGGCATGAAGTTTGCCCCCACGAATAAATTAGATAAATTTAGCATGTTCATTGACTTACAGAAGTTCAAGAAGAACTTATGCTTGAAAAAGTATTTTTTAAAGAATCCGATTGACAGAAATGAGACTACCCATTTATATACACACACTAATCTGAAGGAGAAATCCACCTTTTTCCCAAAGTCCATGATCTCCTCAGAAATCACCACTTTTGAACAGATGGTTTTATCGGATTTGGAAAAAATGGAACATAAGAAAAACAGAGATAATTTGACACATCAAGAACGAAAAGCACTACGTGAACTTATGCAAGATGATGATATTGTAATTAAGCCCGCAGATAAGGGTGGAGGAATAGTTATCATGACAGCTGATTACTATAATAATGAAGCTATGCGCATTTTGGGGGATGCAACAACTTATAGACATCTAAAGAAAGACCCTTCAATGGATTTTAAACATATATTCCACGACTATCTAGATCAGGGCCATTTACTTGGCATCCTGAACAACAATGAGCTTAAGTATCTAAAAATCGACCATCCAAAAATTCCCATCTTTTACTTTTTACCTAAGATACACAAGAATTTGGAGAATCCACCAGGCAGGCCAATCATCTCTGGTATAGGGTCCATCTCCAGTAGGCTCTCAGAATACCTTGACAAACAGTTACAACCTTATGTCACAACTACTGAGACCTACTTGAAAGACACCATTGAGATGATTAACATTTTGATGGATGCAGATTGGAAAGATGGTGATATATTAGTTACTAGTGACGTTCAGTCACTTTACACCATCATCCCACACAATAGAGGGATAGAAGCTGCCCAGTTCTTTTTAGAGAAAGACAATAAGCTCTTGCCTGAACAAGTGGATTTTATTCTTAAAGGTATTCATTTGATACTTGAACACAATTACTTTTGGTTTTTAGAAGAGTTTTATCTGCAAATATCTGGTACAGCGATGGGGACAAGATTCGCTCCTAGTTTTGCTAATCTTTTTATGGCCCATTGGGAAAATTCCTTTTTATCCAATTGGAGTACGAATCTAGTTTTTTATCGCCGATATATCGACGATATATTTTTTATATGGAGAGGTGGAGAAGAAGCTTTGAAATTATTTTTAGACTTTTTAGCCACTAATGATAGAGGCATTATTTTAACCTCCAACTGGAGCAAAACTGAAGTCATCTTTTTAGATTTAAAAATATTTGTTGAAAATGATACAATTAAGACCAAGACCCATTTTAAAGATGTTGATTGCAACAGCTTTATTGAACGTAGGAGCTGCCACCTACCTCAATGGCTGAATGCTGTTCCGAAAGGACAATTCTTACGGATGAAAAGAAATTGCACAAATATCTCGGATTTTGATACTCAGTCAACAAAGCTACGTTCAGACTTTGCCGACAAAGGATATAACATACAAACCTTGGAAGACACCAGAGTGGAGGTTAGACAAATGGAAAGATTGGATTTACTGAAGAAGAAGAAAAAGAATCCAATATTGAACCCTATGGAGAGCATACCATTTATATTCTCATACAATCCTCTCAACAAGGCAATTAGAAGGAGCATTAAGAAACATTGGCCGATTCTACAGAAAGATCCCATATTGGGTGGCATTCTTCCAGCTATACCACGCATTATATGCAGAGGGGTGAAAAACTTAAAGATGGAACTCACACACAAAGTGAGAAATAAGAAAACGATCAACCATTTTGGATTACAAGCAGGCTTCCACCAATGTGGGAACTGCTTAAACTGTAGAAACACCAAAAGCAAAAAACAAATAACATCAGTAATCGAAAGGAATGGCAAGCCAATTAAACTCAAAGGAATAATGACATGTTTCTCTAAAAACGTCATATATGTTTTGACTTGCCCCTGTGGACTTAAATATGTGGGGCGTACCACACGACCTCTCAATATACGCATACAAGAACATATAAGAAACATAAAAAAAGGGTTCGACAAACACAGCGTATCATTACATTTTAAATTAAAACATGGTCAGAATCCAGAGGAACTCCAATTTATGGCAGTTCAGAAGTTGGAACCTTTCTGGAGAGGAGGAAGCCTGGAAACTCGATTAGGAAAAGAAGAAATGCGGTGGATTTTCTTAATGAATACGCTCCAACCCCACGGTCTTAATGCTGACTTTGAGCTGTGCCATTTCCTTAATGATTAGCCTTCTTTTACCTCCTTCCCCATTTTTATTATTAAGCCCATTTTAAGCATTATTCTTAATCTATCTATTTTAACCAGCTCTCCTTTTTAGTCCATAATTTATACTACTAACCTCCCACTTTTTTGGCTGTTTTATCATCCATTAATTATAATTTATAATTTACCTTCTTGCTCCTCATAACTCTCTCCCTAATTCTGCCTTGACCTATATAAAGGCTTTATTAGATAAATAGATCATTTTTCGATGCATCCCCCAATTTTATAGTTTTATTCTATCTTAAATTTGTCAATATATTCTGCCTATTGCATTGGTTCAATGTTTGCTAGGCTGTTCATAGGTTCTTTTCATATGCTGCAAGTTTTTACTAGGCAAAATCTCTCTTGTACTATTTTCCATCTTTTAAATTGATGTAGCAGAAATGCTGTCTGTCTTTTCTTATGAGTTTCGTATACATTATATTTTCGTTCATTTATCATTCGGATCTTAATTTATATATGGACGAAAATCGTAACTTAAAACGATCCTAAGACCTTATTGGGAAATTTTCCCATTTTCGTCCGATCCCTTTATTCATCCATTATACACTATTCGTTTCGGATGTATAAACATTATGACTAAATCTTCATTATATTTTATCGTATATTTGTTTATACGAATACTAAGATTTATGTATTATCACACAATCCGAAACGAAAAGTTATCATTAGGTAAAAATCCATTTGTTTACTTCCGGTTTTCTGATAGACCCAAACCGAAACTGAAAGTGGCCGCAAGGCCCCACTGGGTACTTTCCATTTCCGCCCGATTTTATTTCCGTCCGATTTTTCTGATCGTATGATATATGCTCGACCATTATTCGTTTCCCACAGATTTTCGGATTTATAAACATTATGATTGTTCTCTTATTGTACCCATCATTATTTTTCGTATCTGTTTACACGAAAATTAAGATCTATATATTGTCATGTAATTAGAACCGAAATACCGCTATTGGTCGAACCCCTTTTGTTTACATCCGGTTTTTAATTATTAACCATATGAACGAATATTGCTAAATTTTCGTATCTTTTGCTAATTAAATCCCTTTCGGCTGTTTTCTATGCTTTTTTCGACCAATACCGACTTTCAATAGCCATTACGATCGGCCAGTCGTTCGTATTGTTTTCGCCGCCATTTCGTATCGCAAAGCATTACTGGGTAAAATCCGAACGATCGGAAGTCAACTGACCAGAAGTAGGAAGCGATATTATTCTGATGCACTATAAAAGAGGACACCTTCATCTTGTATTTCATACTGACTTTTTTATGGACATTTACCTTTATACCGACTGAGGAAGGCTTTTTAAGCCGAAACGCGTCTCGGTAGATTCTGTCCTGTATTTTATTTTATTTATCCAATAAATTTCCCAATATTTGCCACCTTTCTCCGACCCCTTTTTTCCGTTTTGGAATTTTGGATCCATCATCACGGAGGCAAAGAGGTTTGGGTTCCCACCTTAAGAGGACCCAGAGCGACATAGATTGAGCCTGATATTGCGAGGCTCAAAAATCGGTGAGTGTGCCTAATTTCTTCCTTTATCACATTTCCATATATATGCAGCATTACGCTATGGGAGTGCTGTCTCCCGATTCTCTCTATTTTTAGTCTCCAGTACGAACAGAAAGAAGGGAAGTGCCACCCTCTATTTGGCTGCAGGCTGTTTTCTCCTTGAGCCGGGACCTTGTGGGCTCCCACAAATGTGAGTGGTTTGGATTTTGGTTACAATTCGAGCCTATTTTATTTTGACTGTCTGCACTATTATCCTCTCTTGTGATGTGCTTTCTTTGAGGATTACTGACGGATATGAGGATTCAGCACCAGCACTTATAAGAAGATCAGCTCATCATTTCCCATCATCATTTTTTGAGTATTCCATCAATATATACTTGAGCACTTTTTTGCACTGTTTGCACATTTGACCTGGACTTTACTCTATGCACTTTACTGACTTGATTATACATTTTTATTACATTTTTTACTGTTACGGTTTATGAGTTTTTAATAGATTTTATGGATTTTATATATCCATTGATTTATTAACATATTAATTGTACTAGATGCGCCGTATGGATATTCGCCTTTATCTTGTATATTGACACATATTTTGGTTGTTTTTTATGTTTTTTACCATACTTTAGGCAGCATTTGACTATTTATTAGCACTACATCCTGCACTTTAAATTAATTTATAAATAGGCGCCCACACTGTATAGTGTATATTTATATATACACACTCTTTGCTTTAACCTTGTACTTTAGGCATGAATTGTCAAATCCAGTTATGGGTTACTGCCAGAAAACACCCCAAAATGTGTTCAGCAACATCTTCTGAGTAAAGTGATACCACCCATGCATAGGTTTGTTGGGTTGTTTTCGGGGTGCTTTGCCAATCTTCTGACGTGCTTGTCAATTTTTTATTTTGACATATCTTCTTTGCCGATCTTTTTGGGGGGCCATTTTACATACTCCAATTTATTTTTTTATTGCCATGAACGTGCATATATTTGGTAAGCTGACACCCCAAAGTATTGTAAATGGAGTGTTTTGATGCCATGGATGCAACAGTTTAACCCAAACACATTGGATAGTGTGGTGGTAATTTTTCATTTTTACACGCACATTATTTTTAGACTGTGATTTAGGTGACATTGTTGTCGGATACTGCATGAAAACGCTCCAGGTTGTTTTCTGCAAGGCCTCCTGAGTACACCCATGCCCCCCCCCCATGCATAGGTTTGCCAGGATTTTGGGAAGGTTCAGTTACAATTTGTATAACTTTGTCATTTGAGTTGAAATTGAGATTATTTCTTCAGATAGGCCTATCTTTCGTTTTGGGTCTACCGCATACCTCAGTTTGAATTATTGCCATAAAAGTGTATTTGAAATGATGACACCCCAAGGTATTGCATATGGAGGGTTTTGATGCCCTGGATGTAACGGGTTTAGCCAAAAACATTTGAGGTGAGTGGTGGTAATTTTTCGATTTTTCATTTTTACACCCACATTATTTTTGGACTGTGATTTAGGAGACACTGTTGTCGGTTATTGCATGAAAACGCTCCAGGTTGTTTTCTGCAAGGCCTCCTGAGTACACCCATGCCCCCCATGCATAGGTTTGCCAGGATTTTGGCAAAATATAGCACCAATTTTAGAACATAAAATGGAGCAATAAAATGTGAAAGTCTGGTGCAGTAAAAAAAAACTAAACTGTAACAATAAATAGAAAGGAAAAAGATATTACAGATCACACAGAGTATGATACTGCTTGAAACGGTCCCCAAGACACAGACCAGGTTGTCCAGAGCATTCTGGCCTAGTAAAAGGTTGTGTCTCTTCTCTGCCCCCTCTTGAAAACACCCTGCATATTTTTTGGGGTCTCTGTTTCCCCTAGTAGGAGGGATTTTATAAATAAAATGAGTAGCCCCAACTCTGTCCCCCATCACCGCCCGGGGAGCAGGTGCATCTTGGTACAAAATCCCCGAAATGACCTGGAGCTGGAACTGTACAAAGGACAGTGTCACTCCGGGGTTTGGAGTTGCAATTGTTAGTTGCAATTTGCATCAGGTAAATTGCAACCTTTTTGTACCAGGCCATTGTCTTCCGCATAATTTGGTAGGGCTATAGCAGCTGATCTGCCAGATCAACCCCACCCATATGCCGGTTATAGGCCTTGATGCACACTGGCTTCCTTGCGCCCTCAGCTCTGCCACGTACAGAGACCTCCATAGACCTCTGAGTGGATGGTGGTGAGAAGGTGTACGTCCTTCTTGTCTCTGTACTTGACTGCCAACAGCTCCTCTTGTCACAGAGCTGAGGTCTCCCCCCTTTTTAGCCGGGTGTGGGCCAGCTGTGCTGGGAAACCTACGCGGTTCTTGCGACTAGTACCGTATACTACTGTATCAAAGCAATACAGTAGCTTGAACAAAGGGACACTTGTATAAAAATTGTCAACATACAAGTGGTACCCTTTGTTCATGAGGGGAAATATTAGGTCCCGCACAATCTTGCCACTGGTTCCCAGGTGTTCTGGGCAACCTGGAGGATCAAGGCTGCTTTCCTGAGTATACCCTGTCAGGATGTATATTCAAATAAAGAATTTATACAAGATATAAACAATAATAAAACTATCTCGTCCACAATTATATTTCTCAGAAAACCGATCCGGAGTCTGTTTTCAATTGTGCGTTTAGTTTACAAAAAAACAACCGCAACCAAACTAGGTAAAAATATATATATTTATTATGTATGCAAATTGATTTATTCTCACATTTAAAAATCAAGGATTTATAAACACAACATCCATCAGCACACAGATTTCTAGCTTTTAATTAGAATATGTTAGTAACTCCGCATCATGATTAATACGATTTACTTTGATTAAGTAACTAAATACATATGGTTAATACAACTTAATAACCGTTTCTGGAAAGAACATATAATTCCCAGCAAACAAATATTCAAACAAGCTAGTATCCGGTGTATATCTATATGTATACACATTTTTATCCATGAATCTGGCACTCAGAATACATTTGCATGCTTGCCCGGTGCAACGCTCAGCTCACTGTGATAACATCCAAGGAAGCGGCACTCAAGGTCTTTTCATAAATCACTTGGTATCTTTTATTGTTCGACATTTCAGTTTACTCTCCGTAAACTTTCTTCAGGATAAGAATACTATACAAAGAACCCCTTAAATAGAAGAAATAACTCACCCACTTAGTGCTCCCCTCCACCACATGTTACCGGCACGAAGAACGCTGTCTCCTCCTAATGACGTCAGGCTCATTCATCACTCCGTGTGACTAATCGTGAAAAACACTGAAGCCGAAATACCCAATTACTACAAAAGAACTCTACAGGCTCACAGGCTAAAGTGATCTAACTAAAAACACCAATCCGCATAAAAAATATGGTGGCTAAAACTTGAAATGCATGTTCTAAGTTTACTGAAATAAGTAAACGTATCAAAAAGGAAAACATATTAATTTCAAAAATAGATAACCTTGGCAAGAGAAAATCCAGCAGCAAAAAATATTAATAATCAGCCAAATATTACAAACATCCTAATAAGGGTTTGAAATAATATAGAAAAAACTGGAGAAAAAATTAGAAAAAACTCTTTGGAAATTTAAAAAAAAAAAAAAAAAAAATCTCTATACCAGAGGAGACATTAATTAACATAAATAGATTAGGTATGTTGGAGAGATACATAACAGGCATTTACAAAAAATGTACATGAAGATCGATATCATCATCTGACAATGGGTCATGTGGGAGGGAGAAAGAGAAAATATAATTATTATTTACTCAATTGTGGTCCCAAACTTTGAGATACCACCTACCAACTGTGGCAGAGCAAAAAATATAATATATGAATAATGAAAAGTAGATATTCAATACAAAGGAAATATACAGCTGTTGAAAAAGCGGTTTACAAAAAAGGTAAAGAGAATTTTTCATTTAGTCCTCGAGTGTTTACTGTATCCAGTTCTCTTATCCAGAATGCTTCCCTACAAAGCAAATGTTTACTCCGGTCACCTCCTCTTTTTTATTCCGGTACATGTTCCAAGGCTATAAATTTCATGGTTGGTAAAGAATGACCCTTTTCTAAAAAGTGTTGTGCTACTGGTTTGTCAATGCCTCCATCTCTACAAGCGATTCTAATTGACGATCGGTGCCCCGAATCCGTTCTCTTAAAGTAGTATCAGTTTTTACGATATACAGTTGTGTTCAAAATTATTCAACCCTCAATGCTGTAAAGGGTTTTAGGGAATTTAGTGTACATTTGTAATTGTATTCAGAATGAAATCCTACAAGGACTTTTTAAAGAACCATATGCAACTAAAATGACATCAATTGGTTTTGTAATACAGTAGTAAATGTTTCTTTTGTGAATTCTTCATTGACACAATTCTTCAACCCCTTAAAGACTACCACTCTGAAGAACAGAGGTTCATTCAAGTGTTTTCAATCAGGTATTGAAAACACCTGTGGATGTCACGGAGCAGCAATAAAGCATAATCAGCACCAATTAGGCAGCTTTAAAATGACTGTGATACTCAGCTCCTTCTAGACATTTACTGGTGTGGTTACAAACATGGTGAAGTCAAGAGAATGGTCCAGGACGACAAGAGAAGAGGTGATTACTCTTCACAGGAAGGACAATGGCTATAAGAAGATTGCAAAGATGTTAAACATACCAAGAGAGACCATAGGAAGCATCATTCGCAAATTCAAGGCAAAGGGCACTGTTGAAACGCTACCTGGTCGTGGCAGAAAGATGCAGAAAGATTTCGACTGCTGTGCGCTACCTAAAGCGTAGAGTGGAGAAAAGTCCCCGTGTGACTGCTGAGGAACTGAGAAAAGATTTGTCAGATGTGGGTACTGAATTTTCAGCTCAGACAATACGGCGCACACTGCGTAATGAAGGCCTCCATGCCAGAACTCCCAGGCGCACCCCCTTGCTGTCTCCAAAGAATAAGAAGAGTCGACTGCAGTATGCCAAAAGTCATGTGGACAAACCACAGAAGTTTTGGGATAGTGTTCTGTGGACTGATGAAACAAAATTAGAACTGTTTGGGCCCATGGATCAACGCTATGTTTGGAGGAGGAAGAACAAGGCCTATGAAGAAAAGAACACCTTGCCTACTGCGAAGCATGGTGGGGGGTCAATCATGCTTTGGGGCGGTTTTGTTTCTGCAGGTACAGGGAAGCTTCAGCGTGTGCAAGGTACCATGAACTCTCTTCAGTACCAGGAGATATTGGATGACAATGTGATGCAGTCGGTCACAAACCTGAGGCTTGGGAGACGTTGGACCTTTCAACAGGACAATGATCCCAAGCATACCTCCAAGTCCACTAGAGCATGGTTGCAGATTAAAGACTGGAACATTTGGAGTGGCCAACGCAGTCATCTGACTTAAATCCGATTGAGAACCTCTGGTGGGACTTAAAGAAAGCAGTTGCAGTGCGCAAGCCTAATAATGTGACTGAACTGGAGGCTTTTGCCCATGACGAATGGACGAAGATACCCGTAGATCGCTGCAAGACACTTGTGTCAAGCTATGCTTCACGTTTAAAAGCTGTTATAACTGTAAAAGGATGTTGTACTAAGATTGAATGTCACTTGGGGGTTGAATAAAACTGATAATGATGTGAGCACAGAAAAGACATTTGTGGTTATTTCATTATAAATGTTATGTTATATTTGTCTGACCTACACGTGCCTCTTTGATTTAATTGTAAGCAAGATGACTGAATGATCAAAATCAATGTCAAACTGGCCAAAACACTCAATTTCAGTGGGGGTTGAATAATTTTGAACACAACTGTAGCATAAGCCACATGGACACGAAATTTTGTAGATCACGTGATCAGTCAAACACGTAATCCTTTGCTTGATTGTATACACTTTACCCGTATGGGGATGATTGAATTTGGTGCTAGGCATCATTTGGCTACAAGTCACGCATCCGAGACCCCTAAAACAGCCCAGGTTTCTGCCCATATTAGCTTTTTCATAACAATGAATCGGTTTTGACCAACATGTCTCTCAAGTTACGTGAGCGTCGATGGGAGAACAGAGGAGGTTGACGAAAGCTACCGGGTAATTCTGTATCACTAGACAAGATTTGCCAATTATTCTTCATAATCTTCTGTAATTCTCCAGACACAGATGTAAACCCAGTTGCGAACACTGGACGCGATGTCTCTGCAGATTGAGTCTTTACTCTAGTCTTAGCCTGGGTATCTAGCATTGCATTCTCTTTCCTACACCTCACCAGTGCTCTCTCCAGGGTTTGTTCTGAATAACCTCGTTTTTTAAACCTTCTCCACATCTCATCAATTTGAATATCAATATTCCTCTGTTCCGAGTTATTCCTAAACACCCGGAGAAACTGTGTGTAGGGTAGGGACATCTTTAGATGTCGAGGATGTGAACTACTCGCGTGTAGGATAGTATTCCTGTCTGTGGGTTTTCAAAATAAAGTATGTTGTAAACGATCTTGATCGCGATAGATACGAATATCCAGGAAATCCACTGTATCCCTACTCATCATATTTGTTAATTTAATCGGTGTATCACATTGGTTAAACTCCTCCAATATGTTCTTCTCCTCTTCTACTTCTTTATTAACTATCAATAGGATATCATCGATGAACCGCATATAATAGATAATAGAAGTTCCAAATCTTGGCAAAATCTCTTGAGTCTCAAAATGATACATGTAAGCGTTAGCATACATCGGGGCAACCGCTGCCACCCTGGAAGTCCCAGTGATCTGCTGGTACCACTGATTCTCAAAACGGAAGTAATTCTCAGTGAGTATCAATTCTAATAGCTCCAAGATGAATTCAACTGGGGGACCATAATATAGTGTAGAGTGAGTTAGGGTTTGTCGCATGGCTTCTATCCCTTCTTCCTTCGGGATCACCGTGTAAAGACTCTTCACGTCACATGTAACTAATGTAATTGGTCCATCCAGGAGTTTGATATTTGATAGAGATGTTATAAGTTGTGTGTCCCTCAAACAAGTATCAAGCTGCATAACAGAAGATTTAAACAGAAAGTCCAGCCATTGAGAAAGTGGTTGTAGCAGACCACCAACTGCAGAGACCATCGGTCTACCAGGAGGAGATGTAGGGTCCTTGTGTACCTTGGGTAGTGTATACAGTACAGGTGTTCTTGGAAATTTAGGCAAAAGAAATTTATACAAATCCTCTGTAATGTAAGCCATATGAACTCCTTGTAGGAGTATTTCATCCATTTTATTAGAAATAGATTTAGTGGGATCAGCTGGTAATCGTTTGTATGTAGTCAGATCAGAGAGTTGTGACAGAATCTCCTGGAGATAATAACTAATCTAAAATCACAATGCCGCCCCATTTATCCGCCGGGTGGATTACGATGGTGGGGTCTTCCGCTAACGATTTTATAACCTCTCTCCTCTACTACAGTTAGAATTATATTTATGTCTAGATCTAATAGCTTGTTTGACACATATACACAAATATCTATCTCTGCTACCTGGGTTAACAAAAAGGTGAAGCTATCACTTATTCTATATTTAGAATGATAAGTAGGAAGAACTTATTTAGTGAATCCTCCTCTAATAACAAAAATTAAGCTTCTAATCTTATGCGCTTTAAATTGTAGATTATAAAATCCCTGTTTAGTAATTCAATCACAATAGCTCTTCCAATTTCACTATATATATATATATGTATACACTGCAACAAATACTTAGGATAAATTAATATCCTTTTTATTATTATTGTCATCATTTATATAGCTCCAACAGTTTCCGCAGCACTTTACAATAACCAAAGGGAATGAAATACAAATAAACGGATGTAAGATGGAAACAAGAGGTGTAGAGGGCCATGCTCATAGGAGTTTACAGTCTAGAGGGATTGGGGGTTGTGGAAGACGAGGAATTTCACTAGATAGCAGGATCATTAGTGCCAGTGGTTTGGGAATGGTGGGGCCATAAGAGCGGCTTCAATCAAGTGTGAGTAGGTGAGCAGAGGGAGGAGTTGCATCAGTGATGTGGTATGCTAATCTGAAGAGGTGTTTTTTTAGGGATTTCTTGAAGGCCTGAAGATCAGGGGAGAGTTTGATAGGGCGAGGCAAGTCATTATCAGCCACTCATATTTCCATACTGCAGGTTAGAAATCTATAAAGTCCAATCTAACGATATCCGAGATAAATCTCTGTCTATATCCATTGCAATATACGCACCTATATATATATATCTGCATTAATTCCACTTAAATTGCTTTCATACTTTACCTGTTTCAAGATCTTTTCAATCCTATCTGTGAATTTCTTGGTTAAAGCAGCAATGATTGAAATGTTATCAGTGGATGTAATGAATTAACTGGAGAGTGTGTGAGAATATGTGAGAATCTTCTAAGATGTTATAAGTTTCTTTGTGTCTGAGTCTCTTTGAGCCCCTCCATGAGCATGGCTCTTGGGATGGGTGAGAGAGAGAGATGATTGAGAATGCATGAGACAAATGAAAACTGAAGTCTCTTGAGAAGAAGTGAAACTGAAGTGAGTATGCTATCCGTGACTACACAGATATAGGATATTTTACATCACTTATCACGTGCTTCTAATTAGCATAAAATATATGCTCAATGATTCTCAAAGAGAACTTGCCGACTCATAATATAACACTAGATGGCAGTGTTGATTTTCAAAATTTAACTAAAATTATTTTCTTAGATTTTATTTTTATTTATGTGACATAGGTCATAAGTCAATTCTAATCTTATATTGAACAAAGAACGTTTCACGCTCTCTCCAGACTTCTGTCTCTCCTGGCAAATTTAAAATCACAGTCTTCTCTACCCTATTTCAAAGTTTCTTCTCAGTTACTCTTATCAGTTAACATATACACATATTTCTTCAACTTTTAAACTACAAAATTCTTCTAAATATTTTCTTTGACTCTTAAACTACTTTATATTTCAACAAATATACCAACATAGCACTACTACAAAATATTGGCACCTATTCTTGTGCTACTAAATATTGAATATATATAAATCTATATACTTGTGCATAGCTATATATATTTGCATAGATATATTTTAAACCTTAAAATATATTTTATTCAAGGACCTCCTAGATAAAACAGACGGCTATAAATTTACTTTTGACATGTCTTAGCACTTATCTATAGCGTCTTCATGTCTGCATGATTATATTCATTTTTAAAAACACACATAACGCTTTTATTCCTTTCTAATGAGTTTAAACTTTTTATAAACTCCAGTCTTTTTTCAAAGTAAGTGAAAGGTAATTAAAAAAAAAAAGTTTTATAAGAAAAAATGGATTATACGAAGATACACAAAATGGCGACAGAATCCATTTTGTTTTCCTTATGAAAATACCCGACAACCCACTCTCACTCTCACAGAGTTTATACACCTTCACTCCATACCTGGAGCGCTTGGAAGGAATATACTGCTTGAAACCAAGCCTTCCCTTATATTTCATTAGGGATTCATCCATGCAGATATTCCTTTCAGGTGTATAAACCTCTGCAAACCTGGCGGCGAAGTGGGTAATCAGGGTGGTGGATATTATACAGCCTGTCAAACTGGGTATGCTCTGTAAGGAGGCACAGGCTGTTGTCACTGAAGTGCATGAAACGCAGAATATTTTCATACCTTCTACGTGACATTGATTAGGGGTAAATGGGGCTCGAACAAATGGGGCTACTGCTCCAGTAGGAGCGGATTGAGGGCTTCTTTGTAATGCCCATCAGCATAGTTAGTGCCCAGAATTTCAGAAATTGTGGCACATCAAGGGGGGTCCATTACTGCTTTGCCAAATAGGAGTCTGGCTTTGCAGCACGATACTGTGGGCATACATGTATGTGTTTGGGTAACAATGTGGCCCACTATATCATCCCCCAGAAAGACCTGCAAAACTGCGTGGGGGTAAATCCTGCGACATCAAAATTGATGCCAGGATTTGCAGTGAAAGGAGGGATATCTGGCCTCTGGCGATGAGGCACTACCCACTCCTCAGCTGGAGCAGTGTGACTCAGATCTTCATCAGAAACATCACTAGAAGATACATCAGCTAGCATAGATTATGTATCCAGCAATGTTTCGGAGCACCTGGAGGGTCAAAATCTGGGTCAGAGTCCAACAGAGGCTTCAGACTCTGACGCCAGGATAGCAGAAGCCTCCTCGGCACTGTACACCCTCTCAGACATTATATATAATATATTATAAAAATACATTTATATAATTATTATATATATAAGCGGATTATTGGCTCTGAAAAGAATCGTTGGGTTTCATCAGAAAAAAAAATGGTTCTGTTAACTCCTAAATCTCTCTAAATCCCCCTAAATCTGCCTCAATTTACACTAAATCTCCCTAAATCTCTCTAAAATTTCTCAATTTTCGAAATCTCTCTATACCGATCTCTCTTTCTCGCTCACCAAAACACAAGTGAGGTTGAGGGAGAGAGATTCACAGTGGTCAGAGCCAATATTTACAAATATCGACCTGACCAGACAAATTAGAAAATGTATTTGACGGATCGGCTGCCACAGGATTTATTTAGTTTAATTTCATTCTTATTTTGTTATATTTCGTTTACCCTTTATTTATAGGAACTAATTTCCTTTGTTAGATTTAGTGTAAAACTGTTGCTAGACTTCTAATTAATCATGTTTTTCCCCTGCACCATCCTGCTAGTATCCATGGAGTACATGCTTGCTACAATGTATCAGTCACTGACGTAGCGCTCCACGCTTCAAACTCCAAAATACTTTATGCTCAGTTATATTGTGTGGTTTTAAATATATTGTCAATTGCTCATTTTTAGTTTTAAATAGACTTAGATTTCTTTAGTTAAATGTGTTTTTTTTAAAGATACTACCTGCCGCTAGTGGCAAATGCTTTCCTTCATATAGAATGTACAATAGGTTTGAGTAACTTGTGGATTATGCAAAAGTGCTTTCTCTTTGGGTATCTGTTATCTGTTTACCTGTTTGAAAGGTTGGGAGTCACATTGTCTCAGCCACCCACTATCTGATTCCCTTTACAATGGGTTATGTAAATCACTGTATGTGGTTACTGTGGGGTCAAGACTTCATCTGCATACAACCAGTAGACCAAAGTGAAGACTGAAGAGGACCTGAAAGAAGCCTGCAATGGTCTTGGAACCAACCAATCAGAACTGTTGGGGTGGGCGGGAAGTCTGAATGTGCATGGCTGTATTTTGTATATAAGCACTGTCTGTTGCCATTCTGAATACACTCTGATTTACCTTCTCACCTATACTGCGTCTCGACGAGTATTTGGGAAGAGGGACTATCTGCTAGGTCTTTCCTCCTGGCTGACTCGATATATTCCAGCAAGGAACCTGACGCCGGCTCGTTACCTCTTCTCATTGCAGCGCTACCCCGGCACCTAAGGCGGATCTACTCCCTCCGAGTAGCGGCGTCCGTCACAGTATTTATAATTTTTCTGATTGGATATTGCTAGCCTGCCTCTCTGAGTACTCTTAGTACTTCCTGCCGCTGTCGGAAGTGATCGCTCGGGGGGAGCGATCACTGAGCAGACCGGTGGCAGGTAACCATATTAATCGAGGCATCCTTGCAATATACTCAAAGCAGCTGGAAGCAATGCTGATCGCTTCCAGCGCTCTATACCGGTGCGGGGCACCTTTCCAGTGCAACCGGAAGTTGATCGCTCCCCAGGAGCGATCACAAGGGGCCCCGGCACAAGAGACCACCATTGCACAGATGCCTGGACATCCAGGCATCCTGCAGTGGTGTTTCAGGAGCTGGAAGCCATACCAATCGCTTCCAGTGCTCAAATGACCACTGCACGTACCATGTCTGTCCGCAGGTCTAAAGGAGACCCGTGGCATAACGTACATGGTACATCCGCAGTCACGAAGGGGTTAAAGATATGTTGACAGAGATGATCTCACTGTTACAGAATTGAAAAAGGTTCTTAAAGTCACATATGAGAGAACAAAGTTGTACGGAGTTGTTTCAGGAGCTTAACAATGCTACACCGCAGGATAAAGAAACACGAGAACAGTTTGTCTATAGACTAATGGGGTTGAAACAAAAGATCCTGTCTCCATCACAACATGGTGGGTCAGAGTTGAACTATGATAAAAGACTGGAGCAGGGTGTATTCCTTTATACACTGTATGAGGGTTAAATGAGAAAATATATAGTCTTCGGTTGGACATTAAGCCTTACATCTCCTATTTAACACTAATGACTTTATTCTAGATCTAGAGCAGGTTTCAAAATCAGCTAAGAACTGTACATAGACACAATATTCTGACAGTTCGTTCACCCCAGGCAAAAGAGGATAGTGAGTAAAATTATGAGACATTGCAAAAGAGAGTTGAGGGAGACGTTAGCGCAAATCGCACTGCTTTAACAGAGCTGACTGCTCAGGTTTCTGCTCTCACAAAAACCTTTGAAAAGATGAACATTTGTTAATGGCATAGTAGTTTGATTTTCAACTGTAGCAGTAGGTCTCAAGTTCCAGATAAAGCCAAAAGCAAGCGCAGATGTGACAGCTGCACTAAGCTAGGGAATCGGGACTGCTTCCACTGTGGTCAGGAGGGACACAACATTTGGCTGTCTGAAGAACAAAGGTGGGAAATGGCAGAAGGTCATTGGTGCGGTACAAACGGTGACTACTCCAAATCCTCTGTCCCATGCTCAGGTAAACTGTATGTAACCATAATACAACTTTTTCAACTGTGACAAAAAGCAAGTCGTCAAAACAAAGAGTAGCACAACTGATTGGTAGAAAATGTATGCTGTTGTGCTGGATGAATGGTGTTCTTGTTGAAATGCTGCTGGACACAGGAGCTCAAGTCAGCATGGTAGGAGAGGCATGGCTAGGAAAATTTCTTCCGGATGTTTCCATAAAGCCTATGAAAGATCTATTTTCTGACAGCCAGCTGCACAACACTGCCGCTAATGGTTCAATTATCCCTTTTATTGGATGGATTGAACCGATCAGAGAAAACCGTGACCAATCAACCAGTACTCAGGACCTGTCACAGTCCGCCCGGGGTACCTATATTGCACAGCCTGGTCCTAACAGCCTTTGTCCTGGAATGTTTTTGTATTGGGTTCCAATCCGGGGTTTACCTCAGCCCAGTGCCATGTCCAGGCTCCTGGAGATCCAGCCTGGGTTTTCCCGTCCAGCCTAGGAATTCCAGCTGAGGCCCATCTATGATTTAACCTCCTTAAAAGGCAGAGAGACTGAACCAGCAGTGGTTCTGCATTGTGCTCCCTGACTGAGGTCATCTGGACGTGTGCAAACCTGCTCCTGCTAAATCCATCTGTCTACCTTGTTGTTTCTGGATACATCTGCCTGTGCAAGGGACACTCAGCGATCGCTACCTGTGGATTACAAATTATTACCACCGTCTCTGACCTTTTGATCTCAAGGTACCACTGTCAGCTATCTGGATTTATTCCTAGTGGACCCTGTCTGCAGTCTGGGACTGCATAGTCCACTATCCTGACTCTCCATCCAAGAACTCTCCCTGGACTTTATATATTTCTTTATTCTTTCAAGTGCCTGCTGCCAATGCCTATTTAAGTTTCATTAAACTTATTCATTGTGTGATTCCTGTCTGGCCTCCCCTCTGTGTCGCCGCCTGCTGGGCTCTCACCTGACCCGCACACGCCACGTGACAGGACCTGACCCTTCTGAGTGAAGCAATGAAAGTAAGACCGTATAGCTAAAAGCATTGTAAATGTCGTCATTCAAGTAACAGACTTAGAAGAAATATCTGACAATTGTGTGGACAAAGTGGGGAAGAAAGGACTCACGATTAGCAGCAGTGAGCTCTGTGAAGTCAAATGTAGAATTTGAGCAATGCCTGAAGGAGGAGTCATGCCATTTGAACAACTTCCAGAATGTCCAGTCCAAGACGGACTTGAATTGTTTCCTACAGTGGTGGGCATGCCAAGTGGTGTCTCTAAAGTCATGAAGGTTCCTGTTCTGAATCACCCTCAACATGAGATTTACCTTTCTCCACAAACAGTGTTGGGTACCTTTACTACCATATCTGAAGTCCTTCCCTTCACTCAAATTGAGTGTGCTGAAAAAGGAAATCGTCGGAAGGAGTGGTTCATGTAAATCAGCTGAGTGAAGAGGAAAGTGGGAATCGGTTGACCATTAACGAATTTGTTAGGTGGCACCCACCTCTCAATGTAGAACATATCTCAAAACTTGAGCAGGAGTAGTCCGACAAATGCTATATGACGAATCTGATGTCTTTGCTCAATATGAGGGAGATATAGGATGCATACCAAATCTGAATTTGAAGATCAAAGATCAAGCTGAAAGATAATGCTCCTGTTCAGAAATGCTACAGGTCCATTCCAAAACCCCTATACAAGGAAATTATAGAGGTACAGTTGTGTTCAAAATTATTCAACCCCCAATGCTGTAAAGGGTTTTTAGGGAATTTAGTGTACATTTGTAATTGTATTCAGAATGAAATCCTACAAGGACTTTTTAAAGAACCATATGCAACTAAAATGACATCAATTGGTTTTGTAATACAGTAGTAAATGTTTCTTTTGTGAATTCTTCATTGACACAATTCTTCAACCCCTTAAAGTCTACCACTCTGAAGAACAGAGGTTCATTCAAGTGTTTTCAATCAGGTATTGAAAACACCTGTGGATGTCACGGAGCAGCAATAAAGCATAATCAGCACCAATTAGGCAGCTTTAAAATGACTGTGATACTCAGCTCCTTCTAGACATTTACTGGTGTGGTTACAAACATGGTGAAGTCAAGAGAATGGTCCAGGAAGACAAGAGAAGAGGTGATTACTCTTCACAGGAAGGACAATGGCTATAAGAAGATTGCAAAGATGTTAAACATACCAAGAGAGACCATAGGAAGCATCATTCGCAAATTCAAGGCAAAGGGCACTGTTGAAACGCTACCTGGTCGTGGCAGAAAGATGCAGAAAGATTTCGACTGCTGTGCGCTACCTAAAGCGTAGAGTGGAGAAAAGTCCCCGTGTGACTGCTGAGGAACTGAGACAAGATTTGTCAGATGTGGGTACTGAATTTTCAGCTCAGACAATACGGCGCACACTGCGTAATGAAGGCCTCCATGCCAGAACTCCCAGGCGCACCCCCTTGCTGTCTCCAAAGAATAAGAAGAGTCGACTGCAGTATGCCAAAAGTCATGTGGACAAACCACAGAAGTTTTGGGATAGTGTTCTGTGGACTGATGAAACAAAATTAGAACTGTTTGGGCCCATGGATCAACGCTATGTTTGGAGGAGGAAGAACCAGGCCTATGAAGAAAAGAACACCTTGCCTACTGTGAAGCATGGCGGGGGGTCAATCATGCTTTGGGGCTGTTTTGCTTCTGCAGGTACAGGGAAGCTTCAGCGTGTGCAAGGTACCAGGAGATATTGGATGACAATGTGATGCAGTCCGTCACAAACCTGAGGCTTGGGAGACTTTGGACCTTTCAACAGGACAATGATCCCAAGCATACCTCCAAGTCCACTAGAGCATGGTTGCGGATTAAAGGCTGGAACATTTTGGAGTGGCCATCGCAGTCACCTGACTTAAATCCGATTGAGAACCTCTGGTGGGACTTAAAGAAAGCAGTTGCAGTGCGCAAGTCTAAGAATGTGACTGAACTGGAGGCTTTTGCCCATGACGAATGGGCGAAGATACACGTAGATCGCTGCAAGATACTTGTGTCAAGCTATGCTTCACGTTTAAAAGCTGTTATAACTGTAAAAGGATGTTGTACTAAGTACTAAGATTGAATGTCACTTGGGGGTTGAATAAAACTGATAATGATGTGAGCACAGAAAAGACATTTGTGGTTATTTCATTATAAATGTTATGTTATATTTGTCTGACCTACACGTGCCTCTTTGATTTAATTGTAAGCAAGATGACTGAATGATCAAAATCAATGTCAAACTGGCCAAAACACTCAATTTCAGTGGGGGTTGAATAATTTTGAACACAACTGTATATCAGAAAATAAAAAATAATTGAATAAAAAAGGTGTCATTCGTTATTCTGTTTCTTCCCTTTCTTCATTATAGAAAATGGCACATTTCAAATTCGACATCGAGACACCTTGGTTCCAGTGTGTTCAGTTGGTATTTCCATCTCATTTCTGTTTTGGACAATTTAAGGTCTAGATCTTCTCTCCAATCTTTCGTTACCTTCTCAACTCCAAACAATTCCAAACCTTTTGGGTCACTCCTATGTTTGATTCGATAATGGTTAGAGACATTGTGCTTTTCATGTCCTTTACTGATGTTATTAATATGCTCTTTTATTCAGACTTGTAGCGCCCTCTTTGTTTTTCCAACGTAATATTTGTTACAGGGACATTTTAGTACATATACTACATATTTTGAATAGCATGTTAATTTATCCCTAATTCATCCATTTATTTATTTGAACCAAATGTATCTATATGTCTCTTTTTTATTTTCTGTTTTTCGACCGCTGATACAATCTCCACAGCCGTAAAACCCCGGGGTTAATCCAAAACCAATTGATTTGTTCCTTCTGTTCTCGTAGGGGTCACTTAACTAACTTCTGTTTTAAACTTCCTCCTCCTCTATAAACAATCTGAGGTTGAGCTGGTAATGTATCAAGTATGGGGTCCTCTTTTAACAAAGGCCAGTATTTTTGTACACATTTAATGTTTATATTTCCTGTGTTGTAATCCAATACTCTCAGTAATTCCAATTTAGTTCTTTCTTCCTTGTTCTTGTATTGTAGTAATGTGTTTCTTTCTAATTTTCGCACTTCTTCCTTTAATTACTTCCAATTCTTCAGTTTTGTATCCCTGCTCTCTAAAATCTTTCATTAATCTTTCCGCCTGTGCCTCAAATTCTTGGATATCTGTGCAGTTCCGACAGAGTCCTGGCATCTGTCCCTTGGGTACAGTTTTCAACCAAGGTGGATAATGGTCACTATCTATACCGATGTAACTATTGACATCCACCTCTTTGACGTATGTCCTGGTTTTCAAATTCCCATTTTCAATATATATATCCAGGTCAAGAAACTCGATTCTGGATTGACTTATCTTGGAATCTAAACATATACCCCACTAATTTGTATTTAGGTATGGGATAATTCTCTTAATCCCCTGTTCTTCTCCTCTCAAAATAATTAAAATATCATCAATGTATCTCTTATAGAGGACCAGGTGTTGCCCCCAGCCATGCCCTGTCCATACCATCTGGTGCTCCCAGTATGCCATGAACAGATTGGCATAGCTGGGGCAAACCTGGTCCCCAGCGTTGTCCCAGTCAACTGTAAATGATACTGGTCCCCATACCAAAAATAATTGTTATCCAAAATCAATCTGATCCCTTCAACCACAAATTTAATTTCTTCTTTGAAATTACCCAATTCTTTAAGAAAGTATTGTGCTGCCTCACATCCCAATTGATGTAGGATCACTGTATATAGAGAATTTACATCACATGTTCCCAATAGAAGGTCATCCCTCCATAGTGCACCTTCCAATTCTTGTATAACTGCCATTGTATCTATAATATATGAAGGCGTCTGGATTACTAATGGCTGCAGCAAGGTGACCTATATACTCCGGTACTCTTGAGGAGATAGACCCTATACCTGATACTATGGGACGCCCCGGAGGATTGTCTCGCTTTTTGTGGACTTTTGGTAGGTAATAAAAGACAGGGATTCGGGGATGTAGCACCTTCAAATATTTATATTCTTTATCCTTCAAGATGTCAAGTTCTTTCCCCTTGTCCAAGAAATCAGAAAACTTGTTCATAATAGGGATCGTGGGGTCTCCTCCCAAACATTTGTTTTCTCATCCCCCAACAGTCTTGAAGCCTCTGCCTCATACTTCTCCCTACTTATGATAACCACCCCACCGCCTTTAGGGAGAAATATGAGGCAGAGCGCCACTTGGCTGGACGCGCTGAGCGGGTCCTTCGTAGCAGAGGGGTTAATCCTGCTTTTATGTAATGGATTGAGGTATTTGTCTGACCAGGAGTTAAATGGTGGTTAGCACCCATTTATACTACAGGGTTAAATACATGTAAAATGGTGGTCAGCAGCTTGTGCCACTGCAAGATAAAAAAAAGAAGAGCTATTACTGCAACAAGTAAAGCAAATTGAGCAATCAAGCCTGTTTGTCATATAAAAGCGGTATTTATGTATTAGGAGAATTTAAACTGGTGTAAGTGAAAACCAGATCACTTGTTTCAGGGAATATATATATATATATCAAACAAAAAGAGATGGACGCACACCAGGACTTAGGAAAATAGAAATAAAAACAATGTTTTATTAGTTAAACCTTTAAAAAAGATGCCCAGATGCACCTGACCGACGTTTCGGTCCTCACGGGGGCCTTTATCAAGGTAGTGGGCAAAGGGTGGGTAGCGAGTATAAATAGACAGTGTGTGAAACATTGATGAATCACTTTCCCTGCTTGTGGCGTGCCACCTGGCAGAGCGCCCGATCCCCAAAGGGCGTGGTGTCCGACTTCAGGCAGGCACGCATAGTGGTGACGTCAATGCTCGGCGACTGAGGCGCCTCAGCCGGATGGTAACCGGGGAAACGCGTTGGAGGAGATTCATTTAAACAAAGGAGGTGCGGGAGCAATGGAGAGCATCTTCAAAAACAATACAAAGACAACATGTTATATACACAAAGTATTAAACGCATATCGAAGTGCTGAGAACTGCGATGATACCCAGTCATGATCAAAGGAGTATCTGAAAATCCGATGCAGACGCTGGGATCACCTAAAGCAATAAGCTGGGCTCTAAATGGCGTGGTAATGAAGCAAGACGGATGAGAAAATAAACAATAATGAAATAAATACAAATACAGAGAAAATATGAATGTAAAAACCTTCAACAAAAAAATTTGAATAAATAATAAATAAAAAATAAATATGAATATGAAAATAAAAATACAAACATATGTGAGTCAGAATGATGAATCATTGTGATGTGTATGCGTGTGAGTGTCAGGAGGTATGGTATATGAAAATATATAAGGATATGTGAAACAAAAGATAAACAAAGTGTGAAAAACTATCCAGAAGTGTGAACAAAAAGTGAAACAGGAATGTTCACACTTCTGGATAGTTTTTCACACTTTGTTCATATTTTTTTTCACATATCCTTATATATTTTCATACACCATACCTCCTGACACGCAGATTAATATGTAAAAAGAAAACCTATTAGGTGGTATGGTTTTGTTACCACTCTTCCTCTCTTGTTGTCCCAAAACTTTGTAAAGTTGCAACGATGTATTCAAATGGCTCATGCACTTGATGTCCTTCTGAATGGTCCTTTTTAAGGATATATTCAAACAGGATAGGATTGCAAATAGTCCCTGGACCAATTCCGCGATGGTGGATAAAAGGAAATGAAAAATCCACCCTGGTACGGGTATAAACTTGCAAAGATTTTTTATGATAGAAAATCAACATAAAAACACTGTATGAGCATACTGAGACGCGTTTCGCCGAATGCGCAGCTTCGTCAGTCAGTAATACATATACTTTGTTTCCTTTTTAATATAGTCTGATTTGTAATCCTTATGCCTCATTCTGGGATGGTGTGCGTTCCACCCCATAAATAAATTTTGCAATTTTATACCCGTACCAGGGTGGATTTTGCACTTCCTTTTACCCACCATCAAGGAATTGGTCCGGGTTGACGGTATGCTTGACAGGGCAGAGGGTTGCCACTGAATACCCTACATGCGAGATCTCCTCAGAGCCAGGTCAGGGGCTCTCCACATTGTAAGTACCCCATAGGGCAGGGGTAGGCAACCTTTCTCTGCCTGAGGGCTGGATGCAACAACTGTGAATGCATGGAGGGCCGCATTCACCTACAAAGCTAATAAATGATGATAATATTGTAATGACGCAACAATCACAGTAGATTTTAAATAACTTTTACTTTTTAAACTTAAATAAGATAAATATTGTAATAATAAGGATTATAAACAACAAACACAAACTAAGGTTTGCTTTTTAGAATTAAAATATTTAGTAATAATATCAGTAATAAACATAAAACACAGAAAAACTCGACATTCAGCATCCACCTTTTTGCGCTTTGACATTGTGGTTTTCTGAAAGGAAGAAGAAATCATTCTAACCATAGTCAGAATTTTACTTTTGCCACCATGAAGAAGCAACCAGCAATAGCTTGGTACATGTCAAGATTACACTGACACTGGCTTGTACTGACTGTCTGATAGTAATACTGTGAGTTTTATTGCAGTGGAGCCCTGGATTCGCTCTTCCACAGCATTGACAAATATAGATATGGATATATTTGCCCCCTGCTCACATGGGTATATATTGCCCCAGCTCACATGGGTATATATTGCCCCCAGCTCACATGAATATATTTGCCCCAGCTCACATGGGTATATATTGCCCCCTGCTCACATGGGTATATATTGCCCCCAGCACTCATGGGTATATATTGCCCCCAGCGCTCATGGGTATATATTGCCCCAGCTCACATGGGTATATATTGCCCCCAGCTCTCATGGGTATATAATGCCCCCAGCTCACATGGGTATATATTGCCCCAGCTCTCGTGGGTATATATTGCCCCAGCTCTCGTGGGTATATATTGCCCCCAGCATGCAGCTTGGGAGGTGATTATAGAGGAGGAGGCGGGCTCTCCTGCTCCTCCGTCAATGGGCGCTGCAGGCTGGTGACTGTCATCAGCAGGGGGTGGTCCCGTCGCCATTTTGGCAGAGCCCGCTGCCCCAAGCAAATCCGAATCCAAAAATGCCTGGGGTTTCGGATTTTTATAGCGGGCCGGGTGTCCGTGATTTTATCCCAGACACCCGCAGCCCTTAACAGGGACAGCGGGCTGTATATGGCCTGCGGGCCATAGGTTGCTGACCCCTGCCATAGGGGGAAGATGGGGGCCGGTACCACTGTGTACTGCGCAATTGCCTTTCTGTTTTGTGTACACACTGCAGGACATCCAGATATTCAGGAACTAATCACCTGTCCGGGGACTATTTGCAATCCTCTTTGAATGGTACTTTTTAAGGATATATTCAGACTAAACCTGTTTCCCAAACCTCAGGACCCGTTAAGAGGCCAGATTTTGCAGATCACCTTGCGAAATGCAAGCTGAATACTGCAATCATTGAGCAGCAAATTATATCACATGTGCTATGCTTCAGGTATCTGGCCTGTCAGGGGGTCCTGAGGGGACAGGTTTGGGAAACACTGGTCTAATGGATCTGTTCAATGTGGGTCTTGTTGATCACAGTGTTTATCTAAGTTGTTTTATTTTCCTCCAGGTAAGCAAGATTGTGTCGAATGTTCCCCATCTAAAATTCCTCAATTTGAGCTCAAACCCTCTACATCTGTCTGTGCTGGAACCAAGAAGTGCTATAACATTTTCTGGTATTCACAAGCTGGTTCTTAATAATTGCAAAGCATCATGGGAAACTGTGCATACATTGTTGTTGGAACTTCCAGAGTAAGTATCATAATATTGTTTTTTATATTGTGACTAAGATGGGATTCCTAGGAGAATGCACAAACATAAATAAATCACATTGATAGACCTAATAAATGAGTGTTGTTGCATTGCTTTTTAAGTTTGTGTAACATGTTTGAAAGTTAGGTCAAACCGTAACATTTATTTATAAAGTATTTTACCAGGAAGGATACATTGAGATTTCTCGTGTTTTCAATTATGTCCTGGGTTCAAGAACATTGAATTGTTACAGTAGGTACAGAAATACAAAGTAATAAAATGTAAGCTATTAAAAAAAACACATATACAGATTAACTGAAAATAAATATGTAGGAAATATATTCACGGTTCCATGTTTTCAGGTGCATTTTGTATCGAGGTATGTTAATAGAGTTCTCTTAAGTGACTTTAGACTGGAGCAAGATTTGATGGCGTCTGGGAGGTTATTCCATAGTTGTGGTGCTAAGTAGGAAAAGAGGATCAAGACACTTTCTTTTTGTGGTACTGCAAGTAAGGTGCAGGTCCTGGATCGGAGGTTATAGGATGAGGGAACTGCTGGGGGAAGCCGTCTATTCAGGTAGGGTGGTAGCTTCCCAGAAAAGCTCTTAAACAACAGGTTAGAAAGGTAATGGGTGCGTCTAGATTCCAGCGACGGCCAGTTTAGCTCTTTTAACATGTCACAATAGTGGGTCATTTAGTTTCCTTGTAGCACAAAGCTGCAGAATGAGTTATACAATGTAGTAAGTTTATGAAGGTGAGTTTGCGGGGTAGCTGCATACACTACATCTCCGTATTCAATAGCCACCATAAGCATTTGTTGTACAATCTGCTTTCTTACCATGGGGCTCAGAAGTAGAACTACTACATAAAGCAAAAAACAGTGCTTTACAGTTGACTGCTCCCTGCCACAGTTGTGTACACTATTTCCAAAAGTTCTAACAAACTATTTCAGCTGCTATATTCTAAACCGGGTTTAAGTGTTTATAGCACATTCAAAACTTTTTATATTATAAATTAGTTTGCAATCAGATTTACTAGTGGAGGATCCAGCAAGTATGTGGGATCTGAATGCTTTCACAACTTGTAACATATTCTTTTAATGTATTTTTTAAGTTTTGAGTTGTGAAAGAAAAATAAGGGGAGGAGGTGCAGAAAGGAAAAAAGGGGAGGGGAAGAGAGGGGACAAAACTGCATTCGTACAATACAATACACCAAAAAGTTCGGAGATCAATATAGTGCTTTTCAAAATGGAAGTCCAAGTCAAGTGATTGTAAAAATATCCCATAATGGATCATGTTTAGGAGGTGGTACATCAAACATTTGTTGTGCCATCAATTCTCTTGAGTGGAACTGGACATCATGTCACGAACCTGTCCGTTTGTGGACATGTGGGTTTGCTTCCATTGCCTAGCTATCAACAAAAAAGTTCAAGATTTTATTATTATTTAGTAAGCGCCAACACATTCCGTAGCGTTGTAGAAGGTGCAACGGGTAAAGACAGGACAATTCTACAATACATACAGGAGACAGGTCACTATTCCTGCCAGCAGATACAGGAGGATATGAGGACCCTATTCCCGTGGGAATTTACAATCTAGATGGGTGAGGGGATTAGAAACAGGAGGGGGGGACTGCAGTGATGAGCTAATGCAGGGAGAGGTGAGGACTGTTTTTGGGTCATCAGATATCTTGTTACGCAGTCGGGTGGTAGGCTTCCATAAACAGAAGGGTCTTTAGGGAGCGTTTAAATGAAGCCAGATTTGGGGACAGTCTGATATTGCGAGGAAGCGCGTTCCATAGGGTCGGCGCCGCACGAGATAAGTCCTGCAGTCTGGCATGTGAAGAGGTAATGATGGAGGATGCCAGGCGCAGGTCATTGTTGTATCGTAGGGGACGAGCTGGGGTGTATTTGGTTATTAGTGAGGACAGGTAGTGAGGGGTGGCGTGAGGGTTTTGTAGGTCAGGGTGAGTAGTTTGAATTTGATTCTGCTGTGAATGGGGAGTCAGTGTAAGGATGCAGAGACAGAGCGTCGGGTGAGATGGATAAGCCGGCTGATGTGTTTAGGATGGACTGCAGGGGGGGAGGCGGGAGATAGGACGGCCAATCAGGAGGTTGTTGCTGTAGTCCAGGCAGGAGATAACAAGAGAGTGGATAAGTTGCTTGGTGGTGATAGAAGTCAGAAATGAACGAATTTTGGCAATATTACAGAGGTGATTGTGGCAAGATGATGAGAGTGATTGGATGTAGGGACTAAAGGAAAGGTTGGAGTCAAGAGTCACTACGAGGCAACGGACTTGTGCAGAAGGAAGGATAGTGATACCGTTAACAATTATGGAGAAGTCAGAAATTGGAGTAGAGTTAGAGGGGGGAATTAGAAGGAGCTCGGTCTTGGACATGTTGATCTTCAGGTAGTGAGCGGCCATCCAGGCAGAGATCCCAGACAGACCACCACTGACCTGAGAGAGAACGGAGGGGGAGAGATCGGGAGTGGAGAGGTAGATCTGAGTGTCATCAGCATATAGTTCTGGGGTCTGCAACCCGCGGCTCTTTAGATGCCCTGCTGCGGCTCCTGGGCCGGCGCTCTCGCTAGGGCTCAGCCGGTCCCAACCCAGGTTCCCCCAGACTCCACCAGGTGGCTACCATCGGCTCTGTTCCCATCATCATGCTGCACCTGCTTCTTCCTCTGGGCACAGTGCGATGGAAGATGTCTGCTCACGGTGGCTGTCCAATAGAGAGGGAGGGGAGCGGGTATAACCCCTCCCCCTTAGCATGATGGACAGCCACTTCCCACCAGAACATGAACAGAATGATGGAAAAGAGGTATGAGGCGTACTGGGGATTATTTATATATGGGGGATTTGGGGATTATTCATTTATATATGGGGGGACCTGGGGATTATTTATATATGGAGGGACCTGGGGATTATTTATATATGGGGGTCATGGGGATTATTAATTTATACATGGCGGACCTGGGGATGATTATATATGTGGGGAGAATAAATATAATAATTATAAATAAATGGTATCAATCATGGCATGGCTGCATTAACCTCTCGACCAAGGTCCTCTCCCCTACTGTTCTTTGTGTGTTTATACATAGCATAAAGGTAAAAAAATGATATCTACATTTTAGATGTCAAAAGGGTTTTGCGGCTCCCAGTGGTTTCTTTTTTGCGGGAAATGGGTCCAAATGGCTCTTTAAGGTTGCAGATCCCTGGTATAGGTGATACTTGAAGCCATAGCTGGTGATGAGTTTACCCAGTGAGAAGGTATAGATGGAGAAGAGCAGAGGACCTAGGACTGAGCCTTGAGGTACACCGACTGACCGAGGCATTGAAGAGGAGGAAATGCCGGCGAGGGATACTGAGAAGGATCTATTGGAGAGGTACGATTTTAGCCAGGAGAGGGTGGTATCACTGAGAACAAGAGAGAAGAGAGACTCTGAGGAGGGGATGGTCGACTGTATCAAAGGCAGCTGAGAAGTCAAGTAGGATCAGTATGGAGTAGACATGTGCATTCGTTATAGTACTAATACGTTTTCGTCCGAATTTTCAGATATTTTCGTATTCGTGCAGCTAACGATATCCGAAACCTGTCACTCCAAATTACAAAGGAAACGAAAGGAAAATGCACTACATTTTCATTTCAGTTCTTTTGTAATATTATTTGATTCTGATGCTGGACACTGTGGACAGGACTCCCTATGATCAGCAGCCGCTGCGTGCCCGATTTGTGCTTGTTTGAATTAAGATTATCTCCTTCAGTACATACACATACACACATACATGCTGTTAATTACTGAAATCTTTAATAAGATAATGTCTGGATATATAAGGGGTGTGAGGAGTTATGCAGGCACTTTAGTCCCCAGGGGGCCGTCACTGATAACAGGCATTTTATGGTTAATGATTCTTCCAGTGACTGCTTGTATAATTAGACAGGGGGGGGGGCAGGTATCTATCCTCCCTCCTAATCAAACTCTAGTCTGTGACTCTTGAAATCAAAGGGAGTTCTCAGTCCGGCACAGAGGACAGGATCGTTTCTCGGTCTGTAAAATATTTCTGGTGCATCAGACTTTACAGACACATTAGGGAAAAAAACTCCATTAAATACAGCACAGGCAACATTTTACATTGAATTTAAAAAGGAATTTGTTCATATAAATACAGGGGGAACGAATTGTAATAACATTTACATAAACTGATACTATATATAATTTTTTAGTATATATATATATATATAAGTTTATGTAAATGTTATTACAATTCGTTCCCCCTGTATTTATATGAACAAATTCCCTTTTAATTAATACAAAAAAACGGTAGCGCTGATAGTAAGAAAACAGGAATCGCTAAAACACACAAAAATGGTCCTTGTCCGTAACCATCAAAAGATAGGCCAAAGTAAAAAGAGGGGGGTGTAACGATGACAATGTCCTTCTGGAGGTGGAGGTGAAAGTTCCAATGGTGTTTCCTAGGAATCTTTCTGGCCCAATATCCTCAAATAAAGCACAGATGGAAATACATCATAGCGCGACCCATAATAAACATATGGCTATATATGGATAAATAGAGGCACTCACGTGGAATAGAACCCTCCTGGTTCTAGAGAAAATTACTTCTGGGTAATTTCCGGCCACCCAAATGCCCTTCCGGATCCAAAGGGTTCCAGTCTCCAGGTCCGTATGTACTGCGTTGCAGGATACGATAAGACTAAAATGGATCACTCCAAAGAAGGCTCCAGCAGTAGATAAAAAGTTCTTTTAATAAAATTCAAAATAAAGCACAAATAAAACAAAAATGTGCCGGAACACGTTTCGCCTATTCATACATATATTAGAGGCTTCCTCAGCTGGCTGCTGATATCAAATGACTTGTTCGTTATTGAAATACTCATATCAATCTACTGCTGACCAATCTCACAATTCAAATTTGGCAGGAAATCGACACTGCCACTAAAATTAAAGCTTTCGATTCATTAAACCAATAAAATTGCACAATCTTAGTTGATACCATGTAATAATTTAAAATAAAAGCTTATTGGATTATAGAAGTCTCTATTGATGCCATGTGACTATGTAAAAACTAAAGCTGATTGGATTCATCAATACCATGTGATGCCTGAAGTCGAAACTAATTTACATAAACAGAGCTCGTTCCGAGATCTCATACGATCTCGCCATCTCAAAGATGTATCAATTAGTGTCCAATGGGTAATGCTGTAGCATCTCAATTTTCTCCCAAACATATGGGCGAACTAAAGGTGTTCTCACAAGATGCGCCAAACCTTCTGTGATGTCAGAAGCGAAAGGACGCGCAAGCGCACATGGGTGAACTCCATATTGGGAGTCCACGCATGCGCACCAAGATATCCCCCATATCTGCCCACAACCAATGGACAGATGTTTAGTGAGACTATCCTCACATCACTCATACTGTGAATGTGACTTAATACGGGAGCCCACATAGAAACATGCAATCACTACCCATTAATAGACAAAGGATGCCTACGACTATGCGGACAGCCTTTGTCTAATATACAAGTGCATATACATGACAAATGATCTGCATTTAAACCTATATTTAAACCGGATGAAATATATGTGACGAAAAACCAAGATAACTCATAAAATTTGAAGATGACTCATAAAAAATGTCATAACTCAAAATCTGCGTTTAAACCTAAGGAGATTAGTGTATCAAGGGTATAAATCCACTGCATTTCCATACAGTGAATTTTGTTATTAAAATCACCTCCTCTACAGTGATGTTCTACTTTTTGGATAGGCACAAAAAGCATACCCTCTGGCGACTGTCCATGTAATAATGTAGACCACATGGGCATGTAAGTCTATAGATAACGTTTTTAGTTCTACACGTTATAATTCCTTTAATCTGAAAAGATTTATTTCTGCCCATAAATTTTTGTGGCTATCCAAAAAGGAGAACATCACTGGAGAGGAGGTGATTTTAATAACAAAATTCACTGTATGGAAATGCAGTGGATATATTCCCTTGATACCCTTGATTCCTAGGAAACACCATTGGAACTTTCACCTCCACCTCAAGAAGGACATTGTCATCGCTACACCCCCCTCTTTTTACTTTGAATTCACTTTTAAAATGCAATGTAAAATGTTGTCTGTCCTGTATCTCTATCTATCTGGATTTAAAGGGCTCAATTAAAAAAAAAAAGCCATTCATCTCCTCTAAGCTTTCAGTCCTATTTAAGTTAATGTTTACGTTTTCCTCTCCCCCTGCATTAAATAATCCTAAGTAAATTCCCCTCCCTTAATATAGGAGGATGTTATATACAGAGATGGGCATCGATTAATGCAGGATGTAAAGGTGATGCCCCGCCCCCTGAAAAAAAAAGGATGCTGTGCTGTCCAGGGGGTGATATAGCACTGATAAATAACTATCAGCCTTGATTTGGTGAGATATCAGCACTCAGAGCCAAGTCACTGCTGAAGGGGCAGAGGCAGACACTGAGTGCAGCTACCTTAACCCCTTAAGGACCAATGACAGAACTGTTACATCTTAAATGCATTGACTTTAAAGACCCTTGGTCCTTAAGAGTTTAAAGAGGAACTTAGCCACAGTAATAATCATCTTTCCTAAATAAATACCTAATTTATCAATGTTATCACAGTGACACTTTTACAGGCTCTGAGAGATACAGTAACTGATCCAGCGCTCAGAGCCTCCTGCCATACTATGATTATTACTATAGGTAGAAATAATTTGCCTCCTGCATTAGTATGATTATTACTATAGGTAGATATAATTTGCCTCCTGCATTAGTATGATTATTACTATAGGTAGATAAAATTTGCCTCCTGCAGTACTAGGATTATTACTATAGGTAGATATAATTTGCCTCATGCATTAGTATGATTAGGATGAGCTAAAGACAAACAGCAATGTTAAAACAGCAGTGGGTACTTTTGGACAGACAATGGTAAAATTGCCTGGTCACTATGGGGTTAATGTAGATAAATGCAAGGTTATGCACTTTGGAGCGAAGAACATACAAGCAAATTATACTCTAAACTAGTTAAGTCTGCCCAGAGGGCAGTCTATTATTGTCGCCAGCTCAGAATTCATGCCACATATTTGTTTTTCAATTTAAATGCGTTTGTAACGCATCCGCTGCCGTCCCATCCGCAACAGGAGGGCCAAGTGAACAGCTGTGATGGGTGCGCGCGCAGCTGACAGCGCATTACAAAGGCATTTATATATTCGGGCAGGTTCCTCTTCGATTGTAAGCTCACGGGAACAGGACCCTCTTCGATTGTAAACTCACAGGAACAGGACCCCTTAGATTGTAAGATCATGGGATAGATTGTAAGCTCATGGGACCACTTAGATTGTAAGCTCATCTGGACAGGACCCCTTAGATCAGTGTTTGTTTCTCAAGTAGTGGGTCGCGACACAAAAGTGAGTCGCGACCAGGGGTGGACTGGGTCGCGGGGCAAGTGCCCCAGAAAGAGGGCTGAGGGAAAAGGAGATTGAAGGGGGAAGAGAAAAGGAGCATGGAAGAGGAGAGAGCGTGGAGAGAGAGTTGCAAGCTGGGATCTCTGATCCCAGCTTGTGCCGGCTGCCTCAGCATGATCGGAACAGACTGGTCGTTGAACATGACCTAAGAATTGCTTTTTCTACCATCACCCCAAACTTATTGTAGATTGTAAACTCATGGGACCCCTTAGATTGTAAACTCAAGGGACCCCTTGGATTGTAAACTCAAGGGACCCCTTGGATTGTAAACTCAAGGGACCCCTTGGATTGTAAACTCAAGGGACCCCTTGGATTGTAAACTCAAGGGACCCCTTGGATTGTAAACTCAAGGGACCCCTTGGATTGTAAACTCAAGGGGACAGGCTCAAAGTGGTGGGGTACCCAGTTGCAGGGAGGCCAATAATTACCTTGTTCCAGTGACGTGCGTGATCAAGTCTCCAGGTCTTTGCCGCGCTGGTTCCGACATGTGGTGCCCAGAGCCTCCCCTGCACCAGCCGCCGGGGGAGACTCAGGGCAGGGGTGATCCGCGAGGGACAAAAAAAAAGCCGATCCGTTGGGGAGGCGCTGTGTGCGCGCCTCTCTTTTGTTGGCCCTTGCACACGCCGGCTGTTAATCACAGCGCGCATGCGCAAGTAGCCATGCGCATTGTGTCCGCCGCCTGCGGTGACGGACGCAAACCATTTTATATATAGAGATGGTACAGAGTTAGGGAAATCAAAGCAGGAGAAGGTTTTGGTAATAATTTTAGACTTCAAATGAAGTAACACTGTCCTATGTCAAACAGCAGCTGCCAATGCCATCAAGGTATTGGCATGCATTAAAAAGGAAATTCACTCTCGGGATGGAAACCTAATTTTGCCTCTTTAGAAATCTATGGTAAGACCGCACCTTGAATATGCCGTTCAATTTCGGGCACTTGTTTTAAGAAAGGATATTATGGTGCTAGAAAAAGTGCAATTAAATGACACACGTCAGCTGTAGGGCGGGCCGAAATCCACGGCTTGCGTGGCACCTGGTACAGGTACACCTCGCTAGAGTTAAACCACCCCTGACAGATGACACCCGCCCGTCGTGAAGTGGTTAAACCTGTTTAGTTTAGAGAAACAATGCCTTAGAGGGGATCTGATAACTTCTATACGGGGCCATTTTAAACCATTGTCTATGTTTATGCAACCCTCACATATTATACACCGTTTTTCCCGCCATTAGATGGACTTTCTAAAAATACCATTATTTCCATCATATCCTATAATCTATACCTATAAAATCGTTTGTCCGACGCCGCACATCCAACAGAAACCTGATGCGCCACTACGGACAGACGCCGGATGCGCGCGCAGCCTCTACCCGTCGGCCTCACACGCATCCAGGAGAACAGGATGCGCATGCAGCAGATGGGTATAGGCTACGCGCGCTCCGGTAGAGCCGGATGCGCTCGCAGCAGACTGCTATAGGCTGCGTGCGCATCCAGGAGACCAGGATGCGCACGCAGCAAGAGGCTATAGGCTGCGTGCGCATCCTGTGGAGCTGGATGCGCACACAGCAGCAGGCTATAGGCTGAGTGCGCATCCTGTAGGCAGCGTCTTTCAGGGCAGTGCCTGTGAGCTGGGGGCAAATATACCCAAGTGTGCTGGGGCAAATATACCCATGTGAGCTGGCTCATATATATACCCATGTGAGCTGTGGGCAATATATATACCCATGTGAGCTGGAGGCAATATATATAAACCCAAGTGAGCTGGGGGCAATGAGTTGGGTGCAAATATACCCATGTGAGCTGGGGCAATATATAATCCATGTGAGCAGGGGGCAATATATATATCCTCCCTCCTCCCTCCCTACCCATCGCGATGGTCACTCTATTGACCTTGTCTTTTCCAACCTCTGCTCCATTTCTGAGTTCACCTGTCGCCCCTTCCCCATCTCTGACCACCACCTTCTCTCTTTCAACCTATCTGGACTTGATAAACACCCTGCTCCCCCACCCCGCACGCACACTTGCAGAAATCTACTTGCTGTGGATCCCCATCAATTCTCCAATCTACTTCACCACCTCCCTCACACCTCATCCATCACCTGCCCTGATGCTGCCACCAACCACTACAACACCACACTTATCTCTGCTTTAGACACGATTACTCCTCTTCGACTCTGTAAGGCCCCATGCCGCCAGCTTCAGCCCTGGCAGACCCTCCAGACGCGCTACCTGGAAAGATGCTCCCGCACTGCAGAGCGTGCCTGGACGAAATCCCGCTCTGAAGCTGATTTTGTTCACTTCAAGTTTATTCTCTGGTCATACACCTCTGCCCTTCACTTGGCCAAACAATCCTTCTTCTCATCTCTTATATCTACAATATCCTCCAACCCTAAACGACTCTGGTCCACCTTTAACACCCTCCTCTACCCACCCGCACCACCCCCTCCTCTGCCTTCAGCGCTCAAGACCTGACAGATTTCTTCCTCAATAAAACTCTATCAGAAGCAACATCCCATCACAAGATAGTTATCTGCCACCTCCACTCCCAGAAGCCCCCTCTGCCACCCTCTGCCGCTTCCTCCCAGCCACTGAGGAGGAAGTCAATTCCTTGCTGTCCTCTTCACATCTCACCACGAGCCCGCTTGACCTCATTCCCTCACATCTAATTCCTCCCCTCTCCTCCTCCCTCACCCCTGCTGTCATGTCCTCAGCCCCCGCTGCGCTGCCTGGGGGGTCTGGGCAAGGTCCTGTGCCAGGAACTGGCTGGCTGCCAGCACTGGGGAATGGCCGAGCGGCGTCTGAGGGGGCGGGGCCCAGCATGGTCACGAGGAGTCGCCGGGTTTAAAACAGGGTGCGAGGAGTTGCCTTGTCGCCCTGTCGTGGAGTCTAATTCCCGCATCGCTGCTTATTAAGATTGTCTTCCTGTTGCCAACCCGTTTTTTGTATTCGATCCCTGCTCCTGTTATTTGACCCGGCCTGATTTCTGACTATTCTCTGCTGATTGTCTGTGTGGTGTCTTGGTGCTTGCCGCTGGGGTGTTTACTCGCTACTGGGGAAGTGTTTCTTCTCATCGGTGGGTCTTGTCCATGGCCTATAAGTGCCTATACCCAACCAATTATTCACGTTCGCCAGCCACAGCTATTATTCCAATCCGCGATTGCTAATTCATGTTTATTTAATGCTGATTGTCAGTGCGTGCTTACCCTCAACAATACTCGTTCTTGTTTGTACAACAGACCTCGAAGTGTATGTGTTGGTTCCTACCATCTTAACCACTTGAATGCTAAGGACGCGCTCAGCGCGTCCTCAGCATTCCCCCTGGTATGCGGAGGACGCGCTCAGCGCGTCCTCGCATTGGGGTCAGCGTTCGGCCGGGTACCGGCCGATCGCTGGCCCCTCCGGTGCGGGCTGACATCCTGGATGTCAGCCCGGCATCCGGAGCAGTGGCCGCCATTATTATGTGTCATCGCGCCCCCGCGATGACACATAATTCAGGCGCCCCCCCGCATGTGCGGAGGAGGCGCCTGAAAGGGAGGGGGGGGAGGTCCTTCGGACCTCTCTCCCTCCCGATCGGCGGCTCACAGGGGCTTAACCCAGGCATCATTTGGAAGGGCACAGCCTGCCCTTCCAAATGATGCCTGGCATTAACCCCTGGGGAGCTGGATCGCAAATCGGCGCTGAAAAGCGCCGATTTGCGATCCTTCCCGGGAGCTGGCCGACATCTTGGATGTCGGCCAAGCTTCCGGGAACTCCCCCAGAGGACTGGCGTCATCGTGCGCAGCACGATGACGCCAGTCCTAGCATTAACCCCTAACTGCCACGAAGTGTGGAGATAGGGAGTTCCAATGAACTCCCTATCTCCCGATCCGTGGCAGTTAGGGGTTAAATTTTGATATCGTTGGATCGGCCAGAGCATGGCCGTTCCAACGAAACCAAACATGAAAGTAAAAAAAATTGAAAAAAAAAAAAAAAAAAGAAAAATAAAAATAAAAAAAAATTAATAAAAAAAATAAACACTTTTTTTTTTTTTTTTTTGTTTTGTTAATGCAGCAATATTGTTCCCATTTCAATTATAATGTGAACAATGATGCTGCATTAACGATTTTTGTATGCGGTGCGTTTGTTAAAAATGGTGTCATTTTCCCCAAAAAAAAATGTAACGAGACCCCATCTCTAATTTTTTTAACAAGCGCACCCCATACAAAATATATCCGCAATTGCTCGCATGTTAAAATGTGGAAAAAAACACTTTACACGCTGTAAATTATTGAAAATACATATTTTATTGCATTTTTTGTTAAATATACAAACATGACATAACGTATACATATAATAATGACATATTATGAATCTACCGAGTCTGACGGAAAGAACGATATATAATATGTCGATGTCATATACTAAAATAAGCCTTCAAAACACGTTTAAACATGATGCGCAAAACAGGTAAAAAATGACCTCAGCACAGGGGCGGGAAAAGCCTCAGCAGCGAAAGGGTTAAGGTACCAATGACCTGTCTCCGAATATCAACAAACGTTAAAGATACTTATTTCCTGACTGCCCTGCAGTCTGCTCAATTCACCAACTGTCTAAGTGATCTGTGTTACTCTGTATGTGCTCTAGGTATTCTATTGGTCTCAAAACCATTAGTACTTCGTAGCGACTCTGTGTATGGTTCTACCTTGTTGCCACAAGTGTCTGATTCTGGGAGATTTAATCAGTGTTTAAACGTCAAGAGCCCGTTAGAAGGGCAACAGGGGCAGCTAGGGCAATATGGCGTATATCCCAAGGCAACCGCCGAGTTGCAGAGTACGCTATAGAGTTTAAAACTGTGGCAGCAGAATTGTCTTGGCCAAATGATGTGCTTGTTACCATGTTTCTCGAGTGCATTTCAGAGAATTTAATGCATGAATTAGCACCTATGGTATTGCCTGATGAGCTAGAGGATCTAGTGGCCTACTGTATAGCTCTCGATGATCAGATGCGTGACAGGAGGTCTGGTCGTAGCAAAGCTCATAAACCTCCTCAGGGGGCCAGTTCTAGGTCTACTCATGCTGTCTCTCCTCCCAGACCTGTACACACCGAGCCAGAGCCTATGATCCTAGGTCGTTCTGGTATATCAGGAGAGGAGAGACCATATCGCCTCCGAGAGGGGCTATGCCTATATTGTGCGGACAGGGGGCATTTCCATTTACAATGCGTTCCGTTTACAAAGCGACCAAACCGAGCTAATGTGTCGGGTAAACGAATAGGCCTAGAATCTCCAGAGAGACAGGTTCTGGGTACTACTATCGTGTCTCTTGTGTCCAGTAAAAAGAAACGATCTTGTGTTGTGGTGCCTGTGTCCATAGCCTGGGAGAATATCAGGTTGAACACAGAAGCACTGATAGACTCTGGTTTCACTGCTATTCACCAGGTACCTCTGGTGGAGAGGGAAGTACCTCTCCTTATCGAAAGTATCGATGGTAGGAAACTGCTAAGACCTCACTGTACACACGATACTGTACCTGTCTCTTTTTGTACTGGGGTACTGCATAAGGAAAAAAAATCAAGTTTCAAATCATCGAATCACCCACGGTACCCCTCGTGTTGGGTATCCGTGGTTAGCTAAGCACAATCCGATTATCAATTGGTCTATAGGAGAGTTGGCATCCTGGGGGTCTAAGTGTTGGTCTAAATGTCTGGATATGAGTACTGTGGTGGGCAGTCTGAACGTAGCCACTGCTCCTCCACTCTCCACAGAAGTTCCCACATGGTACAAAGATCTTAAAGAGGTATTCGATAAATGCAAATCTGAGATCCTACCACCACATAGGCCGTATGATTGTGCTATAGACCTATTGCCAGGTACCATGCCTCCTCGGGGTCATGTCTATCCATTGTCACAAAAAGAGAACGATATCACGGAGGAGTATATTAAAGAGAACCTAGCCAAGGGGTTCATTCGTCGTTCTTCCACTCCTGCGGGAGCTGGATTCTTTTTCGTGTCAATAAAGGAAGGGGATTTAAGACCTTGCATTGACTATAGGGGGTTAAACAGAATTACTATACAAAATGCCTATCCCATCCCACTTATATCAGACCTATCCAATCCCACTTCTATTTGACCATTTAAGAGGTGCCAAGCTATATACCAAGTTGGATCTTTGCGATGCATACAACTTGGTAAGAGTCAAACAAGACCACGAATGGAAGACCGCTTTTAACACCAGGAGTGGCCATTATAAGTATTTGGTTATGACATTTGGCCTGTGCAATGCGCCAGCGGTCTTCCAAGACTTTATAAATGATTGTCCTGCGGGATTTTTTGCAAGTCTTCGTCATCGTGTATCTTGATGATCTCTTGATTTATTCTCATGATGTTGAGACACACCATGTCAAGGTACGGACAGTGTTGCAAAGGTTGCTGGAGAATAAACTATACTGCAAGTTAGAAAAATGTCTGTTTGACATAACTTCAGTCCATTTCCTGGGTTACATTATCACACCTGAGGGGTTTGAGATTGACCCAAAAAAGTTGTCTGCCATCAAAGAATGGCCATTACCTCAAGGCCTAAAAGCCATCCAGAGATTCCTTGGTTTTACGAACTATTATAGAAGGTTAGAAAAAATATAGAGGGCAGGTGCTCGGCGCTCCCACGTTCACAGTAAAGGATATCTCTTATATATTTAAAAATACATACATATGTAACATGAATATATTTCGATGTTTAATAGATATAACAGTTCATAGTTGTGATGTAAAATTCATCACGATTTCCTAGGAGAGAAGAGAAAAGGTATAATAGTGAAGTCCAGCTTTCACAGTAGTAATAAAAAGAAGGGGGGGATGGACCCACTCACACTTTCAAGAGCCTGGTTAGGCTTGATCACTTCGCCTGCGGGTGTTTCAATTGGCTCACCCAATAGCCCTCAGTGGTTTAGCCCGTCGCGTAGCCTTGATGTCCTTTAGGAATCCCGGGTAATCCACAGGTACCAATAGCCCTCAGCGGTTAGCCCTTCATGTAGCCTTGATGTCCTTTAGGAATCCCGGGTAATCCACAGGTCCTTCTGCCTGCCTACTGTGTTGATGTCAGTGTACTGACATCAACACAGTAAGCAGGCAGAAGGACCTGTGGATTACTACTGTGAAAGCTGGACTTCACTATTATACCTTTTCTCTTCTCTCCTAGGAAATCGTGATGAATTTTACATCACAACTAAGAACTGTTATATCTATTAAACATCGAAATATAGTCATGTTACATATGGATGTATTTTTAAATATATAAGCGATATCCTTTACTGTGAACGTGGGAGTGCCGAGAACCTGCCCTCTGTATTTTTTCTTACTTATTTGGTGTAGTTTGGGACTGCATTTTTTGGTGCTTTGAGCAACGGGGTTCACTTTTGTTTTGATTGTCTGTTCCCCACATCTTTGACTGTATTATAGAAGGTTCATTAAGGGTTTCTCTTCCGTTGTCTCACCGATCACTGCCATGACTAAGAAAGGTGCCCAGAATCCGATCTGGAGCGACCAAGCCCTGCAGGCATTCGAGTCACTCAAGCAGGGATTTGTCACGGCACCTATCCTTCGGCATCCAGAGCCAGGCTTGCCATTTCAACTGGAAGTTGATGCATCCGAGATAGGAATTGGTGCAGTTCTGTCTCAAAGAGAGAGTCCTGAGGGACCTGTACATCCTTGTGGGTTTTTCTCCAGGAAAATGACACCTGCAGAGAGAAATTATGACATAGGAAACCGAGTCATAGCAGCCCTCAAGGAATGGCGCTGTTTGCTAGAAGGTACGAAAGATCCCGTGATAATAACAGATCATAAGAATCTTAATTACATGGGAAACGCAAAACGTTTAAATTCTAGGCATGCCCGGTGGTCCTTGTTCCTGTCCAGTTTCAATTTTCTGTTGACCTACCGTCCTGGGTCAAAAAACACGAAGGCTGATGCCTTGTCCAGGCAATTTGAGTCTTATGAACAGCATACATTCGGCCACAGTCCCATCATTCCTCACGAAAGGATATTGGGTACAACAGTTCTGACTGTGTCGTCTTCGTTGTTGTAGAGAATTCAAGCTCTTCAAGGTGTTGCTCCTCTTGAGAAACCTACTGGTAAGGTCTTTGTACCTGAGGAGGAGAGAACACAAATGATGACCATATACCGTGACTCCAAGCCCTATGGGCGTATGGGTATAAATAAGACTCTAGCCTCTATTGAAAAACAGTTCTGGTGGGCAGGTATGCGAAGGGATATTAAGGACTACATAGCCACATGTGAAGTGTGCTGTAGAAGCAAAAATCCCCGGTCCTTACCCATAGGTCTATTGCAGCCGTTGCCGGTGCCTGAGAGACCATGGTCCCACCTCTCTATGGACTTCATTACGGATCTCCCTGGTAATCTCCCGATTTGACTATTGCAATAATCTCTTATCTGGCCTCCCTCTCTCCCGCCTCTCCCCCTCTACAATCCATCCTGAACGCCTCTGCTAGGCTAATCCACCTCACCCGCCGCTCTGTCTCTGCCGCTCCCCTCTGCGAGTCCCTTCACTGGCTACCCATCCACTGCAGAATTAAATTTAAAATCCTTACCCTGACCTACAAAACCCTCACTAACTCAGCTCACCACTACCTGTCCTCACTAATCCCCAAATACACCCCAGCCCGCTCCCTAAAATCAAACCGTGACCTACGCCTAGCTTCTCCCCACATCACCTCTTCCCATGATCGACTGCAGGACTGCTCACGCGCAGCCCCTATTCTCTGGAATGCTCTCCCCCGTACGGTCAGACTTTACCCTAATTTCTCTTCCTTCAAACGCTCCCTTAAAACTTTCCTATTTAGAGAAGCCTACCACCCAACTCACTGATGCAATCAGTTCATCACTCTCACCTTGCAGTCCTCTCCTCCTGTTTCCAACGCCAACCCTTCTAGATTGTGAGTTCCTATGGGAATAGGGCCCTCCTCTCCTCCTGTACTGTTTGTCAAATGTTGTTCAATGTATTGTAACCCTGTCTATACTGTGCCTATTGTACAGCGCTGTGGAATATGCTGGCGCTTTATAAATAAAGAATAATAATATAGAAACATAGAAAATGTCGGCAGATAAGAACCTTTCGGCCCATCTAGTCTGCCCAATTACATGGATACTTTACCTGGATTTATCTTTTGTTTAGGATAGCCTTATGCCTATCCCATGCCTGCTTAAATTAAATTACTGTTTTGGCCTCTACCACTTCAACTGGAAGGCTGTTCCATGTATCCACCACCCTCTCAGTAAAATAATGCTTCCTGATGTTACTTTTAAACCTTTGCCCCTCTAATCTAAGACTATGTCCTCTTGTTTTGCTACTTTGTTTCCTTTTAAATATACTCCCTTCCTCTACCTTGTGGATTCCCTTTACGTATTTAAATGTTTCTATCATATCTCCTCTGTCTCGTCTTTTTTCAAGCTGTACATGTTAAGATCATTAAGCCTTTCCTGGTAACTTTTCTCCTTCAAGCCGTACACCATTTTAGTAGCCCTTCTCTGACTCTCTCTAAGATGTCTATATCCTTCTGGAGATACGGTCTCCAGTACTGCACACAGTACTCCAAGTGAGGTCTCACCAGTGCTCTGTACAGTGGCATGAGCACTTCCTTTTTCCTACTGCTAATACTCTCCCTACACAACCAAGCATTCTGCTAGCATTTCCTGCTGCTCTATTACATCGACTACTTACCCTTAGATCCTCTGAAATAATAACCCCTAAATCCCTTTCCTCAGATGTTGAGGTTAGGACTGTATCAAATATTCTATATTCAGCCCTTGGGTTTTTACGTCCCAGGTGCATTATCTTGCACTTATCCACATTAAAACTCAATTGCTAATGAAATGAACTAATTCATTTTGTCATTTGGCTGATCCCTTCAGGAACGTCAACCCTGTTGCAAATCTTTGTGTCATCAGCAAAAAGACATACTTTACCATTAATACCTTCTGCAATATCACTAATAAAAATATTAAAGAGAATGGGTCCAAATACTGACCCCTGAGGTACCCCACTGGTAACAAGACCTTGCGCCGAATAAACTCCATTTACCACAACCCTCTGTTGCCTGTCACTCAGCCACTGCCTAATCCATTCAACAATATTGGAATCCAAGCTCAAAGATTGCAATTTATTGATAAGCCTTCTATGCGGAACAGTATCAAAAGCCTTACTGAAATCTAAATAAGCAATGTCTACTGCACCACCTGTATCTATTATTTTTGTTACCCAATCAAAAAAATCAATAAGATTAGTTTGGCATGATCTCCCTGAGGTAAACCCATGTTGTTTCTGAGCCTGTAATCTATGTGGTTTTAGATGTTCAACAATCCTTTCCTTTAACATGGTTTCCATTAATTTCCCCACTACTGACGTAAGACTAACTGGCCTATAGTTCCCCGATTCCTACCTACTACCCTTCTTGTAAATGGGCACAACATTTGCTAATTTCCAGTCTTCTGGGACGACTCCCGTTAACAGATTTATTTAACCAATCCTTGTTAACGGTTTTGCTATTACACAACTGAGCTCTTTTACTAACATAGGGTGGATCCCATCAGGCCCCATTGACTTATTTGTCTTTACAGAGGAGGAGGTTCTACAGCAGCTGTCTAAAGTAAACTCATATGTAAATGTCTCTTTAGTGTTTCCTCCTAACTGAGGTTCCTTTCCTTCTGCAAAGACTGAACAAAAATGTTCATTGAGGCAGTCAGCGAGACTTTTATCCTCTTCTACATACCTTCCTTCCTTTGTTTTTAATCTAACTAATCCTTGTTTTACTTTTCTTTTCTCGTTTATGCATCTAAAAAATGTTTTGTCCCCCTTTTTTACTGACTGAGCTATTTTCTCTTCTGCGTGTGCTTTGGAAGCTCTTCTAAATTGCTTTGCCTCTTTCTGCCTAATCTTATAGGTTTGCCTATCTTCTTCACTCTGAGCTTTTTTATAATTATTGAATGCTACCTTTTTGTTCTTCACTATTTTGACCACTTCTGCAGAGTACCATAGTGGTTTCTTCCCTTTTTTGTTTTTGCTAACAAGCCGAATGCAAATGCCTGTGGCCTTCAATAATGCCTCCTTTAAATAATCCCATTTCTCCTGGACTCCTTTAACTTCTCCAGTCTGATAATGACTCCTTCACACAAAATCTCATTTTAGAAAAATCTGTTTTTTTAAAGTCTAAAACTTTTGTTTTTGTGTGGTGCGGCTCCATCCATGTTCTTATATTAAACCACATGGACTGGTGATCACTAGATCCCAAATTTTCACCTACAACAACGTCTTCTACCAAACCTCCATTTGTGAGTATTAAATCTAATATGGCCTCCTTACGGGTCGGCTCCTCAACTACTTGTGTTAGAGATAATCCCAGTAGGGAGTTTAGAACATATGTACTCCTGGTGCACCCAGCTAGTTTGGTTTTCCAGTTCACATCAGGAAGATTAAAGTCCCCATGATAATACTTCCCCCTTCATTGCCATTTTGGCTATTTCCTCAAACAGCAGATTCTATAGCTCTTCTACTTGTCCAGGGGTCTATAGATCACACCTACACGAGCTACTGTATGATTGCCAAATGTTAGCGTAACCCAAACTGACTCTATGTTCACCTCACTCACTTTTATTTGGTTCGTTTTTATGTTGTTTTTCACATACAGGGCCACTCCTGCTCCTTTCCTACCTTCTCTGTCTTTTCTATATAAAGAGTACCTCAGTATTGTTATGTCCCAGTTATTTTTCTCACTGAACCATGTCTCAGTAACCGCCACTAAATCTACTTTTTCAGCTGCCATCATTGCCTCCAGTTCATTGATTTTATTGACTAAACTGCGAGCATTTATAGACATGACTCTGAGCTTGTCATTTTTTACCCCGCATGTTGCTTGCACCCTCAGATTTAGTTTTGGGGGACAATCGGGCAGATTGTTTTTTACCCTTTTGTCCCCTCCTAGTTTAAATATTCCTTTGTGAAACCTTTGAACTTCTCACTGAGAACATATGTTCCCCTATGAGTAAGATGCAAACCATCTTTTTTATACAGTTCCTTTCTGCTCCAATTAGAGCTATCATGGGACACAAAGCCAAATCCTTGCTCCCGACACCATTCCCGAAGCCACAAATTAAATTCCCTAGTGCGTATCTGCCTATCCTGAATGTTATGCACAGGCAGAACTTCAGAGAATGACACAGTGGACGCAATCTGCTGTATTTCACCTCCAAGAACACAAAAATCTTCCTTAATCTCAGAAACCTCATTGCTAGCCAAGTCACTTGTCCCTAGATGGACTAGATCGTCCACTTCCTCTTCCTGCTTTGCTTGTTTGACAATATTGAGAATACGTCTCCTGTCTCTACGAGCAGTAGCCCCAGTAAGACATCTCACCAAACCACTACTCTCCAGCTCAACACCTCTTATGATAGAAGGCAATTGTTGCTGGGTGATTCTATCAAGTCCCACCTTTTCCTTTTTGTCCTTGGTTGCAGTCTTGCATACCTTAGGCATAGGGGATTGTTGTTCCTCAACTTTGGTCTCTGAGCCTACTTCCGTCTTACCACTACACTCTGAAAGTGCCTCAAAAGAATTAAGAAGAGCCACAGACTGTGGGACATGCCTTCTATCCACAACGCTAAGTCTACCAGATCCTACAGTAGTCCATCTGCCGCTCCTAGGAGGCCTCTGTGGCAGTGGCTTTGTAACAGTCATAGCCGGAGTTTGTCTAACAGATAATTTACAAATCTCAGACTTCAAACAGGCAATTTCCTGCTGCAATAAAGAGAATTGCCTACATATCAGGCACACTCCAAACCTCCAAAAATTGGATCTAAAAACAAATGCATGACAGCTCTTACACTGGACCAAGCCTGCCATTATAAAATGAAAGAATGGATTTAAAACCAGCAAATCTTACCTTTTTGTAGGTTTTCTACCTCCTGTCTAACCTCAGACTACCTCCAGAGTATCTCCAGAATATCTCAAAGTCCATGTGAGCTGGGGGCAATATATATATCCATGTGAGCTGGGGGTCAGAGACTGGGTGCAATAAACAGCCACATCATTGGGAGCACTGGGCAGCCATATGCTCTACAACAATAGACTGCCCTCCGGGCAGGCTTTACACCTAGTTTACTATAAAAAAAAATATGAAATGGTAAAAACACATTTTTTTGTGATTGAATCCCCAAAATCTACAACCACCAAAAAAGACCCCAGCTAAATAATTTCAAAATTTTGTCCCGAGAATAGAAATACCCAATTTTTACATGTTTTTGCTTTTTAACCCCTTCACTGCTGAGCCAGTTCACCTATGTGCGCTGAGCTCATTATGACCGTTTTATGCTCATAATTTTTAGATGACAGCCTAGGTCCTATTTAATTAAACCCCCCAGACAATTTAAAAAAAAAAATTATATTTTATTTATTTTTTTACACCAAACTTGGTCATGTTTGATATCATTGGAAAGGCCATGATCAGATCATGGCCCTCTAGTTGCCACGGATCGGTAGATAGGGGGATCCTTTGGATCCCCCTATCTCCACTTGGCAGCTAGGGGGTTAACTGGCCCACTGACATCCTCACACATATGATGAGGATGTCAGTGGGTTGGGGGTGACCCGGAGGCTTGGCTGACATCCAAGATGTCAGCCACCTCCAGCTTTGAATCGCGATTCGCCGCCGATCTGGCAGCAAATTGGTTAATGTTATACACCGCCTCTCCCCTTTGCAGTGGTGTAATTTTTGTTTTTCTACTACAAATGGTTGGGGAGACAGAGGGCTTCGAAGGAGCCCCCCTCCACTTCCTGAATTTTACTGCAGGCGCCGACCGATGACGACGTCATCACGCCTACCGGCCCCCCGGAAACGGCGGGGCAGGCTTCCAGCCTGCCAGACATGACGCTGGAGCCATCGAGGGAGGTAAGTATCGGCGGGAGGGAGGTTAGGAGACTGCTGATGTACCATGTAAGTCTGCGTGTCTAAGGGAGACCCGTGGCCATGACGTACATGGTGCGTCAGCGGTCGGGAAGGGGTTAATTGGACTAGACACACGGTCACCCATTTAGACTGGTCAAAAGGAAATTCGGCATAAAGCATAGGAAGGGTTATTTTACAGTGAGAACAAAAAAGCGGTTTTGTTCACTGCCTGTTGAGGTGGTTGGGTCAGAGACTGTATGAAACACATAAGAATATCCCTAGCTATGTAGCCAGGTGATAAACTCCTTGTGGACATAACACCACCACAATTGAGGGATAACCCTTATGACTCATTACAAACATAAAAAGCAAATAAACATTATGCTAGTGAACCATGCATAATCATGTGATGACAATAGAACAAATTGAACAATGATTCTTTATTAGAAATATATAATATACTGAATAATAAAATCAATTAAAAACCAGGAGGGGTACCTCATAGATTCTATAATAATGAGTGATCCGTGTGATGGCACAGCACATTAATACTCAGGAGCTATATAATTTGCTATTAATTAGTGTCACACTCTTATTAGGGATGGGCTGGCGGTTCGATCCAAACATGCGTTCGATTCGAACATTGCCCGTTCGGCCAACATTTCCGCGTGTTCGCCCACAATGCACCACAATGCACTTTTCCACTGGCCTGAAGCTTGTAATAGGCTACAGCCTTGCACCTGACCACAGGTCAGGTGCAAGACTATGCCAATCAGGGATCAGAGTCATGATTGGGCAAATTTTGCACAATCATGGGCTCACAGAGCTAAGTCCCGCAGCACACTATATAAGGCTTCCCCGCAGCCCCAGCGTTTGTTTGTTGCAGGAGTGAATCAGAGAGAAGAGGAGATTGTTTGTTGCATATCAGGCTGTATTATATCTGATTTCTGGAAATTGGAATCTGTTTGTTGGCACTGCCAGCTGCTGCCAGGCTATCAGGCTGAATCACTGACTTATACCAGAGTTGTGTGAATTTGAATCTGTGTGTTGCCACTGCAAAGGCTATCCGGCTGTATCACTGACTTATACCAGAGTTGTGTGAATTTGAATCTGTGTGTTGGCACTGCAAAGGCTATCAGGGTTAGGGATGAGCTGTTCAGTTCGGAGTTCGATTCGAACATTTGCCGTTCGAAAGTTCGCGAACTTCAAACTTTTTGGGACGTTCGCTAAAAGTTTGATTTTTTTTTTAAAAAAATAGTATAAAAATGCTTAAATATTAAAAAAATCTAGAGATAAAGAGACTCTTTACTGCAGAATATTCTAAGCAACGGTTTATTAGATATTGAATTAAAACGGGAATATTTTTAACTTTGAAGCCTATGGGATAAAACATTGTTACTTAAACATCAGGCAGACACGGCCCTCTAATCAGGCACTGTAGAGGGCAGCCTGCCGGGGCCTCCCAAGGATCCCCTTGAGGAGCATGCGGCCGCAGGATGACAGAGCTGCGACTGTGCGGGCTATCCGCCCGGGTGCATGTGGCAGAGACAGGCAGCGCAGGGAGAGGGAGCCACTGCACCTGCGGCCACGGCAGACCCCCCTACAACCAGGATCCAGGGAGTCCCCACTGACCACCAGGCTAAGGTAAGGCGACACATTTCTAAAAAAATATAGAATCCGAGGACATTTTGAAATGTCCCCGGGAACATAAAATAAAACTTTTTTTTTTCTTTCTCTACCTGGCTGAATGTATTTAATTATATATATTAGATACATTCAGCCAGGTAGAGGGGGGTGGCATGTGGGCTGCGTGGGGTCTCAGGCAGTGGTTTGGTTTTTTTTGTGTATAATTTTAGCAAATTTATAGGTGAAGGTAAGGGCAGGTATGATATATATATATCTCTGTATTCCTATAAATATATATATCCAGACTTGTATCCACACACATTTTGGCAACTAATTGCCCCCCCAATTTTCTGATCTCTCCAGAAGAAATGTTGAACCCGATAGAGCAGAGAATAATATATATATTCTCTGTTCTGTCGGGTTCAACATTTCTTCTGGAGGGATCAGCCAGATGGGGGGGGGCGCATTTAGTTGAGATTGTCCACATGCCACCCCCACATGTGCATATGTGTATATATGGTCTGAGGTCTGTGGGTGTATATATATATCTGAGTGTTGATATATATGTATATATAGGTCTGCGTGTTGATATATACGTATGTCTGTGTGTGGTATCCAGGGCCGGTGCAAGCATTTTTATTTACTATTTTCTTGGTTTCACGAACTATTATAGGAGGTTTATCAAAGGGTTCTCTTCTTTTGTGTCTCCCATCACGACCATGACTAAGAAGGGTGCTCAGAATCCGGTTTGGAGTGACCAGGCCAAGCAGCCATTCCAGTCACTTAAAGAAGCGTTTGTCTCAGCACCTAACCTAAGGCATCCAGTACCAGGCCTTCCATTTCAGCTTGAGGTTGATGCATCTGAAATAGGGATTGGTGCAATTCTGTCTCAAAGAGAAAGTCCTGAGGGACCTGTACATCCTTGTGGGTTTTTCTCTAGAAAGATGACACCTGCTGAGAAAAACAATGACCTAGGGAACAGAGAATTACTAGCAGTTATAGCGGCCCTCAAGGAATGGCGCTATTTGCTAGAAGGCACTAAAGATCCCGTGATAATAATCACAGATCATAAGAATCTAGTGTACATGGGAGATGCCAAACGCCTGAATTCCAGGCAAGCCAGGTGGTCACTGTTCTTGTCAAGTTTCAACTTTTTGTTAACTTATCGTCCTGCTTCTAAAAACACAAAAGCTGACGCTTTATCTAGACAGTTCGAGTCATATGAACAGCACACGGTTGACCACAGTCCAATCATTCCTCACGAGAGGATCTTGGGTACCACGGTCTTGACAGTGTCTTCTCCTTTGCTGGAGAGAATCCAGGCTGGTCAGGGTGTTGCTCCTCTTGAAAAACCTCCTGGAAAAAGGTTTGTACCTGAGGAGGAGAGAACACAGATGATGATTTATCATGATTCCAAGCCCTATGGGCATATGGGAATAAATAAAACAGTGACCACGATTGAGAAACAGTTCTGGTGGGTTGGTCTGCGTAGGGATATTAAGGACTACATAGCCACATGTGACGTGTGCTGTAGAAGTAAAAATCCCCAGTCCTTACCTGTTGGTCTCTTGCAGCCTTTACCAGTGCCAGAGAGACCTTGGTCCCACCTCTCGATGGACTTTATCACAGATTTACCACCTTCCAAAGGCCATACTGTAATCCTTACGGTGGTAGATAGGTTCTCTAAGATGGTACACTTTATACCACTGGTAAAGCTTCCTTCAGCCAGTGAGCTGGTACGAGTATTCATACAAAATATTGTTAGAATTCATGGGGTTCTTCTGGGAATAGTATCCGACAGAGGAACTCAGTTTGTGTCTCGTTTCTGGCGAGGATTTTGTCAAAACCTCGGTATTGAGTTGAGCTTCTCCTCTGCTTACCACACTCAAACTAATGGGGCAGCAGAGAGAGCCAACCAAAGTGTTGAGCAGTACTTGCGTTGCTTCGTGTCTGAAAGACAAAATGAGTGGGCAGACATGTTACCCTAGGCTGAGATTGCTTTAAACAACTCAGTAAGTGAAACCACAGGCCACTCACCTTTCCATGCCGTTTATGGTTATGATCCTCCGATGCTCCCTTCTGAGTTCCAGGCAACGAATTTGCCGGCCTTGGACGACCATCTGAAAGACCTGAAAGGGACATGGGAAAAAATGAAAGAGATTATGAAGGCCAATATCGTTAGACAAAAAATCAAAGCAGACAGACGCAGAGGTCCTGCACCGGTGTATACGGTTGGGGACAAGGTATGGTTGTCTACCAGGAACATCAAATTATTGGTACCATCCATGAAGATGGCTCCCAGGTTTATTGGGCCTTATAAGGTGTTAAGACGTATTAATCCTGTCTCTTATGCGCTGGTGTTGCCTCCTTCTCTATGTATACATAACGTGTTTCATGTCAGCCTCCTGAAGCCTCTTACCTGCAATAAGTACACTAGAGTTGCTGTTCCCCCTCCACCTATCAAATCTCAGGGTGAGGAGGAGTATGAGGTCCGTGCCATCCTACGGTCCCGTCTGGTCAGGGGTGTCCTGCAGTACCTGGTGGACTGGGAGGGTTATGGTCCTGAGGATCGGTCCTGGCAAGATGCCAGCAATATCCATGCGCCTCGTCTTGTTCACCTGTTTCATGAGGCCCATCCTTCAGCGCCTGGTGGTCGTTCGGAGCCCGACCACAGATGGGGGGTTATGTTACATCCTCAGTCCCCACTGTACTTGCTGGGGGGTCTGGGCAAGAAGGGGGACCGCTGGCTGGCCGGGTGCCAGCACTTTCTGCTGGCAGATCGACATCTGAGGGGGCGGGATCAGGTGTGGTCACCAGGAGCCGCCGGCTTTAAAACAGGGCTTGAGGAGTTGCCTCGTTGCCCTGTTGTGGAGTTTGTTTCACGCACCGCTACTTCCTGCATCTGATTGAATTTCCTGTTGATGACCCTGCTTTGTATGAGATTCCTGCTCCTGTTATTTGACCCGGCTTGGCTTTGACTACTCTTTCTCTATTGTGTGTATTACGCTGTTTGCATGTTTTAGTGATTTAACCCCATGCTGGTTGCTGGGTTGATCGCTCGCTGTTTGGGTTCTGTCCCATCACGTTTAGGGGTATCGTTTGTAACCCTCCGGGGTCCCTTTACCCAAGCTACTACTCATGTTAATGTTTTTGCAAAGACCACGATAACAAACGATTGTTTATTTCTGTTTAATGTTATTTCTAATTGCATCTCTGTACATATTAGCAATAGCAATCCTGTATGCAAGCCAGTACCTTCTGAGAGTCACCAGGTATCTACTAATCTCAAGTATTTACCAGAACGATTGGTTTCTGCACCTCTGACTGCCCTGCACCTTGAATACTTCACGGACTGTCGTCCCACGTATTGTGTTTCTGAGCGTGTCCTAGGCTTTCTGTCGGTCTCGAAAACCCTCAGAGCCTAGAGGCAATTCAGCTAGTCCTTTGAGTCCCCTGGCTCTTGAGTTACAAACTGTATTTTTTGCTATTTCTGTGTTAATCAAGAAAGTATTGTTGCCCTTAAGGATTTCAACTCAGCGACTATCTAGTGGACGCTACTTCCCCCGATACAGCTCCACAGCAATAAAACTCACACTCCTACACACTGCCCATTACTGTATATCACAGAGCTCCACGGCAATAAAACTCACAGCAATGTGTGGTGTGTATGAGCATATCACAGAGCTCCAACACAATAAACCTCACAGTAATGTACCGATATCAGTTTACTCAAATCCCCCAGCAGAACATTACACACACACACACCCAGCAGAACCTTACACACCCCAGCAGAACCTTACACACCCCAGCAGCACATTACACACACACTCCCAGCAGAACATTACACACACACCTCCCCAGCAGAACATCACACCTCCCCAGCAGAACATTACACCCCCCAGCATAACATTACCCCCCCCAGCAAAACATCACCCCCCAGCAGAACATTACACACACACACACCCCCAGCAGAACATTACACCCCCCAGCAAAACATAACACCCCCAGCAGAACATTACACACACACACACACACACACCCCCAGCAAAACATTACACCCCCCAGCAGAACATTACACACACACACACACACACACCCCCAGCAAAACATTACCCCTCCCAGCAAAACATTACACCCCCCCAGCAGAACATTACCCCTCCCAGCAAAACATTACACCCCCCCAGCAGAACATTACATACACACACCCACTCCCCATCCTCAGTTTATTCAAACCTTTTAAAAATATTCTCTCGGCCTCTCTGCCCAGTCCTCCTTCACACTAGGGATGAGCCGAACACTCCCCGAGTTCGGTTCGAGCCCGAACTCGAACTTCCCATTTGTTCGGGACCGAACCTGAACCCCCATGCAAGTCAATGGGGCTGAAAATTCGGTTTTTTAGAGTGCCCTCCAAGAGGGCATATATGCTACATATTTGCCATAAAAGGTGTATGGGGGTCCGGGTAGTGCCCTGGGGGACAGGAAACAAGGACAAAAAGTTTTAAAAAAAACATTTTTAAAGGGTTAAAAATAAAAATGAAAAATTCCTTCAAATATCGTGCCTAGGAGGTCCCCATAACCTGCCCGTGAAGTGGCGGATTTCTAGGATGTATAGAAACACTTAAAAACAAAAAAATGACGTTTCATATGACTGTAAATGCTTTTCCTTTAATCTATCCATAAACAACTGCTTGGGGCGGCAGCCTGTATGAAAAGACATTTTAGGACGCGCAGAAAAAGTTTAGTGTTTTTTTGGGCTAAATTATTGTGAAACTTATGCAGGCTTTGGATGAAAGTAACAATAGGTGCTTTAAAATTGGGCTTTTAGCGTCGGCAACAGTGCCGTCACACCGTAACCCCTCTGAGGATATGAATCTGATACAGGCGTCAATGGCAGTGCACCCAGATATTGTGCCTTTAATGCCAGGCCATCAAGTATCATCATACAGTAACCCCTCTGTGGTATGGTGGAAGAGTGCAGGGGTGGACCTTGCGGTCCTATATTAAAAAGATATGCATCTGGTTAAGGCGTCAGTGCACCCAGATATTGTGCTTTTGGTGCAAGACTGCCAGGCCAGCAAGTATCATCATACAGTAACCCCTCTGTGGTATTGTGGAAGAGTGCAGGGTTGGACCCTGCGGTTCAAAAAATTAAAATGATATAAATCTGGCACAGGCGTCAGTGCAGCCAAATATTGTGCCTTTCATGGCAACAAGTGCCTTCACGCCGTAAGCCTTTTGTGGTATCATGGAAGAGTTCAGTGCTGGAGGTTTTGTGAATGCAGAAGACCTCCCCGATCTATTCCATTACTTCAGCATCAGGGGATTGATAGCTGCTGATCCAGGACTGATTCATTTTTATAAATGCCAGCCGGTCTACAGAGTCGGTGGACAGATGCACTCTTTTGTCTGTGACAAAACCTCCAGCGGCACTGAACGTCCTTTCGGAAAGCACGCTAGATGAAGGGCAACCTAGTAGCTGCATAGCATATTGGCTAAGTTCTGGCCAGTGATCCAATCTCAACACCCAGTAAGCCAGTGGATCATCTGCTGGACAGGTATCCAGGTCTGCCCTTGCCCCTAGGTAGTCCTGCACCATATGGTGAAGACCCTGGCAATGGGTGCCTACATTTGACGTCCCTGGGCGTCGAGGACTAAAAAAATTTAAAAATGCATCAGTCAAGCGGCCCTGGCCTTCACCGCTATTTCTCTGATCACCTGCAGCCTCAGAAGCACGTGTGTCAGCACTTGGTAATCTAACAGTGCCTGGAAAGGTGTTACACAAGTTTCGCTTTAGAGCGTCCTCAAGTTTTGTCAACCTGTGCTCCCTCTGTGCGGGCAGGATGAGCTCTGCAACTTTCCCCTTGTATCGTGGATCAAGAAGGGTTGCCAACCAGTAATGATCCCTCTCCTTGATAGCACGAATCCTGGGGTCCTTTAGCAGGCTTTGCATCATTAGGGAGCCCATGCAGCGTAGGTTGGAGGTGGCATTAGCTGCCGAGTCTTCCTGGTCAATGAGGATGACCGTATCGTGCACTTCCTCCTCCTAGCTACGCACAAGCCCTTCTGTTTCTGGGCACACAAAACCCTGCCTTGAGGAATCCCCACCTTCAATGCCCCCACTACTTAAATAGTCCTCCTCCTCCTCATCCTCCTCCTGTCTGATCTGAGTAGGACCCGCTGGAATGCTGTCTGCGGAAAGACTGGGGCCTTGAGAGCTAGGGAAGGCCTCCTCTTCCTCCCGCAGCTCTGCCTCTAGAGCCACATCTATAATTCCCCGCAGAGTGTGCTCCAGCAGGAACACTAAAGTAATTGTGTCACTGATGCATGCTCTGTCCCTGCTCACCATCCTTGTTGCCTCCTCAAATGGTGACAGTACAGTGCACAGCCACTGCGGGGGGGGGGGGGGAACAAGTTGACCTGAACCTGTCCTTGTGCCATACTCACACAGGTACTCGTTGATGGCCCTCTGCTGCTTGTGCAGACGCTGCAGCATTGCTAATGTCGAATTCCACCTGGTGGGCATGTCACAGATCAGACGGTTTGTGGGAAGGTGGAATTCTCTTTGAATTTCTGCCAGGCAAACGCTTGCTGGGAATGACCGTCTGAAGTGGCTGCAGACTTTTCTGGCCTGGATGAGAAGCTCTGGCAGCCCTGGGTACTTGGTTAGAAAACGCTGTACCACCAGATTTAGGACGTGTGCTAGGCATGGTACATGTGTCAATTTACCCTTGCGTAGGGCGGAGAGAAGGTTGCTGCCATTATCGCAGACGATCATTCCCAGCTCAAGCTGGCGTGGTGTTAACCATCTCTGAACCTGCCCCTGCAGAGCTGACAAAATTTCTGACCCGGTGTGGCTCCTGTCCCCTTAACAAACCAGCTCAAGCACAGTATGGCATCTTTTTGCTTGAGCCATTGCGTAGACCCTGTCAGGCGTGGGTTTAACTGCCACTTCGCCAGAGACAGAGAAGGAGGAGGAAGAGGTGGTGGTGGTGGAGCAGACAGACCTCATACAAGCAGCTTTCTGTAGGCGTGGTAGATGAACAAGCTCCAGCACAGAGCCCCGTCTTTGATCCCTGCCAGCTGCAATCAGAGTTACCCAGTGTGCCTTGAAGGAAATGTAACGACCCTGTCCATGCTTGCTGGACCACATGTCTAAAGTGAAATGCACCTTGCTGCTGACTGCATTTCCCAATGACTGGATAACATTGTCTTCCACGTGCTGGTATAGTGCTGGAATGGCCTTGCGTGAAAAGTAATGGCGTTTTGGAACCTGCCACTGTGGTACAGCGCATTCAGCAAATTCACGGAAGGGAGCAGAGTCCACCAGCTGGAAAGGCAGCAGCTGCAATGCGAGTAATTTTGCTAAGCTGGCATTTAGACGCTGTGCTTGGGGATGGTTGGGACTATATTTTTTCTTTCGCTGCAGCAGCTGCGGCAATGTAATCTGACTGCGTAAATCTTCAGCTACTGGGATGATGTCACATTGTGAGGAAGGACCTGCTGGTACATCCATTACTGTAGCATCATCCCTGTCGGTGGAGGTTTAGGCAATTGCATGGCAGGACATACAGTGTAGGTAGAGACAGATGAGGAGGAGGAGGAGGACCTACGCAAAGTTTTGCCCCAACGGGATGTGTGGCACTTGTTCATATGTCGCCTCAAGCACGTGGTACCCAAGTGTCCGGTGTTTATCCCACGCTTCAGCCTCCTCTGACATAGATTACAAATAGCAACGGTGGGGTCTGCTGTACATTTCTTAAAGAACTCCCAGACAGCAGAGTTCCTGCATGTGTTCTTTGAGACAACAGCGCTCTGCACCGGAGCAGCTCTGACATGTGATGCCTTGGACTGGCTAGTGCTACGGTTGGTCAAAAAGGATGTTGTTCCTCGTGTTTGCTGTGCCTCCTCCTCCTCCCCCTCCTCCTCACTTGATTCCTCAGTTCGATCTGGCACCCAGGTGGAGTCAGTGACCTCATCATCATCAATGTCATCTTCACCCTCTATCTCCTCATCACTGGAGCCAACTTGGCAGTATGCTGCAGCTGCTGGGGCAACATGAGTGCCAGTTATTTGTGTGTCATCACTGGCACCCCCTTCCTCTAGGTTGATTATACTCCCTTGCTCAACCTCAGAGATTGAATCAGAGCACTGTACTTGCTGCACATCCTCAAGCAGCATGTCACTCTCATTGTAGTCAAACAATTCAGCTGACTCCTCTGTGTGTGATAGCGAGGCTATGGCAGGAGTAGCTGTGGACATGGAGGCTGCATTAGTCATTAGATGCTTTGGCAGCTGAGGTGGACTGTAAAGCACTAGAAGCCTGGCTGGCAGAGGACTCGGAGGATGAGGATGGCCTGGTTAGCCAATCCACCAAGTCCTCTGTATGTTGCTGCTGCTTAAGACGGCCAGCACCGGTTAGAAAGGACAAGCGTGCCCCTGCAGAGGATGCACCACGTCCACCACGACCAGAGACACAGCCTCCCGACACAGAGGCTGCTTGCCCTCTTATCTGTGGCTGGGAGCGTCTGCCTGTCCTTTTTGTTCTTTCAGACATGGTGAGTGATATATAGATTAATATATACAGAACTCTAATTCAACTCTGGTATAAAGATTTAAATAACTCTGGTATAACTCAGTGAGACACTCTGATAGCTGGCAGCCAGTGACGAGACACAGATCACCTTAATTCCCAAGTGTTTTAAAGAAATTAGTGAGCCCCAAAATACAGCGTGGTACTTTTTGTATGACGAGACACAGATCACCTTAATTCCCAAGTGTCTTAAAGAAATTAGTGAGCCCCAAAATACAGCGTGGTACTTTTTGTATGACGAGACACAGATCACCTTAATTCCCAAGTGTTTTAAAGAAATTAGTGAGTCCCAAAATACAGCGTGGTACTGTTTGTATGACGAGACACAGGTCACCTTAATTCCCAAGTGTTTTAAAGAAATTAGTAAGCCCCAAAATACAGCTTGGTACTTTTTGTATGACGAGACACAGATCACCTTAATTCCCAAGTGTTTTTTTAAGAAATTAGTGAGCCCCAAAATACAGCGTGGTACTGTTTGTATGACGAGACACAGATCACCTTAATTCACAAGTGTTTTAAAGAAATTAGCGAGCCCCAAAAAGATTTGCTGGCACAGTGACAAGACCCAGAAAATCACCTCAATTCACAAATGTTTTAAATAAAGTTGTAAACCCCAAAAATACTTGCTGGCACAGTGACAAGACACACATCACCTAAATTCCCTGATATTTGGTATAAATGAGACCCAAAAAGACTTGCTGGCACAGCGTGACAAGACCCAGAAAATCACCTCAATACACAAATATTTTAAATAAAGTTGTAAACCCCCAAAAAAATTGCTGGCACATTGACAAGACACACATCACCTAAATTCCCTGATATTTGGTCGTAATGTGACCCACCCCAGACCCCCCCAGTAGCGTGGCAGACCGGCAGTTACAACACACACAACTATCTCCTTTGAAATCTCCTCTGAAATGCATGCAGAAGCGCTGCGTGGAAACCTTATATAGTGTGCTGCGGGATTTAGCTCTGTGAGCCCATGATTGGGCAAAATCTGAGCGGTGATTGGCATAGTGTTCAACGAGTCTTGCACCAGACCTGTGGTCAGGTGCAAGGCTGTATCCAATTACGAGCTTCAGGCACTGTGAAAATGCATTGTGGTCCATTGTGGTCGAACATGCGGCGAACACCCGGAAATGTTCGGGGTTCGCGATCTGCTCGAACAGGCTAAATTCGGGTCAAACCCCGAACCCGAACAGCTCATCCCTACTTCACACTACAGTGGAAGCACGCAGGCTGACTCTGCTGCAGGGCCGCACCCTAAGCTTTGGGGTTTGTCCTCCAGGCTTTTCTGCTGCTGCGTGCCCTGGCTATGCGTGTCACGTGAGGGGGCGGTGCCAAATTATGCAGTGTGCCTGCTCATGTTTAGAATGTGGAACAAGGACCTCTCTAACATAGAGGTTACTGGCTAGGACATTTACATTTAAAAATCAATACATTAATTTAAACATATAACATTTAACATAAAGCCTTCAGAAGGTTAAATAAACTCAACTCAGGACAAGAATACTATTAAAACCACAAACAAGGTAAATATAATCACTTTAAATTCAATGGTGAATTACCTCCAAAAAGTGATTATAACAAATAGTAATTATAACGAATTGATGTATTAAACTTGTGTATCATCCATTTAATATTACTCCTACATTTATGGGGCATTCAAATCTAAAGGAGCATAAATGGATACACAGGGTAACCCTTAGGAAACTTGCGGAGATCTTTCTTATTGTAAAGAAGCTAGATCGTAGCTTCCTTGTGATAAACCAGGTTATAGGATGACCCGCTATAATCCTATGAGAATGAACTGAAATCCTATTAGATTTAGAGGTTGGAACATTCACTACCACCTCTATACGTTATGCTTTGTGATTTACCACTTGTTAAACGTGATAACCAAATCAGTCAAACTAAGTTTAACTCACTATGTTAACATGTGCAACCTGGATCAATCTAATTGCCACGATAGTTCTTAATTAGTCATAATGCTGAACGTTCCAAAGGATGTATACATTGATGTTGATGATTTGCTTTGAAATTAGTGGTTAAGCTCAAACAGGCCACACTTAAATTGCCGAATCTTAATTACGCTGGTACTGATTTTTAACCATTTGTTCGTAACATTCACAAAATACGAGTAAATAGTTCTCATTGAATTAGTAATCAAAGTTAACAGTTAATACTGTGATAATATATTTTCAATCCAAGCACATTGGCAAAATGAAAAATTTAATCGCTTGTCAAGCCTTTATTAACTGTTTAACTTAACCAGGCTACCGATTAAGGTTCCACATAGATTGAAAAAAGATCGAGATGAGCCCTCGATCACAACTCTTGTCAGGGACCTTATAAGTCCCAACAGACTCAATTATTTGTCAATGCTGCCAAACACTTGGTTAATCGTTGATCATAGCCGTGCAGAGATTAATGCGTTTTTTGATCACGATGTTTATCTAAACACCTCTTATACAATGATTACTCCGCCAGATATAATCAGAAACCTTATCAGCCCAATTGGACTCCAGTATTTCTCAATGCCATCTTAGCAGTGCAAAATTTATTGATTGTACTTATTAACGAACAATGATTAGCCAGCGTCAAAACAATTATTTCTTAGGATTTCATTAATTGAACAGAAATATTCGAGCTTAAAGTTATGATCATTTGTCAAGATCCCCAGTCATATAAATTCAATGCAAATTTGCTAGGACGTTTAGCAGGATGGCGCTATATCTTAAAAGCGCTCTTTTAAGCTAGGGTCATAATGCCAAAGTTAACATTTCATTTTAAGTTCTCAGCATAAGAAATTCAATCTTTCATTAGTATTTCGAGTTTGAGATTTCAATCATTCATCCGAGACCTTTAATAGCCTAATCGGACTCCAGTATTTCTCAATACCACCTTAGCCATACATAATTTATTGATGGTACTTATTTACAAATAATAATTGGCCAACATTGAAAGCTATTATTTCTTAGTATTTATCAATTGAATGAGTATATTCAAGCTTAAAGTTATGATCATTTATCAAAATCCCCAATCATATAAATGCAATATGAATTTCCTAGGGCGTGAACAAATGCTAAATAGCGCTATATCTTAAAAGCGCATTTTTTAACTGAAGTCATGACGCCCATGACAGCATTTCATTTTAAGTTTTCAGCAAAGGAAATTCAATCGTTCATTAAGCATTCAATTGTTATAAAGTTTCGAAAGAGATCCTCTGGATCAAATATCCCTCGCTCACTAAAGGTTCAAGTTTTATATTAAGACAATTATTCACTCATCATTTCGTTTTAAATTCTTTACAAAGAAAAATTCAATCTTTCATCAATATCTTAAATTAAGATTAGGATCATTCTATAGGCATCCGACGCGCGTTTCACATACGTGCTCCTCAGGAATGCTGTCTGATCCAGTATATCGGGGTTGTTTTTAAAGACCTCCTTTGATCATTCAATTAGCCACGTGATGAAGTTCTCCAATCAGATTATTTTCTAAACCTAAAGGGTTTCTTGGAGAATCATTAGTTTACTTAAACACGTGTTTATAACCGCCAATCACCTTTCTTACTTTGTAAACGCAACAGTTTCTTATCTATTCATGTTTTTAAGATCGTTTCTAGATTCATGCTCGATAGTGCTTTGTATATAAGAAACAGAAATTATCTGTTGAATTTACTATTACAGGACAATAGTTGTTCAAGCTTATTTACAAAAACATGTTGCTATCTATCTCCATTGTGATTATTCGGCTTGTTAGGTTCTTTTGTTAGACTTTTGAATTACTGAATATATAATTACTATTATGTAATCATTTTTGTATAGTTATTTATCAAAGTTTTTGTACAGTTTATTTTAAGAGGGTCACAAAAATGGAGTGTAGTTAAATTCCTCATTGAGACCACTAGGAAACTGTGTTTTAAGTACAAAGATCCATCTAGACTCTTTTCTTCTAAGTATTACATCAAAGTCACCTCTTCTTGGTCCCAATGTAATCACCTCTATTGCTTGAAAGCTCAGACATTTAGGGTCCCCATTATGATTAGCCCACACATGTCTAGATATAGGAGTTTCTGTTATATTAATGACAGCATTAATGTGTTGTAAAATTCTCTTTTTAAACTGCTGATAAGTTTTCCCTACATATTGTTTCTTGCAAGCGCAAGTGATTAGATATATTACTTTCATAGTTTTGCAAGTAATTGTTTCTTTTATCGGGAATATTTTTCCCGTAGTGGTACTTTTAAAGGATTCTGAATTTTCCACAAACGGACATGCTTTACAATGTCCACATTTCCGCATACCTGGTTTTGGTTTCAACCAGTGTGTTATTGACTCCTTTGTAGAAAAATGGCTATGAACCAATATATCTTTTAAATTTGTAGATCTCCTTGCTGTAAAGGATGCTGATTTTGATATTACTTTAGAGATGTTCTCATCCATTTGTAAAATCGGCCAGTATTTCTGGCATATTTCTTTAATTTCATTCCATCCATTATCAAAGGTTGCAATGAATCTTATTTGCTTTTCACTTGATGTTTTCGTCTTTGGGATAAGTAATTGTTTTCTATCAGATAAAAGAGCTTTTTTATAAGCTCTTTTTAAGCACCGGTTAGGGTAGCCCTTAGAGCGAAACATTTTCCTAAGTCGATTGACTTCTTCTTTGAAATCCTTGATCACTGCAGTTTCTCCGGGCCCTTAGATATTGCCCTATTGGTATTCCCAGTTTTAAAGGGACTGGGTGAAAACTCTCCCAATTTAACAAATTATTTGTTGATGTTTCTTTTCTATATAATTTTGTTTGCAAAGTGTTTTTATCGATTTCTATCATTAGATCTAAGAATTGTATCTTTTCTTTGCTATTAATCAATGTTAGCGTTAGTCCAATATTGTTAGTGTTTAATTCATTAAGCCATTCATTTAAAAGATTTAGATGTTTAGAATGTGGGACTGAGGCAGGCACACTGCATCGGTTTGAGAGTGCGCGGCTGGGCCCCTGGTTGATGTCTGAAGATCATTCATAGCTCCTCTTCCAGTATTTTAAAAACAGAATTTTTCCGCCCCTCACACTGATCGCAAGCCAGGACAGTAAGGCGGCCGCCTGTGCCGCCTTACACTAGCGCCGGCCCTGGTGGTATAAATGCATCCCTACTCTATACACAGCGCTCCGTGTCCCTATAATATATATGATAAGGGGTTACCTTTTTTTTATATTTTTATACTATTCCTATTAAATTAACAGTAATTTTTGATGTATTTTATTCAGTAGAAACTTTTTTTTTGCCTAGATAACAGGTGCTTTGTGAAAATGAAACAGATTTGTGTGTACATTGTAATTTAGTTTGTGGATTCCTGTCCAGTGCGGTGAGAAGCAAACATAATGCAGTGTGATGCGGAGCGGAGTGAAGTTAAGCCTGCAAAATATTTGCTTCTCTTCGCTACGCTGTGCGTCGCTATACGCTCAGTGTGTCTCAGCCTTTATTCCCACATCGTTAGTTTACCGAATCAGTTTGTATACTTGTTACTGACCCTGCTTGTTCTGAGGACCCGATCTGTTGACGACTTTGCCTGACATTTGACTATTCTCTCTGTGTATTCTCTGCCTGTTCTGTTTGCTTCCTGTTGCTACTGGTGTGATTCTCACCATATACAGTAGCGCAGTACAAGTGCCTAAACCTTGCTGACCCGGTTTTGTTATAGCTGCTGATGTAACTGAATAGATCGGGGATCTCATCTGCATTACCAAAACCTCCACCACTGGACTCTTCCACAATACCTCAGAGGGGTTACAGTGTGAAGGCACTTGCTGACAACAAAGGCAAAATATTTGGGTGCACTGCCACTGACGCCTATACCAGATTCATATCATTTTAATATTTGATGGCAAGGTCCACCCCTGCCCTCTTCCACAATACCTCAGAGGGGTTGCGGTGTGAAGGCACTAGCTGGCACCAAAGGCCAAATTTTAATGCACCTGTTGTTACTTTCATCCAAAGCCTGCATAAGGTTTACCATAATTTAGCCAAAAAAATCACTGAACTTGTTCTGCGTGTCCTAAAACGTCTCCTCTTTTCATATAGGCTGTCGCCTCAAGCAGCTGTTTATGAATAGATTCAAGGAAAACCATTTACTGTCATTTGAAATGTCATTTTTTTCTTTTTAAATGTTTCTATACATCCGACAAATCTGCCACTTCACGGGCAGGTTATGGGGACCTCCTAGGCACGATATTTGAAGGAATTTTTAGTTTTTATTCTTAACCTTTATTTCATGGAAAAATCACTGTTCCTTTAAAAACGTCTTTTTTTAAAAACCTTTTTTTCCTTGTTTCCTGTCCCCCAGGGCACTACCCGGACCCCGATACACCTTTTATGGCAAATATCTTGCATATATGCCCTCTTGCAGGGCACTCTAAAAATCGAACGTTCGAGTCATATTGACTTGCGTTGAGTTCGGATCGTGTTCGCGTCCGAACTAGAACATTTGAAATTGTTCGAATGCGAACCGAACACGGGGGTGTTCGGCTCATCCCTATCTGGAATGCCAAGAAGTGCATAAATTACTGCTCAGGAATACTGCACTAGAGAGCACTCAAAGGTGACACATGCTAATGTTGCAAGGTGAGCGTAAACTTGCCGCAAGTGTCAAATCGCTTACATCAGGGTTCTCAAAGTACCGGCCCGCGGACCTGTTACAAATGGCCCACTGACAGGGGCAGACAGACCCAGTCCGGATTGGCCATGTGTGGAGCGTCATGGGGATTCCTTCCCCAACGCGCAGGACACTCAACGCCCATCCTGTTGGGTCCCTCCTTGGTGCCGATCTAGGACAGAGCAGAGGCTTCAGCCACAGCGGGCTGACATCAACCCTTGTCAAGGGATGGAGCCCCTAGACCGCGGGAGTCACCGTTTTTTTTTTATATTCAAAATTTTTATTTTGTAACAATGTCATCGGTACAATAAACAGAAAAAGGCCTCGCAGGGCCATGTGGGACTAGTCATCAGGAAAATCAACGTAAATAAAAATAGCAGTAATAGACAGCAAAGGTCCACAAAGTTAACAACATTAAGGGGGGACGGGTAAGGGACACTCGACATTGGTGACCAGGGAGGTGGTCTAGTCATCAAACATACATGGGGCAGAGCAACCACGAGAAAAAAAAAAGGGGGGGCTATAAGGGGAAAGGTGGAGGATAGCCTGGGAAAAAGTGGCATTCCTGGCTCGCTCCAGCAACCTCGCAAGGAGACTGGAGGCCACGGAAGAGGCCAGGCGTCCTGGGGCCAGAGGAAGCAGTCAGAGCCATGGTATCCACTCCAATGGCTTGCCCAGGGCAACCTATCGTCCCGCACTCAAAAAAAAAAAAAAAAAAGGGGGGCCCAAAATAAAAGAGTGGCCAGATGCCCAGACCGTCACGCCAAACCACGTCCTGGACAGTTGAAACAAAGTCCGCTAAAGAGTGTCCGGGGGGGGGAGAAATCAGCAAGAGTCCTCAAAAAGATGCAGGTGTGTGTGTGTAGGGGGGTGTCAGCAGGAGAAAATGCTTCTAGGGAAATTAGGAAAGCAGCTTTACAAGAAAGATGTCGGTAGCCAGGAGGTCGATATGAGGGTCATCTAGCTCAGCCAGTGTCCAGGAACAAAAGACACCCAGCCCGATAACACACTGTCCCACATCTAGTATCTGAGGTCGGGGTCTGTAGTGGCAGGAAATCACAGGCAAGACCAAGAGAGGTCGCCACACCTGACATCCCATCTTCAACCGTACGGGGGGCACGCAGGGCAATCTGCTTCACCAGGGCTCCAGTGGCGTCTCCAAAACCGCAGGGGCACCTCGAACAAAACGCCTCCGCGCAACTCCAGCAGTCCCTTCAACAGTGTTGCAGGTCCGGTAGGGTCCCAATGCGCCACCGACAGTCCCAGGCCACACCACTGCTTCCTCCAATCCAGGGGGATACACATCAGCAAACTCGGTGACTCCGCAGGTATCCGGCCCAGAACCAGCACCCGAATCAAGAACCAACCCCAGAAGGGAAGAATCCAGCTCCAGGACCAGCTCCGCGCCCAAGCCACCGGATTCGGCAGACCCCGGCAGTGGCAGCTGGCAGACAGACATCCTCTTCACCCATCGGGAGAGCAGCAGCAGGTGTGAACTCTCGCGGGGCCCCCACACCCTGGCCGCTGTGCACCGCAGCTATCAGCCTGCGCCAGTCCCCTCTCGTAAGCACCTTCTCGTCGGGACCTGAGAGCATCTCCAAGCAGTTATCCAGGTAAGTCAGCATGGCACTCGCAGCCCCAACAGGGGGAGGGGTATCTACTTGCCTCCAAGCCACACATCCATCCATGTCCTCCTCCCGGCGGGTCTCCAGCGCGGTCGAGAGGCGTGTGCCCACTATCCCAGCAGCTTGCGTCGGACCTCCATCAGGGAGCAGAGCCCCCCAGGGAAACCCCGGCGGGAAGAAAGTCATCAGGAACAGGGCCTCAAGATGGCCGTCGGCACGCTCTGGGGCTGAAATTCAACAGCCAGAATAAAAGTCTCTGTTCCGGAGGGGGGGACAAAGCGGGCTCCGGAAGGCAAACACCCGGTGGCCAGACCCGTCGGGGCCACAAAAAGGTAAAACTCTGCAGGAAAAACACCAAAAATACCCCAAGTTCAGGGATAAAGATCAGAGCATCGCTCAAACACGTCTTCTCTCCACAACGTCCGGCCACGCCCCCCTGAGTCACCGCTTTGATTCCCCCTGCCCAGTAGTACAGGAGATGCAGGGGTCCTTTAGACCCCTGTATCCCCAGATCCATAAGGGCTACAGGGATGGTTGAGGTGTCACTGGAAAAAGCCTTTCCAGTGATATCTTTTTGTTTTTACACATTATATAGTGATGTTGGATAATAACATTAATAATAAATAAGAATAAGAAAATTAAATAGTTAAAAAAAAAATTATTTTAAAAACCGGGGCATTGTTTTTTTTCCCCCTTATAAAATTACCAATGCTGTACATTTTTCCATATATATTCTAAATTTTATTTTAACATATAATTATTCTAATTTTATTTATATTATAATTATTTTTATTAAATATATTTTAATAAAATTCTGCATTTTGATATAACTTTAGTTTAATAAATAATAAGTTAAATATAATTGTTTTTGAGTTTTATTGCTGTGGAGCTCTGTGATACAGTAATGTGCGGTGTGCATGAGCGTGTGTTTTATTGTTGTGGAGTTCTGTAATGTGCAGTGTGTACAAGTGTACCACTAAGGTACACTGTCTTAATACCTTAAAGCATGGGCATCCGCAGGGGGTCCATTGCCCCCCCCCCCGGAACTGCCCATCAACAAAGAGGCCAGAGCATAGTGGGACGTTAGTCCTGTGTGAGCGCACGTTTTTAACTTAGTATTACTAATCACTTCTTGTTAGTATAGATACAACACTTATCTTATAATGTTGTTCTCGAGGAGTAAAATCTGTCATAGGTTCAAACCCTACAGTATAAATGAACAAAATAGAGACATATGGTGCAATATTGTTTGTACATAGGCAATAGTCCAATTGATATTGTAACAAGTTTACACTCACAAAGGAGGAGCCTCAATATGGCTCAAGTAGTGGGCCTTCTGACCTCTTGTGGGGGGGGTCACGCCCAATTCCTGGAATCTTCTAATACTTCTAGTCTCACCAGTCAAACAACTTCTTTACTTTAAAGAGAAAAAGAGGAAAAAAACTCCATTGCGCAGATATACTCTTGGTTAAAAATAATTAGAAGATATTAGTATGTACTCACACTTTTCTGAGCCTCTACAATAAGTGGCTCAGTATCAAGGCGTAAAGTGGATTCCAAATCAGGAGAAAGTGCCGCATTTCCACTCCTTCCTCCAGGATGATGCTATCTCTAACCAGCAACCGGAATTAAGCTCATCAAAAATGTAATCTAAAATAAATTTATTCTTAAAAACAAAATAAAACAATCATGTAAAATCCAGATACGCGTTTCACCTGCTTGCACTGCAGGCTTCCTCAGTCTGTGATGTCCTTAGCCAAATTGATGTCTTATATACTCTCTAAACCGTTCATTAGTGATAACACATGTTAATTATTGCAGGTATTCCCTTACTCACTTCCTGTTCCATATCCCAGTGGATGGTTACGATCAACTTCCGATCCGATTTGCGCATCATATTAGTTCCGATCGACTTCCGATTCGATTCGCGCGGCACATTAGTTCCGACTAAATTCCGTTCCGAATAATATCCGTTTCGTATATGAATCGTGTCGCAATAATTCTTATATTGGCTCCTGATCGGCAAAAATAACTTGCAATCCGATTTAGAAGTCACAGCAGTTCCCGCTGACTCCCGATCCGATTCTTGTTCATAAGTCACGATAATTGTAACCAGCTTCCGATCCGATCTACGGTCCGATCCGACTTCCGGTCTAAATCTTGTTTGCGTATCACAGTGGTATCTGTTGACTTCAGATACGAATCGTAAACCTTTCACACAAGGATTATGTCGTAATATTTCCCATTTACTTCCGATCCGATTCTTTCAAGCCTCCAGATACGAATCTTCGAATATGAATCGTCCAGGAAATTTTTGTGCTAATTCATATAAAAAACACTCTTTATATCCAACAGTGGTATCGTCCTTCAGATGGTTCTTTCATAACAGTTACCATATGTTGGACATTAAAATATAAATGAAGAGAAGGAAAAACAAAACAAAAAAGGAGGGGAAAAATAAACAAATTCCCCATCAATATATATGGAATGGTAATATCAACAATAACAGATGATATACATCAACAGTACGAATATATCAACCCCTATAGAGGATAATAGAGGTATTATACTAAGGGAGGTCATAGGGAGTCTAAATGTTAATAAATTTTAATTAATCATAGTAGTTGTTTTGAATTGTTCTTATAGGAAGTGGCACATTTCAAAATCAACATTCAAACCCTTCGGTTCCAATGTGTTTAATATATAGATCCATTTCATCTCTGTTCTAGACAATTTGAGATCTAAATCCTCCCCCCTCCAATTTCTAGTGACCTTTTCAATCCCAAAGAACTCTAGTCCCCTAGGGTCTTTATTATGTTTAATACAGTAGTGATTAGAGACATTATGTTTCTCATAACCTTTAATTATATTATTCGTATGCTCGTTGATACGGACCTGTAGTGCCCTCTTTGTTTTTCCTATATAATATTTGTTACATGGGCATTTTAATGCATACACTACGTATTTGGAAAAACAGGTAATACTATCCCTAATTTTATATTGGTGCCCTTCCGGCCTAAAATGAGTAATATACCTCCTCCTGTTCTGTGTTTTCCGGCAACTCACAGTCTCCACATCCATAGAATCCTGGATTAGTTCCAAACCAATTGTTCTTTCCTTCTTGTTCTCGTACATAACTTTTCACCAGTTTTTGCTTCAAATTCCCTCCTCCTCTAAAGATAATCCGAGGTTGGTCTGGGACTATCTCCGAAAGTACAGGGTCACTTTTCAATAGGGGCCAATATTTCTGGATAGCTTTTTTAATGTACTTATTACCCATATTATAATCTAATACGAATGGTATCATTAGCCCGAGACTCTCTTCTCTAGTTTTATGTTGTAACAAGGTGTCCCGTTCAACATCCCGTACTTCTTCCTTAATAGTCTCAAGTTCCCTATTGTGGTAACCTTTTTCCTTAAAGTCATCCAGAAGTTTATTCGCTTGGGTGTCAAACTCCCTAATGTCAGTACAGTTCCGGCGAAGTCTCAAAAGTTGACCCTTCGGCACAGCTCTTAACCAGGGGGGGTAATGGTCACTCTCAATATCGATAAAGCTGTTAACGTCGATATCCTTAAAATAGGTCTTTGTTTTCAATTGGTCATTTTCCACATATATATCCAAATCTAGATATTCGATTCGTGATTTGCTGATCTTAAAGTCCAGATGTATGCCCCACTGATTAATGTTCAAATGATTCATGAAGTTCTGTAGCTCCCTCTCTTCACCTCGCCACACGATCAGAATGTCGTCGATGTACCTTTTATATAGGACCAGGTGTTGCCCCCAGTCATGTCCTGCCCATACCATCTGGTACTCCCAGTATGACATGAACAGATTGGCATAACTGGGGGCAAACCTGGTCCCCATCGCTGTACCCGTTAATTGTAAATAATATCGGCCTCCAAACCAAAAGTAATTATTATCAAGGATCAACCTGATACCTTCGACTAAAAACTCAATTTGATCTTCCTCGAACTTGCCCAATTCTCTTAGGAAATGTTCCACCGCTTCACATCCCAACTGGTGGGGAATCATGGTATATAGTGAATTCACATCACATGTAGCTAGTACAAGATCATGTTACCATTTTATCTTCTCCAATTCTTTCAAGATGGACGTTGTGTCTTTAGTATACGAAGGTGTTTGAGTCACTATTGGCTGTAACAGATGGTCAACGTATTCTGATATCCTTGAAGAAATGGACCCTATCCCAGAGACTATCGGGCGTCCTGGGGGATTCTCTCGACTCTTGTGCATTTTAGGTAGATAATAGACGATGTGGCGAGGTGAAGAGAGGGAGCTACAGAACTTCATGAATCATTTGAACATTAATCAGTATTAGATTATAATATGGGTAATAAGAACATTAAAAAAGCTATCCAGAAATATTGGCCCCTATTGAAAAGTGACCCTGTACTTTCGGAGATTAGTCCCAGACCAACCTCGGATTATCTTTAGAGGAGGAGGGAATTTGAAGCAAAAACTGGTGAAAAGTTATGTACGAGAACAAGAAGGAAAGAACAATTGGTTTGGAACTAATCCAGGATTCTATGGATGTGGAGACTGTGTGAGTTGCCGGAAAACACAGAACAGGAGGAGGCATATTACTCATTTTAGGCCGGAAGGGCACCAATATAAAATTAGGGATAGTATTACCTGTTTTTCCAAATACGTAGTGTATGCATTAAAATGCCCATGTAACAAATATTATATAGGAAAAACAAAGAGGGCACTACAGGTCAGTATCAACGAGCATACGAATAATATAATTAAAGGTTATGAGAAACATAATGTCTCTAATCACTACTGTATTAAACATAATAAAGACCCTAGGGGACTAGAGTTCTTTGGGATTGAAAAGGTCACTAGAAATTGGAGGGGGAGGATTTAGATCTCAAATTGTCTAGAACAGAGATGAAATGGATCTATATATTAAACACATTGGAACCGAAGGGTTTGAATGTTGATTTTGAAATGTGCCACTTCCTATAAGATCAATTCAAAACAACTACTATGATTAATTAAAATTTATTAACATTTAGACTCCCTATGACCTCCCTTAGTATAATACCTCTATTATCCTCTATAGGGGTTGATATATTCGTACTGTTGATGTATATCATCTGTTATTGTTGATATTACCATTCCATATATATTGATGGGGAATTTGTTTATTTTTCCCCTCCTTTTTTGTTTTGTTTTTCCTTCTCTTCATTTATATTTTATTGTCCAACATATGGTAACTGTTATGAAAGAACCATCTGAAGGACGATACCACTGTTGGATATAAAGAGTGTTTTTTATATGAATTAGCACAAAAATTTCCTGGACGATTCATATTCGAAGATTCGTATCTGGAGGCTTGAAAGAATCGGATCGGAAGTAAATGGGAAATATTACGACATAATCCTTGTGTGAAAGGTTTACGATTCGTATCTGAAGTCAACAGATACCACTGTGATACGCAAACAAGATTTAGACCGGAAGTCGGATCGGACCGTAGATCGGATCGGAAGCTGGTTACAATTATCGTGACTTATGAACAAGAATCGGATCGTGAGTCAGCGGGAACTGCTGTGACTTCTAAATCGGATCGTAAGTTATTTTTGCCGATCAGGAGCCAATATAAGAATTATTGCGACACGATTCATATACGAAATGGATATTATTCGGAACGGAATTTAGTCGGAACTAATGTGCCGCGCGAATCGAATCGGAAGTCGATCGGAACTAATATGATGCGCAAATCGGATCGGAAGTTGATCGTAACCATCCACTGGGATATGGAACAGGAAGTGAGTAAGGGAATACCTGCAATAATTAACATGTGTTATCACTAATGAACGGTTTAGAGAGTATATAAGACATCAATTTGGCTAAGGACATCACAGACTGAGGAAGCCTGCAGTGCAAGCAGGTGAAACGCGTATCTGGATTTTACATGATTGTTTTATTTTGTTTTTAAGAATAAATTTATTTTAGATTACATTTTTGATGAGCTTAATTCCGGTTGCTGTTTAGAGATAGCATCATCCTGGAGGAAGGAGTGGAAATGCGGCACTTTCTCCTGATTTGGAATCCACTTTACGCCTTGATACTGAGCCACTTATTGTAGAGGCTCAGAAAAGTGTGAGTACATACTAATATCTTCTAATTATTTTTAACCAAGAGTATATCTGCGCAATGGAGGTTTTTTCCTCTTTTTCTCTTTAAAGTAAAGAAGTTGTTTGACTGGTGAGACTAGAAGTATTAGAAGATTCCAGGAATTGGGCGTGACCCCCCCCCCACAAGAGGTCAGAAGGCCCACTACTTGAGCCATATTGAGGCTCCTCCTTTGTGAGTGTAAACTTGTTACAATATCAATTGGACTATTGCCTATGTACAAACAATATTGCACCATATGTCTCTATTTTGTTCATTTATACTGTAGGGTTTGAACCTATGACAGATTTTACTCCTCGAGAACAACATTATAAGATAAGTGTTGTATCTATACTAACAAGAAGTGATTAGTAATACTAAGTTAAAAACGTGCGCTCACACAGGACTAACGTCCCACTATTTTCTGACTTTATTCCGTGTACGGGGTGCACGTGGGTGTTTGCAGCAGCACAAAAGTATAATACCACCTGTTTATAGCGATTTAGCGCCACTTATTCACTCTTTGCCCTTGCGGGCTACCGATACAAAGAGGCCAGAGCGTCCATTCTCCCTGCCTTCTGGATGCCGCGCTCTGCCCAGGGCGCCACGACACGCGAAGGCAGGTGCGCTCTGCACAGCGCTCTGGGACCACCTTCTGCTCACATGGAGCTCCGGCGCTCAGTGGTGATGTCACACTGATGCCGGAACCGTGGGGGGAGGCACGTGTGTTGCCTTCTCACAGCCAACGCCTTGTGCTTACAGAAGGACAAGCGCCCTGGCCGACCAAGCAGAGCACGGCAAGGAGCAGAGAAGCTCTGGCGCCCTTTACAATTGTAGCTCCCCTCCCTGCATTAAAGGTAAGGAGAGGGGGCATTTTTTTTATTTATTTATTAAATTTATTATTTATGTGCGTAGGGAGGGGGGTCTGGTGTGTTTGCATATATAGGTGTTTGTATATGTGTGTGCAGGGAGGGGTGTGTGTACATACTGTATATATGTGTAGGACATGGGCATCCGCAGAAATTATTTGGGGCATCCAAGTTTTAATGGCATCCATATTCTGCCCTTTTGACAATGTCATGAATGGGACAGTCATAAAATAAAGCGCAGTAATACAGAAGCTTGTGAAACAGGATGCAAGTCTAAAAGAAGTGTGAGTTATTTTGAGGGGACAGCAATTTTACACTTATACAAGCTGTAAACTCACTACTTAACATTGTAGCAAAGTGTCATTTCTTCAGTGTTGTCACACGAAAAGATATAATAAAATATTTTCAAAATGTGAGGGGTGTACTCACTACTGCGAGATACTGTATGTATATATATTTTCAACATTGTGTTTGTTTTTTTATATTCAATAACCTTTTAACAGCGCTATTTACATCTTGTAGCAAAAGTCAAGTTTTGAGCAATATTCAAGTGATTTTTGCTCAAAAAATGGTATTTACATCTTGTAGTTACTTCCATGCTCTAGTTTTTAGTAGAAAAGTCTTAACATTATTTTTGTTCTAGCTTTTTGAGTACATGGTGAGAATAACTCGAGTTTTGCACATAAAATTCAAGTACTTTATCACAGACTTCTTTTACTCAAACAATGTGACCAATAACCTCTCACAATCTCCTACAGCTCAGAGCGGCAGCAGAACCTGAGGAAATGTCACTAAAATGTCGGTGCTCTCTCGTTCGGCGCACTTCGGTGAGTTCAATTCGCAAACCCTGTGGTAAATTCAGCCTTCACCGCAGGGTCACCAAAGGAATCTGCCGAACGCAACCAGCGATCCACCAAACAGACCACCGATCGCAGCCAAAGTGACCGAACGTCAAATGACGTCGAACTGAGGGTAAATAAAAAAGAAATTTTTAAAAAAGGCATTTAAAAAAAAAACCACAGAACAAAACCAGGACCAATACAAAAGCCAAAATTGGCAAAGGAAGGGCTTAACCCTCAATTCACGATATTTCACAAGGAAAACTTTATTGATAGACAACTTCGTACAAATCAATAAATTGGCAATTGTTAGCCTTTGAAAGTCCAAAATCTATTTTTAGTACGATGTAAGACCTATCCCCGTATCCTATTGCGATACAACACTGGTGCCCACCCGCATGATAGTTTTGTGATATTGCGACTTTACGTTTTTTATATGTGTGTCTAGCAAATGTTTTCTGTCAATAAGCTTTTCCTCGTGATTTAAAACAAAAAGCATGAAATTGCATGAAAATAATAAAAAGGTCTGTTATGGACTAAAAAAAACCCCACTCCATTAAAAAAAATAAAAAAATATCAGATTCAAAAATGTTGCTGAAAAAATGCCCAGTAAATTAAATAAATAAAAAAGGCTTTTTGCTGCAAGCGAAAAGAATAAACGGTTGAATAATAAAAACTGTATTTATTATTATTTTATCTTTTTAAACATTGAAACCTGTTGGATTCACCTACAGGCATCAGTTACAGGCATTTATACAGCGCCAGCATATTCCATAGCGCTTTAAAATGGGAGAGCACAAACAAGAGACGTACATAATTGAGGAAAAGACGACCCTGCCCATAGGATAGCTGTCCAGTTAATACAGTACTTTAACCAAGTCAAACTGAAGCACCAAATAATCTGGGCATTTCACCAACATTTCAATGCTGTTCAGCGTTCCGTGAATAGATTATCTATGGGGAATATCACTGCCACCGAAGGTCGCCAAATTGCGTCGATTTGAGGTAAATTGCAGCATATTTTGCAACCAATTTACCAAATATACATAGTCCAGGAGGAGCAGGGTCGTCGTGCCTATTCCCCAATGGGGCGGCTGCAACCACAAATTGTATCCAGCCCAGCAACATGTATAAAACATAACAAGAAAAAAAGGTGTCATCTGCACTCTTTCCCATTACACCGTGTGAAACAAAACACAATTAGAGGCTTTGGTTTCTATTAATGGCCACTAAGAGAGTAAGCTCATCTGCCAATGTCAAGGCACCTCTAGTGAAGGTGAGTCCTATCCAAAAAATTAAGCCACAGGCTGCTGTGTAGCACACCGTAACTGCTCATGCTGCTTTACAGTCATGAGGTAGGCTGGTGGGCAAATATTCAGAATAGCCGAACTGCCACGAAATTGCACCGTACAGTGAAATTCAACATTCGGTGGCAGGTTCGGCACTCTTAGAATAACCCCTTTAGTAGAGACCTCAAAAGTAAAATACTGTATGTCGACACTAGCACGTTTGCCACTGACGTTGTCACTGGTGCTGTTATCCAGCAACATTTTCAAAAAGGGTGAGGAAATCTGGATTTAAGTATTTTATTCATATTTTTTTTTTCTGCCGCACAGTGATAAAGTGTTCAGATTGCCATAAATGCACGCACGCACGCATTATTCGAGAGACAACCTTAAACACTCATTACCCCCAGCCAGCCATCCACACCTATTAACATCTGCCATACAAGTACATCAATGAATCGCAGGCAACTTTCAACATCCAGTATCACATCCATCCACACCCATTAACCTCTGTCATATAGACTCACCTATTAACCCTTGCTAGCCATCCACACCCATTATCCCCTGTCCTATATCCACATACTTGAAGCCCTGACATACATAAACAACCATTAACCCTTGCTGCACTTCCACACTCCTTAATCTCAGGCAACATTCGCTGCTGAGCCATTTCACCCCTGTGTGCTGAGCTTCTTTTTACTGATTTCGCTCATCATGTTTAAATGCGATTTGAAGTCCCATTTTATTTTACGACCCAGACAAATTACCGTTCTTTCTGGTAGACTAGGCAGATTCATAATATATCTTTATTATATGTATGTCATGTCCTGCCTGAATAGTATAACAAAAATGCAATAAAATTTAGAATTTTCAATCATCTACAGCGCGTAAGGTTTTCTTTTTTTCACATTTTATCATCCGGGCCTTTGTGGTTATATTTTCTATGGGGTGCGCATGTTTAAAGATTAGAAATGGGGACTCGTTACAATTTTTGGGGGGGAAATTACGTGATTTTTAGCAAACCAACCACAGAAAAAATCGTTAGTGCAGCATCATTGTTCAGATTATAATTGAAATGGGAACAATATTGCTGCATTAATAAAACAAAAGAAAACCTTTTTTATTTTTTTCTAATTTTTATCTTTACTTTTTAACATGGTCATGTTTGGTATCATTGGAAGAGCCATGCTCTCACCGTTCCAATGATACCAAACTTTAACCCCTAGCTGCCACGGCTAGGGGGGTCATTGGACCCCCTATCTCCACCTTAGGTGGCAGCTAGGGGTTAACTCCTGAACTGACATAATCGCTCTATGCGCAATGACATCAGTAGGCGGGGGGAGAACCCGGAGGCTTGGCCGACAAGATGTCGGCCACCTCCGGGAGAGGACCGCAATCCGGGGCCTATTGGCGCCAAATCGTGATCCAGCCCCTAAGGGGTTAAAGGCAGCCACCATTTGGAAGGGCAGGCTGCCTTTTTCATGTGCCCCAAACAGATGGGGAGGGAGAGAGGACCATAGGACCTCCCCCCTCCCCTCAGGCACCTTCCCTGCTCTGGCGGGGGGTGCCTGGAATAGACGTCATCACGCCCAGCTTGATGACGCTATTCCTGTGTCCGGGGTCCCGGAGGCTGGGCTGTCATCCAAGATGTCAACCTGTACCAGGTTGCCGCAGCTATCGGTCGAGATACCAGCTGAGCGCATCCTCTGCAGCCTAGGCACTACTTGGCTGGACGCGCTGAGCGTGTCTGCCGCAGCCAAGTGGTTAAAATGCTGCAGACTCAATCTACTGCAGCCTCAAGCTCAGCTTCATTGGATTTATCTTTTCTCTGGTTGCCGCAGCTAGAGGCCTCCATTTTTTTTTGCTCAGGAGTGCTCACTGACAGAAGCTAAAAAAGATGTCTGACAATTCACAGTAATTTCTAGCAGTAACCAAGACAACAACAACAAGGATTTTGCTATCAGAGCTAAATAATGAGTTCTCTACTCACATTATTTGCTACAATATGTAAATTTCAAGCAAAGTCCACGGAACATCTTGAGTAATTAAAAAGTGAGCAAAACACAAATTACTCAAGCTTTGCTGCAAGATGTAAATAGAGCCGAAAATGTTAAATCGGGAATCCTGTATGTATATTGTAATTTGTCCCTTTAATCGCAAGGCTTTTGGACTAGTATATGTCTATATTTCAGGTTGGAAGAACTATTCCTGTGCCTTAATGATTATAACACAGTGTTATCTTCACCTGTCTGCTTCCAATCACTGAAGTTGCTCCATATAACTGACAATAATCTTCAGAACTGGTCAGAGATCCGAAAACTAGGAATAATATTTCCAAGTCTCGATACTCTTATCCTAGCAAACAACAACATTTTGGCCATTGGAGACACTGAAGACACAATGGCACGACTGTTTCCAAAACTACGGTTATTAAGTCTGCACAAATCAGGTAAGATGTTTAAAGTAACAAAATATTATGAATATATATAACTTCCATTGTATGTAATGGTTCCACATTAATGGATAATCAAGTAATATCTGAGAAGATTGTGCTAAAATTTATAATGCAATAATTGGTTTTCTTTTTATATTCATCGATCTTTTTTTTTTTTTTTTTAAATATAAATTTTTATTAACAAATTTTTCAAGGAAAAGGAAAAACAGGGGGTACAAAAATCAAAAAGGAAACAGATACAGTAATAAAGATAAAGGTATGCACCACAATATACAGACAGTATAGCGAAACATTACATTACAGCCTCACAGTACTATGTGACGTCAATTATCCGACTGGACGCTATCAAACTTTACAATGCGACAGTGTAAGCATCCCAAATAGTCCAGTGATCTTTGCCTACCCCTTTCAATCCCATCAAAGACCTGGCCATGGCATCTAGGGACCTGAGCTCCCCCATCCTAGTTTTGACCATACCCATTGTGGGTACCTTATCCGATTTCCAATTGAAAGCTATGAAATTAGTGGAGACAGATAAAATATGGGCTAGGAGTTGTTTCTGAAAACGGGAAAGGGTTGAGGGGAACATTTGAAGGAGAAAAGTATCAGGAGACGGGGTAATCTCCACTCCCAGAACCTCCGTACTCAATGAGGCTAGCTGGTCCCAAAAGAGTGTAAGTCGAGAGCAGGTCCACCATATGTGGAAAAACGTCCCATCCTCCTCCCCGCATCTCCAGCAGGTCTTAGGAACAGTGGGTTTAAAATGGTGTTCTCTGTCGGGGGTAATATACCAGCGGTAAAGAACCTTTTTCCTGGCTTCCGTCAGTGAGATACATCTAAACTTTTTGCAGTCTAATAAAAAGCTGTCTCTCCATTGGTCTGGGGTAAATGAGTGATTCAGGTCTCGTTCCCATGTCTCTTGGAATCTCCACCGTTTAATCTGAGGTCTAGTCAATAACTGTTGATATAGCAGAGACAATAGACGAGTTTCGGGAGAGGGGTGTAAGCAGTATTTTTCAAACTGAGTAAGGATATCCGAGTTGGGGGGTAGATGTAACAGACCGTACTGCGAGAGACAGGAGCGTAACCTCAAAAAGTGAAAGCCGAGTTTAGCATGTAGGGAGTGTTTATCCTGAAGCTGTCTGAAGGGAAGAAGGTCATGTGAGGCATATAGATAATATAATTTGTCTAGTGAAGCTCGATTCCACGGGCGGGGATCAAAATTAGGGATCAGGTGAGTAAATACCGTTATAGGAGATGCTAAAGATATTGGGTGTATTGCCGTCAGGGCAGAGCGCGTCACATCCCAGACACGTATGAAAAGTATTACCAAATCAGGCAGCTCGTTTACTAGCCGTCTGGTGGCTTTTGGCGTCCACAGAAAACCCAGAAAGTCATGTGGGAGGGTGCTGGGTAAGAGTAGGGCAGACCACTGGGGAGATTAATCCCTGTAAAGAGGCGGCCAAGATTCGTCATCACCGCTGCCCTATAATACAAGAGTAGATTGGGTAAACCCAAACCCCCACCGGCCACAGGTTGATGCAAAAGAGCAATTTTAATGCGAGGTCGCTTGCCCCGCCATATAAAGTGGGAGAGGGTTGAGAGAAGTGCCGCAAAAAAGGACCGCGTGGCCATTATCGGCAATGCCCTGAAAACATACAACAATTTCGGCAGTAACATCATTTTTATCGCATTAATCCGTCCTGCCCATGATATCTCTACATTAGACCATTGTTGACACAGATTAGAGGTTAGAGCAATAAGAGGTGTATAATTAAGCGCAAAAAGTTGGGATTTAGTAAACGTCAGCTTGATTCCTAAATATGTCAGGGAACTAGTACGCCAGTCATATGGGTAGATTTTTTTGAGGGAGGTTAGATCAGAAACCAAGATATTGTATGGTAGGGCCTGGGTTTTATGAACATTAATTTTGTGATAAGATATTCTCCCATATGTCTCCAAAATGGAGTGAAGGGCAGGCAAGGAGGTAAGGGGATTAGTCAATGTAAGCAGAATGTCATCCGCAAACAGACTTAGTTTATAAGCCGAAGGGCCTACCATGAGGCCCTCCACCTCATCAGCCTGTCTTATAGCTTGCGCAAGTGGTTCCAGTGCTAATGCATATAGAATGGGGGAGAGAGGGCAGCCCTGCCTTGTGCCATTCGTTATTGAAATCACAGAGGATTGAAAACCCGCTGTTAATACCCGGGCATTTGGACAGGAATATAACGCCATAATAGCTCCTATAAACTCTCGGGGAAAATTAAATTTCAATAAAGTATGTTCCAAGAACTTCCAATGGAGTCGGTCAAACGCTTTTTCGGCATCTAGCGAGAGCATCAGGGTCGGCGTGTTGGATCGCCTAGCATGGTCCATCAACGCCATAGCCTTGATAGTGTTGTCAGGGCCCTGTCTGGATGTGATAAACCCAACCTGATCATCAGCTATTAGTAGCGGCATGATGTCGACCAGTCTAGTAGCTAGTATCTTAGCATAAATTTTAGCATCTACATTAATAAGAGAGATAGGTCTATATTTGGAACATTGATCTGCCGGTGGGGACGTTTTGGGTATAGTTACTATAGTAGCGGACAACCAGTCAGTAGTCGCAGTCCCTGAGGTAAATACATGGGTTAACGCAGAGAGGAGAGGGGTGTTAAGGCGGGTCGAGAAGGATTTATAGTAGGCCGCCGTGAAACCATCCGGGCCCGGCGCCTTATTAGATTTGAGGGAGGAAAGGGCCAAAGTGAGTTCTGTCATGGAAGGAGAGGAGATTAGACGGGGAATGTATGTGTCTGGCAGTGCAGGTAGGTGCAAGCGCTGAAGGAAAGGAAAAATCCCCGATAGAGTGGGTTGCGGCAGCGCGGTCTCCTGTTGTAAGTTATATAACGCGGAATAATATTCAGCAAAAGAGTCTGCAATCTGCTGGGGGTGATAATGTGCTGATCCGTCCGCCGCTGTCAAATGATCAATTTTAGATTTCGCCACCTTTTTTCTCAGTCTGTTGGCCATTATCTTGCTCGTCTTATTATTGTACAAATACATCTTAGTCCGCAACCGGCGTGCCGCCCACACGTAATCTCGCTTATCCAATTCCGTCAATATATTCATCGATCTTAACTTCTATGGAGCTTGCAATAAGTTTAGTTTATTATTTCAACACATTTTAACTTATGACAGTTATGTGGGGTTTTCAGTAAAATGCAAATGCAAGCATACCCTACCCTGTACCCCAATTACACATCACCCTCAGGCATACCTACTGTACTGATTTAGGAGTATAACTGAGGACAACCTTGATACCATTTTGTTTCTCCCATCAAATACCCATGTGTTCACCATTGCTTATAGGTCTTTACATATGCCTTTAGTGTTGTCTGTCAACTCATGGATGCATGGTTTCCATCCACTCGTGCCTTCCCCTAAACATGATTCGCACTGGTTTTTCAAGCTATCTTTCATGGACAAGGGAAACCAATTCTGATAGCAGCACGTCATAGCTGCCACCATCAGAACACATTTCGCCATTTTTTTCCCAGGGTTAAAATGCTTTAGCCACACTATTTTCAGCTTCTCCACTTTCGTGTCTTCCTCTCTACGTGATTCACGGGGGATTCAAAAGGAAAACCCAATCTGATGGTGGCAGCTATGATGTGCCGCTATCAGAACACGTTTCCCCAGTGTTTCCGGGTTAAAATGCTTTAGCCACACTTTTTTCAACTTCTCCACTCCCGTGCCTTCCCCTCCATATGCTATGCACTGTTTTTTCACTCTCTTCGTTTTATGGACAAGGGAAATCAAATCGATGGAGACTGCTACGATGTGCAGCTACAGCCGTTATTAGCGATCCACAAATGGAAAAAGGCTGAAGCGTGATTTTTAATTTGCAGCTGTTCTTTAACTGCTCTATGTAGTAGATTCCGTTGATCTTTAATTGCTTAAAAGTAAAACAGCTGGTTTTAACCTTTTCTAGCCCACACATTTTTAACAGCCATTTTGTCTGGACTTATGTAATGTGTTATGAATTAGTATGGTTGTTCTGCCCTCTTTACACGTGGCGGAGTTATAATTAGACAGACAGATAAACTCTCCTCCCTCAGCAACTCATTGAGGCAGGCGCAGGGTCCTTTTCAACTTTTATTGTGAGGAAGTAAGGTAAAACTGGAAATAAGAGAATATCACTCAATAAGTATATACAATATGCACAATGTTCAGTCCTAACATGCTGGTCTAACTGAGAAAAGGGAATATCTGCGTACCGGTGATGCTACTGTTAGGCTGATGACAAAATGGAAGCTAGGTAGCTCTGTTGTCCTCCAGGAACTGACATGCTGATGCAAGCTGGATGGCTTCTGACACTGCATGTGAAGCCCAGCCCACTAGGTGTCATGCCTCAGCCCTGAGAGTCTGCTGTGGTCAGCCTGGGTCACTTGCTCTCATTACCTGCTTCCCACCTAAGGGTTAACTCTGTGTCTGAACCTGAGGTTTTGCATAAAACCAGACCACACCCTCCTCCCCTTTGCTCTTTCATTTTGTGTTTTCCTTTCCTTATGTCAGAGGTCCTGAGAGCTCCCTCTTATTGTATGTTCCTGTATATTCCGCTCTGCCGTGTACACCAGGTATTCCATCCTTGCTGTGTCTGCATTACATGGTTCCTGCTTGCTGGAAGATCCACTGCGTGGCCCACTATCCAGTGGGTCCAGAGACTCTCAAGTGGCTTCCAGTCCTCAAGCTCTCTCCAGGAGGAAGACCTTCTATCAGGTACTATTACCAAAGGCTCCTGCTTCCCCTCAAGAGGAACTAGCGAGAGACTACGTGGCTCACCATCCACTTGCCTGTGTTACTATCTGTTCTGTGCTGGACTGTTTGCTGTGAACCATCCCACAATACAAGCTTTGTTGTGCATATACTGTCTCCAGTGTCTTTCTGCCTGCTCACCCCCAGCGCTTGGGAATATAACAACACACTGAGGTCGTGCCATGGCTCCTTCCTGGCACAAACCTGACACTAGGATGATGGGAATCTACAGAGGCTCACAGGGAACAATTGTCTAACTATTCTCAAACTGCAGTACTGAGCCATACACTAGATGGCGATATTCGATGCAATTCCATAGAGAATTAACACATTAAACAACTGAAAGAACTTAAACAGCAAAACAATTGCAAAAAGGCATGACAATGGTTTTAACACTCATTCAGGGCATAATTTTATATTCAAACACTTATTTAAGTACCTTTTGAAGGAGGAATAGCCTGGTGAGATATAGTTTGTATTGATGATTACGAGTCCTTATGTGCCCTCCATTATAATAACCAGATAGGTGATATAACTTACTCAAGATCACAAAGGGTTAATCTGAGCTGAGTGCAAGAAGCTTGAGCCGAGTGCAGAGCTCATGTGTCGGGTGCAAAAGGTGTTTGTCCTGTTGTCCAGGATTAGGGTGAAACCAATAAAAGAAAAACCCCCAGGCCATGAGCCGATACCACCATTCCTTGATAGATCAAAGAGAACTGTCGCTAATGAGATTTTGGTCTTTTGTTATCTGTAAATCTATACCACCAACGTGAGAGGTTTCACTCGTCATCACTGTGGGTCTATAAAATGTATATGCAAAAGTGCATCGTGGCTCCGTGTTTGTCGTTCTGCCATGATGCCACCAAGTCCTGGGGAATACATCCGGACTTCCTGAAGAATCTCTGTCCTGGTATTATTTCTCCGCAACGGCACGACATCCCTCAAACAGAATTCTATTTCATATGGTACGTTGGCCAGGAAGAAGCTGCCCCATCCCTATTTGTGACCAGGCACCTAAAGGGAACTCCTGCCGCGTGCGTTGAGGATTCCTGATGGCCAGCGACTTCGAGGACCGGGATGGATTGAATGTCTTCGGTTGGCGCCACAGACTGTTTTGTCTGAATCGGGATCTTTACCTGCTCCCCGGTTCTCCTGTCTCTGTGATCCAGGCTGATGTCCGTTGGCAAGTCTTCAGGAAGTCAGTCCAGCGTTAGTGTCTGAATGGTCAGTATACTGCACCTGTCTATCTGTCTGTCTCTGCCTTCTCCCACTTGGAGAAGAGGAGAGTTTTGATCACCCTCCCTTTTCAGGTTCTAAACTCGGTATTGTGTGTGAGAGAGTCGGTGTGTATGCTACCCAGATAGTGGGGAAGCGAATCTGAGAGCGAACTGTTGAACAGCATACCGAGTGTATTATTATGGGTCAGAAGTATTCCCAGTACAAGGGGACACCGTTGGGACATATTGTTCTGGTTCTGGAGTATTTCTGGATGGGCTGCTGTGATGTGTGTTCTGAAGCAAACTTCGTGAAGTGCATGAGTGCATGAAGTGTGTGTATATGTGAAAGCTCATCCAGGTCTGTATCTGTTATCAGTGTTTCTGTGGAATCGCTCCTCTCTGTATAGCGCTCAGTGTCGGCTCTGAGTATATATCAGTGCCTCTCTATAGCACTCGGTGTCTGGTATGCGTTTATATCAGTACCTCTGTATAAGAGCGCAGTCTTGGTAATCCTGTATATTATTTTGGTTTGTTTCTGACGTTTCTTCTGTGTAATCCCCGTTTGATATTTATTGATATTCTGTGTACGGTTTCCTGGCTGTTCTGACTTCCCTCTCTGATATCTGATCTTGGCTTGTCTGACTTTCTCTCCTGGTTCTTGATCCTTTGGCTCCGGGTTCTGACAATTGTTTTGTATGTTGCTTGTGTCCTGTCTGTGTATAACTCAGGAACATTATATTCAGTTCGTATTAAGTCATTTCTGTCTGTCCTAGTGTTCAGGGATCCCTTTAGTTGTTCCGTTATTATTCTTGTCTAGTATCTGTGTCATACCTGTGTGCTGTGGTCTGTCATGTAGCTGCAGAAAAACCTGCCTCAAGGGTGGTTAAATATCCAGTATAAAGGGCCCACGCTGGTTGCCCCCGTAATAATTAGTCTAAATCTGCAGTGATGTATTGTTTCTGTTCCAGTATTCAAATATATAGAAAAAAAAAGGTGGGGGCGTTGCTTGGGCGCCGACTGATATGGGTGCTTGAGCTCGGAGCTGCACTCAGATTCCGGCTTCTAAACGGCTCTCGAAGGGGGAAGGTAACTAAAACTCCCGGCACCCAGAAGGTCCAGGGCACTGACCGGGCACCTGAAACGCCGTCCCTACGGCGTTTTCTTATCGCGCCGCACGATCTTTCGGCTGGGCCAGCTGATAAAATGGCGGACGACACGCGGCTGATTGTGGAGCAGGATCCCTCCGCACTACGACCAAAAGGCCCACCTGGAAGCCCGCCGAGAGACGTTGTGTGCTGCCTTTAGGATTTTGGACTTAAGGAATATATTTTACGGAAAGCCAGGGAAACTACACAATTCTCCTATGAAGGGGCAGACTTGCAACTGTTCCCTGACTTATCACCGGCCATGTTGGCATATCCACGGGTCCTAAAACCCCTTACTATTGTGCTCCGTGATCACAAGCTCCGCAATCGATGGCATGTACCCACAGGCCTGGCCGTCCTATCGGACCACGGTCCATTCCTTGTACAATCGCCGGAAGACCTGTCTCTCATATTGGAGGAATTCCAGTTGCCCCCGCTTCAGTTGACCTGGCTGGATCCACTTGCTCTTTACATCCAAGCAGCGAGAGGTGCCCATCTTGCTCCACCCCCGTCTTGAGCTGACCGGACCCGAGGACACGCGGGTCGCCGAACTGGCACCCAGAAATAACTGACCACACTGGTTTTCTCCCTCCACCTTGCGGTGACATCAGCCTAAGATGCCCCACGTGTACAGCCTGCCGGGACTGCATCCACTACTTTAACTATACGTTCCCAGTTTTCACCTATACATTCTTTATTGCACTATGTCTCCCGTCTCTGATCAACACTGCTGTTTTGCTGGAGCACTGCTTATTTTCCGTTTGATTCATATCCTCGTGCCGTTTGACTTTGTTGAGACTCCTTTCCAGATCGTTCCTGGATTATCTTTTTTCAGAGATTGTCTTTCACCTTGGAACTTCCTCCATCCGCTGGGACTTTATTGCATACGCTCTCCTGGTCCCTGCCGCGACATATCGTTTCCATGGGCTATTCCAAGACTCTGCTGGACAATTCGTAGCCCCCTTATCTGGACCCTGACTTTTCCATGGTTCCGGTCAGGTTCGTCTCTACCGCCATGGTTGATCTTTTTGATCCGTTATATGTTGCCGACAGGGCTTTTTTTCAGGGGGTACTCAGTACCGGCACCTCACCACTCAGTACCGGCACCTCACCACCAGCCAGAACTAACAGGAGAGAGCATGATGCTCCACCCTCCTCCTGCAGTGGCAGGCAGAGAATCGGAAGCACTCGGCAGCTCATGTTGCTCCTGAACGCTTCCGATTGTCAGGAGTGTATGTAGGGACTGATAACCCCCCTCCCCCAGTAAGTGATTAGGGAGGGCTGCTCCCCCTCTCTCTGCAGCTGCTGAAACCTTGAACAGCATGGGGAGGGGGGGTGCAGCATGTTTACACACATCTGTCAGAGCTGCGGATTATCAGGCAAGCGGTGTGATCAGAGGAGCTGGCACTGTAAGGCGGTAGTGAGTTTTATTGCTGTGGAGCTCATACACACTGCGCATTGCTGGGAGTTTCATTGCTGTGGAGCTCATACACACTGCGCATTACTGTGTCATTGCTGTGGAGCTCCTACACACTGCGCATTACTGTGAGTTTCATCGCTGTGGAGCTCATACACTCTGCTCAATACTGTGAGTGTCATTGCTGTGGAGCTCATACACACTGTGCATTACTGTGAGTGTCATTGCTGAGGAGCTTATACACACTGCGCATTACTGTGAGTTTTATTGCCGTGGAGTTCATGCATACTCAGCAAAACTGCGTTTCATTGCTGTGGTGCTCACAAATGCTAAGGGATTATCCACTCAGTGCCATCGTTGCCAAAAAAAAACAAAAACATCTAACTGTCCTGCAATACAGATTTTTCTTGCAACAGAGACACTTGTTGTAACCCTATGGGGGTTATTCACTAATAGTTGTAGTTCATTTAAAGGAACACAGTATTAAAAAAATATGGTTCCCTTTTATAGTGTCTTCATTTAAGTGAGCTACAACTATTGTTTAAGAGGACATGAAAATGGTCATACTAATCAGTTTTTCCCCGGGCTTGAGAGTACCCCCACCTATTTTTCCAGAAAAAAAGCACTGGTTGCCGATATACTGTTTTCTATACATTGCATGAATCGCTGCGCTCCGCACTGTTTAAATTCCCTTTACGTTCATTGCTGGCCAGACCAGTTGAGGGCCCTTCGACGTTCCCTGTCAAGACAGATAACTCCGTGGTGAGTGGTCGACCTCAGGTGATTTTTTTTTTTTTTTTTTTTTTTCTGGGTTGCTGCCACTCCCGTCACCTCCTGCCTTTTTTGTATTCTTTGTACATAGTTTCCCTTACCCCCCTACACGTCTGACCTCCCCCCTTTCATTCCCTGTAAGTGAACCCTATAATGTCTTCTGCACCAGGACCACCCTTGCTTCCTGCTAACCTCCTAATTGTTTCTATAAATGCCAACGGGTTGAACATCCCAGAGAAACGCTCACGAGCTATGCGGGATTTCCGCGCCCAGAAAGCATTGGTGTTTTTTATCCAGGAGACACACTTTCAAGAAGGTAGAGCTCCCATTTTAACCAACTCCCACTTCCCCTTGGGGTTCTATAGCCACAATGGAGACACGAGGTCGAAGGGGACTGCCATCTTGTTCCACAGGCGGGTTCCATTTCATTTACTGGACTCTGACAGATACAGGGGGATGCTTTCTCTTTGTGAAGGGCCATATCTTAGACCAGGTCTACACCTTTGCTAACTGTTACGCCCCAAATAGGCACAGCAAAGGTTTATATCTTCTACCTTACGGGCCTTGAGGGACTTTTTGGAGGGAGTGGTGATATTGGGGGGAGACTTAAACATGCCTGTCACTCCTCCAAGGACCTTGCTCTCCTATCCACGGACGTGGAGAAGGCCTTCGACAGGGTAGACTGGGACTTTATCTCCATGTCTCTCACCTCCGTGGGCCTAGGCCCTAATCTCCGTGCCTGGATAGGGGCCCTCTATGGGGACACGTCTGCCCGGGTATGTGTCAACGGTGTGTTTATGGCCCCATTCCCGATTCGCAATGGCACCTGTCAGGGATGCCCCCTTTCCCCTTTACTGTTTGTCCTGACCCTTGAACCTTTCCTGAAGGCAATTCGGTCTGACATCAATATATCGGGGGTCACTGTAGGCATTCAACAACATAAGGTAGCTACTTCCGCAGATGATTTATTGTTTTTTGTGACACGTCCGGAGGTGTCCCTTCCAGGAAATATGGCTGCCTTTGAGGTATACGGTCGCCTATCCAATCTTTGCATTAACTTTTCCAAATCACACATTTTAAATATCTCGATCCCGACCCGTAGGGCCCTAGCTATTAAACCACACTTTGCTTTTCATTGGGCTGTAGACAAGATTAAATATTTGGATCTGGCTTTTAAGGCAGAGCTCTGACTTATTTCGTGATAACTTTCCCCCACTTCTCCAGTCGATTCAACATGACCTGGCTAATTGGAACTACCCACACGTCTCATGGTTGGGCCGTGTGGCGGTGATCAAAATGAACATTCAACCTCGACTCCTATACCTGATGCAGACGATCCCCATTGCGATCCCCGGTTTGTTTTTTGCCTCGTTACGGTAATAATACCTCGTTACGGTATAATCACTAAATATGTTTGGAGAGGTCAACAGCTGAGATTGAGCGATCAGGTTCTCACCAGATCTCAGGCGGACGGGGGATTAGCATTACCAAATTTCTCACATTATCACAGAGCCTGTCATCTGCAGTGGGTGGTGGAGTGGTCTAGGGAAGAGTCTGCCAAACTCTGGAGAGCTGTAGAACAAGAACTCTTAGGGATCCCGATGGCAATTCTTACATGGTTACCTAGGGAGGGAAATTGGCGAGATCCTCTCCGTTTATATGGGCAACTTTCAAAATCTGGCGGCTCTTGGCTGTCAAGGCGGGCCTCTCCTCCTTTCCCTCTCCCATGATGCCGGTAGTCTTTAATGAGGACTTTCTCCCAGGTATGGACCCTTTTTCGGTTCGACGCCTGGTCCAAGTTTTGATACCTCGCTTATTACACTTTTTTGGCCCCCAGGGACGCAGGCCCTTAACAGAATTGATGGAGGATAGACCTATTTCTTTTCTACATTCATTCAACTAGGCTCAAATTAGCCATTTCCTTGACCGTATATCTTTAAAGGCACCAATTGGTACGACAGCTGACCATTTTCGAGAAATTATGCTGCTGCAAGCAACCCCTTTCCCATGGCCTCTCCCTATTATATTCTCTCCTGCGGACGGCGTCTTCAGACGTTCCCCCTCCTTTTATAGGAAAGTGGGAGTCGATGCTAGACATCGTGCTCTCGGACGCTCAGTGGTCCAAGATCTGCGACCTGACACATCAGTGTTCTACCTCAAGCAAATCTCAGGAAACGGCATATAAAGTCCTCAGCCTATGGTACCGCACCCCAGATAAGGTTAGCCGCTTCTGCCCCCAGGTCCCGGCTCTTTGCTGGAGGTGTGGAGACAAACGTGGTACCATGTTACACATCTGGTGGGAATGCTCGATGATTCAACCTTTTTGGGCCAAAATTAAGGATATTCTTTCGAGGGTTTGTAGATCCCCCTCCGGCTTTCACTCCAGCTGCTATCGGCTTTTACAAACGATTACTTGCTTTTCGGATTCTGAATACTGCTAAGGCCTAATACCCCTTTACGGGAAACAATGTGTGTGCCCTCCCCTTTCCCTTTGGTTTACTCGCATGAAAGAACTGCTTTCTTTTGAACACCTGATGTTTAGTGCGTCCGATCGCACTCTACGATTTGGTCTCTATGGGATCTGATGTCCTCTTCTCATGACATCAGGGCCCTTTGACTTGATCCAGAATAAACACGCTGACTCACACTCGGTCCATTTTCCTCCCCTTACTCCGGTCCTTCCGCCAGAATTAAATGGTTCACGTTATCCTCTGTTTTCCCCCTCTTTGCCCCCTCTTTTGTTATATCTTCCTTTCTTTTTTGTATTATGATTCTTATATGTATGATGTGATAACTCAGCTGAAGTCTACTTCTGTAATATGGGAACCTGCGAGTTCCATATTGTTTGTTTCTTTTTGCTCTCTGTTATCCTACAATATTTGAATAATAATATATTCACAAAAAAAAGGCCTCAAGCTACTAAATACTGTATAAGGAGCTCCATATTGTACAAAGTAGTCTACATATAAAACAGCTTTAGCAAGTAATAAAAAACTTTGCAGGTAATGAAACAGATATCAGAAAGGCTTTTAATAAAGTGATATACAGTTCACAGTGTGTAATGTATGTATATTTGTTATTCTGTCTCTCCCTTTGTACAGCGCTACAGAACTTGTTGGTGCTTTATAAATGCTTGTGACTGTATAAGGTGCATATAACAAATGTCCAAAAGTGCGTAGTGCAGCGGTTCACATATCCACAAAATACTGTGCTGGGGATTCGCTAGGATTCCTTCTGCTTTTCTGCATGCCACATTGTGGATTAATGTGATACAAGAAAGTCTTTAATTTAAGAAAGGGTTAAATACCCTAAGAGTTATTTTTGTGTTTGCAGAAAGTCTGGATGGATATATGTGTATATATACAGTGTGTGTGTATATATGTATGTATGTATATATATATATGTATGTATATATATATATATATATATATATATATATATAATAAAAAGTGAACCAAGTGAAAGAACAGCGCTCTTCCCTAGTGTAAAATAGTGCCTCCCACCTGATACCACCAAGGTGCACAAATAAGCAGCAACTATCTTACGTTTCTGTATATCTTGGGGGATAATACCTCCAAAATTATTCTTTCAGTGAGATTTAGCAGGTAGGCAAACAATCTAGACCTCCAATATACAAAGAGAAAAAATACAATAGTGCAGATCAACCAATATTGGAATATAAAGGGCGTAACCAGAGTTCAGTGGTACATTACACTCACACTCTTTGAGAGCTCCCTAGCTCTATTGTAATCGCGTCACGGACTGTTATAGGCCAGTTCGTCGGCCAGACTCTTTTTCTTGATGTCGCTTTTCTTTAGATCTCAGGAGAAAAAGAGAACTCTCAAGGCAAAGTAACGTATCCTTAATTATAGAACGATATCTTCAGAGAGAGGAATGTTACTCACCCTCTGGAGATCTTTACCAAGCTCTAGGGATCCAGCACAATTTTTGGCACAATTTTAGAAAGCCTCTTTCAGGATAAGAAATCTGCAGAACCGCCAAAATGTCCAAAAAAGGTTTAATTCTTAGAAACCAATAAAAACATATATCAGATAAAACTGAGAGGCCAGACGCGTTTCGCGCATCAATGCACTTCTTCAGTGGCAAAAAGAAATTAAATTTCATGTACAGAGCACATATATATATATGTCCCCTTTTAATTAAAATAACGTTTGTCATTAGTCCATTATTTTTGTGCCATATTGCGCTTCCGCTTTCGGTTCATCCCATCGCGGTGCGTCAGTCAAGCTCCACTTCCGGATCGGCTCTCCGACCATCAAAACATTTCCCTTCCGGGTCTTATGCGCATGCGTGTAGATGTCTTCTCTCCTCTAGGTCCCAATGCGTAGGGATGCTTTCTCCCTTGCGGTTTCGTTTTGTTCGGACGGTGACTCGTGTTGGCGCATATAATGGACCTTTCATTAAGATTTCCGTTTGGTATAACCAAAAATAAAGGCTCTGTAAGGGATTTTATATCCAAAATTATAAGTAATTGAAATCTTCAATTCATTGCTTGCCTCTTTCCCAATTGTCTGCCCCAACCCCCCCTTGTGCCTGTTAAATCCTGCTCTGCTGTATGGGAGACCCCACCCGGCAATACCCGGAGGCAAATTCCTTATAACCTGTTTCTCTGTGACATTGTGTACACGTGGAAGTCTCTGGTTATCACATCAGCTCCTCCATTCTGTATGTAAAGGCATATATACTCCTGACTGTTGATGAATACAATTTCAGTTTGAAGGACATGGCAAGTTGTGTCTGTGTCTCATTTTGCACAAGCGCGCGCTCATCAATGCCTGGGTACAGCAAATCCTGACAGGTAACGGAGATGGGGGTACACGTGGAGAATGGAGATGGAAAAGGAGAGCCGTTCAGGCCTAACGGGCTCATCAAAACCATAAAAGATAAGAGTATAAAAAAAGCATATTTATATTACATGCAATAGATATCTTTATACGGCTTACCTAAAGTTAAAAATGCTCTGAACAACTCTCTATGTAAACAAAGTAACACTCAACCTCGAGCTCTATAACATAATGCATGATTGCAAAGCCCAAGTTGGATGTTCCTATAGATAAAACAGTAATGTGCATATATATTGGGTATTTGGCCCCATCTTGAACGAGACCTAAAACAATCCTCATAAACAGCTGATAACATTTTATAGCTCATCGAATGGTAGTTTGATTCTACTCATATAGGAGATATAGAGGTCTGGTTGTCCTGCCAATATAAATTTTACCACAAGGACATATATGACATTACTAGAGTGGCTCGAAATTATCTGTTTAATTCTAAATGTATCTTTAATATCAAATGAGGGACAGAATTTTCTCCCCAACTTTAATTTTTTATAGGCGGAACAAGAACCGCATTGGTAGAAGCCCTCTTTAATTGGTATAGTTTTAAGGTTTAGCTCGTGTCTGACCGTTGTAGTCGTTAATGAACGGAACAGAAAAAATGTATTTTTCCGTACGCTTCCTATATTGAATGAGGGTCTTCCTGTCCTTACCTTGAATTTCTTTCAGAACATCTATTAGAGCCTCCTCTTTATAGCCCTTCTTCTAAAATCACCAATCATTCTATTTGCTTGAAAGTCAAAGACTTCTCTCTCTCTCTGCAATTCCTTTTGAGTCTCGTAAATTGACTTCTAGGGACACTTTTGAGCCAGGCAGGGGCATGACAAATTGTAGATTCTATAGAATTGTTTACGTGTACGGGTTTGAAGTAGGTTTTTGTTTTAATATTCCCCTCTTCAATATATAGTGTTAAGTCCAAAAAGGTAATAGTTTCTTTACTATATTGTAGGTCCAGTTTAATCCCCCAGTTGATCCGGTTCAGCAAACTATGGAATTCCTTCAGGCTTTCCACGTCCCCCTTCCAAATAATAAACCGATCATCTATATATCTCTTATAGAGGATCAGGTTTTGCGCCCAGCCACACGAAACCCCCGACCACTGGGATTCCCAGTGCGCCATAAACGCGAACCTCTTTATGGCGCACTGGGAATCCCAGTGACTGGTTTCGTGTGGCTGGGCGCAAACCTTGATCCTCTAGATGAGATGTATAGATGATCTGTTTATTACTTGGAAAGGGGACGTGGAAAGCCTGAAGGAATTCCATAGTTCGTTGAACCGGAACGACTGTGGGATTAAACTGGACCTACACTATAGTAAAGAAACTATTAACTTTTTGTACTTAACACTATATATTGAAGAGGGGAATATTCAAACAAAAACCTACTTCAAACCCGTAGACGTAAACAATTATATAGAATCTACAAGTTGTCATGCCCCTGCCTGGCTCAAAAGTGTCCCTAGAAGTCATCTTACTAGACTCAAAAGGAATTGCACTGAGAGAAGTCTTTGACTTTCAAGCAAATGGAATGATTGGTGTTTTTAGAAAGAAGGGCTACAAAGAAGAGCCTCTAAAAGATGTTCTGAAAGAAATTCAAGGTAAGACAGGAAGACCCTCATTCAATATAGGAAGTGTAAGGAAAAAGAAAAATTTTCTGTTCCGTTCATTTACGACTACAATAGTCAGACACGAGCTATTAACCCTTTCGCTGCTGAGGCTTTCACACCTCTGTGCTGAGGTCATTTTTTACCGTTTTCGCTCATGTTTAACTGCGTTTTGAAGCCATATTTTGATATATGACCCCGACATTGCAAAGCCCAAGTTGGATGTTCCTTTAGATAAAACAGTAATGTGCATATATATTGGGTATTTAAGAAAGAATATATCGTTCTTTCCGGCAGACTTGGCAGACTTTCCGGTAGACTTTCCGGCAGATTCATAATATGTCATTATTATATGTATACGTCATGTCCTGTCTGTAGATTATAAAAAAAAATGCAATAAAATTTGAATTTTCAATAATTCATTATGTGTAAAGTGTTTTTTTTTTCACATTTTAACATGCGATCGTTTGCGGTTATACTTTCTATGGGGTGCGCTTGTTAAAAAAAAATTGAAATGGGGACTTGTTACATTTTTTTTGGGGAAAATGTTGCTATTTTTAACAAACGTACCGCATACAAAAATCGTTAGTGCAGCATCATTGTTCACATTATAATTGAAGTGGGAACAATATTGCTGCATTAACAAAACAAAACCAAACAAAAAAACTTTTTTTTTTTTTTTAAGAATTTTTTAAAATATTTATTTCTATTTTTTTTTTTTTTTTAAAAACTTTTTTCACGGTCATGTTTGTTATCGTTGGAAAGGCCATGCTCTTGCCGATCCAACGATATCAAACATTAACCCCTAGCTGCCACTGATCGGGAGATAGGGGTTCATTGGAACCCCCTATCTCCACCATTGCTGGCAGCTAGGGGTTAACTCCAGGACTGGCGTCATGGTGCTATGCACCATGACGCCAGTCCTCAGGGGGATTTCCCGGAGGCTTGGCCGACATCCGAGATGTCGGCCAGCTCCGGGAGAGGATCACGATCCGGTGCTTTTCAGCGCCGAATTGTGATCCGGCTCCCCAGGGGTTAATGACAGCCACCGTTTGGAAGGGCAGGCTGTGCCCTTCCAAACGGTGCCTGGATTAACCCTGTGCACCCCGGCGATCGGGAGGGAGAGAGGTCCGAAGGACCTCCCCCCCCCCTCCCTTTCAGGCGCCTCCTCCTCACAGGCGGGGGGGCGCCTGAATTGGATGTCATCGCGCCGCTGGGTCCCGGAGTGCTGGGCTGACATCCAAGATGTCAGCCCGCACCGGGGGGGTGCCGCAATCCGCCGGAATCCGGCGGATTGCTGCCACCTGTGCATGGACGCGCTCAGCGCGTCCATAGCACAGGAGAACCACTTGGCTGGACGCTCTGAGCGCGTCCATAGCAGCCAAGTGGTTAATAATTCAATACGAAAATACTGGCATATTTTAAAAAAGGATCCGGCACTTCAAGAAATTTTGGAGAACCCAAAAATTATCAATAGAGGTGCTCGAACAATAAAACAACAGATCGTTAGAAGCCACACCTGTCAAGAAATATAAAATTTTAAACCTATACCAATTAAAGAGGGCTTCTACCGATGCGGTTCTTGTTCCGCCTATAAAAAATTAAAGTTGGGGAGAAAATTCTGTCCCTCATTTGATATTAAAAATACATTTAGAATTAAACAGATAATTTCGTGCCACTCTAGAAATGTCATATATACCCTTGTGTGTCCTTGCGGTAAAATTTATATTGGCAGGACAACCACACCTCTATATGTAAGGATTTTGGAGCATGTACGCAATATCCAACGGGGATTTGAAAACAACACCGTATCGTCACATTTTCTATCTATGCATTCACCCGAAGGCCTCGTATTTTACGCCCTACGTAAGGATGAAAGAGACTGGAGGGGTGAGGATTTTTTTAAGAAAGATAAATCAAGAGGAAAGGAAACTTATTTTTCATTTCGATACACTAATCCCAAGACGTCTGAACAAGGATTTTGAAATGTCATTTTTTTTGAATTTTATCAATTTGTTGTATTCTTTTAGCTGTGAATAGAAGGATCTTAACTTGAGGTTTTAAGTATGATCTCTAATTCCCAGACGTTCACCATGGACACAAAGTATGGGGGATTATTATCACCCCTATGCCTTATGATTACTGGTTTCGTTGTGGAGTTAAATCTCCTATATGAGTAGAATCAAACTACCATTCGATGAGCTATAAAATGTTATCAGCTGTTTATGAGGATTGTTATAGATCCCGTTCAAGATGGAGCCAAATACCCAATATATATGCACAACGATATAGCGGAAGTAAGAACTTCCAAAGGTAGGGGATAACCCAAGGATCAATTAGAAAAAACAATTTTCAACAACTTTATTATAACAATGAAGCAATTAAGTCACACTTTTTACACAACAAAACAATATTAAAAAACACAAATTTGAGAATTAGAGTATACGTAAAGGTATATCTGGGAGGTTATATGTCCAATGAAACCATATTATGTACCACAAATACAGCTATTGAATGGTTAATAATAAGGTTAGTGTGTGTGGATATCATAAATAATGGACTAAACCTATGGCCGCTTGGTTGCACGAGGTAAATGAAAATTAGGAAAAAACCCACTAAAGAGGTAGAATAATTATATATAACGGTTAGCGCTCCCGGTAAGGAACTCAGTCTCTAATGCATGGATATATGCTTTCTAGTAATGGATTCCCATATGTGTATAAGACTCTGCTGATCTTAATGGTACATAGTCACAACAGTGTGTATATCGGTATATATTATTATGGCAATATATATTGAAGAGGGGAATATTAAAACAAAAACCTACTTCAAACCCGTACACGTAAACAATTCTATAGAATCTACAATTTGTCATGCCCCTGCCTGGCTCAAAAGTGTCCCTAGAAGTCAATTTACGAGACTCAAAAGGAATTGCAGAGAGAGAGAGAGAGAAGTCTTTGACTTTCAAGCAAATAGAATGATTGGTGATTTTAGAAAGAAGGGCTATAAAGAGGAGGCTCTAATAGATGTTCTGAAAGAAATTCAAGGTAAGGACAGGAAGACCCTCATTCAATATAGGAAGCGTACGGAAAAATACATTTTTTCTGTTCCGTTCATTAACGACTACAACGGTCAGACACGAGCTAAACCTTAAAACTATACCAATTAAAGAGGGCTTCTACCAATGCGGTTCTTGTTCCGCCTATAAAAAATTAAAGTTGGGGAGAAAATTCTGTCCCTCATTTGATATTAAAGATACATTTAGAATTAAACAGATAATTTCGAGCCACTCTAGTAATGTCATATATGTCCTTGTGGTAAAATTTATATTGGCAGGACAACCAGACCTCTATATCTCCTATATGAGTAGAATCAAACTACCATTCGATGAGCTATAAAATGTTATCAGCTGTTTATGAGGATTGTTTTAGGTCTCGTTCAAGATGGGGCCAAATACCCAATATATATGCACATTACTGTTTTATCTAAAGGAACATCCAACTTGGGCTTTGCAATCATGCATTACGTTATAGAGCTCGAGGTTGAGTGTTACTTTGTTTATATAGAGAGCTGTTTAGAGCGTTTTTAACTTTAGGTAAGCCATATAAAGATATCTATTGGATGCAATATAAATATACTCTTATCTTTTATGGTTTTGATGAGCCTTTATTTTTGGTTATACCAAACGGAAAACGTAATGAAAGGTCCATTATATGCGCCAACACGAGTCACCGTCCGAACAAAACGAAACCGCAAAGGAGAAGGCATCCATACGCATGCGCATGGGACCTAGAGGAGAGAAGACATCTACACGCATGCGCATAAGACCCGAAAGGGAAAGGTTTTGATGGATGGAGAGCCGATCCGGAAGTGGAGCTTGGCTGATGCACCGCGATGGGATGAACCGAAAGCGGAAGCGCAATATGGCGCGAAAATAATGGACTAATGACGAACGTTATAGAAAATAAATGGAGTTGGAGGAGAGCGTGCCCAAACTTCAAATGGAGTAATAAATAAGAGAACAGTCTGTGTAACTGATCTCTAGAGAGTCTTTATCAGATGGCTGAAATGAGTCCAAAATAAAAGAGGTAGATTTAAATACCGTGTCTCTGAATAGCAGTCTATTTCAAAAAGTCTGTTATGTACCTCAAATAAACAGTCTTGGCCGCTGGGCAGGTCTCTGCAAGCTCCGTAGCAAACCAGATGGTTAATAGGTAGTAATAACTCGACACAAGTCCCGTGGTGCTGAATCAATATGGGTGAATTTTTTTTTTTTTTTAGTTTTTTTGCAGCCGGATCTTACCGAGTCAGAAGGTTCACCCCTCGGTAGTTCCGTCCCTCAAGATGTCACAAGATCATCAGGGTTGGTCTCCGAAATGCGCTTTATCCTCCTTAGGATGTCCGCAGGGAACTTCAAATAAATAGACCAGACACAAGAGTCTTAGACCTGGAGTCCGCTCTCACGGGGCACGCAGTACTTCCAAGATGTGCTCCTTACGTCTGCCTCCTTTGAGCTCCACCGCAGATGGGGAAAAAAATACTTGAATGGGATAGCTTGAAAAACTAATTTATTGAAATTCAATAAAATAACACCTTACATCAATATGATGCTCCAAATAAAATGAACAAGCCAAACGCATTTCACGCCTCGCTGGCGCTTCCTCAGTGGCAATAGAAAAGACAAATGGACTTGCATGCTTTAAACACATTAATATACTCTCAGCATCCAAAGACACCAGCAAGTTAATCATTACCAACCGGTGTGGACAATTAAGACACAAACTGCAATTAAGCCTTTTAGCAGAGGTGTTCTAAACGGAATCAGACAATTTCCCTTGAATGAACCTTATGATATACACATTGATATAGTAAAATAAATAAAATCGAATTGATAAAAGACGATACAGAGACTTCAACAATGTATCACAAGTAAAAAATAATAAGAAGAAACAAACGAGTTTTCAAGGGCGATACAGAGGACTCTATTCTGAATCCAATACCTCAAAATCAGGATTTAATTTGTCTAGGGAACATGCTAGTGCAAAAATACACACTTGACGATGAAAGATAATATCACCCTTATCATACATAATATTTCTACTTCGATTAATTAGAGGGAAAAAATTTGGTCCGTGTCGAACCGTAAAATTTGAATCTAAAATAGATCAAATTGTGCCAAAGGGCGAGAGTAAGAATGTGGTTAAATGCAACCATACATGAAACCTTCAAAAGAGAGTAAAAAATAAATAGAAATTCACATCTCCATAGGGTAGCAATCAATTCTCAAAAGATAATGCCTCTTGATAGCAGAAAAAAAAAAACACTGGAAGGCTACCAGACTCCTAATAGGAACATGCCACTATGTGGGGAATACTGGAGAAACGTCCATGTGGACATAAACAAAAAGAAAAATGAAGGATGGTTGGATATTAAGACCGGGTAAAAAAAATAAAATCGGCTACCTGGTCTTAAAGGTGCCTAAAGGAACTAATGACGAACGTTATTTTAATTAAAGGGGACATATATATATATATATATGTGCTCTGTACATGAAATTTAATTTCTTTTTTCTTTTTGCCACTGAAGAAGTGCATTTATGCGCGAAACGCGTCTGGCCTCTCAGTTTTATCTGATATATGTTTTTATTGGTTTTAAGAATTAAACCTCTTTTGGACATTTTGGCGGTTCTGCAGATTTCTTATCCTGAAAGAGGCTTTCTAAAATTGTGCCAAAACAATTTGTATGTGCTGGATCCCTAGAGCTTGGTAAAGATCTCCAGAGGGTGAGTAACATTCCTCTCTCTGAAGATATCGTTCTATAATTAAGGATACGTTACTTTGCCATGAGAGTTCTCTTTTTCTCCTGAGATCTAAAGAAAAGCGACATCAAGAGAGTCTGGCCGACGGACTGGCCTATAACAGTCCGTGACGCGATTATAATAGAGCTAGGGAGCTCTCAAAGAGTGTGAGTGTAATGTACCACTGAACTTTGATTTATATTCCAATATTGGTTGATCTGCACTATTGTATTTTTTCTCATTGTATATTGGAGGTCTAGATTGTTCGCCTACCTGCTAAATCTCACTGAAAGAATAATTTTGGAGGTATTATCCCCCAAGATATACAGAAACGTAAGATAGTTGCTGCTTATTTGTGCACCTTGGTGATATCAGGTGGGACGCACTATTTTACACTAGGGAAGAGCGCTGTTCTTTCACTTGGTTCACTTCTTATTAACATTTGTCGTGGTGAAGGGAACACCACATTTGAAAGAACGTGTAGCGATCTGAGTTTTCCTCTAAGCGCCATATATACATCCTATTTTGGATATATATATATATTTATATATACACACAGTCGGGCAAAAAAGTATTTAGTCAGCCACCAATTGTACATGTTCTCCCACTTAAAAAGATGAGAGGCCTGTAATTGTCATCATAGGTACACATCAACTATGAGAGACAAAATGAGAAAAGAAAATCACATCTGATTTTTAAAGAATTTATTTGCAAATTATGGTGGAAAATAAGTATTTGGTCACCTACAGTTCAGTACAAACAAGCAAGATTTCTGGCTCTCACAGACCTGTAACATCTTCTTTAAGAGGCTCCTCTGTCCTCCACTCGATACCAGTATAAAAGACACCTGTCCACAACCTCAAACAGACGCACTCCAAACTCCACTTTGGTCAAGACCAAAGAGCTGTCGAAGGACACCAGAAACAAAACTGTAGACCTGCACCAGGCTGGGAAGACTGAATCTGCAATAGGCAAGCAGCTTGGTGTGAAGAAATCAACTGTGCGAGCAATCATTAGAAAATGGAAGACCTACAAGACCACTGATAATCTCCATCTATCTGGGGCTCCACGCAAGATCTCACCCCGTCGGGTCAAAATGATCACAAGAACGGTGAGCAAAAATCCCAGAACCACACGGGGGGACCTAGTGAATGACCTGCAGAGAGCTGGGACCAAAGTAACAAAGGCTACCATTAGTAACACACTACGCCACCAGGGACAACTTCGGGGCTGTTTTTCTGCAAAGGGACCAGGACGACTGATCCATGTAAAGGGAAGAATGAATGAGGCCATGTATCGTGAGATTTTAAGTGAAAACCTTCTTCCATCAGCAAGGGCATTGAAGATGAAACGTGGCTGGGTCTTTCAGCAGGAAAATGATCCCAAACACACCACCCTGGTAACGAAGGAGTGGCTTCGTAAGAAGCATATCAAGGTCCTGTAGTGGCCTAGCCAGTCTCCAGATCTAAACCCCATAGAAAACCTTTGGAGGGAGTTGAAGGTCCGTGTTGCCCAGCGACAGCCCCAAAACATCACTGCTCTAGAGGAGATCTGCATGGAGGAATGAGCAAAAATACCAGCAACAGTGTGTGAAACCATTGTGAAGACTTACAGAAAACGTTTGACCTCTGTCATTGCTAAAAAGGATATATAACAAAGTGTTGATGGACTTTTGATATTGACCAAATACTTATTTTCCACCATAATTTGCAAATAAATTCTTTAAAAATCAGACAATGTGATTTTCTGGAATTTCTTTTTCTCACTTTGTCATCATAGGTACACTTCAACTATGAGAGACAATTACAGGCCTCTCCTCTTTTTAAGTGGGAGAACCTACACAATTGGTGGCTGACTAAATACTTTTTTGCCCCACTGTAGGAGCTGGTGCTGGTACCGTGGACGTGGAAGCAAGCCTGGATGCAGGGTCTGGAGCTGGTACCGTGGAGGCAAGACTGGATGCAGGATCTGGAGCTCAGGATTCACTTGGAACAGGAACGAAGAGGGAACACTGGATATCTGAAGCGGTGGAACCACAGTATAACCTGGTTAATGAACTGAGAAAGACAGCAGGTTTAAATAGGGTTCAGAGGATCATAAGAACACCGTTCACCTGGGACTCGTAGGTGGAGCTGGCATACCTGAGTATTGATAGGTTAATTGGGGGCATACGAGGATCTCCAGTGCAGGTGTCATGCAGTACCCGTAAGCTACCAGCAGAGTACCAAGGTCTTCGTGTCTTAAGGGGGTAGGCGATGGCTCATGCGTGCTTTGTTCCTCATCATTTGGATCCTGTCGGTGGCGTTGGGTGGATCCTGGGCTCTCTCCTCCAGCTCGCAAACAGGAAGTGTAGGACGACTCGCCACGAGGGACCTCAGGTAAGTATGGTGCAAGTCCCAGCATGGCGGTGGCGGTCATGGTCGGGTGCGGGCCGCGGCGCGGGGCATTACAGGACCCCCCCACCAAGGCGCGACCCCCGGGTGCGCCCGATCGATGGCTTGGAAGGATAACGGAGATGAAAGGCACGAACCTTTGCAGGAGCATGGATGTTGGCACTTGGTTCCCAAGATCGTTCTTCAGGACCGTATCCCTTCCATTGGACTAGATACTCTAATCTGCCTTAGCGAAGGCGCGAGTCCAGGATTTGGGAGACCTTATACTCCTCTTCTCCGGATAAGGACACAGGAGCAGCTGGTTCAGTATACTGACCAGGAAAAGGATTCTCATGCAAGGGTTTCAAGAGAGACACATGGAAGCCAGGATGGATTCTGTAGGAAGGCGGAAGGGTTAAACGGGTGGTCACGGAGTTAATCATTTTAAGGAACGGGCCTATGTAGCGAGGACCCAGTTTCTTCGAAGGACAATCCAAACGAAGATGAGCAGTGGACAGTAACACCTTATCCCCAGGTGCATACACAGGAGCTTCTCTTCTACCACGATCAGCATACTTCTTTTGGTTCTGTTGGGCTAGTCCCAACTGGTGGCGTAGCGTTCGAAGTTGACCGCGTAGGGCTCTCAGACGGGTTGACACCTCCGGAACTGGAGTGTTGAGCGGCATCTCTGGAAGAGTGCTAGGATGGTAACCATAGTTGGCAAAGAAAGGTGAAAAGCGAGTTGATGAGCGTACCTGATTATTGTACGCAAATTCGGCAGTCGGTAGGACGTCCAGCCAGTCATCATGGAGGTGCGTGGTGAAACAACGAAGGTACTGTTCCAGCGTCTGATTTGTCCTTTCAGTCTGGCCGTTGCTCTGTGGATGGAAAGCTGAAGAAAGACACCTGGTAATCCGTAGGCTACGGCAAATTTGGGACCAGAAACGGGACGTAAACTGGGACCCTCTGTAACAATGGAACGAGGAGTGCTATGGAGTCGGAATATCTCCTTGATGAACAAGGTGGCTGTTTCAGCTGCAGTGGGTAGGCCTACTGCTGGTATGAAATGGGCCATCTTGGTAGAGCGGTCCACCACCACCAGGATAGTGGTGTATCGATGTGAAGGGGGAAGGTCCACTATGAAGTCCATAGAGATGTCTCTCCACGGATGCAGCGGAGGAACCAGAGGTTGGACAAGACCAGCAGGACGGGTGCGAGGTTTTTTGTTGCGTGCACAGACAGGACAAGAGCGTACAAAGGCGGTGATGTCCTTCTTAACGGATGGACACCAGAAGTATCGCTGTACAGCATCTATGGTTTTCTTGATACCACCGTGCCCTGCAGCCGGGATATCGTGAGAGTGTTGTAGTACCTGTAGACGGACCTCAGGAGGAACATATATCTGTTCATCGTGATAGGAGTCCATCGTTGGATACGAGCACCTGGACGTCAGTCGGTGGTTGGAGACTGTGTCTCTTTATATTCTCCCATTAGGGCTCCTTGTGAGGCACAGAAGAAGTCACTAGGCAGAATGGAGTCGTTTTTAGTGGTGGATGGAGAGGTGTCTGAGTCATACCGACGGGAAAGAGCATCCGCCTTTCCATTTTTTGCTCCAGGTCTGTAGGTGATGTGTAACAGAAAGCGGGCGAAGAACAACGCCCATCTAGCTTGTTGAGGTCGTATACTTTTGGCTGTGCGGAGATATTCCAGGTTGCGATGGTCTGTGAACACGACTACAGGATGTTTTGCCCCTTCGAGGAGGTGTCTCCATTCCTTGAGAGCGCTCTTGATTGCCAGGAGTTCTTTCTCACCTATGCTGTAGTTCTTTTCGGCTGGGGTAAGACGTCTGGAATAAAAGGCCACTGGATACATAAGATTCTTGGTTCCGGATTTCTGTGAGAGAACCGTGGACGTGGAAGCAAGCTTGGAGATAGGAGCTGAAGCTGGTACAGTGGACATGGAAGCAAGCCTGGATGCAGGGTCTGGAGCCGGTACCGTGGAGGCAAGACTGGATGCAGAGTCTGGAGCTGGTACCGTGGAGGCAAGACTGGATGCAAGATCTGGAGCTCAGGATTCACTTGGAACAGGAACGAAGAGGGAACACTGGATAACTGAAGCGGTGAAACCCACAGTATAACCTGGTTAATGAACGGAGAAAGATGGCAGGTTTAAATAGGGTTCAGAGGATCATAAGAACACCGTTCACCTGGGACTCCTAGGTGGAGCTGGGATACCGGAGTACTTGATAGGTTAATTGGGGGCATACGAGGATCTCCAGTGCAGGTGTCGTGCAGTACCCGTAAAATCATCAACAGCTTTGGCTTTAATTACCACCTCTACGCTGATGACACTCAGATCTACCTCTCTACTCCTGATCTCTCTCCCCTGTCCTTTCAAAAGTCAGTGACTGTTTATCTGGCATCTCCTCCTGGATGGCCTCCCACCACCTAAAGATCAACATATCAAAGACTGAGCTCCTACTTATTCCTCCCTCTAATGCCTCCCCACCTCCTGACTTCTCTATCACGGTGGAGGGTATCACCATCTCCCCATCAAACCAAGTTCGCTGTCTTGGAGTTACACTGGACTCTGCTCTTTCCTTCATCCCCCACATCAAGTCTCTTTCCTCCTCCTGCCGATACCAACTGCGTAATATTTCCAGAATTCGGCCATTTCTTACCGCTGTCACCACAAAACAACTCATACACGCCCTGGTAATCTCTGGACTCGACTATTGCAATAATCTCTTATCTGGCCTCCCTCTGTCCCGCCTCTCCCCCCTACAATCCATCCTGAACGCCTCCGCCAGGCTAATTCACCTCACCCGCCGCTCTGTCTCTGCCGCTCCCCTCTGCGAGTCCCTTCACTGGCTCCCCATCCACTGCAGAATTAAGTTCAAAATCCTTATCCTTACCTATAAAACCCTCACTAACTCAGCGTCCCACTACCTGTCCTCACTAATCACCAAATACACCCCAGCCCGCTCCCTAAGGTCAAACAGTGACCTGCGCATAGCTTCTCCCCGCATCACCTCTTCCCATGATAGACTGCAGGATTTCTCACGCGCAGCCCCCACTCTCTGGAATGCTCTCCCTTGTACTGTCAGACTTTCCCCTAACTTCTCTTCCTTCAAACGCTCCCTTAAAACATTCCTATTTAGGGAAGCCTACCACCCAACTCACTGACACAACCATCAATCACTCTCACCTTACAGTCCTCTCCTCCTGTTTCCAACCCCAACCCTCCTAGATTGTGAGTTCCTACGGGAATAGGGCCCTCATCTCCTCCTGTACTGTTTGTCAAATGTTGTTCAATGTATTGTAACCCTGTCTGTACTGTGCTTATTGTACAGCGCTGCGGAATATGCTGGCGCTTTATAAATAAAGAATAATAATAATACCAGTAGAGGGCAACAGAGTACCAAGGTCTTCGTGTCTTAACCCTTTCACTGCTGAGGACGTGTGGGGAACGTCCTCATTGACTCCTAAGGAAATATAGGGGTGGAGATCAGGGTTCATTTGAACCCAGATATCTCCCGACTGTTTTCAGCTAGCAGGGTCATGTTTGGTATCATTAGAAAGGCCAGAGCATGGCCTTTCCAATGATATCAAAGATGACCATGTTTAAAGTAAAGAAAAAAATAATACTAATACAGAAAAGAAAAAGGTGTTTTTTTAAGACTTGAAATGGCTCAGCAGTGAAGGAGTTAAGGGGGTAGGCGATCTTATGTGCGTGCTTCGTTCCTCATCATTAGGATCCTGTCGGCGGCGTGGGGTGGATCCTGGACTCTCTCCTCCAGCTCGCGAACAGGAAGTGCGGGACGACGCGCCACGAGGGATCTCAGGTAAGTATGGTGCAAGTCCCAGCATGGCGGTCGTGGTCGGGTGCGGGCCGCGGCGCGGGGCATTACAGCATCTGCTCTGCTGCATGGTGGAGCACTGGGACGAAGTGACGTCATATGACCCCTTCCTCCCAGCACTGCAGCTCAGCAACAGAAACGCTCGGCGGCCGCCGGTGGATGGCGGGTTTCACGGGGTTTCAGGTCCGGCAGGGTGCCGGGTCCCACCTAGCGGCGGGGCGCCACCCCCTGTAAATTGCTGCCCTAGGCCTTGTCTGCCTAGGCCAAGACACATCACTGGATTCAGTCTGCATTTCAGCAAAGCAATCCTCAAAACCTGGCCTGTGAGGGGTACTTGAGGACCCCGGTTGGGAACCACTGCTGTAGATGATTGGAAATTCACATATTTTTTTACATTATTTGTTATAGGATTCTGGCAGGGCATGATGTTTACATATAATAATGATCTATTATGAATCTGCTGAATTAAGGATATGTAATTTGTCTGGGTCGTATAAACGTGACTTCAAATTGCGTTTAAACATGTTGAACAAAAACTGTAAAAATCAGCTCGGCATTGCAGCTCAGCAGTGAAGGTGCTAAAGTCAAATAAAGACAGACTCTTGCCAGAGTATATTAACAGGGAACAGGTTTATTTACAGAAAAGGCGGGACAAATAAGAAAAAACAAAAATGGTCATCTATTAAAATGGGAATGAATAATATCAATTCAATATGGTAAAAGGTCCCAACGGAGGATATTAAAATAAAAGACAATGCTCTGAAACTCCCTGACTGAGGCAGCTAGCAGGAGCTAGCAAAACACATTACAGAACATTGGCTTTTATTTTAATATCCTCCAATGGGACCTTTTACCATATTAAATTGATATTATTCATTTAGATTTTAATAGATGACCATTTTTTTCTCTACTTATATTTGTCCCCCCTTTTCTGTAAAAAAAAAAAAAAAAAAATAATAAAAAACAGTTTCCTGTTAATATAATCTGGCAAGAGTCAGTCTTTTTTTTCTCACGAGGATCAGAGAGCAATTGCCACATTCAAAGAACATGCAGGAGGGAAAAGGGGGTCAAACGCCACCCAATAAGCGTGAAGTATTGCGTGTCCCCACTTGGAAGCGATACCTGGGAAGAGGAAACCGTAGACACAATTGCATACTACTAACCATATGACCGGGCTCTATAGAAAGGATTTCAAAATGTAAGTATTGCTTTCTCTATAGAAGGTCACCACAAATTCTCTTACGAAGAATCCTGTTTCTGTTTTATGGTTGTATATATTTTTTCATTCACTTGCAGTCACGATTATCTAGGATATTAGCACCATTTTAATTTTTCTACTACTTCTTTTACCACATATGTTTTATCAGCATTTAGATCTGCTGTTTGTAGTCATTAATTGGCAAGTTGGATTGAGAATTGCAATTTACTACAGGGCTCAAAATTTCAAGTCCCAAGCTACTAACCAAGCCATTAGAGTTACTCGCCACCAGTTGCTCCACTTAACCCCTACCCAGCCCTTAACTCTGTCCCTAAACACACACCCTTAAATTAGTTTATGAAATTACACTGTTAAAGGTTTTATTTAGAATAAAGTTACAAAAATAACATTACTACCCAGACATCAGACACCAGATACATGTATACCTAGACATCAGACCCCCAGATACATGTATACCCAGTCATCAGACCCCAGTGTGAGCAGTGCGAGGAGGCAGGGAAGCTCCTCTCCACCCCCTGCCAGTGACCGAGACGAGCTGGGTCAGGTTAAGCAGCTGATCCCTGCCAACGTGCAGCCTGGGGAAGGGGGAGCTGCATGGTGGCACCACTGGAATATGCAGCATGAAATTAATTTATTGTGCTGACTGCATGTACATTTCCACTCGCCCTCACTTAATTTCCACTCACCAAATGCGAGTAGGCGAGTGGAAATTTTGAGCCATTACTTACTATTCATTTCACTGCAGTTTGTTAAAACACATTATTGAACAATTCCAAAAATGGATGGATATATCTCTTTTTTTTTTTCTTCTTCTAGGATTAAACTCTTGGGAAGACATTGAAAAACTAAATTTTTTGCCAAACCTTGAAGAAGTCCGGTTATTGGGTATTCCTTTAGTTGAGCCATATAGTACAGAGGAGCGCAGGAAATTGGTTATAGCAAGGTAAGTGCAGTGTTTTTATTGATATCTGCAAAACTAAATTAAGATTCTTTGTTAGCTTTAAATTTCCGCTACCTAGACTAGTTGTCTGGCATCTGCCATTTGCGTTGATTATATTTTCTTCTTCTAGTACGTGGTATTTTAGTGCCCAAACTGTCTAAATTGTTGCTGTGACCGCTGCATTGTTTTCTTTTTTCTATACCTTTACCCTTATTTTGTACTTGCAACAAACAATTATTTAGAGAAAGAAAATGCAAGTACATCTGTCAAAAGACTTGTGCACTTATTTATTGCATAAACGGAAAAGGTTTTAAAACGGTTGCATACTGACCGCCATACATTAACCAGTGTCTTTTATTGCCTCCATTTTTAAAGGGCAATTTTTCATTTTGAAAAAAATAATTTTCTGTGAATGCTGTGATTTGATTCAGTGATTAATAACTTGCTAGTTTTGTGGTAACATAAGGCCAGAGAGATTGACAGAAACTTTTATGGATCCAACTTGAGGTACGAAGGGATGGTGAATAATAGGCAGGGGATTTTCTGTGATTAAAAATGTATTTCTAACAGGAGGTGTGGGCCTACCCAGTTTACTACTCTGTTATCATTTAGCTAATCTTGCTCAAATGATCACCTGGCACACCCCTTCAGGATAGAGGTGATGGGTGGGTCTGGAAAGATGTTTTATGAGCTAGACTCTCCAGATGAGTAAATGTGTCTGCTTAAGACTCCACATCTGCAATGCATAACCTGCCTTTGTGAATTTACTGAAAATATGTGATCGATGCACTGTCCACTACAAACTGTTCCCTTCCCCACTGACCCCTCTGTGGCAGAACAAGTCCTCCTCCCCCCCCCAGGCCAGGATCCCAGACCCTTTGAGAGACTGTTGCATCTATGGCATCAGGGATAACATTCAAATCCCTCAAAAGGGTGCTCCCTTCTGATGTGCAGACATCTTCTGAGTAATGCAACTATGTCACTTTGCACGTTTTGACATAATAGCGACTGCCGCCCAGAGGTGTCTTGTACAGGTCGAGAATTTCTGTCCGCATAGGGCCTGATCTTATGTATTTATGCTTTGATCTGTAGGCTTTCCCCTATCGTATTTAATTGGAAGAGGAGTTGGGGTACACTCTGAAGAATCTGGATTGGGAAGACTTTGGGAGGGAATTGGCAAATTGAGTAAATGGGTAACACACAAGGAGCAATCCTATAAAATGTTATCGTGCTGGTACATAACCCCTTTTAATATGTAAGAATGGAGAAAAACACCTCTGATGGCTGCTGGAGGGGGTGTGGAGAGAGGGGGAACTGCCCATTGCTACAGAGGTTTTGGGTCACGTTACAGAGCCTTCTTAGAGATCTCTTACAAGAAATAAGTATGTCCTCCAAATAAATTACTGCATAGTTGTCTAGTTTGTTTCTGAAAATATTTTGTATAAAATCTTGAAGTGCCAGTAGGCGACTTTTTGTTTGTCTGCGCCCTAAACAATAAACCGTACACTATTGGTAAGGTTTTTTTTTTCTCCTTCAAATGTTGACTTAAAAGCAGTTTTTATCCAAGATTCTCTCACTCAATCAACAGTTCTAGTTGCTTGTATAACGTCTGGTCTGTTTCTAAAAGATATGGCACGATCTATGATTGTAGGCCAGCCCTGCACGTTGCTAAATATAACAGTCTTGCAAGTTATCTGTTTAACACCAAGTCGCCTTACAAAAGCATAATCTCTGATTGTAGGCCTGCCCTGCAGGTTGCTGATTGCAGTGAGTATTTACTCTATATGGTTGAGATCAAGTATATGAGTATTACCTCTGTTATCAATCCTGCACGTACCACAACCATTACTGGTACCAATCTGAAACCTACCAATAATCACGCTTTTGATGTACAAGTCACAAATCACTGTATCCATTTGAATATAGTTAATGTGTTTTCGCTCAGCGGTCTCTTGATCACGAAACCATTTGAGGCTGAGTAGTATCTAGGGTTTTGTATTACCTCCCTGGTTTGGGATTATAGGTATTAGTCTTTTCTATAAACAAAAATTGGGTGTTTATCTAGTTGCAAACACACATAGCATTGGGAAAACATAAAGTCCATATTATCCATGCAATATCGATAACATGATTTCAGTAACTTCATACCAATTCACTCACTGAGCGTTTGAAGTAATAGGCATATAAAAGGTATCTTTTGATGTTACCAATTTGCCGATATCCTTTGGTATACCCCGCCGTCACAGGACCACCATGGAAGCCGGTTTAAAAGGTTTATTTGGAACACATCACGATACAAAACAGCAAATCTCCAACGCGTTTCGTCCTTGTATTATACAGACTTCATCAGGGAGAAAACAGCATATACAACCTCTCTCATCTCTGGCTCTTAAATAATAAACGGTTTAACAATTAACAAGACTTTATTCGGGCGACTAATCAACAGATAGTCTACTTCTCTGCGGATCCGTCCACACTTCCGGTTTCATGCGTTCCTTCCATTGCACATGTCTGGAAACGTTTCAAGCTGAAGTGACGCGACAAAGCTTCTTGTGGCTTGGTGTCCCGAAAGCGAAAGCAAAAAGTCGGAACTAGATGATTCTTCCGATTAACGGCGCATGCTCCCGCTGATCAGAGCCTCTCAGAGAAACGTGCCATATATGAATGAATCTTTAACTCTTAAATGTCCAGGGGCAGAGACCCACCTGGGTCCTGCATCAATCTTCCCAGTACATGAGGAGAAAAATAAAACAAAACAACACACTCACATTAATACTCAAAACACTATGTTTTAAAAAGAATTTAAAAAATAATCTAAAACGAAGAAACACTGCTTAGAACTTAAAATTAAAGACAATTTTTTATATCCATATCGATATTCAGACCACCTGACTTCATGTACCCATTCTATATAGCCACTCTCTCTTTTTTAGCTAGACGTTTCACAAAATCCCCTCCTCTTTTATTATTTAAGAGCCAGTGATGAGAGTGGTTGTATATGCTGTTTTCTCCCTGATGAAGTCTGTATAATAAAAGGACGAAACGCGTTGGAGATTTGCTGTTTTGTATCGTGATGTGTTCCAAATAAACCTTTTAAACCGGCTTCTATGGTGGTCCTGTGACGGCGGGGTATACCAAAGGATATCGGTGAATTGGTAACATCAAAAGATACCTTTATATGCCTGTTACTTCAAATGCTCAGTGAGTGAATTGGTACGAAGTTACTGAAATCATGTTATCGATATTGCATGGATAATATAGACTTTGTTTTCCCAATGCTATGTGTGTTTACAACTAGATAAACACACAATCTTTGTTTATATCTATCTAAGCGTTGTTAGGAAGGAACGCTTATTGGGAACAGAGGTAAAAACATTTATCTATACCCAAGTGTGTTAACACGGTTTTCTATTGATTGTATTACAGTCTTTTCTGCCTTGAAATTTTGTATCCTAGAAATCTGTCCGTAAAGATCCTAACAACGTTGATCCGGGGGTGAGCGCCATAGCGCACGTTACATTACGTCAGGGCCAAACATGGATCAGACAGATTTATCTGTACTTATGTCAAGACCTGGTGATATTATCACAAAACCGGAGGAGCAGGAGCATTGCATGGACCAGTTTGCTCAGGCTTTGGGTGTAATTATGAACCAAACCAACAAAGCCTCTCCACCTCCTTCTCCTGCGATAAACATAGCCTCTCAAGCAGTGTCTGTTTCCTCCTTGATTGCTGCTGAGGCACCTCATGTGAGTCTGAAAACACCTATAGGTTTTAATGGGAATTCTGGTTCTTGCAGAGGGATTGTTACCCAAATCGACATTATGTTTGAACTTAACCCAGGAATGTGCCCCACAGACTGAGCCAAGGTGGGTTTTGTTATTAACCACCTGAGAAAGCTCTGCTTTGGGCGACTCCACTATAGGAGTTAAAGAAACCAGTGGTGTATAATTATACAGAATTTATGGCGGATCTTAGGCACACTTTTGATCCTGCTAGGCGGGCAACTGGTGCTGCCAGGACACTGTGGCGTATAACTCAGGGCAACCGCCGAGTTGCTGATTACGCCATAGAATTCAAGACTGTGGCTGCTGAATTACAATGGCCTAATGATGTACTTACTACGGCATTTCTGGAGGGAATCACAGATTCACTTATGTACGAATTAGCTCCGATGTCGCTACCCGAGGCGCTGGATGATTTGATTGACTATTCGCAACAGGAGGTCTGGTCGTAGTAAGTCTCGCAAACCCTCCAAAGGTACCCCTCCTACCCCTAGGGTGGTTCACAATATCTCATCTCATTGGGTGGTGTCTGCTGAACACGAACCTATGCAGTTAGGTCGATCAAGTATCTCAGGGGAAGAAAGACAATACCGCCTCAAGGAGGGCTTGTGTTTCTATTTTGTGGACAAGGGACATTTCTGGTTACAATGCCCTAAATGACCAAAAAAGTCTATGTCAGGAAACGAGCATGCCTAGAATCCTCTGAGAGACAGGTTCTAGGTACTACCATAGTGCCTCGTTTTCAGTAAGAAAAAGAAAAAAAAAGATCTTGCATGGTGATTCTAGTGTCAGTAGCTTGGGAGAAGTTCAAGTTTGACACTGAGGCACTAATTGATTCTGGTTCTGCAGGAAATTTCCTGGATTCTGGGTTTGCTGCCATTCACCAGGTGCCTTTGGTTGAGAGAGAAGTTCCTCTCCTCATTGAAAATATTGACGGCAGGAGACTGCTGAGACCTCATGTTACTCATGATACTATCCCTATCTCCTTCTGTACATGTATCTTACACAAAGAGAAGATACAATTTCAAATAATAGAATCACCCACGGTGCCTATTGTCTTGGGCTATCCATGGTTAGCAAAGCATAACCCGCTCTTGAACTGGACTGAGGGAGAATTGAGCTCATGGGGATCTAAGTGTTGGTCTAAGTGTCTGGGAATTAGTGCTGTGGTGAGCAGTCTGTACCCACAGCTCCTCCACTGTCTACTGAGATACCTAAGTGGTATACTGACCTCAAGGAGGTCCCCAAAGGGAAGTCTGAAATCTTGCCTCCACACAGACCCTATGATTGTACCATAGACCTGTTGCTAGGTACCATGCCTCCTAAGGGACATGTCTACCCACTCTCTCAGAAAGAAAATGACCTTATGGAGGAATACATATGCAAAAATCTGTCTCGTGGGTTTATTTGCCGTTTTTCCTCACCTGCAGGAGCAGGGTTGTTTTTTGTATCAAAAAAAGAGGGTGATTTGAGACCATGCATTAACTATAGAGGGTTAAACAGAATTAGTATACGTAAAGCATACCCCGTTCCTTTGATATCTGAATTATTTTACCGTTTAAGTGGTGCCAAGATCTATACAAAATTGGACCTACGAGGTGCTTATAATTTAGTAAGAGTCAAGAAAGATCATGAGTGGAAGACTGCTTTCAATACAAGAAGTGGCCACTACGAATACCTTGTCATGCCATTTGGGTTGTGTAATGCGCCAGCAGTCTTCAAAGACTTTATCAATGATGTGTTAAGGGACTTTTTACATGTCTTTGTCATAGTCTATTTGGATGACATTCTAATCTACTCTCCTGATGTGGAGACACACCATGTTCATGTGCGTACAGTGTTGCAAAGATTGCTGGAAAACAAATTGTACTGTAAATTAGAAAAATGTTTGACATAATCACGCCAGAGGGCTTTGAGATGGACCCTCAAACTGTCTGCCATCAAGGAATGGCCATTACCCCAGGGGTTAAAAGCCATCCAAAGATTTCTGGGGTTTACAAATTACTACAGGAGATTCAAACGTTTCTCATCTGTAGTATCCCCCATTACAGCCATGACCAAGAAGGGTGCTCCGTATCAGGTTTGGAGCACCCAGGCCATGCAGGCATTTGAGGCATTCAAAGAAATGTTCATTACGGCACCCATCCTGCGACATCCAGAGCCAAGTTTGCAGTTTCAGTTGGAGGTAGACTCATCCGAGATTGGGATAGGTGCAGTCCTGTCCCAGAGAGGAAGTCCTGAGGGACCGTTACATCCATGCGGGTTCTTCTCCAGGAAGATGACACCTGCAGAGAGAAATTATGATATAGGCAATAGAGAATTGCTAGCTGTTATAGCAGCTCTTAAAGAGTGGCGCTACTTGCTGGGGGTACCAAAGATCCTGTAATCATAATCACAGATCATAAGAACCTTGTATAACTATGGGGAGATGCCAAACATCTGAATGCTAGAGAGGCAAGGTGGTCCTTGTTTCTGTCCAGCTTTAACTTCTTGCTGACCTATCGTCCAGGTTCAAAAAACACCAAGGTGATGCTTTGTCTAGACAGTTCGAGTCCTACGAACAACACACATTTGACCAAAGTCCTATCATTCCTCAAGAAAGGATCTTAGGTACCATTCTTCTTACCGTGTGTTCTCCACTGTTGGAGAGATTACAGGCCGTACAAGGTAGAGCTCCAGCCGAAAGACCTCCTGGTAAACTCTTCGTGCCTGAAGAGGAAAGAATACAGGTTATGATGGTCTATCATGATTCTAAACCTTTTGGGCACATGGGTATAACAAAAACCCTAGCTACACTTGAAAATAAGTTCTGGTGGGCAGGTATGCAAAGGGATGTTAAAGAATATATAGCTACTTGTGAAGTATGCTGTAGAAGCAAAAATCCCAAGATCTTACCCATTGCTCTGTTACAACCATTGCCGGTTCCTTATGCCGGTTCCTTACTTATTCATGGACTTCATTACTGATTTGCCAATGTTCCAGGGTAATACAGTGATCCTTACCGTTGTGGACAGGTTCTCCAAAATAGTGCATTTTGTGCCTCTTGCCAAACTGCCATCCGCCAGTGAATTGGTACCAGTTTTTGTCCAGAACATAGTCAAACTGTAACGGGCGCAGCAGTGACATGCGGTGAGGTCAGTGGCTGGTGAGGCACTGGCTAGTATCAGAGCAAGATATACACAGGGTTACGCAGTCACAATTTACGCATTTGATTATCGTTACATAGGAGAATAGAGTCACTATTTATACTCATGTTTACCAATTAAAATATATATTGCATGCCTAGATTACTTGTCCATTGCAAACAAATCCACTTTATGAAAGGCATGCTGCTGTTTTTTTCCTTTGTTTAAAGTAATTGCATGTAAAAAGGAAAAACAAAGTTAGATTCTTTTATCTGCTTCCATTTTTTTGTGGATTTTTCTCATGATGCAACAATTACCAAAATCTGTGCGAAGGTTTTACTTTGAGGCTGTGCTTCCTCCTATACAGTATTTAACAGCTAATGAGGTGGAGGTGGGACTGTTTAGACAAGATAGCTGGGGGTGTATTGTATTCTGCATGATATTCCAGATAAGAGCTGGCAGCTGAATGAGATAAAACATGGAGCTTAACAGCCTTCTTCTACCCCCTGGTGATGTCCTTTGAATACACCCCACACATTACAATGATGTGAGTCGGTGACTGGCCCATTCACTCCATTCTATGGCCAAAACCACACAGTGAGGAGCAGGTGGTGGAAAGATATGGGGGGGGCAGGTCACACAGTGGATGCACCCAGTGGCACATATAAAATATTTTCTTAACTGAACATACAAGAGAAAAACAAAAACACATGTAAGATAAGGACATATAATTTTTTTGTGGTAGCGGCGCTTTAATCAGGTCACATGGCTGATTTAGAGATATAACCTTTTTAATATATAATACAAGGTGGAAAGCCTGCCCAGAGGACAGTCTATTGTGGATATACTGCCCCTGCTCATGGATATATGCCCCAGCTCATGGATATTGCCCCAGCACGTGGATACTGCCCCAGCACGTGGATACTGCCCCAGCTCGTGGATACTGCCCCAGCTCGTGGATATTGCCCCAGCTCGTGGATATTGCCCCAGCACGTGGATATTGGCCCAGCTCGTGGATATTGCCCCAGCACGTGGATATTGCCCCAGCTCGTGGATATTGCCCCAGCTCGTGGATATTGCCCCCCAGCTCGTGGATATTGCCCCCCAGCTCGTGGATATTGCCCCCCAGCTCCTGGGTATTGTCCCCAGCTCATGGATACTGCGCCCCAGCTCATGGATACTGCCCCCCAGCTCCTGGATATTGCCCCCCAGCTCCTGGATATTGCCCCCCAGCTCCTGGATATTGTCCCCAGCTCATAGATACTGCCCCCCAGCTCCTGGATATTGCCCCCCAGCTCCTGGATATTGTCCCCAGCTCCTGGATACTGCCCCCCAGCTCATGGATACTGCCCCCCAGCTCCTGGATATTGCCCCCCAGCTCCTGGATATTGCCCCCCAGCTCATGGATATTGTCCCCAGCTCATGGATACTGCCCCCCAGCTCCTGGTTATTGCCCCCCCAAGCTCTCATGGATATATGCCCCAGATCAGACCCCAGACCAGACATGGGGCGGTTGTTCGAATGCTCTATCGGCATTCGGACAGCCGCCCCATGAGCTCCGCGCCATACTTACCTTTCCGAGCGGCGCCGGGGAAGTGAAGGTTTCCCCGCTTCCGGTCGTTGAAGGACCCAAGTCGCGGTCACGTGGGACTCCCACGTGACCGGGGCTTGGTCCTTCAAAGAGACACGCCAAGCCTTACTCAATTATAGTATAGATGTATATATAGAATGCAAAAAGGACAAAAAAAACTTTTTAAAAAGTACCTTGGGCTGAACATTTTGGACCAAAAGTGTCAGGTCCTTATTTAGTGACTGTGCCTTTTGCTTAAGCCCAGAGAGAAACCAGAAGCATCTACCTCTCAGAATCCCTGATACCACAGTCTCCATTCCATTAGACTGTTCAAACGGTTCTTGCAGGATTCAGAGGATAAATTTTATCATTCATGCCCCCCCCCACCATGTTTTTTTTAATGGATGGCTGGGGAGCTGGTACCCACATGCAGTTAGATAGAAGAGCTGCTGCAGATAACAGGCAGGTTATGGTGGGGAGTTGGATTCATCTATAGACGGTCAGTTGGACAGGTGAAGGGGAGCTGTACTGACCCAGGGCCAGGCAGGTAGACAATGGAAGGGGAGGTGCAGGGTGGTAGACAGTGGAAGGGGAGGTGCAGGCAGGTAGACAATGAAAGGGGAGGTGCAGGCAGGTAGACAGTGGAAGGGGAGGTGCAGGCAGGTAGACAGTGGAAGGGGAGGTGCAGGCAGGTAATGGTGGGGAGTCAGAATTTACCTGCAGATGGTTGTATCGGTGAAGGGGAGCTGGATTCAGGTGGGTAGAGGATGGATGTACAGGGGAATGCAGAGCTTTGATTCACTAGCAGGCAGGTGTATTTTTGGGGAGGTGGGAATCACCTGGATTCAGGTAGGTAGGAGTTGGAAGGAGGGGTAGCTGGGCTAGACAAGCAGGTGATGGGGAGCTGGGATTCACCTATATGTGAGCAGTTAGGTGCTTGGAGATGAGCTAGAACTCACCTGGATTCAGGTAGGTAGAGGATGGATGGGAGGGGTAGACAGGCAGGCGATGGGGAGCTGGGAGACCCCTAAAAGCTGTCACAATCTATGTGTGACACATACGAGGTATGTGCACAATTGTATAAAGTAAGTAATTGTCATGTATAGTGGTGACATTGAAAGGTATGTATTTATGTTTTCTATGCGGTATATGGTGCCTATAACAAGTCACTATGAGAATGCAGCTCTCTGCTGCAGCAGCAGGGGACTGTTATTATGACGCACAGGGTCTTATGTTCCGGAAGGATTGGGGGAAGATTATAGGTGTGGCACTGGTGATGTGTTCCTGCTTACCCTCATAACCACAAGGATACTGTGGAACAAGCAGCCAATCTGTCTGTCTCCTCATTCTTTCCTGTTTTTACAGGTAAGCCTAAAGCAGGAAGTAACTCCCAAACACTTAAAATAAAGAATCCATGTTATATACAGCTGTATTAACTGTGCAGAGAGTCAGATGGGAGACAATAAGAGAGATATCCTTAATGTAAACACTAGGAGGGTGAAGGCTCCAGTTACTCTGCAATAATAATGGTAAAAGCAGTATTTCCTGATGCAGAGTCAGTTATGTACATTTAAATGTACTCAATATGCAGAAATCTTAGATGCATTATTATTTGTTATTAGAAAGGAATTGTTCTATGTCTTGGCAGATATGACATCCCCTTATGTGCAAAAGGAAAAGGAATAGCTGTAGCACGCTGCACACTGTATATAATAGGATGTATAGTCTGTGAGATAGATTCACAACTTTCCACAGGAAAAGTTAGATATTTTGCGAAAATGAAGATGACATGTTAATAGGTCATTTAGAATGAAAATGTTATTGTTTTAAAAGCATTTGGAAAATATGCATTTAATAAAGATAACCACGAGGATACTGTGGAACAAGCAGCCAATCTGTCTGTCTCCTCATTCTTTCCTGTTTTTACAGGTATTTACATCTGTCTGCTGGCCCTCTGAACGGGGTCTGCAACATATGCTCCCAGCAACAAGCATCCCTGCAACTAGCTGAGAATAAAACTTTCCGATGAGCATGCCGGGAAGCCAATCAGTGAAAGGCTTCTCAGTATGACACAGCCTAACTGCCAATGAGGTGACGGGGCAGGGCCAGCCAGCAGTGCGGCTCTTATTGCCTGGTTGCCATGGACGCACTGTGCTTGGCAACAGCAGCGAGTGATCACACTATTATACTAACCCTAAGAGCAGCTTGAATTTAAAACTTTACATTCTGCCATAGGGAATTACATATGCTAAGATAAGAAACTACCAGTGAGTGCATATATATTTGTTTTTATTTCATGTCCCATGATCATCACAATAATAAAACACACCTATTCATGTCAGACCCTAGCTCCTACCACTGTAAGCCCTGGCATATTACAGCTGTAGGATGATCTCACCCTGTGCAGGGGAAGGGGGGATAGCAGGAGCTGCAGCACCCTGGCAGAGGGAGCCCAGCACTGCTGTAGGCGGACAAAAACAGATTCACTTTCAAGACGGCACCGGACCGGACACAAGTAAGGATTGTCAGAACACGAGTCTCTTCAGGAAAGGCAAACTTTATTGTGTCGTCACACAAGTGCTCACACAGGATTGAATCGCAAAGAGTGAGCCCCTTCTCCCCTCCGTGCAAGGGGTCTTATACCCAAAAATACGTAATTAGGTACATCCCAATTAGCCCACCTCCCGATGACACTTTATTCCACCCCACGTGGGTTAATACCTCCCATCGTTAGTACAAAGAAATTCCACATTCTAGCTATAAATTGATACACTTCATATTAGTTTGACAGTCTGTGATTTGTCGTGCTGTCTTTCTCAGGGCAGTGCTGTCCTCCCTTTAGGCTGTGTTTATTTGAGTTAGATTGGGACATGGTCTGTTTTCTACGATCTCTTTGTTTCTCTACACGTCTCAGTGACCTTGCCCCATTCATTCATCTTCCTGTCTCTCTGTGCCAAGAACCGGCCGGATTCTGCCTGGTTTTATTGCTAGTTCCCTAATCTACCACACATTCTTTGAATTCTATGTAAGCTTCGTTTTTCACATCTAATAAAATCTATTCTATTTACTGGTGAACCAATATTCTGAACAAGATGGCTGCCTGGCTCATAGTAGCAACCATCTTTCAGCCTGATTCGACTTCATTCCCCCCTTGGCTCAAGTGTCAGGATCTATATATCCGGCCTCATACATTTCTGGTTGTTCCCTGGGTGGCCGAAAATAGTGTATTGTGATATTCCCTGATGCAAACATACTCAGGTTCATAGGAACAGAAGCAAATGGGATATGAATTGTCTCTGGGTGCATTCTGCTGCACACCCAACATGCTTTCTGCCCAGATTTCTTAGCATAGTCATATTTAAATTGCACAAGTAAATGTCCTCTTGGCAATATCTCGGATGATACTTCTCGTTTTTGTCTCCACATGGTACGGTTCTCCATCACCGGGTGCGTACCATTCCAGATATGGGAAATATCCACTTTCCCAGCGGTGCTTGTACAATTGGGGCATGCTCCACGTGAGAGTCCATAAATCAGATTAGCAAGATATAAAATCAGCACCACAAATGCCCCGAATGTCAGAATTCCTTGGGCAATTCTTTTCACAGTCACATAAACCCAATCCCTCCCCACCGGAATTTCAAAAGTAAAGAACATTTCTGGATGATCAAGGGTGGGGGCCGGGCCCCTAAAAAGCACCCTGTGGGTATCCCCCGTTGGCGGGTGGTCAGGACCTGTGCCCATCAAAACACCCACTTGTTGATCCTCTGTATTATCTGGGTTAGGATCATTTAGGTGCTCATGGCTGTGGTCTTTGTCAGCTTCAGCCTCAGCGGGTTGGTCTCGTTGGTAACGACCTTCCATGCTGGTTCAGGACTGGCTGCAGCTGCTTTCACTCTGGAGTGATGTATCCACGGGACCACCTCGGCAACCTTTACTGCTGTAGGGGTTGATAACAGGACAAGATAAGGACCTCTCCATTTTGGACCTAGTGGATCATTTTTCCACTCTTTTACCCATACTGAGTCACCCGGACAATACTTATGCAGTGAAGGATACAGAAAATGCGGTATATTATCCCCCACCCAAGTATTTAATTTCTGCATTGATTTACCCAGCATTACTACTTGATCATTTAGTTTAGTTTCTCCCAATGCCCGAAGGTCCCCCCTTAGTCCATTAATCAGAGGGGTTGGCCGTCCAAACATAAGTTCGTACGGACTTAGCTTCAATTGGGGGGTTGGTCTGCACCTAATGTGCAAAAGGACTATCGGCAGCAGGTCCAACCAGCCCAGTGACGTCTCTTGGCACAGTTTGGACATCAAAGTCTTTAGGGTACGGTTCATTCTTTCAACTTTTCCCGAACTTTGGGGCCTGTAGGCGGTATGTAGCTTCCAGGTGATGCCCAGTAGCCGGGCAAGCTGTTGTAAACAGTTCTGGATAAATGCAGGGCCATTGTCCGACCCTATTTCAAGTGGAAGTCCGTAACGTGGTATTATTTCTTTCATCAGGCTCTTTACCACTTCTGTAGTCTTTTCAGTTCTTGTTGGGAAGGCTTCCACCCATCCTGTCAAAGTGCACACCATCACTAGTAAATATTTGTATCCTTTGCAGGGTGGTAACACTGTAAAGTCTATTTGTAATGATGCCATTGGGGATAGCCCGATTGGCTGTTTCCCTGGGGGTTGAGATGGTCCTGTTCTCGGGTTGTTTTTGGCACATGTTACACACTGCTGAGCTGTTGCTTTGCAGATTGCTGACAATCCTGGTACGTAGAAATGTGGCTCCAACTGTTGCTCCATCATTTCTCTCCCTCCATGGGTACTTGCGTGAAGTGCTCTTACGATTTCAGGAGCCAGTGTTGCTGGTAGAACTATTCGTCCATTCTCCATCTGGAACCATCCATCTTCTCCATATCCTCCGGGTTCTTCTGTCAGCCACTTCTTTTCTTTCTCTGAGTACACAGGTGTCCATTCGCTCAGTGGCGCCGGTAGAAGTGCAGCCACCACTGGTTTTGGTTTGTATCGTGCCAATTCTCCATGATTTCCCCAGATAAATTCTTATTTTGGGAAATAGTATCGCCATGCGAAAAATAACAAATCTTGTCTGTCTTGTGAATCTCTTACTGCTGGTATGAAAAAGTTCATTGCACTTTTCTTCATTCTCGGCAGTCTGTTCTTGATAAGGATCTCCTTGAGGAAGAACCTCACCAGTGGGACTTGATATTCTTCTGCTCCCAATTCTCCCAGACTGTGCAGTATTCGTGTGATTCGTAGATTATTGTGAGGATTGATTGTCAAATTTTCAAATCGTGACGCGAAATTTTCTGCTCGTTCAACTTCAGTTATTTCTTTGTCTTCCTCCTCCCCCACTATTTTTACGCCGAAGAATTTCAGCATCATTTTGTAGGCTCTGCGCAGTCTTTGCTGAACTTCTGAGGTGTTAACCATTAGGCGTGTCTCTTGCGGATTTAGAGGAGTAGAGTAGAAATTTCGACCTTGTGTCCGAGTTGGGAAAAGCCATTGGATGTAATCATGATTAAGTTCTAACAGTTCATAATCATCTTGCCATTTGTGCAGTATTATTTCAATGAACTCGCCGTGGGGTTCAAACTTTCTCAAATTCATGTAGAACTCATAATTTGGCATGGTAGGTTGAGGTTCTTGCTTGCAGATCAGTACTTTAGCTTGATCTTCTGTTGGCGGTGGCGGTTTTGCAGCTGCTTTTGCGGCCTGGTCTGCGCGTCTGTTACCTTTTGGAATTTCATCATGGCCTTTTTGGTGGCCACGACAGTGCATGATGCTGACAGCACTTGGTTTCCATACTGCTTCCAGGAGGGCCGCGATTTCAGCTGCATATTTGATTTGTTGTCCTGAAGACGTGAGTAGGCCTCTCTCTTTGTAGAGTGCACCATGTGCATGGACTGTCATGAAGGCGTACTTGGAATCCGTGTAGATATTTACTCTTTTGCCTTCAGAAATTTCAAGGGCTCTGGTTAAAGCTGTTATTTCAGCCAATTGTGCAGATGTATGGCCTGGCAGTGGCTTTGCTTCGATGACTTCTTCTGTTGAGACTACTGCATAGCCGGAGACTTTCTTCCCATCATCCATGTAGCTGCTACCATCGGTGAATAGCTGTAGATCGTATTTGTCTAGGGGTACGTCTTTCAAATCTGGCCTGCTACTGAACACTTCTTCCATGACTTGGAGGCATTCATGATCTGGATCCTCTTCACAGTCAGGCAGTAAAGTAGCAGGATTCAGGGTAGCGATGAGGTCCAAATGAACCCGTGGGTTTTCACACATCATGGCTTGGTACTTCGTCATCCGGCTGTTGCTGAGCCAGTAACCTCCCTTCACATCCAGCAGGGCCCTGACAGCATGGGGCACCTTGACATGAAGAACTTGTCCAAGGGTCAGCTTGTCTGCTTCTGCTATCAGCATTGCGGTGGCAGCCACTGCTTTCAGGCATGGGGGTAGGCCGCAGGCCACAGGGTCGAGTTGCTTGGAGAGGTAGGCCACAGGCCTCAGCCATGAGCCAAAGGTCTGGACCAATACTCCTGTTGCTGTTTGATTATGTTCATGCACGAACAGCTGGAAGGGCTTGCTGTGATCTGGCATGCCCAGTGCAGGAGCTTCCATCAGCAGAGTCTTTAATTTCAGGAACGCTGCTGTCTGCTCTTCTTCCCAATGGAAGGGGTCTTGTTCCCCCCCCCTTCGTGGCTTGATGAAGCGGCTTGGCAATGTCTGCGAAGTTGGGGATCCACAGGTGGCAGAAGCCTGCAGCTCCCAGGAACTCACGGACTTGTCTTCTGGTCTTTGGTTGGGGTATGCGGCACACTGCTTCTTTTCTTTCTGCCCCCAGTGCACGTTTGGTACCTGTTAACTGGAATCCCAGGTATTTTACACTCTGTTTGCATATTTGTGCTTTCTTTTTAGAAACTCTGTAACCTGCTTGGCTTAGCAGATGTAGCAGGGCTTTTGTGGTGGATAAACAGTCTTTTTTTCTGTTGGGGAAGCCAGTAATAAATCATCAACATATTGGAGTAGCACTACTTTGTCTGGCTGAGCGTTAAAGGCGAGGAGGTCTTGGCTAAGCGCGCACCCGAAAATCGTGGGCGAATTTTTGAAACCTTGAGGGAGGCGCGTCCACGTCATTTGATGGCGCCCCCCCGTGGTAGACTCTTCCCACTGAAATGCAAAAAGGGGCTGGCTTGCTGGAGCCAGGCGGATGCAAAAGAAAGCGTCTTTTAAATCCAGCACTGTGTAATATTTTGTATCTCCGGGAATTAATGCCAGCAAATTGTATGGATTAGGAACCACAGGGTGTAGTGTTACTGTGGCCTCGTTGACAGCTCGTAAATCTTGAACAGGGCGGTACTCTTGTGTGCCCTCTTTCAGTACTGGCAGTAGGGGTGTGTTCCACGGTGACACGCAGAATTTTAATATGCCGTGTTCTTTAAGTCTCTGTAAATGTATCTGTATATTCTGCTTGGCTTTCTGTGGGATATGATATTGTCTTAGGGCCACAGGTGTTGCGCCGGGCTTTAATTCCACGTATACCGGGGGTATGTTTATGGCAAGTCCGGGCGGGTTTTCCTCCGCCCATACCCCAGGAATTTCAAGGAGTAGTGCGTGCGGATCAGGCGCGGCAGGCAGAGTAGGTGCCGTGCGCCATTCTTCCTCCCTTGGCATAACTACTGCGATTTTTACAGATTGGGGATTGTGCGGGCTGGCTGGATTATGCTGCCGAGCAGAGCTGCCACTCTCAGACAGGTCTAATTGAGCGTGTCCCCCGGGAAGGAACATAATTTGGGCTTGCAATTTGCAAAGAATATCCCGCCCTATGAGCTGGATGGGACATTCGGGCATATACATATACACATTGTATAAACAATATTCTCAATATCCCGGACGAGCCCCCAAAAATGTAGGCGGACAAAAACAGATTCACTTTCAAGACGGCGCCGGACCGGACACAAGTAAGGATTGTCAGAACACGAGTCTCTTCAGGAAAGGCAAACTTTATTGTGTCGTCACACAAGTGCTCACACAGGATTGAATCGCAAAGAGTGAGCCCCTTCTCCCCTCCGTGCAAGGGGTCTTATACCCAAAAATACGTAATTAGGTACATCCCAATTAGCCCACCTCCCGATGACACTTTATTCCACCCCACGTGGGTTAATACCTCCCATCGTTAGTACAAAGAAATTCCACATTCTAGCTATAAATTGATACACTTCATATTAGTTTGACAGTCTGTGATTTGTCGTGCTGTCTTTCTCAGGGCAGTGCTGTCCTCCCTATAGGCTGTGTTTATTTGAGTTAGATTGGGACATGGTCTGTTTTCTACGATCTCTTTGTTTCTCTACACGTCTCAGTGACCTTGCCCCATTCATTCATCTTCCTGTCTCTCCGTGCCAAGAACCGGCCGGATTCTGCCTGGTTTTATTGCTAGTTCCCTAATCTACCACACATTCTTTGAATTCTATGTAAGCTTCGTTTTTCACATCTAATAAAATCTATTCTATTTACTGGTGAACCAATATTCTGAACAAGATGGCTGCCTGGCTCATAGTAGCAACCATCTTTCAGCCTGATGCGACTTCATTGCATGATTGCTTACCCTGTGTTTTGCAGCATGATGGAGCCCATAGAATAAGCAGCAGCAGCAGCTATGGAACAGCACTGTGGATCTTAAAAGTAGAAGAGGAGGCTTCAGACCAGCAATGCACTTTGCCCTATATCTTCAAGTTTACTTTTTCATTCCAGTATTCAAAGGTCACAAATTGTGCAAAACTACACACAGGTGTAATTGTATGAAAAGAGCAGTGGCGTAGCGTGGGTTTTCAGCGCCCGGGGCCAGCCAAGAGTTGTGCGCCCCCACCTGTGGACACGTTATCGATATTGCCCCAGCTCATGGATTTGCCCCCGCTCATGGATTTGCCCAGCTCATGGATTTGCCCCAGCTCACACATGGATTTGCCCCCAGCTCACACATGGATTTGCCCCCAGCTCATGGATTTGCCCCAGCTCATGGATTTGCCCCAGCTCACACATGGATTTGCCCCAGCTCACACATGGATTTGCCCAGCTCATGGATTTGCCCCAGCTCATGGATTTGCCCCAGCTCACACATGGATTTGCCCAGCTCACACATGGATTTGCCCCCAGCTCACACATTTGCCCCAGCTCATGGATTTGCCCCAGCTCATGGATTTGCCCCCAGCTCACACATGGATTTGCCCCAGCTCATGGATTTGCCCCAGCTCATGGATTTGCCCCAGCTCATGGATTTGCCCCAGCTCACACATGGATTTGCCCCAGCTCACACATGGATTTGCCCCAGCTCACACATGGATTTGCCCAGCTCATGGATTTGCCCCAGCTCATGGATTTGCCCCAGCTCACACATGGATTTGCCCCAGCTCATGGATTTGCCCCAGCTCATGGATTTGCCCCCAGCTCATGGATTTGCCCCAGCTCATGGATTTGCCCCAGCTCATGGATTTGCCCCAGCTCATGGATTTGCCCCCAGCTCATGAATTTGCCCCCAGCTCATGGATTTGCCCAGGTCATGGATTTGCCCCAGCTCATGGATTTGCCCCCAGCCCATGGATTTGCCCCCAGCTCATGGATTTGCCCCCAGCTCATGGATTTGCCCAGCTCATGGATTTGCCCCCAGCTCATGGATTTGCCCCAGCTCATGGATTTGCCCCCAGCTCATGGATTTGCCCCCAGCTCATGGATTTGCCCCCAGCTCATGGATTTGCCCAGCTCATGGATTTGCCCCCAGCTCATGGATTTGCCCAGCTTACACATGGATTTGCCCAGCTCTCACCTGGATATTGCTCCAGCTCCGGCAGGGGTTGAGGGGACCCAGATGCCGGGCAGCGCCGGAGTGCCTGCCTGGTCCTGAAGAGTCCGTCCTGTTGAAGGGGATGCGGCTGCGTGGCATGCGTGCGCAGGTCACGCGGTCCGGCCAGTCAGGTGGTACAGAGACTCAGTACCACCTGATTAGCCGGACCACGTGACCGGCTGCGCCTGCACGCAGCCGCTTCCCTTTAACAGGACGGACTCTTCAGGACCGGGCAGGCACTCCGGCGCTGCCCGGCATCTGGGTCCCCTCAACCCCGGGCCAGTTTTAGGGGTGCAAATGCGCCCCTAACAAAACTGCGCCCGGGGCCACGGCCCCCCCAGCCCCCCCCACGCTACGCCACTGGAAAAGAGGCATGGCTGCAGAACTGTCACGGTGCCCTTACATGGCAGGGTGAATCCTATAGCTCTGACACCAGATCAAACTCTACGTTACCGTGAACAGTCAGACAGTTCCTACAGAGATAAGGTTTGTCACTTGGCCATGTGGGACTCTTCACCAATCAGAGGGCAGCTTGTACAAAAATGTATATACTGCACACATACTCTGATCTCTGCAACCCCTCGCAGAAACGTCCCATGATTGAGGCTAGTCACATGACTGTCCTGCGTCAATCAACCCATGGGGGGGCGTTTCTTAAAAAAAAAGGGAATGGCTTGATCAATGGAGCTTTCCCATTGGCTCAAGCCATTCAATTGCTCCAATTGCTCTCAGTGCTCTAAGGCACTGAAGGCATGATTCAGGAAGTAGGCCAGCTTGAGCTACACAATTAGCGTAGCGTTCATCTGCGCAAATTGTGTATGCTAGGCTCAGTGCTGCCCCTGCTGTGCTGCCCCTGCTTGGAAAAAAGACGAGACAGAGGAGATATGATAGAAACATTTAAATACGTAAAGGGAATCCACAAGGTAGAGGAAGGGAGTATATTTAAAAGGAAACAAAATAGCAAAACAAGAGGACATAGTCTTAGATTAGAGGGGCAAAGGTTTAAAAGTAACATCAGGAAGCATTATTTTACTGAGCGGGTGGTGGATACATGGAACAGTCTTCCAGTAGAAGTGGTAGAGGCCAAAACAGTAATTGAATTTAAGCAAGCATGGGATAGGCATAAGGCTATCCTAAACAAAAGATAAATCCAGGTCAAGTATCCATGTAATTGGGCAGACTAGATGGGCCGAAAGGTTCTTATCTGCCGACATTTTTCTATGTTTCTATGTTTTTATGCTGTGTGTGTGATGAATCACACACACAGCAGCCGGCAAAGAAGAGAAAAAAAAAGCGGACAGAGAAGGGCAGCGAGGGAGCGTGGAGCAGGTGAGTATGGAACTTTTATTCAGTCTAAAATTTTATTTTATTTTAGTACAGATGCACAGCTGAGCACACTGACAATGGCAGGGGAGGCCTTGCCTCCCCTGACTGCACGTCCCTGGGGCGCAGTAGCTCACACAGGAGTAGCGAGGTTGAGATCTTTTTGGACAGAAATACCTGCTTGATTTTTACCAAATACTCGGTATTCACAGACTTGTACTCCAAAGCCAAGCAGCACAAAAGAACAACTGATTTGCCATTAAGTTCCAAAGGTTTCAAGACTAACGGACAACTTAGAGCACGTTCAGAAACACAATGATTCATTTGACAGTCAATGAATTGTGCAGGCTGCAGGGCAGTCAACAAATGTTCAGATTTAGCGTTAGCTGTTAAACTTGAGCGGGTAAGAAGTACCTTACAATTATCAGAGGTGGCTGACACACATATGGATATACAGTTGGTACAGACCTGGGTATATTTGGCGGTTAGGATGCAATAATCATATGCGGTATTTAAAATATTTCTCTACTGCGGTTTGCACATATGCTCGTAACAATGAAGCATATACCTTGGGTCTTAAATAGTAACCGGGTGAGGCCACAAATGATACCACAGAGTGAGATGGGAATAATCCCAGATAGCAAGTGAAAGCCCCAGCTGCAAACATAGGGTTAATCCACCAATGCACAATACTGGCGATCGTTAATCGTAGAAGCAACAGAATGGTCAGATACAAGCCGGGTCAAAATCAGGAGCAGGAATCGCAGACAGAAATGGGTCGGTAACTTAAACAGCAATGAGTATTCGCTTAGCGATGCGGGAACAGAACTCCTCGTCGGTGCGACAAGGCAACGCTTTGCGCCCTGCTTTAAACCCGGCGGCTCCTCGTGACCATGCCAGGCTCCGCCCCCTCAGACGCTGCTCGGCCATTACAAGGTGCTGGCAATTGTCCAGTCAGTGGCACCGAACCATGCCCAGACGCCCCAGGAAGCACAGCAGGGGCTGAGGACGTAACACAGGCTCCATTGGGTTCCTCTGGGAATTGTGTCCGACAGAGGGACCCAGTTTGTCACAAAAACCTCTCGAAAATCGAGACACAACCTGGGCATCGGACAAAGCTTCTCTTCTGCCTACCACCCTCAGACTAATGGGGCAGCAGAGAGAGCCAACCAAAATGTTGAACAATACCCAAGATGTTTCGTTTCTGAAAAACAGAATGAGTGGTCAGATCTTTTGCCATGGGCCGAGGTTGCCCTCAATAATTCAGTCAGTGAAACTACAGGCCACTCACCTTTTCATACGGTGTATGGATATGATCCTCCCATGCTCCCCTCTGAATTCCAAGGAGCAGCATTGCCTTCTCTGGATGAGCATTTAGACTCATTAAAATGGACATGGGAGAAATTGAAGGAAATTATGGAGGCCAATAATAAAAGGAGAAGGCTGACAGACGGAGAAGTCCTGCACCAGTGTATACGGTGGGGGATAGAGTCTGGCTTTCCAATAGGAACATTAAACTCCCGGTTCCTTCAATGAAGTTGGCCCCCAGATATATTGGTCCTTACAAGGTCCTGCGCAGAGTTAACCCAATGTCTTATGCCTTGGCATTACCCCCATATTTACACATTTATAATGTGTTTCATGTTAGCCTCCTGAATCCTCTTACATGTAATAGGTATACAAGGGTTAATGTTCCTCCTTCATCTGTTCAGTCCCAAGGTGAGGAGGATTATGAGGTTCGTACCATCCTGAAGCCCCGTGTGGTCAGGGGTATTGTTCAGTACCTTGTAGATTGGGAGGGTTATGGTCCTTAGGATAGGGCTTGGTTGCCAGCCAGCGAAATCCATGCGCCTCGTTTGGTTCGCCAATTCCATGCGGCCCATCCCTCTGCACCTGGTGGTCGTCCTGAGGCCGACTGTAGACAGGGGGTTCTGTTACGTCTTCAGCCCCCGTGGCGCTACCTTGCGGGGTCTGGCTGGCCGGGCTGGCTGGCCGGGTGCCAGGAGTTAGAGATGGCCGATTGGCGTCTGAGGGGGCGGGTCTTGGCGTGGTGACACGGAGCTGCCGGCCTTATGTACAGGGCATGAGTCTTTGCTCGTCACCCTGACGGGAGTAATTTTCCCACATCACCAGCTGTCTCTTGAGACTGTTTCAGTGTATTTCGTTGCCGATCTTTTGCTAGTATGAGGATTTTGCTTTAGTTGATTGACCTGGAATATTCACTGGCGAATCTTACGCTTAACCCCCGTGTGTATGTTTGTGTTTTCATGCATATGTTGTACCACATGGTTTCACTTGGGAGATCTGCCCTGCAGGTTGCTAATTTCATCAACCGCTCGATCTGCCTAACGAGTACCTGGCCTTGCTCTACATTACCAAGTATCATCTCAGTATGTGAGCCTGTCCTTCATGTTACTAAATCAATCAACAGTTCTAGTTGCTTGTATAACGTCTGGTCTGTTTCTAAAACATATGGCACGATCTATGATTGTAGGCCAGCCCTGCAGGTTGCTAAATATAACAGTCTTGCAAGTTATCTGTTTAACACCAAGTCGCCTTACAGAAGCATAATCTCTGATTATAGGCCTGCCCTGCAGGTTGCCGAATGCAGTGAGTATTTACTCTATATGGTTGAGATCAAATATATGAGTATTACCTCTGTTATCAATCCTGCACGTACTACAACCATTACTGGTACCGATCTGAAACCTACTAATAATCACACGTTTGATGTACAAGTCACAAATCACTGTATCCATTTGAATATAGTTAATGTGTTTTTGCGCAGCAGTCTCTTGGTCACAAAACCATTTGAGGCTGAGTGGTATCTAGGGTTTTGCATTACCTCCCTGGCTTTGGATTATAGGTATTAGTCTTTTCTGACTTGAAATTTCGTATCATAGAAATCTGTCCATAAGGATCCTAACAACGCTGATTCGGGGTGAGCGCCATAGCGCACGTTACAATATATAACTGCAGGCAAATCAAAAAATGTAAAAGTATTAAAAATATGACGGTTAATAGGGTGTAAACAATCAAATAAAGTGCAATTACATAAACCTTTTATAGGAAATGTAAAATGTCAATTCATGTGCTGTAGTGTGCAAAAAAGTCACAGATTAGTATGCCAATTTCCTATAGCAGGAAGGGTGTGCAGTCTTTAATTCCCTCTTACATAGTGCAAGATTGCCACCTTGTGGCTAAAGTGCGTAGTGCACCGTGGCAGATCTGCTCTTGGCACAGATGGTCACTATTTTTACTTTATATTGTATGGAAAAGATGATTCTGGCCAATAGTTTGAAAATAGCCTCCTGGAGTAATGTCCTGGGTATGTCTTTAGGCTTATTGGCCGAATGGCACTATTTCACTGTTAGGACCATGGTTAAGGCTCGGAACTGTCCATGGTTCTGCCACAATGTATCCAATTCATTGCTGAACTCAGACGGATTGTAAGAAAATAATACAGCTGCATGCGTTCTGCAAAGAAAAAAACACACCTTGTTATTTTAAATGTAATAAGTTAGGAAACCTAAATTTTAACCCAAAAATTCCCGAAAAATTACAAAAAATCCTAAAAGAAAACACAAAATGGCTTATTGCTGCAATTGAAAATAATAAACGGTTTAATAATTATTTAATAAAAACGTGAATATTTTTCTACATTGAAAACCATGCTGGAAAAACCCTTGTTTCTTTAAAATAAGTTAGGAAACTTAAAGTTTAACCCAAAAAATCCTAAAAAATATAAATACAGTTGTGTTCAAAATTATTCAACCCCCAATGCTGTAAAGGGTTTTAGGGAATTTAGTGTACATTTGTAATTGTATTCAGAATGAAATCCTAAAAGGACTTTTTAAAGAACCATATGCAACTAAAATGACATCAATTGGTTTTGTAATACAGTAGTAAATGTTTCTTTTGTGAATTCTTCATTCACACAATTATTCAACCCCTTAAAGACTACCACTCTGAAGAACAGAGGTTCATTCAAGTGTTTTCAATCAGGTATTGAAAACACCTGTGGATGTCACGGAGCAGCAATAAAGCATAATAAGCACCAATTAGGCAGCTTTAAAATGACTGTGATACTCAGCTCCTTCTAGACATTTACTGGTGTGGTTACAAACATGGTGAAGTCAAGAGAATGGTCCAGGAAGACCAGAGAAGAGGTGATTACTCTTCACAGGAAGGGCAATGGCTATAAGAAGATTGCAAAGATGTTAAACATACCAAGAGAGACCATAGGAAGCATCATTCGCAAATTCAAGGCAAAGGGCACTGTTGAAACGCTACCTGGTCGTGGCAGAAAGAAGATGCTGACTTCGACTGCTGTGCGCTACCTGAAGCATAGAGTGGAGAAAAGTCCCTGTGTGACTGCTGAGGAACTGAGAAAAGATTTGTCAGATGTGGGTACTGAAGTTTCAGCGCAGACAATACGGTGCACACTGCGTAATGAAGGCCTCCATGCCAGAACTCCCAGGCGCACCCCCTTGCTGTCTCCAAAGAATAAGAAGAGTCGTCTGCAGTATGCCAAAAGTCATGTGGACAAACCACAGAAGTTTTGGGATAGTGTTCTGTGGACTGATGAAACAAAATTAGAACTGTTTGGCCCATGGATCAACGCTATGTTTGGAGGAGGAAGAACAAGGCCTATGAAGAAAAGAACACCTTGCCTACTGTGAAGCATGGTGGGGGTCAATCATGCTTTGGGGCTGTTTTGCTTCTGCAGGTACAGGGAAGTTTCAGCGTGTGCAAGGTACCATGAATTCTCTTCAGTACCAGGAGATATTGGATGACAATGTGATGCAGTCCGTCACAAACCTGAGGCTTGGGAGACGTTGGACCTTTCAACAGGACAATGATCCCAAGCATACCTCCAAGTCCACTAGAGCATGGTTGCAGATTAAAGGCTGGAACATTTTGGAGTGGCCATCGCAGTCACCTGACTTAAATCTGATTGAGAACCTCTGGTGGGACTTAAAGAAAGCAGTTGCAGTGCGCAAGCCTAAGAATGTGACTGAACTGGAGGCTTTTGCCCATGACGAATGGGCGAAGATACCCGTAGATCGCTGCAAGACACTTGTGTCAAGCTATGCTTCACGTTTAAAAGCTGTTATAACTGTAAAAGGATGTTGTACGAAGTACTAAGATTGAATGTCACTTGGGGGTTGAATAAAACTGATAATGAAGTGAGCACAGAAAAGACATTTGTGGTTATTTCATTATAAATGTTATGTTATGTTTGTCTGATGTACACGCCTCTTTGATTTAATTGTAAGCAAGATGACTGAATGATCAAAATCAATGTCAAACTGGCCAAAACACTCAATTTCAGTGGTGGTTGAATAATTTTGAACACAACTGTAGATATAGATATATATATATGTAGATATATATATATATATATATTATATACACAGAATGCCCCCAACTCACATGTAGCTTGCCCCCAGCTCTCATGGATATGCCTCCAGCTCTCGTGGATATGCCCCCAACTCTCATGGATATGCCCTAGCTCTCGTGGATATTGCCCCCAGCTCTCAGACATGCCCCCAGCTCTCAGACCTATATCGAATGCTGGCCGCGTGCATGAAAAGCACTCGGCCAGCGTTCCCCTCCGGCGAGCCGCAATACTCACCATCTGAAGGTCCGGTCGCACGGCTGTGGTGTGATCACGTGGCCGCCGGCCGCATCTGTGAGGCAGCGTCTGGAGGCAGCGTCACAGAAGCGCCCGACGACCGCGTGCACGTGTCACAGCCATGTGACCGGACCTTTGGATGATGAGTATTGCGGCTCGCCGGAGGGGAACGCTGGCCAAGTGCTTTTCATGCATGCGGCCAGCTTCCCCAGCCCCGCGGATACCGGCAAGCCGGCCCATCGCTGGCATCCGATATGGGGGGGGGTGTATCGGGCCATTTGCACGATTACTAAGTACTCGTGCAAACGGCAGTATCGATACTGATACTAGTATCTGTATCGGTGCATCCCTAGTTACAAGTATGGATGTGGCACAGAGATCTGGTTATTCAGGGGTTACGGGTAGGGATGTGGGACAGGGATCTGGTTATTCAGGGGTTACGGGTAGGGATGTCGGACAGGGATCTGGTTATTCAGGGGTTATGGGTAGGGATGTGGGACAAGGATATGGTTACGCAGGGGCTACAGGAAAGGATTTGTTACGCAGGGGTTACAGGTAGGGATTTGGTTATGCAGGGGTCACAGGTAGGGATGAGCTGTTCGGTTCGATCTGTTCAGAGTTCGCATCGAACATCGGCTGTTTGCTAACTCCGAACATTTCCGCGTGTTCGCTGCATGTTCGCCCACAATGGACCACAATGCACTTTTCCACTGGCCCGAAGCTTGTAATTGGCTACAGCCTTGCACCTGACCTGTTGTCAGGTGCAAGACTATGCCAATCACGGCTCAGAGTCCTGATTGGGCAAATTTTGCCCAATCATGGGCTCACAGAGCTAAGTCCCGCAGCATACACTTTATAAGGCGTCCCTCGCAGCCCCAGCACGTGTTTTTTGAGATAAGATTGTTCTGTTAGTGTGTGTTCTCACTGCCAGCAGCTATTGTGGGGGTCTCACTTCTACAAGATATCTGGGAATTGTAATCTGTGTTTTGTCACTGGCTGCCAGCTATCAGGGTGTCTCATGGAGTTATACCAGAGTTCTGGAAATCTTTAATCTAGATAACACAGTTGAATCAGAGTTCTGCATATCTCCAATTTTTATAACAGAGTTGAATCCGAGTTCTGTATATCTTTAATCTATATATCACTCACCATGTCAGAAAGACCAAAAAGGACAGGCAGATGCTCCCAGACACAGATAAGAGGGCAAGCAGCCTCTGTGTCGGGAGGCTGTGCCTCTGGTCGTCGTGGACGTGGTGCATCCTCTGCAGGGGCATGCTTGTCCTTTCTAACTGGTGCTGGCCGTCTTAAGCAGCAGCAACATACAGAGGATTTGGTGGATTGGCTAACCAGGCCATCCTCATCCTCCGAGTCCTCTGCCAGCCAGGCTTGTAGTGGTTTACAGTCCACCTCAGCTGCCAAAGCATCTAATGCAACCTCCATGTCCACAGCTACTCCTGCCGTAGCCTCACCAACATACACGGAGGAGTCAGCTGAATTGTTTGACTACAATGACAGTGACATGCTGCTTGAGGATGCGCAGCAACTACAGTGCTTTGATTCAAACTCTGAGGTTGAAGGGAGTATAATCAACCTAGAGGAAGGGGGTGCCAGTGACACACAAATAACTGGCACTCCTGTTCCCCCAGCAGCTGCAGCATATTGCGAGGTTGGCTCCAGTGACAAGGAGATAGGGGGTGATGACGATGATGAGGTCACTGACTCCACCTGGGTGCCTGATCGAACAGAAGAGTAAAGTGAGGAGGAGGAGGAGGCACAACAAACACGAGGTACAACGTCCTGTATGACCAGCGGTAGCCAGTCCAAGGCATCAGAAGTCACAGCTGCTCAGGTGCAGAGCGCTGTTGTCTCAAAGCACATGTACAGGAAGTCTGCTGTCTGGGAGTTCTTTAAGAAATGTGCAGCAGACCGCAACATTGCTATTTGTAATCTATGTCAGATGAGGATCAAGTGTGGGAAAGACATCCCACGCTTGGGTACCACGTGCTTGAGGCGACATATGACCACCTGCCACGCAGCCCGTTGGCACAACACTTTGCATAGGTCCTCCTCCTCCTCATCTGTCTCTACCCCCACTATATGTCCTGTCATGTCATTGCCTATAACCTCCACTGACAGGGATGATGCTACAGTAATGGGTGTACCGGGTCCTTCCTCAGAATGTGACAGCATCCCATCAGCTGCAGATTTACGCAGTCAGATTACGTTGCCCCAACTGCTGCAGTGTAAGAAAAAATATAGTCCCAACCATCCCCAAGCACAGCGTCTAAATGCCAGTTTAGCAAAATTACTCGCATTACAGCTGCTGCCTTTCCAGCTGGTGGACTCTGCTTCCTTCTGTGAATTTGCTGAATGTGCTGTACCACAGTGGCAGGTTCCAAAATGCCATTTCTTTTCACAGAAGGCCATTCCAGCACTATACCAGCATGTGGAACACAATGTTATGGAGTCATTGGGAAAGGCAGTCAGCAGCAAGGTGCACATGACTTTAGACACGTGGTCCAGCAAGCATGGACAGGGCCGTTACATTTCCTTCATGGCACACTGGGTAACTCTGATTGCAGCTGGGAGGGATCCAGGACGGGGCTCTGTACTGGAGCTTGTTCATCCACCACGCCTCCAGAAAGCTGCTTGTATGAGGTCTGTCTGCGCCACCACCTCTTCCTCCTCCTCCGTCTCTGGCGAAGTGGCAGTTAAACCGACGTGTGGCAGGGGCTATGCAATCGCTCAAGCAAAAAGATGCCATACTGTGCTTGAGCTGGTTTGTTTAGGGGACAGGAGCCACACCGAGCCAGAAATTCTGTCAGCTCTGCTGGGGCAGGTGCAGAAATGCTTCAGCTGGGAATGGTTGTCTGTGATAATGGCAGCAACCTTCTCTCTGCCCTATGCCTGGGTAAGTTGACGCATGTACCATGCCTAGCACACGTCCTAAATCTGGTGGTACAGTGTTTCCTAACCAGGTACCCAGGGCTGGCAGAGCTTCTCAGCCAGGCCAGAAAAGTCTGCAGCAAACCCTTCTTGAGCCACGATACAAGGGTAAAGTTGCAGAGCTCATCCTGCCCACACAGAGGGAGGACCGGATGAAACAACTTGAGGATGCTCTAAACCAACACTTGGTAACCTACCAGTGCCTGGAAAGGTGTTACACAAGTGATGACACAGGTGCTTCTGAAGCTGCGGATGATCAGAGGAAGAGCGGTGAAGGCCGGGGCCACTAAAGAACTACAGTTCGATGAATGCCCTAACCTTGATTCACTAAATGAAGACCATCTAAAGACCCATAACACTGTATGGACATTTAATCCTCCCCACTCATCCCACATGGGGGAGCATGGGAACGTATGATCGGCATAGACAGCAGGATTCTGGATTCCATGTTGATGAAGACACCCACGTTGACGCATGAGATCCTTACCACCCTCATGGCAGAAGTGGCAGCTATCATCAATGCACGACCTTTGGTTCCAGTTTCCTCGGATCCTGAAAATCCAACTATCCTCACCCCAGCCACCTTGCTAACCCAGAAGACCTGTGATTGGCCAGCTCCATTAGGAAACTTTGTTCCAAAGGACATGTATAAACAACAATGGAGACAAGTTCAACTACTTGCTATCTTCCAAGATCGCCGTAAGTGGAAGGTCAAAGAAACTAACCTAGAAGGAGGAGACCTTGTCTTGTTAAGAGAGAAAGATGTGCATCGGAACTCGTGGCCCATGGGACTTGTGCACCAAGTTCTACCCAGCTATGATGGACTAGTTCGCCAAGACGAAGTTCAGATCGTGAAGTCACGAGTCATGCTGCAACTCACAGACTTTCGCCAAGAAGCTTTACATTCGGCCAATTACTGACCCGGTATTCCTGCTAAGGAAGACCGATCTTGAAGATTGAACCTTGAGCTATGCATGCCTTGTATCTCTATTGTTTATTGTTATGCCTTATGAATCTAAGATGGAGTTGTGTTTATGCTCTCTGTAACATAAAGAACATTACTTTGTTTCACACTACAAGAATGGGACTGACTTTTTCCTCAGAAGAATCTCTTCAGTGATCGTGAGTTGTTGATTTGAGAATGCCTGAAGAATAAAGTGTATAAAGCGACTAGAGAACACCTTTTTGTGGAGTTTATCTGTCTGTCATTAAGCAGCCTGTGCTTTGGAACAGAACAGTCAGCATGCTGCTCTTCCTGGTGGACCTGTTCTCCTTCCCCTTCACTGCCGCTTTCTCCGGCCTCCTATTAAATATTAGGGGAAAAAAAGTGTAGCGCCGGGAAAAATTAGGGCATGCCTGCTTCTTTGCAAGCAATCCTCCTCGTGCCGGTGGCCTGGGCTGACATGCTGTGTGGGCTGTGCAGGCAACACTGTGTGGGCTGGGAGGATTTATCTGCAAGCCTGCGAACTGTGTGCCTTCATCCCCCCCTTGTAATCCAATAAGCTGCCGGCCGCTGGGGCACGTGACTGGATAGCTCCAATCACGTGTTGATCGCTTCCACGCATGGCCTGTCATATCTGCCTCTCCACTATATGGCTGGGCTGCATCATCCAGATCCGGCGGCAGTATGGGTCTGGCAGGCCGGCCGGCCAGCGGCTCCTCTTGGCTAAGCTGCTGTGGGCCTATTTTGAAACGGGGGGCCTGGAGCGGCCGCTCCATCCGCCCCTATGTTAATCCGGCTCTGGCGTTAAGGAGGAGTCAGGACAAGATCAGAATTTTCTGTCCTCCCTTCTCGACATTGAGTGCAAAGTCACCAGTGGTGCAACAAAACTGGAGGCTGCCCTGCAAGGGCCTCTCACGGACACCACTGTCTGTGAGCGAACACCTTGCTGATAAAATGAAGAATACACAAGTAACTTATACCCTAAATGGTACTGGGTTAGGGAAATCAAAGCAGGAGAAGGATTTTGGAATAATCATAAACTTCAAACTAAGTTACAATGCCCAATGTCAAACCGTAGCCGCCAAAGCCAGCAAGGTATTGACATGCATTAAAAGGGGAATTTACTTTTGGGATGAAAACATAATTTGCCTCTTTATAAATCAATCTTAAGGCCGCACCTTGAATATGCCATGCAATTTTGGGTACCTGTCTTAAGCAAGGATATTATGACGCTAGAAAAGGTGCAGAGACGGGCAACTAAATTGATAAGGGGAATGGAAGATTTAATTTATGAGGAAAGGCTAACAAGCTTAAACCTGTTTAATTTCGAGAAACTGCATCTTAGAGGGGATCTGATAACTTTATATAAATGTATACGGGCCATTATAAAACATTGTCTGGAAACCTATTCAATAATAGGACTATACACAGGACATGAGGTTATCCATTTAGCCTGGACGAAAGGAAATTCCACCTAAAGCATAGGAAGAGTTATTTTACGGTGAGAACAATAAAGCTGTGGAATTCTCTGTTTGTTGAGGTGGCTGGGTCTGAGTCTGTACAGACTTTTAAACAACGACTAGATGACTTCCTGCATAAACATAATATTAAAGGTTAAAATATTTAGTTTGTGGGTAAAAGCTGCTTGATCCAAAGAGAAATCTAACTGCCATTCTGGGGTCAGGAATGAATTTTTTTCCAGCATATTGTCGAGGGCTTCAGACTCGTTTTTTTGCCTTCTTTTGGATCAACCGCAGTAGGCGGAGTAGAGGTAATGTCACCGCTCTGCATGGAGAGAGACTGTGGAGACACGGGTTCAATCCCAGCGAGCAACCTCTCCAGTAAGTGTCCTTGGCAAGACACCTAACGGTACATACTCGCCACCCAGGACATACTTGAAAACGAGAGAAATCTCAATGTATCCTTCCTGGTAAAATCCTTTAAAAAAAAAAAAAAGTAATGTGAGAAAGGCTGAACTCAATGGTCGCATGTCTCTTTTTTTTTCAGCCTGTGTCAGGGCTGTATTAACATAGGGGCTGATGGAGCAGCAGCTCCAGGCCCGTGCCCCAGAATAGGCCCAAAGAAAGGCTAACCATCAGGGTTATTCAGGGAGAGGTGAATACCAGGAGAATGACTGGAGAAGTGAAAATTCTAGGTCAAAATGGCCAAACCACAAAAATTCTCCCATTTATCTCGCTTTCCAAATCGGCTATTTGGTATAGATTGTTCTCTTCTCCTGCCAGTTCTCCTGGTTTTCACCTCTCTCTGAATAACTCTGTAGGTCTGCATTGATGGGCATTTGGACCCCATTATCTTTGACTCCATAGCAGCTACAGAGTCATGTTAGGTATTACTGGAATAGCCAACGCGTGGCCTTTCCAATGATCCTAAACATGATCAAGTTTTATGTAACAGTAAAAATAAAATATTTTTTCTTTTCAACCACAGCAATATTTTTAAATTTTCAATTCTAAAGTGAAAAGTGATACTGCACTAACTCACCATCTCATTACTCATGTCACCAACAAGTCTGGAGATGATGACACAAACCGTTACTATGTATTGTTACATCAAAAACCTAAACCGCCACACTGCATTGAGGAGCACTTGCGGGACGACGACTTTAAAACCCTGCCACTAATCTTTACACCTCACAAGGTCAAGTGAGGTGTCATTGGACAGGGCAGAGTCTGGCCTTTGCATTAATACCAAACATAACCATGTAAAATCTAAAAGAAAAATAACCTTTTTTTTTTTATCTGTTTATTTTTAGTTCCAAAGCGATGGCATTGTCCATTTGTCACGTATAAAATGAGCAATACCACTGCTCACACAGTATCTACCTGGTTAGATATATCCGTATCTACACTATTAAATAAGGAAGGAGGGGGGGTTCCTAGTGGCGCAACAGTTTTATACAACAAATTTCAATGTCGTACCTTGAATCAACAGATGCATATATATCTATATGATTCACAATCATGCAACTTCACTAGTGCAATTTCAAAATAAAGTGCTGGTGTCACAGTTGGTGTGATATTAAAGTGCAACAGTTTATACAATGTCAAAAGTGCAACAGTTCATACGATATTAGAAATGCAACGTATTAAATAACCTAAAATATGTTTTCAATTCACTATATTCCAAAAAAAGCCCACCTAAATCTTCAGATTCAGGCCAATAGAGATCGTAATCCGACCCTGGCCTATGTAACGCTGAAGTTGTTTGTTGCAATTTTGACATTCGAATTTGCTAATAAGACAGGGAGAGTCTCTATCGGATAAAGCAGTTAAGGAAAGGTCTCTTCCCAGCCAAGAAAGAAGGAGTTCCTTCCAGGTTTTAAGTAAGTGAAAAATTCAGATCAGCACGGGGGAGATGTTCTCCCTATAAATCGTACCTATATTTTTGGTTATAAAGACCCCTATATTAATTTTATCCAAGTTTTCTCATTGAAAGGGGAAGATTCTCCCCATCCCTTTTGTGTTGCAGGAGCTAAGGTCAATGCCATAGTTTTGTCCTTATTTATCAAGAAGCCTGAAACTAGGCATCCATAAGGATGAAAAAGTATGGAATGGCATCTTAGGTACTAGAAAAGAACAATTTGGAAAAGCCAGGAACTTAAACCGAAGTGCTACCTTCAGTGGCGTAGCGTGGGGGGGGCTGGGGGGGCCGTGGCCCCGGGCGCATTTTTGTTAAGGGCGCATTTGCACCCCTAAAACTGGCCCGGGGTTGAGGGGACCCAGATGCCGGGCAGCGCCGGAGTGCCTGCCCGGTCCTGAAGAGTCCGTCCTGTTAAAGGGAAGCGGCTGCGTGCAGGCGCAGCCGGTCACGTGGTCCGGCTAATCAGGTGGTACTGAGTCTCTGTACCACCTGACTGGCCGGACCGCGTGACCTGCGCACGCACGCCACGCAGCCGCATCCCCTTCAACAGGACGGACTCTTCAGGACCGGGCAGGCACTCCGGCGCTGCCCGGCATCTGGGTCCCCTCAACCCCTGCCGGAGCTGGAGCAATATCCAGGTGAGAGCTGGGCAAATCCATGTGTAAGCTGGGCAAATCCATGAGCTGGGGGCAAATCCATGAGCTGGGGCAAATCCATGAGCTGGGGCAAATCCATGAGCTGGGGGCAAATCCATGAGCTGGGCAAATCCATGAGCTGGGGGCAAATCCATGAGCTGGGGGCAAATCCATGAGCTGGGGCAAATCCATGAGCTGGGCAAATCCATGAGCTGGGGGCAAATCCATGAGCTGGGGGCAAATCCATGAGCTGGGGGCAAATCCATGAGCTGGGGGCAAATCCATGAGCTGGGGCAAATCCATGAGCTGGGGCAAATCCATGTATGAGCTGGGGCAAATCCATGTGTGAGCTGGGGCAAATCCATGAGCTGGGGCAAATCCATGAGCTGGGGCAAATCCATGTGTGAGCTGGGGCAAATCCATGAGCTGGGGCAAATCCATGAGCTGGGGCAAATCCATGTGTGAGCTGGGGGCAAATCCATGTGTGAGCTGGGGGCAAATCCATGAGCTGGGGCAAATCCATGAGCTGGGGCAAATCCATGAGCTGGGGGCAAATCCATGAGCTGGGGCAAATCCATATGTGAGCTGGGGCAAATCCATGTGTGAGCTGGGGGCAAATCCATGTGTGAGCTGGGGGCAAATCCATGTGTGAGCTGGGGCAAATCCATGTGTGAGCTGGGGCAAATCCATGTGTGAGCTGGGGCAAATCCATGAGCTGGGGCAAATGTGTGAGCTGGGGGCAAATCCATGTGTGAGCTGGGGCAAATCCATGTGTGAGCTGGGGCAAATCCATGTGTGAGCTGGGGCAAATCCATGAGCTGGGGCAAATCCATGAGCTGGGGCAAATCCATGTGTGAGCTGGGGCAAATCCATGAGCTGGGGGCAAATCCATGTGTGAGCTGGGGGCAAATCCATGTGTGAGCTGGGGCAAATCCATGAGCTGGGCAAATCCATGAGCGGGGGCAAATCCATGAGCTGGGGCAAATCCATGTGAGAGCTGGGGCAATATCGATAACGTGTCCACAGGTGGGGGCGCACAACTCTTGGCTGGCCCCGGGCGCTGAAAACCCACGCTACGCCACTGGCTACCTTGAGTATCACTGCTCTGAGACAGTGACTGCCCCCCAATTGCACACTAATATGGGGACACTACAGGGAAATCTGGAGGTGTAGGTTTTCACTGTTAGCATCCCCATATTAGTGTTAGGAAGGGAATAGGGCCAATTTATCTTTTGTAGAAATAAGATATCTGTTCTGTGTTTATTTAAGAACCATATTACTTTTTATGTTTGATGGGGGCGTATAGCCCCTCAACATTCCAAGATATAATGAACTTCTGCGATTTAACAATGGTGGGGGAGGTGCACCAAAATCTACTGTGGACAGTACCATGGGGAATAGGGAGCTAGATTCACAGGAGAAGTGACGCTTTGTTTATACCAAAGAAGAGTGTCCCAGCAGCACTCTGTTTAAGGGGGATGCCCAGGGGGTGAAAGCAGTGTAGCAAAGATATCACTGCTTCTGTTATCCCTATACTATCATTTTCAACAGTTAATTAAAACCAACGAAACAATAACAAGCTTTGTGGGTAACAAAAAATTCTTGACAGAATCTTCGTAAAGTATGCGTAACTTGGCATGGCATTTTAAAGTTGATCAAGTTTCTTTCTTAGCGAAGAGGTCCAAGCAGACCTTAGAGAAAGCTCAAAGTTTTTGGGTGAGGTGTGACATTAAATCATGGAACAAGTGAAAAGTGAAGCCCTCATATTCCAATCTGGAAGCCTTGCGGTACGCCAAGAGGATCCTAGTCTTGTCTGCGAAATTCAAGATGCGAATGATGACCATTGTCTAAGCGAGGCAGGGTTAGAGTCCATACCTAAGCCCTACACTCTTTCAATTACTATTGGAAGTGGTGTTTCAGTAATGGCAAGGGTGTAACAGAGCCATTTTGCCACTAACTTACATAGAGTAGGACTTCTGGTGTGTCAACAAGTTGCATTTCCTCCTGTTCTCTAGAACGTCTATTCTAAATGATGAGTTGAATTTTTTTTTATTTATTTTTTTGGAGAAAGGATTTTACCAGGAAGGAAACATTGAGATTTCTCTCGTTTTCAATTATGTCCTGGGTGGCGAGTATGTACCGTTAGGTGTCTTGCAAGTTAATGGGATTGAGCAAGGTGTTGGGCCTGAGTGGACTCTTCTTCCAATGTTGAGATGCAATCTTTGGCTGCTGTGATGTATTGTGCTTGGGCATTGCTTGTGTAAGTACTTCTTCAATGCTGATAGTTTTTCAGGCTTTGCACCTAGAAGTGAGGGGGCTGCTGAGCGTTCTGAAAAAGTGTAAACTGAACTTGCCTGGGTAGATGTGTAGATGGGTGAAAAACAATCCAGCTCCATATCTTGTTGATTTTGGACTTGTCTGTCTGATTAGTTTTTTGGGGTGTCCTTGAACCGTGTTTTTTTGTAATTTGTGGATTTTGAAGATCGAGCCATGTATTTCACCATTGCCAGTGAATGGTATTTGCCAATGGAACTATTACTGGAGCAGGTCTCCCAAAGAGCTCTGCAGGTTATAGCAGGGGGGTCCTCAAAAACAATAGGCCAAGGGCTTGTCTGAATATGTGAGGGAATGAAAGTAGACCATGTAGCCTTCTTGATAACATGGGCAAGCAAGTTTCTTTCCAACAACTTTGAGAAGTAATGTAAATCATGCAACCCTGTCCTAGATGGGCCTGAAAAATTCTGATGAGGGCATGAGCAGATGTGAGGGGGGGGGTGTATTAAATTTGGCATGATGATGAATCCAGAGGAGGAGGGAGGAAAAGGGAAGGAACGCACTCTTTTGCATGAAGAATAAAAAAGTTAACTTTGTTGTAGAGACATTCTCCGCTGCCGAGCAGCCATTTAGATGTTTTTTAAACATCCCACAGCCCACAGTAGAATGACGCAATGAGGCCACTGCCATTGAATATAATGTAAGTCTGCTGCACAGCTGTTCATCGGTCCTCGTTGGGGCGACACCTGCTAGCACCAGACTGCCATCAACCTCTTACCTGGCCATTACCACTAGGACTACCACCGTGGTCTTAAAAAACATCTATGAAAACACAATAGGATGTCTCGATGGCGCTTTGAAAGGAAATTGGGATCGCTACCAGTTCTTTCAAAGTATGGTGTTCCCTTCACCACAAAAATAGTTTGAACAAAAATATCAGAAAAAGGGGGGAAAGAACAGCGCTCCTCTGTAGTATTAAATTATAATCCTTCAAAGAAAATACCACATACGAAATAAGAAAAGAAACTTCTAAAGCAATTGATATTTATATACCTTTTTTGGGGAGTAACAGACAAATGGTATGTTATGTAGTGGTAATTCACCATACCTCCGTGTTCACAGATTTCAAATTCATAGATGAACACAGGAATCTTGTTTAGAGTAAACCTCAAACAGAAAAAATACAGTACATAGTATAGTACAGTTATAATAAATGTCCAGAATGTACTAAAAAAAAAAAGCGAATTTGCACTCACACTTTGTAAGAGCTACAAGCCCTCATATGATCGCTTCACAGGTTATTTATAGGCTAACCTGACTGCCCATAGTCTCCCGATTCCTTTGATGACCTTGGGGAATAGCCGGCTCGAGATACAAAACTCCACACAGTAAACCGTGGAAAGTTTAAAAGTATTTATTTTCCAGAACAGAAAAAACAAATAGCTAGATGCGTTTCGCGCAAAGCGCTTCCTCAGTAGCATAAAATCAAAAGAGATAACATCAACATGATTCCGAACTATATCAATACATATCCTTTAATTAGTTCATTGTAAACTCAATAGTTCGTACCGCCCCTTGTTTCCGTTTGCAGCACACTCAGACGCGCTGCATCATCTCGGCTCCACGTCCGGATTTTCTTAGTATCGGCTGCAGCCCCAGCTCGGCTCCACTTCCGGATCCTCTCAGCGATCAGTGGAGAATTTTTCCTCCAGATCTTTCTGCGCGTGCGTGGTAGTATTCCTCTACTTTCACTTACGTATTCCTCCACTGGTATCCCAGTTCTAGTTACGCACATCTATAGTCCACAAAAGGCGCTCAATGACGACCACAATCAGATGTACCCCGGGAATAAAATAAAACAAGAAAAGGATGCAGATATTATAGCATAGTAATATCATGTTACTCAGAACATTCTGAACAAAGATATGAGGATATAAGATCTTAATCACTAAAAAACATCATATAATAAAACATTAAAAAGTAATATATTTAAAAATCAATACTCATTAAAAGACTTATGGCATATTTCAAAATCTTTATTGAGACCTTTCTGAATAAGTGTATCGAAGCGAAAAATAAGTCTCATTTCTTCCTGATTAATTATTTTTAAAAAATCCTCGCCTCTCCAATCTTTTTCAACTTTACGTAGAGCGAAAAATAAGAGACCTTCTGATGAACTATTGTGTGTAGATAGAAAATGTGAGGACACTGAGTGTTTCTCAAAACCTCGTTGGATATTTCTTATGTGCTCCAGTATCCGGACATATAATGGCCTTGTAGTCCTGCCAATATAAATTTTATTACACGGGCAGACAAGGGCATAAATAATATTACTCGAATGGCAGGAAACAATCTGTTTGATTTTAAACTTGCCTTTATAGTCAAAAGTAGGAATAAACTTTTTCCCCAATTTCAGTTTCTTACAGGCTGAACAAGAACCACACCGATAGAAACCTTCTTCAATCTGTATCATTTCGAAACCCCTTGTATTTTCTATATTATGACAAGGTTGACTTCTAACGATTTGTTGTTTAACTGTTCTAGCACCCCTGTTTATAATCTTTGGTTTATCTTCCAAAATTACTTGAAGTGCTGGATCTTTCTTAAGAATGTGCCAGTATTTTCTAATCGATGCGTTAATCGCTCGAGTTTGACTATTAAAATCATAAATAAGTGGAATAGAAAAATTATCTTTTTCTCTTTGTCTTTTATACTGAGAGTTTTTCTGTCCTTTCCTTGAACATTTTTCAATGTATCAAGTAGGGCCTCTTCTTTATATCCTTTTTGTCGGAAATCACCCATAATTTTATTTGTATATTTGTATGCATAATAGTATGCCTCTAGAACCGACTGTAAAAATCTTAGGTCAGTCGGGCACTACCACACGCAAAAGGGGGTTAGAAAAAATAAACGAGGTGTTGGGGGGGGAGGTCCTGTAAAGAAAGGAAAGAAATAAAGAAAACCATTAAAACATCTAAGCGATTGGCAGCTCCCAATATAAATAGTGGCGTCTTCAACTTGAGTAGTCGAATTCTAAATAAAGATGAGACTGACGCCCTTAATAAAGGCTTAAAATTTGCACCCAGCACTAAGGTGGACAAATTTCATATGTTTATTGATTTAAAGAAATTCCAGAGAAAAATGTGTCTGAAAAAGTTCCTCCTTAAAAACCCTATTGAAAGGACATTAACCCACTCGCAGTTTATCCATTCAGGCTTGAAAGAAGGTTCCTCGTTTTTTCCGAAAAATATGATCTCGGAGAAGATGAGGATTTTTGAGTACATGGTAATGGCAGATGTAGGCAAGATCCATACTAAGAAGTTACAATCTAATCTCACCAAGGAGGAAAGAAAGGCATTCCTATCACTTAAAAATGACCCGGACATCATAATTAAACCCGCAGATAAGGGGGGTGGTATAGTTGTGATGGATAAAGAAGCTTATAATCAAGAAGCATTTTGACAATTGAATGATATTGTTACATATCGGCCATTGCTGTCTAACCCCACTCAAACTGTAAAAACGGAATTGTTAAACCTTCTTCTTAAAGGGAGTGATGCAGGGATTTTGAATGAACATCAATTAAAATATCTTAATCCACCTTATCCTAAAATTCCAGTTTTTTATCTCCTCCCAAAGATACATAAAAACCCGGTTCAACCTCCGGGAAGACCTATAATTTCTGGTATTCAGTCAGTTACAAGCTATTTATCGGAGTATTTGGACATTCTTCTCCAACCTATGGTCAAACTAACTACCTCCTATTTAAGGGATACCATGAATTTATTGCAAATTCTGGACGACTTCCAATGGGATCCTGACTATTTACTTGTAACATGCGATGTGCAGTCACTGTATAGTATCATTCCACACGATAGTGGACTGCTTCACAGCCCCTATCATTTAAATAAATATCAACTGTACCCTGAGGAACAATCAGATTTTATTTTGGAGGATATTCGTTTTATCCTCCAGAATAATTATTTTTCTTTTAATAACCAGTTCTATTTGCAATGTACGGGTACGGCCATGGGAACCCATTTTGCGCCCAGCTACGCCAACCTTTTTATGGCTCACTGGGAATTTCAGTGGGCGGGGGGTTTGTGTGGCTGGGCGCAGAATTTGGTTCTCTACAAAAGGTACATAGATGATCTGTTTTTCATCTGGAAGGGCGATGAAAGGAGTTTGAAGGGTTTTCATGATGCATTAAATCAGAATAGTTGGGGAATTAAATTGGATCTCCAATTTAGTAAGGATGCGATTCATTTCCTCGATCTCACGTTGTACGTTGAAGAAGGTATCTTAAAATCGAAAACTTACTTCAAAACAGTGGACGTGAATAACTATATTGATTCCACGAGTTGTCACGCCTCAGCATGGCTTAGAAGTGTCCCAAAGAGTCAATTTACAAGATTAAGGAGAAACTGTACAGAAAAAGAGGTTTTTGAAGTTCAAGCAAATAAAATTATGGGTGATTTCCGACAAAAAGGATATAAAGAAGAGGCCCTACTTGATACATTGAAAAATGTTCAAGGAAAGGACAGAAAAACTCTCAGTATAAAAAACAAAGAGAAAAAGATAATTTTTCTATTCCACTTATTTATGATTTAAATAGTCAAACTCGAGCGATTAACGCATCGATTAGAAAATACTGGCACATTCTTAAGAAAGATCCAGCACTTCAAGTAATTTTGGAAGATAAACCAAAGATTATAAACAGGTGTGCTAGAACAGTTAAACAACAAATCGTTAGAAGTCAACTTGTCATAATATAGAAAATACAAGGGGTTTCGAAATGATACAGATTGAAGAAGGTTTCTATCGGTGTGGTTCTTGTTCAGCCTGTAAGAAACTGAAATTGGGGAAAAAGTTTATTCCTACTTTTGACTATAAAGGCAAGTTTAAAATCAAACAGATTGTTTCCTGCCATTCGAGTAATATTATTTATGCCCTTGTCTGCCCGTGTAATAACATTTATATTAGCAGGACTAAAAGGCCATTATATGTCAGGATACTGGAGCACATAAGAAATATCCAACGAGGTTTTGAGAAACACTCACAGGGTTATCCAAAGAGATCCGAATTGCTTGAGAAAGGTAACCGAATGCTGAAAATCAGCGTTCGGTTACCTTTCCTGGCCATTCGGCTATCCAGAGAGCAGGCAATTTGCCAAATCCTGGCGAATTGCCTGCACATACGGTGCCTGTTCGGTGCCTGTTCGAGGGCAGTGAAATCCCCATAGAGAAGCAATGCTTCGTCTATTCAGAGAACACAAACCAGCAGTGAAAGGTTCCCCTAATGCCCTGCCATTCGGTGGTTTAATTCGACAGGTTTATTCAGGAGAATCCCATAGGCTTCAATGTTAAAAATATTCCGGTTTTAATTCAATATCTAATAAACCATTCATTATAAAATTCTGCAGCAAAAAGTCTCTTTTATTTATAGATTTTTTAGGATACTTTAAGCATTTTTCAGATTTTTTTTTTTTTTTTTTTTAAAGTCCGATTTTTTTTGATTTTTTTTTTCAGTTTACTTATTTTTTTGTAACAGCCCTCTTTATTATCATTCCCTGGACCTCCTGTGAAAATTTCAGACATTTTCGCTCAGTAGTTTCTTTGCAAACAGCGTTTCATTTTCCCAGATTCATACAAATGGTTTTTCTAATTTATTCACTGCCTCCTCTACGTCACAGCTGCTTCGGCTCTGTGTGATTCGGCTCCTGTTCGGCTCCTGTTCGGCTCCTCTTCGAAGATGTTTTTGCTTGTTTTCAGCGTGCATTCGGTTAGTTTTCGGCAGCTTTTCCCTGCAATTCGGGGACCCTGTGCTGTTTGCTGAATACACCGCAGGGTCACCGAAATGCAATCGGCAAAAGGAACCGAATTGAAGAGAACGAAAAGTCACCGAACGTGCGGTGACTTTTCGAATCTCTTTGGATAACCCTGATAGTGTCCTCACATTTTCTATCTACACACAATAGTTCATCAGAAGGTCTCTTATTTTTCGCTCTACGCAAAGTTGAAAAAGATTGGAGAGGCGAGGATTTTTTAAAAATAATTAATCAGGAAGAAATGAGACTTATTTTTCGCTTCGATACACTTATTCGGAAAGGTCTCAATAAAGATTTTGAAATATGCCATTTTTTATAAGTCTTTTAATGAGTATTGATTTTTAAATATATTACTTTTTAATGTTTTATTATATGATGTTTTTTAGTGATTAAGATCTTATAGGTCCTCATATCTTTGTTCAGAATGTTCTGAGTAACATGATATTACTATGCTATAATATCTGCATCCTTTTCTTGTTATATTCCCGGGGTACATCTGATTGTGGTCGTCATTGAGCGCCTTTTGTGGACTATAGATGTGCGTAACTAGAACTGGGATACCAGTGGAGGAATACGTAAGTGAAAGTAGAGGAATACTACACGCACGCGCAGAAAGATCTGGAGGAAAAATTCTCCACTGATCGCTGAGAGGATCCGGAAGTGGAGCCGAGCTGGGGCTGCAGCCGATACTAAGAAAATCCGGACGTGGAGCCGAGATGATGCAGCGCGTCTGAGTGTGCTGCAAACGGAAACAAGGGGCGGTACGAACTATTGAGTTTACAATGAACTAATTAAAGGATATGTATTTATATAGTTCGGAATCATGTTGATGTTATCTCTTTTGATTTTATGCTACTGAGGAAGCGCTTTGCGCGAAACGCATCTAGCTATTTGTTTTTTCTGTTCTGGAAAATAAATACTTTTAAACTTTCCACGGTTTACTGTGTTTTGTATCTCGAGCCGGCTATTCCCCAAGGTCATCAAAGGAATCGGGAGACTATGGGCAGTCAGGTTAGCCTATAAATAACCTGTGAAGCTACCATATGAGGGCTTGTAGCTCTTACAAAGTGTGAGTGCAAATTCGCTTTTTTTTTTTTTTTTTTAGTACATTCTGGACATTTATTATAACTGTACTGTATTTTTTCTGTTTGAGGTTTACTCTAAACAAGATTCCTGTGTTCATCTATGAATTTGAAATCTGTGAACACGGAGGTATGGTGAATTACCACTACATAACATACCATTTGTCTGTTACTCCCCAAAAAAGGTATATAAATATCAATTGCTTTAGAAGTTTCTTTTCTTATTTCGTATGTGGTATTTTCTTTGAAGGATTATAATTTAATACTACAGAGGAGCGCTGTTCTTTCCCGCTTTTTTTGATATTTTTGTTCAAACTATTTTTGTGGTGAAGGGAACACCATACTTTGAAAGAACTGGTAGCGATCCCAATTTCCTTTCAAAGCGCCATCGAGACATCCTATTGTGTTTTCATAGATGTTTTTTAAGACCACGGTGGTAGTCCTAGTGGTAATGGCCAGGTAAGAGGTTGATGGCAGTCTGGTGCTAGCAGGTGTCGCCCCAACGAGGACCGATGAACAGCTGTGCAGCAGACTTCCATTATATTCAATGGCAGTGGCCTCATTGCGTCATTCTACTGTGGGCAAGATCCATTGTAGACCTTCTGGTTGAGGCAAAAGCCTCCTGTTGGTGTGGATGGTGGGTTGTCTTCCAACACTGCTACTGTCCTGAGTCCCTTGCTTCAACCCCTCCACTAGGGCTGGGAGAAAGATGACAGCGACCATTCAGCTGATAAAATACCATGTTGTGTAAAACAGTTGGTGGCCCAGAGTGGCACAGCTGCCTTGATGCCTCATTTTGCTGGGGGTAGTGATATCTTACTGCAGGTTGAGCTGTTGAGTTAAGGGCCCCTGTTCTTACTGGTGGTGAAGCTTTTCCCAGGGCTTCAACATGTCCCGGACTCCAAACTCTCCACCTGTACCGAGACAAAGTTGGTGGTGACCACGCAGCAAAGGAATCCTGGAGGTTTCTACACAATTGTGTGTTTTTATTCTAGTATATTTGTGCGGCACAACTAGAAAAGTGATTTAAGATTCAGTGTATTATAGCACGGTCATCAGATATTGACAGGCAAACAAAACATTTCAACTTCGTTTGAAAGGTGTAGACTTTAAAATTAGCTTAATATCTATAAATGTATTCTTAATTTCTTCTATGCATTGTCTCCCGCAGGATACAACCGTGCATTTCAATTTTTAAGAAATATGATCTGAGTGTTAAAGCTTATTGGTTTTAAAAAAAATCCACTAAGAACCTTCGATTCCACTTAGTTTTGTTGCAGGATAGTGATGCCCTTGCTAATCCTTTCCTGTCATATGAATTCTAGATTGCGATCTGTGTCCAAACTGAATGGCAGTGTTGTCACAGAAGGGGAAAGAGAAGACTCAGAAAGATTTTTCTTGCGCTTCTATATGAACGTCCCAAAAGAAGACCTTCCATTAAGGTAAAACTTTGCAGCAAAAGCTAAAGACAGGGAGAGAGCAGAAGATCTACTATTTTGTGTCTTATGCTACGGCATTACTTCCATGCATATGGAAACTCAATACCATATTCTTTTTCTATATATACCTAAATAAAAACATATCCCCTGTTATTATTCCACAGTGGTGGAATGTGAATATATATGGGTAGTCCTATAGGTGGTCCTCCCAATACACATCATCTGTTGTCAGTACTAAAAATATTGTTAACCACATCATGACCAACAGGTTTAAAAATCATTTGTGTCCAGAGACGCAGACCATTTTGTAATTTTTCACAGTAACGATGATTAGGCTCTGTGCAAAGATTTTGAGCATCCTAAAGAAAACACACTTTGCCACGAACCCCTCTTATCTCTATTTCAACTACACCGACAGGTCTATTCACTAAAGATGAAATTCAGGAGACCTGGCAGGAGAAGTGAAAATTCTAGTTCAAAATAGCCATACCAGAAAAAGTAGCCAATTCATCTGACTTTCCATATTGGCTATTTGGTCTAGATTTTTCTCTTCTCCTGCCAATTCTCCAGTTTCACCTTTAGTGAATAGACCTGCATATTTTATTTTTGATTATCCCATTGCTGCTAGTATTCTTTGATATCTCCTCGTTTTGTAACATCTAAATCAGTGGCGTAGCAACTGCCAATACAGGCAAAAAGTGAAAAATGGCGCTGATTGATTGATTGATTTACAAGTCTCCTATACTTTTATGCTGCTCCAACACCCATGTGCACCCCACACATGAACAAACAGAACAATTGGACATCAGTCCCTGTGTAAGCGCACAATTCAATCTCAGTGATGTTAACACACACTCATAAGTCGAAAGGTTACTTATCTGATACTCAATATTTCTCTGTATGCCCAGTTAATACATGATGACTCCTATATTCCATATAAAAACCTAAAAAGGGGAACATATAATGCAATAATGTCTGTGCAAAATATAAAGTCTTATTGATAGAAAGCAACTTTAGGTTTCAACTCACAAGGAAGGAGCCCCAATTGGCTCTAATCTATGGCCTTTTGACCTCTTCGGGGGGGGGGTCACGTCCAGACTCATCGATATATCAAACTTCAAGCGCTGTGTCTTTATCCAATATGGCGCTTCAAATAGAAGAAAACTCCATTGCGCAGATATAATACTCATATATATCAATGGAAGGTGGAAGGGAATATACTCACAAATTCTTGAGCCTCTTTTATTCAAGTGGCTCAGTATAAATGCGTCTCATATATCCAAACGTTAACATGGATCGCCACACGATATTAGCCACCACCAGGGTATCACTCCCTCCAATTGGAATTGTGGATGGAGCTCTCCAATAAGAAGATAGATCCGCTCTGGAACTGTAACTGGAATTTACATATAAGGTCCGATGAATGATAATAAAAAGGTCTGTTACAGAAAAAAAAAAAAAACGCTATTAGAAAAAAAAGTGCATTTTTTTTCCAAATACAGTTTCGTTCAGTAGTTTTTTTATAACAGCGGGGACGACAGACTTGCGTTCGGTGGCTGATTCCCTGCACTTCAGGGACCCTCCAGTGAATTCACCGGGGAAATTTGATACCCCAAAGTGTGGAGAACAACAGAACACTGAAATGTCTGCGTCATTTTGGTGCTCTGTGAATATCCCCTTTAGTGGTGTTTTTTTGCCACCCCCTGGAAAGTGCCAACCTAGGCCTTGCCTACCCAGGACATACTTGAAAATGAGAGAAATCTCAATGTATTCTTCCTGGTAAAATATTTTTGTGTAAAAAATAAATAAATAAAAAATATATATATTTTTTTAGGGTGTCACCCTAGGGGGTGGTGTCACCCAGTGTGGGCTGCACCCCCACCCCCTTGTGACGCCACTGATCTAAATGCCCATGAAGCACCCTTTATGTCTCATTCGTAATCCATTCACCACCTATAATGCCTCACTTGACCTAGATCCCAACCCAAACCCCTTGTCTTTCTCCCCATCTCACCTCCTCTTAGTTACATAGGCCGAAAAAAGATGTGTGTCCATCGAGTTCAGCCTTTCACAGCCGTTCATGACCTACTGTTGTTGATCCAAAAGCAGGCAAAAATTCCCAGTCTGGAGTGCTTGCCACTCATCTAATGTCTTTATTTCTCTTTCTTCATTCATTCATCTTTTGCAGTCACACACAGCCAGCCTCCAAGAAAAGTCATACACAGAGATAGAGGAGCACGCAGTTGAGATATTGACAAATGCACACAGAGACACTCACTGACCAACATGCACAGATACAGTGAAATACACAAAGACAATGGCAAAGGCACTGATAAATACACACAGAAACACTGACCGATACACAAAGACACTCTGAGACAACAAAAGAACCCAGGTCCGGGCACACTATCTCCACAAGTAGCAGATTAATTGGAACATCATTAAATATTTTTTTCAAGCTTGATAAAGACTTGCGTCTAAGCTAACACATTGCAGCTGTAGTGATGATTCATTCAAAAGAAATTATTAATTTTGAAGCATTTTGCACAATTCAGCAATTCGTTTGACAGAAATATGGGGCGTTTGCTATTTACCGGCTGGTTCCCGTATTTCGCTGAAAATGGAGTCGCATAAGCTGCTCGAATGTTTCTGAAAAGCGTTGAATTGGCCTCAGGGAATTCCCCTGGAACTGAAGGAAAAAAGAGCCAAACGGAAATCTTAAATCTAAAAAATATCTATTTTTTCAATCAGTGCACCTGTACTGTATGGCACCAAAAAATCCTATAAATACAGAGGAGCTGATTGTGGACCTTTTATTCAAATCTTTGTTTGCAAAATGGATCCACGCCAAAAAAAAAAAAAAGCGAGAGAAAGCAGCCCAAGGGGATAGCGATGTCAGGAGGAGGCACAATCCTTTTTTCACCATCGTGGAATGAGATAATGGTGCAGAAGATCTGCTAGTATCGTAACTGTATTTTTGGAGCAGTGGCTAAGAAGACCAGCCAGTGGAAGAAGAGTGAGCTGTGGGCGAAGGTGACGCAGTGAATCATGTTGGTGAGAACGGTCAAACTGTGGAGGTCATCAAGAAGTGGCAAGTATATACAGAACACCTGACATTCACGTACCACACACATACTAGCTTGTTAAACAACACACACGTGTAAAATGTACACTGAACACAAACATGGTGCACCGTAATTTAGTTTAGCAGAGTCTTTTCTCAAGAATTCCAGTTTTACTACATTATGGTGCAGCATTTGGGGGGACATTTCAAGACATTCAACCTGATTGTGAGAATACATATGTACTGCTGTGTTTAGATGCAGCTTGTGTACACTTATTAACAGGTTGAATGTCTTCAGACAATCAATTGTGCTGGCCACTGTGATCCCAGGCCATGGCTCCAGCATGGCTACAAACTGCCCAGGCCTACCGGGCCATACTGTACGCTACATGAGTTCTAATCACTTTTTATTAATTTTTAAGTCACTATTCATTAGCCACCATTTCACTGAGGAACACTGACTTTACTCGTGAGCTAGAATAAATTGGGGAACTGCCACTGTACTTTGGTATACTTCTCACAGTTGTTTGCACCGTAGTTACTGCCATTTTTTTTGGTCTTTCCACTAGGGATGCACCGATAACTACACTAGAATCAGTGCTGATACCGGTCATTTGTATGACTTGTACTCATGCAAATGCTCCCTATACTTATACTGCTACCGGAAGCCAGCACTGGGCTGACTTGCCAGGTGGTATTAGAGCGCTGGGGCATGCTGGCAGAATGCAGTAACAGTACTCTGCCTGGGTGGCTGCGTTCCAGTGAGTGGCTGCCGATATGTGTAAGTTCAAACACCCTTGCAGCTGCATTACAACTGTCACATGTGAGTTGGCTGCTTGCTGGGATGTGGCCAGCTGGGTAGCGTGGCAGAATGCTGTAACAGCCACTGATGTGTGTCTATGTCTGAGGTGTGTGTGTGTGTGCAGGATTGTGCAGTGAGCAAATGGGGTGTCGGCCCATACCTTTTAAATATTTCCATAAATTGGACAGACTTTCAGCAAAATCTTAAATTATTCACTGGAAAGCTGTCATATCACAGTATCGTTGAGTACCTGAAAAAAGTATCGGTGCTTGTACTTGTTCTTAAAAAAATGTATTGGTGCATCCCCACTTTCCACCACACTTTTGTATGGGAGGTCTCTGTAGAACGCCACTTTCAAATAACCGCAGTATATTTACCAGTATTGCAAACAACGGCACAGCATCACTGAATGCAGTATAGCCATAGTTTACTGTTTTTATGGAAGAATGAGGTTGGTACCATTGTTTGCTATAACAGTACACTCTACACACCATGACCACTTTAGCTGTTTAAAGTGGTGAGGCTGTGTTAAGTGCCCCCACCTAATACAATTTGGGTTTGTAGATATTGCTTTGTGAACCAGAGGACTTTCCCAAGCAAACACAATTGCCACCAAGCAGTGGGATTTTTAATTCCCTAGCAGCTAGGTAACCTTTATGTCAGCTTATTCTGAATGATGACATCATCCTCTTTCAGAGCGCCCACAATAGTGAGCATCCTGAGAGAAGTATCCAATGGATCAGTTCTGTGCATGTATGGGCAGCTCACATCCATCAAACTGTAAAGGTGCAATGGCTCACATCCTAAAATGAAATGTAATAAAAATGCTGTTAAAAAAAATTCTAAACCAAAATGATTTTTTGTTTCTTTTTGCAGTTACTTTAATATCAAATGCCATCAGGTCAGCAAAGTCTGCCTTGACCAACGGGGAGGAAGGGGCAGACCAGCTGAGGAGACAGATCTGGCTGACTATGAAAAATAATTATGTGAATTCCTAGCGCCGGATGCATTTGCGGGCATCAAGTGGGCGATCGACTCCGATGCCCCAATACATAAATATCTCGATCTTATAAAATTTTCAAGAAACTTTTCAAGGACCATTGCCATGGACCTTTGCCACCGTTTTCAACAGATAACGTACATACACTGGTGCTGTAAGCACACATTAGGGTGTGTCCATCATCAGTAAATTTGTCGGAGGAGATTATCCTCATGTAAGTGTTCACTGCTTTGAACATTTACATAGGGGCTTTCTTGTTGCCATTCTTCTGACAGGACATCTAAGTTTTGTCAGTAAACGTTTTTTTTTTAAAATTCTATTCAATTTACTTTTACAGCATCTCGAGCATCAGAGGACGTAGCTGAACCCCCAGAGCCCTCACCAAGTCCACAACCAGAACTGTCTTCCAAGCCAACTGTGAGTAAGCGATCCGCTTTCCTGATGTCTGATAAGTTTCCCTTTTTAAAAGCTGTTTATGAAAATGCTTTTTTCAAGTAATGTAATAATCGTGCAGAGGCTGATTAAAAAAAAAAATACTTGTGCACAGACTGTTAAGATTATTGCAAAGGTTTAAACAAAATCTTTTATGCCCTGGCGCAACATTGCACCTCCGCTTCTGTGTATAGACTTCCTAAATGTGTTAGTCCCTGGTAGTTATTCAGAGCAAATTTTGCATCTCTTCTGCCGTGTACTCTTGTTGTGTACAGCTGGAACCCTTTACTGTTTTCTCTCCATACGTTTGCTTGCATAAACAAATGGAGACCATGCGTCTTGATTTGATTGCACAGACCCACTTAGTATGAAGAACCTGAAGCCGACATCCTGCCGATGTCCAAACTCTAGGACCCACCACTGATGTGTTTCCACATTAACATCATGGATTGTGTTTTAGCAGGCAACGGCAGTGCGTTGCTACCCAGCAGCACTTTAAATGCAAGGTTCTGCTTCCTAGCTTTGCAGTGTCATGTCACATTTTTTGTCACACACACAACATTCACATCTGATCATTGTTTCCACATTCACTGTACGATTTAGATTTTAGCAGGCATGAGAGTGCAATGCTACCCAGCAGCACTTTGTAGACAAGGTTGTACTGCGTAGTGTTGCAGTGCAATATCACACTTTTCACAACACACAAAACATTCACATCTGGTCATCTCACCTTTTTTTTTTTTTTTTTCTTTCTTACAGCTTCACAAATGAAAGATACTGAAGTAATTTTGAAAGTTACCACCTCAGCGCAGGAGCTGGATCGGAATCCAGTGTCACTCTCCTGCTCTGGATAGCCTCGAGTCAAATTTGAAAGGGATTGCTGAAGACATCCAGCAGCATACAAAAAGTAGTCGTTTTTAAGATGATGCTTGTTATTTAATCCAAGTACATCTTCTTGTACAGTTTCCCTGTTCTATTTCGTTGCTCCAGAATTACAGTCCATTCTCCTCGTTGGTGGAAAACATCCTCCTGAATCACAACAGTCTATCCCCTTGGGTGTTAATTTAAACAGAGAACAAAAAAACAACATCTTTTTGGAGTAAATTTCTTTATTTAATTTTAAAGTCTCTTGTGTTTCTTTTTTGTATACTTTTTGGTTTTTCTAGAATGAAGGTCAGTTAATGGGGATAACTGAACAGGTAGCATTAAAAAAATAAAATGGGGGGCGTGTCCACGGCGCCAACCAAGATGGCGGCGTAATCTGGGAGCTCAGCTCTGATCCCTCATCCTGGCGCATACCGGGACCTCCTGAGCACAGGTATGGGGAAGAACAGCCACGCATCTGGCCTCCCATGTACCCAGGCACCCACTGCACAGCGCGCCGAGTCGGCGTTGCGGGCCTTCCTGGTGCCGCTCACTGACGCCGGGACCACGCGGCCGGAAGGAGCACAGGCTTCACAGGCCTCAATTCCACCACCATCAGGGGCTCCTGCGGCAGCTGACCTCCGAAGCGCCCAAGCACTTGCCGGACAAAGTGCCGATTCGGCGCTGCGGGTACCCCCAGGGCCGCTGGCCGACAATGGGACCACGAGGCTGGATGGAGTGCAGGCTTCACAGGCCCCCCACACACAAACCCCAGGATCTCCTGCGGCAGCTGGCCTCTCACACTCCCTGGCGCTCTCTGGACACCATGCCAAATTGGCGCTGCGGGCCTCCCTCGGGCCACTTACAGACACCGGGAACTCGCAGGCAAGAGCGCAAATAGCACAGGCCTCAATCTCGCTCGTTACAGGGCCTCCTGCAGCTGACGCGATGGGGGATACTGACCTGCGGTCACAGCGGAGCGACCCAGACTGGGCAACCCTTTTGGCTCGCCTGCTTACTGAGGATGACCTACGAGACGCGAATTCCACCATCATGGCTCAACTCCAACAGGTCAGGAGCGATATGCAATGACTGCACACCAAAATTCATAACGTGGAGGCTAACTGTGATACTCTTCACCTGAAACAAGCAACCACCACCTCTATGCTGGAATTGCAAGCTGAACAACTTCGAGGTATGGCACTTCACATAGAAGATCTCATAACCGAGGCAGGCGGAATAATTTGCGAATTTGTGGTCTCCCACTTCCCTCATCCCGATCCTCTCTTCTATCTTTAATAAGTTACTTGAGAGATCTGATCCCACTCCAATTGCATTTGTCCGTGCCCACCAGGCCTTACGCCGACGCAGCGACGGGCCTCCAAGTGATGTTATATGCTGTATGGAGAGTTTTCCACTTAAAGAAGAAATTTTATGGGCTGCAGATCACCCTCTCAAGTCACGTACGAAGGAGCGGAGCTTCAACTATTCCCTGATTTGTCCCCAGCGTCTATGGCCTTGCGCCCTTTTACGATGACTTTGCAATCACAGGGGATTAAGTATCGCTGGCACTTCCCCACTGGCCTGCTGGTCTCTACTTCCAGAGGCCCGTTCCTGGTGCGCTCATCGATGGACGTGGCCACTTTAGTGTCCAATCTACAACTTCTTCCTGTGGATATCCCGTGGCCAGACCCAGCTTCATTTTATTCCACTGATCGCCGCCGCCCACGTTCGGAAGCTTTGCCTCAGCGCCCTGTGAAGATCCGCTCATCCGCCGGCAGACAGAGTGGTTCACGGGCATAAGTTTTAGGGGCAAGCATATGGCACCTTCTTTTTTCTATTCAAGTATTTCCGGATTTTCTGCCTCTTCATCTTTTTTGATTTGATACCTCTACAACTCATCATGCTGCTTTGGCTTCCGAGCGACCATCCCTCTCACGGTTTACCGCACCAGTTTTGCCAGCCATGAAGCTACTCACCATACTCTTGTGAAGAGGCACTACGACAGGTAACTATGGTTCTGGACTGTGTCTGGAACACCGGGGACTTGGTTATTTACCCACTTATTTTACTGCCATTACGATTTTTCGTTCACATTCTTATTTGACCCCAACTTTGACCTCTTCATTTTTGTTATACGGCTCTCGACATCTGCACTTTGTTTATGCTTCACTTAATTGCGCCTTTCTACTGCTGTTTTAAGTTATCATAACGGACGGGGGTTAGGGGAATGTATCTCCCTTGTTGATGATTGCTCTCACTAGGTTGCGGCATAGTGTTTTACACCTCCTGCGTGACACCTACTGGACACGTTTCCTCACCTGAGGATAGGGCAACGAGACGGCTGGACGGGTACTGGTCTTCCTTCTGGATCCCTACCCGGCCTTGCCCACACCTTTTTTGGCCCAGGGTTTTTTTTTTCTTCCCCCCCCCCCTTTTCTGGGTTTATTTTTCCTCCCCATTTTTTCGCTGCGCCCTTACCTAGTTTAGACCCTTCCTTACCCCTACTACTCTGATCCGTTCCCACTTGGAAACTGGTAGTTTACGCACCCTACTGATAGACTTAGGTGCCATATGTGGTCACCAGAGTCTAAGAACTCAGCCAACCTTAATCTACTCTCCATTAATGCTCGAGGTCTTAACACCCCCGAGAAGAGGTCTTTTGCCCTTCGTGAGTTCTGCAGGGCTTCCACCTCAGTAGTATACATTCAGGAGACACACTTTCGTGCTTGATCTGCCCCCTCACTGACAGATTCTCGGTTCCCACTGGGTTACTTTAGCCATAATGCTCAGGCTAAATCTAAAGGTACAGCAATACTGTTTACTAAATCTGTTTCCTTCCTGCATGTGGCTACCTTAACTGATGACTGCAGACGTTACGTTGTAGTGAAAGGTATGATATCTGATCGCATGTACACCTTCGCCAACGTGTATGCTCCTAACACAGGTCAACACAAATTCTTCACTAAATTCCTCACTACCATCACGGAGGGCTGCTTAATTTTAGGGGGAGATTTTAACCTTCCTATAGACTTCCTATACACTTGACACGTCCTCTGGACGCTCAGCCATCCCTAACCATATCCTTCGCCAGGTTAGATCACTCTTACACTCCCACAGATTGGTGGATTGCTGGAGAGCACTACACCCTACAGACAAGGATTACACCTTTTTCTCCCATACGGCCCAAGTATACTCCAGACTTGATTACTTTTTCATCTCTCATTACCATCTACAGGACCTCCGTTCTGCGCAGATCGCTAACATAACCTGTTTGGACCATGCCCGATCACTATTTGTCTCACCTCCCCCCTCTTTCGACCCAGCATCCCTGCCTGGCGTCACAATGATGATCTCCTTTCAGACCCGACTATTGCCCGAGACTGCGCACGAACCCTACAAACATATTTCAGTGACAATGTGAACCTTGACCTTCCCTCACTGACAATATGGGAAGCACACAAATGTGTGATACGAGGCTTTTATATTCAGAAGGCTTCTGAGTTTAAACGCCAGAGGACTGCTGACCTCTCCGTGCTATGACTCGTATTGCGACATTAGAAGCTCAACATAAAGAATCCCTAGACCCAGAACATTTTTTACATTTAACAGTTGCACGACGAGACTTGACGACCCTGTTAAACTCCCCTTATCACCAGCAATACAAACGTTCTAAAATGTTCTTCTTCACTCACAGTGACAAGAGTGGCCACCTATTAGCGCGCATGCTGCATAAACGTATGGTCTCCTCTTATGTTGCTAAGATAAGAGACTCCCGACAGGGACTACACCATCTTCCCCATCAAATTCAGTCTACAATTCAAGCTTATTATGAATCCCTGTATAACCTCCCAGACCCTGTCCTAGGACGAGACAGACTAACATTAAGCGATGAAATCCAATTATATTTGTCAACACACCTGAAACGTAAATTACCCTTGAGTACTGCATGGCTCCTAGAATCACTCCTCACGGCCGAGGAACTGGCTGGGGCATTAAAAACCTCCAACACTGATAAATGTCTGGGCCCTGATGGTTTACCCTTGCCCTATTATAAACGATATCTTAAAAAAATGAGGGGATAAGATCTTATCTGCTTTCAACTCCATCCCGAAAGGACATCTTCTCCCACCCCAGACTTTGGCAGCAAATATCACCCTGATACCTAAGGAGGGGAAGGACATGGAGCGGTGTGAAAGCTATCGCCCTATTTCGTTACGTAATTGTGACCTCAAACTATTCGCCAAAAAATTCTAGCATCCCGACTGCTATCGTATTTCCCCGACCTTATTCACTCTGATCAGGCTGGTTTTGTCCCGGGTCGTGAGGCTCGGGATAATACCATCAGGACCTTGACGTTGACACATAGGGCCAAGCGTACCAAGGAGGGGTTATTGTTACTCTCCATCGACGCCGAAAAGGCTTTTGATAGGGTGCATTGGGACTTTTTATTTGCCACGTTATCCCATCTCGGCCTTGGTCCACACTTTTGTGCTTGGACTCGTGCCTTTTTATGTTAATCCCACGGCCCGTATCTGTGTATACGGCATGTACACTGCCCCATTTCGAATTCGTAACGGGACTCGACAGGGCTGCCCACTTTCACCTCTTTTGTTTACGTTAGCATTGGAACCATTTTTAAATGCCGTACGGATCTCACCTGACATACAGGGTATGAAAATAGGCCCCACTGAACATAAGATCGCGGCCTACGCCGATGACATATTATTTTACGTTTCTTGCCCTGAGACCACTCTTCCTAATATTTTACGTGCCTTCCACTTTTATGGGCAATTGTTGAAATTGAAAATGTATTTTTCGAAAATCACACATTCTTAATGTATCAATAACTCCACACCGAGCGCGCTCCCTTATGCCTCATTTCCCATTTCAGTGGGCCCCCACACATATTAAGAACCTTGGAATCTGGATTACTCCATCCCCCAATCATATGTTTAAAGATAACTTCTTACCCATTTTAGACACATTCGCCAAAGATTTAAAACAATGGGACTATCCACATATATTTTATGGTTGGGTCGAGTTCAAGTACTCAAGATGAATCTTCTCCCACGCCTACTGTACCTTTTCCAAACGATCCCCACTCGCATCCCCAACGCATACTTTCGCTCCCTTCACTCCCTGACTACTAACTACACATGGTGCTCGCCCAAGACAATGGTACTCCTGCTTGACTGTACCTAAACTGGAGGGGGGGTGGGTCTAGCAGTTCCGGATTTCTCCCTTTAGTATAAGACCTGCCATCTAGTGAGGGTGGCAGTATGGGTCCCACCAATTCCTGGGGAGAAATTGAGGAGGTAGAGGTGGGAATTAAGATCTTAGCGCTAGCATGGCTACCTCGACATCTTGTTAGTCGCTTAGTACGATCACTGTTTTATACCTCTACTCCTTGCAGATCTGGCACAGACTACGGCAACCTCTAGGACTTTCCTCTGACTCTTCACCCCTTACTCCGTTAATCCATCACCCTGATTTCACTCCCGGACAGCACACAAGGGTATACCGCGATTTGATACACCATCCGGTGCCACGTGTCTTCCATATCTTCCCGGGTGGCCGATTTGTTGCCTTGGGAGACTTGATGGGCGAAGTGGCTATATCTCTTGCACATCACCTCCTATATCAACAGACATTAAGCTTTATCAGATCTATTCCGCAACAATCACACTTGAAACGCCCACTCACTGAATTTGAAGCCCTATGCAATCACCAAGGCCCTTTTTCACATGGAGTATCCCACCTTTACTCCCTCCTCTTACATGCCTCTAAAATCCAACCTCCAAACTTTATGGAGAGGTGGGAGACGGAGTTGGGTATCAATTTGTCTGAGGAACAATGGAGCCGTATATCTGATCTCGCTCACCACTGCTCCATTTCCACTAGAGCTCAAGAGTCAGCTTACAAACTCCTTTTGATGTGGTATAGGACGCCCCAAGTTCTTCACCAGATCTATCCAGGGGTTTTGGATGCATGCATGCTGGGATTGTCCCCTAATTCAACCTTATTTGACCAAGATTAGGGTTTTTATTGAAAACCCCCCAGATTTCCTACCTGCCCCAATGGTGTTACATCATGTCCCGTATTCTATATCCGCATATAAAAATTCTATTGGCTTACGAATTCTCAACACCGCTAAAAGTCTGATTCCACTGTTCTGGTGCAGTACTTCCAGCCCCCCTTTGGAACTATGGCTAACCAAAATGGAGGATCTTCATTCTATTGAACACCTATATTTTTCAGTCAACCACATGCTCCCTAAATATACAGCTATATGGTCCAGATGGTTTCTCCTTTCCTCGAGCCCAGAATTCCGTACTTTGCTTACCAGCACACCCACACCCCTCTAAGTAGGATAGGCCTCTATTACTTGTTACTTACCTCCTATCATTTGGTATGCTTTTGATTTGAGTATGTTACGGCTGTCGACGATTATACAGGTTTACCTATAAGTCGTCTTTAACCACTTCGATGCTGAGGACGCGCTCAGCGCGTCCTCAGCATTCCCGCTGGTATGCGGAGGACGCGCTGAGCGCGTCCTCCCATTGGGGTCAGCGTTCGGCCGAGTTCCGGCCGATCGCTGGCCCCCCCGGTGCGGGCTGACATCCTGGATGTCAGCCGCGCATCCGGGACCACAGCCGCCCGAATTAGGTGTCATCGCGGCAGCGCGATGACACCTAATTCAGGCGCCCCCCCCGCATGTGCGGAGGAGGCGCCTGAAAGGGAGGGGGGGAGGTCCTTCGGACCTCTCTCCCTCCCGATCGGCGGCTCTGCGGGGGTTAACCCAGGCATAATTTGGAAGGGCACAGCCTGCCCTTCCAAATGATGCCTGGCATTAACCCCTGGGGAGCTGGATCGCGAATCGGCGCTGAAAAGCGCCGATTCGCGATCCTTTCCCGGAGCTGGCCGACATCTTGGATGTCGGCCAAGCCTCCGGGAACTCCCCCTGATGACTGGCGTCATCGTGCGTAGCACGATGACGCCAGTCCTGGACTTAACCCTTAACTGCCACCAACGGTGGAGATAGGGAGTTCATTGGAACTCCCTATCTCCCGATCCGTGGCAGTTAGGGGTTAAATTTTGGTATGGTTGGATCGGCCAGAGCATGGCCGTTCCAACGATACCAAACATGAAAGTGAAAAATTTTGTAAAAAAATAAAATAAAAAATAAAAAATTATATAAAAAAAAAAAAAACACTTTTTTTTTTTTTGGTTTGTTAATGCAGCAATATTGTTCCCATTTCAATTATAATGTGAACAATGATGCTGCACTAACGACTTTTGTATGCGGTGCGTTTGTTAAAAATCGCGTAATTTTCCCCCAAAAAAAATGTAACGAGACCCCATCTCTAATTTTTTTAACAAGCGCACCCCATACAAAATATAACCGCAATTGCTCGCATGTTAAAATGTGAAAAAAAAACACTTTACACATTGTAAATTATTGAAAATACATATTTTATTGCATTTTTTGTTATAATATACAGACATGACATAACGTATACATATAATAATGACATATTATGAATCTACCGAGTCTGACGGAGAGAACGATATATAATATGTCTGGGTCATATACTAAAATAAGCCTTCAAAACACGTTTAAACATGATGAGCAAAACCGGTAAAAATGACCTCAGCACAGGGGCGGGAAAAGCCTCAGCAGCGAAAGGGTTAATGTTTCTACTGCCTCCTCCAAGTAACTCTCTCTCTACTAGGGATGGGCTGAACACCCCCGTGTTCGCATTCAAACATCTGAAAAAGTTCGAATTCTAATGCGAACACGATTCGAACGCAATGCAAGTCAATGGGGCTCGAACGTTCGAAAATTAAAGGTGCCCTCAAAGAGGGCATATATGCAAGATGTTGGCCATAAAAGGTGTATGGGGGTCCGGGTAGTGCCCTGGGGGACAGGAAACAATGAAAAAAAAGTTTAGAAAAAAAAAAAGACATTTCTAACCCTTTCACTGCTGAGTGTTGAGCCATTTCACCGCTGTGCGCTGAGCTCATTTTTACCACTTTAGCTCATGTTTAAATGCGATTTGAAGCCATGGGAAATGTTTGAGCAACAACGAGTGGGAAAAATTACGATCTTAACGCCAACGATAACGCTCACTTGCATGAGCAGTAACGTTTGCTGCGGTGTTCACCGCATATTTGTAACGATTACCCAGGACAGATCTGGTAGGATCCCTGGTAACAGACCTCTAACCCTCTGATCCTTAGGATGATCGGGACCACTAAACCTAACCTCTAGCAGCCACACAGGCCAGGGAGACCGCACCAACAATATACACCACAGACTGAGATCAATATAAGTTTGTACTGCGCTATAGTGTCTGGCAGGATGGTAGCGCACCAGCAGTAACAAGCAGCGGAATATACCAGACAGGGGCACAGAGCGAGAGTAGTTGTTATAACAAAACCTAGTCAGCAACGTTTAGGCACTTGTACTGCGCTACTATATGTGGCAGGATCTGTAGCACACACCAACAGTAACAAGCTGCAGATATACCAGACAGGAGCACAGAGCGAGAGTAGTCGTTATAACAAAACCGGGTCAACAACGTTTAGGCACTAGTACTGCGCTACTGTATATGGGGAGAATCGGCGCACACCAGAAGCAACAGGAGGCAAACAGAACAGGCAGGGAGTACACAGAGAGAATAGTCAAATGGCAGGCAAAGTCGGCAACAGATCGGGTCCTCAGAACAAGCAGGGCCAGTAGCAAGTATACAAACTGATTCGGTAAGCTAGCAATGCGGGAATGAAACTCTACGGCAAGGCAAGGTGTACAGCGTGCGCTCCTGATTTAAAGGTCCCGGAATCTGCATCAGCACGCCGCGCCTTGCCCCCTGATCACTCACAGCTGCGCCGGGTGCTGCCGGAGCTCCTGGCATTCGGCCAGCTGGCGGCACCATGTGTCCGGGGCCCCCCAAAAGCCACCCGGGGCCCTGGATGTCACAATATTACAATCCAAATGCAAACAGGTTAAGTAACCAAATTTGTAAGAAGAATTAATGCAGCATATGAATCCTCACACTGCTGCACATTTTGCATCGGTCCTTCTACACTAATAGCGTATCTTCTCAGAAGCTGCACACAGCACGCCGGTGTATGCAGCTTCTAACAGCGTGGGACACGGGAGGCTGCGCTTGTTGGTGGATCCAGGATTTAGGGGAGTATTAGAAAGAAAAAAAGTGTTTCATTTTATGTTCCCAGGGACATTTAAAAATGTCCTCGGATTTTATTTTTTTAAAATGTGTCGCCTTATCTTAGCCTGGCAGTCAGTAGAGGCTCCCTGGATCCTGGATGTGGGGGGGGGGGGGGTGTCTGCCGTGGCCGCAGGTGCAGTGGCTCCCTCCCTGCACCGCCTCTCTGCCACATGCACCCAGCCAGCCAGCTCACACAGTCGCAGTTCTGTCATCCGGCTGCCGCATGCTCCTCAAGGAGTCCTTGGGAGGCCCCGGCAGGCAGCCCTCTACAGTGCCAGATTAGAGGGCCGTGTCTGCCTGATGTTTTAGCAACAAGAATGTTTTATGCCATAGGCTTCAATGTTAAAAATATTCCCGTTTTAATTCATATCTAATAAACCATTGCTTATAATTTTCTGCAGTAAAGTCTCTTTATTTTTAGATTTTTTTTAAGCATTTTTTAAAAACAAATTCAATTTTTTTTTCGAACATCGCAAAAAGTTTGTTCACCGAACTGTCGAACGGCCAATGTTCGATTCGAACTTCGAACAGATTCGAACCGGCAGCCCATCCCTACAACCCATCTCCCTCTCTTTATACCTTCTTTTCAATTTCCCCATCACATTTTGCTTTACTGATATGAATAATTTGTTGTTGATAAAGTTGTGTTTGCACTTTTCGTATTTGCGATTGGCCATTGTATTGACCTGATTAAAATTTCATATAAACATATATTCACGAAAAAAAGACACGAGAATTATATTAACATTTGTTTACTGTTCTATTAGCAGTATATGGACATTTCAATAGCCAAACATACACAAAAAATATAAAGACATTGTCATGCTTCCAGCCTGGAGAACCATGGAATTCCCCGGAATCCCCTTGTTGTTAGTAATCTAGGCTGGATCTTACTCTTTATATCTATAGGTATCCCAGGAGCGTACTAATGTAGCGTCTAATAATGTGACCATATATTATATGAAAAACCCCTTCTCTCATATAATTAATAATAGTAAGTAAAAAAAAAAAGTGTGCTATGCAAATGAATAGGAGAAAAATATACTTATATTTTGACGTGAATATTCTTGACCTCCACGTTCGCTCCTTCTATATTGGAGCTGTAGGTGCGCCAAATTTCTCAGATCTTTACAGCCTTATTAAAGCACAATGAGCCCAAATTAAAATTAAGGATTTATTGTATTCTATAAAATAGTATCATAAGGGCCCATGGGCCAACCTCCCACTTATATACAGGGGATACGCGTTTCGCCGATCGCTATGTTGGCTTCCTCAGTCCCAAAAATCATGTGTGTGCTTTTCCTAAGGCTGATTTTATACTGTTTTCTTTAATTACAGTCTCCTCCTCACAGTCAGCTGTGTTTCAACATAGCGTCCGATGGTTTCCTTCACTTCCTCCGGAGTCCCAAGATGGCGTCCGGGTAACTTCCGGTCCGGTGACTTACGGGTTTCGTTCCAATTAGATGTTCTCTCCATATTTCCCGAGCGGTATCTCGTCCTTTTAGTTCCGTTCTCGTTTCAGTCCTCCCTACAGCATCCTAATATGGTGTATGACGGCTTCTTTGGTCCCACTTCTGGTGTTCCAAGATGGCGCAGCTGTGTGAAGTTGGCACCCCATGTTCGTAAAACGTGTATAAAAATATACCATTCGTTTGTGCTACGTTTGTGCTGGTTTGTGCTGCAAAAATGAACGTTTGTGCTGGTTCGCTTCTAAAGTTATTGCACATTCAATTTTAGATTATGTGAACTCAAGCCCCGCCCACTTTGCACCCCATGTTACTGTATTTAAAAAACAAATATACCATTCGTTTGTGCTACGTTTGTGCTGGTTTGTGCTGCAAAAATGAACGTCTGTGCTGGTTCGCTTCTAAAGTTATTGCACATTCAATTTTAGATTATGTGAACTCAAGCCCCGCCCACTTTGCACCCCATGTTACTGTATTTAAAAAACAAATATACCATTCGTTTGTGCTACGTTTGTGCTGGTTTGTGCTGCAAAAATGAACGTCTGTGCTGGTTCGCTTCTAAAGTTATTGCACATTCAATTTTAGATTATGTGAACTCAAGCCCCGCCACTTTGCACCCCATGTTACTGTATTTAAAAAACAAATATACCATTCGTTTGTGCTACGTTTGTGCTGGTTTGTGCTGCAAAAATGAACGTTTGTGCTGGTTCGCTTCTAAAGTTATTGCACATTCAATTTTAGATTATGTGAACTCAAGCCCCGCCCACTTTGCACCCCATGTTACTGTATTTAAAAACAAATATACCATTCGTTTGTGCTACGTTTGTGCTGGTTTGTGCTGCAAAAATGAACGTTTGTGCTGGTTCGCTTCTAAAGTTATTGCACATTCAATTTTAGATTATGTGAACTCAAGCCCCGCCCACTTTGCACCCCATGTTACTGTATTTAAAAACAAATATACCATTCGTTTGTGCTACGTTTGTGCTGGTTTGTGCTGCAAAAATGAACGTCTGTGCTGGTTCGCTTCTAAAGTTATTGCACATTCAATTTTAGATTATGTGAACTCAAGCCCCGCCCACTTTGCACCCCATGTTACTGTATTTAAAAAGGGCTATCACCTCACCCCATAGTCGTATCAGCTCACCCCATAGTGCTATCAGCTCACCCCATAGGCTCACCCCATAGTGCTATCAGCTCACCCCATAGTGCTATCAGCTCACCCCATAGTGCTATCAGCTCACCCCATAGTGCTATCAGCTCACCCCATAGTGCTATCAGCTCACCCCATAGGCTCACCCCATAGTGCTATCAGCTCACCCCATAGTGCTATCAGCTCACTCCATAGGCTCACCCCATAGTGCTATCAGCTCACCCCATAGTGCTATCAGCTCACCCCATAGGCTCACCCCATAGTGCTATCAGCTCACCCCATAGTCCCCTCTGCACCTTTCATGCTCCATCTTCCCATATTCAGCTATTTACCCTCAACTTAGTGTCACCCCTCTCCTCTTAGATTGTAAGCTCTCGAGCAGGATCCTCTTGCCAATGTTCTGTATGTCCAACCTGTATGTATGTTTGTCGTTGTCACCCATTGTACAGCGCTGCGGAACCTGTTGGTGCTTTATAAATACGAGTAACTGTAATATCCCCTAAACCAAACCCTCACAAAACTTTGTTTATGTAGCACAAATCATCACAAATGAATGGTCTAATTATTTTTTCAATTTAATAACAATGGGTGCAAAGTGGGCGGGGTTTCATCAAATATAATGCGCAATTCTTCTGAAACGGAAGCGGCACAAACGTTCATTTTTGCAGCACAAACCAGCACAAACGTAGCACAAACGAATGGTATATTTGTTTTTTAAATACAGTAACATGGGGTGCAAAGTGGGCGGGGCTTGAGTTCACATAATCTAAAATTGAATGTGCAATAACTTTAGAAGCGAACCAGCACAAACGTTCATTTTTGCAGCACAAACCAGCACAAACGTAGCACAAACGAATGGTATATTTGTTTTTTAAATACAGTAACATGGGGTGCAAAGTGGGCGGGGCTTGAGTTCACATAATCTAAAATTGAATGTGCAATAACTTTAGAAGCGAACCAGCACAAACGTTCATTTTTGCAGCACAAACCAGCACAAACGTAGCACAAACGAATGGTATATTAGTTTTTTAAATACAGTAACATGGGGTGCAAAGTGGGCGGGGCTTGAGTTCACATAATCTAAAATTGAATGTGCAATAACTTTAGAAGCGAACCAGCACAAACGTTCATTTTTGCAGCACAAACCAGCACAAACGTAGCACAAACGAATGGTATATTTTTATACACGTTTTACGAACATGGGGTGCCAACTTCACACAGCTAGATGGCGCCCGTGCTAAAAATTTTTTTTATAAGTTCTACCTGACATCTTCTCTTATTTTCCTAAAAGAGAGTTACATACACTATATTGCCAAAAGTATTCGCTCACCTGCCTTGACTCACATATGAACTTAAGTGACATCCCATTCCTAATCCATAGGGTTCAATATGACTTCGGTCCACCCTTTGCTGCTATAACAGCTTCAACTCTTCTGGGAAGGCTGTCCACAAGGTTTAGGAGTGTGTTTAAGGGAATTTTTGACCATTCTTCATGAAGCGCATTTGTGAGGTCACACACTGATGTTGGACGAGAAGGCCTGGCTCTCAGTCTCTGCTCTAATTCATCCCAAAGGTGTTCTATCGGGTTGAGGTCAGGACTCTGGTGTGGATGAACCTGACTGGCCTGCAAATACTCTATCATCCATGTCTTTATCGGCCTTGCTTTGTGCTCTGATGCACAGTCATGTTGGAAGAGGAAGGGGCCAGCTCCAAACTGTTCCCACAAAGTTGGGAGCATGGAATTGTCCAAAATGTCTTGGTATGCTGAAGCATTCAGAGTTCCTTTCACTGGAACTAAGGGTACAAGCCCAGCTCCTGAAAAACAACCCCACACCATAATCCCCCCCCCTCCAAACTTTACACTTGGCACAATGCTGGCAGACAAGTACCGTTCTCCTGGCAACCGCCAAACCCAGACTCGTCCATCAGATTGTCAGATGGAGAAGCGCGACTCGTCACTCCAGAGAACGCGTCTCCACTGCACTAGAGTCCAGTGGCGGTGTGCTTTACACCACTGCATCCGACGCTTTGCATTGCACTTGGTGATGTATGGCTTGGATGCAGCTGCTCGGCTATGGAAACCCATTCCATGAAGCTCTCTGTGCACTGTTCTTGAGCTAATCTGAAGGCCACATGAAGTTTGGAGGTCTGTAGCGATTGACTCTGCAGAAAGTTGGCGAGTGGCAACCTCTTCGCACTATGCGCCTCAGCATCTGCTGACCCCGCTCCGTCAGTTTACGTGGCCTACCACTTCGCGGCTGAGTTGCTGTCGTTCCCAAACACTTCCATGTTCTTATAATACAGCTGGCAGTTGACTGTGGAATATTTAGGAGCAAGGAAATTTCATGACTGGATTTGTTGCACAGGTGGCATCCTATCACAGTTCCACGCTAGAATTTACTGAGCTCCTAAGAGCGACCCATTCTTTCACAAATGTTTGTAAAAACAGTCTGCATGCCTAGGTGCTTGATTTTATATACCTGTGGCCATGGAAGTGATTGGAACACCGGATTCTGATTATTTGGATGGGTGAGCGAATACTTTTGGCAATATAGTGTATATTACAATGTTGTTCTCTATAGCCCCTCTCTTCTGCCTATACCCCTTTCCCATTCCTAATGTTTTTCTTTTATTGGGGGGGATACATACAATAAACCTGCTTTCTAATATAAGGATTACTTATTCTAAAAAATGACACCGCTCAAAATCAGAGTTTAATCCATTCAGTTGTAATGTATTAAAATTATAAATGAAACGCATCTCCTCTTGTCCTAGCAGTTTTTCCATATCTCCTCCTCTATCCTGTCTTCTAATTTTCTTTATGCCTACAATCTCTAATCCTTTCGGATCTAGGTTATGCTTCATTTTAAAATGTTGTGATACACAGTTTTTTTCGTAACCCTTCCTTATGTTCCGGAGATGTTCTTGGACTCTAACATTCAAGGTTCTTGATGTGCTTCCTATGTATCTCATACCACAGGGGCAGGTCAAAAGATATATCACATTGTCAGAAAAGCAGGTAATCACTTCTTGTATTCTATAAGTGTTTCCTTCCGATTTCATTTCAGACACTATTCTCATTTCCTGTGGAGCGGCAACTCAAACAGTTGCCGCAACAATGAAAACCATTTTTAATTCCAAAGCTGTTCCTTTGCTTTGATTTCCTTGAGTGTTCGCTTCTGACTATATTAGACTTGATATTCCCCACCCCTCTACATATGACTCTTGGTTTGGGTGGTAACAGATCTTTTAGAATGGGATCTTGGCACAGTATCGGCCAGTATTTGTTTATGATTCTAATACCTTTTCTATTTTTCTTACTGTATGTACATATAAATAGTGGACTTTCATCAAGCTGGTAGTTTTTCATTTTTTCTTTATACAAAAACAATGGTTTTTTTTCATGTACTTTGACCTCATTTTGTATTTTATAGATCCCAAAGCCTCAAGAGAACAGGCTTTGACACATGTGTACCATGTTAAAATGTAACCTTTAATAATACCTTAAAAAAGAATACATGAAAAATCACTTAGTAACCTGCTTTAAAAAACCATAGTATTGCTACTGGAAAAGGTGATATAGAGGATCATTAGGTTATCAATCCCAGTGTATACAATATCACAATGTTAAAGACTTCTGGGCATGTCTTAGTATTATTCACATTGAAATTCTAATGTGAACATTTAATTTGTAAATACACGGATTCTAGAGTGTCTCCTACAATTCGTTTTATCTGCTATTGCGTTCGAATTTGGCTGGAGGAAATCGGATATCAGGTTTGTATTTTCGTGCTGGTCATTATTGTAGCAATTGCCACAATTGTATCATACCCTTTGAACTCTCATAAATGTAGGTTCACAGGTTATTAGAGATACAAGATTTACTTTGTAGCCAGCAAAGTATTTGTCTGTGTCATCCATCCATTTGTAACACAGTCATTGAAGGCGGATACAAGATTCGAGGGTTATTACTTGCAGTTTTCGTTAGTACTACTTAACAATGCAATGATCTTTTCTTTTTGGGTTTATTTCATCATTGTACTGCTGATAGATTGACAGATTAATTTCTCATGGGAGTTAAATTTCCCAATAATCCTCAGTCGCAATACCAATTCAGTATTTCAACAGCAGTGCATTAATTGTCAGGGCAGCACTTCATTCAATAGTCATAGGTACCCATAAGTTAATAGTATTTAATAGTCCCAATACTTGTCCTTGTTACTGCCCATCCATACAAGCACATTTAGAACTAAATGTTAGATACTATGATGCATTAACATTTATATCGTGCTGAGAGGAAAAAGTTATATGTCTCAATAAACCACTTGGCAGCTCAAAAAAGAACCGGCAAATGGCACTGGAGGGGTGGCTACAGAAAAATTAATCTTTATTAGAACGAATATAGACACTCTCAGATACAAGGAAAAATCAATTAAAAAACATAAATATGACAGCAGACAAAGCAGGGTGTACTGGAATTGACGCCAGTGTAAAATGGCTGTGCATAAAAGAGCTGTGGAAAGAGGATTGCAATCAATGTATTAGGCACCATAATAGAATTCCATAATTGCACAAAGGGATTAGCATCAAAAAGCAAACCATAAATCACCTTCACAATCAGCACGCCAACACTGACCCTTAGCTAGTCGAGCTCATGCTCAAAATTTCTGTCCTCACCCTGCAAATGCTGCACACACAACAAATCACGGCTTAAAATCAAGGTTGATACATCAGCTCAGGAAAAAGTTGCCTTCTCCATAAAGTTATTAACAAAACCGCTATAGTCATGTATAGCAACCATAGTTCAGCACTTCAGGAGTGATGAGTTAATGAGTTCAGATGGACACCACTCCATTATAAGGGAAAAATACAAATGCGCAACAGCGACCAAGCTTAACAGCAATGGTCCGACACCTCCAAATCAATATATTTCGTAATTAGAATTGAGGGAACAACATATTAGTTCAATGGAGTGCCCAGCTATCTGCACCCGACGTGCGTTTTGCCCCTCTGGCTCGTCAGGGGTGCTGGAGGCAACTTGTTTGTACCACCTTTAAATACCCAGACTACTTAGACATTCCTCCAATCCGATTTACAAAGCTAGTCATGTGAGTGGTTAGGCCAATCCAGTCCGAGCTTGAGATATCATAGTCAATTAGCTGCCATGTGTGTTTGTTAATTCATTTTATATTGCGGACCTTACGCAGATCCGCTATGGTGGAAACTGTTATCATATCCACTCTATGGGGGAGAAAATTGAAAGACAGGGGAATAACAAATCAGTTACATTGCACCCTGTTGGAATTATCTGTTAATGTTATTTCACATTTGTCCATATGTTCTTTTTTCTTGAAATGATTCCTTCCTAATGTTGACCTCTTTATAAGCGATAGTTAACGTCCTTATTTTTAAACACACTGCTGGCTTTTGAAATAGACAGATTATCCTTTTCTCTGGTACTATTGTAGTCATGTGTATGGCTGTATGTCAGAATGTTTTATTTTACGGTTCATCAATTGTACAGTTATGCACGGATATAATGTATGGCCATGTCGTCAGATGCTGAGATCTGTATATTATACATATCTCAAGTGTAATGATGCTTTGCTATGGTCTGTATGGAGGAAGTCATAAGTACATTGTACAGATGATATCTATTATTTTATAGCGCTAGTATTTCTGGATGTAATATCTTTAAATTATCCATCATAATTTTATTCTGATAGAGTGGGCACGGTCTCAAGTATGAATGAATGGTGTGTAATTAAACTCTTCATTGAGACCCTGAGGATACATTGTTCTCAGAGTGAAGATCCAGCGGGATTCCTTTTGTCTCAGTATTTGATCAAAGTCTCCCTGACTCTGGGTCATCTCGATTTTCTGTATTATTTGAAAAGAAAGGCAAGAAGGATCAGAATTGTGATGCATTGCAACATGCCTTGCAATGGGAGTATCTTGATTATTTTTGACATTATTTATATGTTGGAGCATTCTTCTCCGAAATTGTTGGTAGATCTTCCCGACATATTGCTTGCCACATACACAAGATAGTAAATCTATCACTTTGGTAGTGCTGCAATTAACAAAATCTTTAAACTCATATTTTTTGTTTTATATCTTTGTGGACCTTCAGCAGGCAATAGAAGGTTGGAATATTCGGCAGTAAATACTCCATTGTATTCTTTAAGATGAGATTTTCACTCACTGCTTGCTGTAGAATTTCTTTAAGTTGTTGGAGAAAAATACTCGTTGGGTTTGACTCTAATAGGCGGTAGCCCTCACTGTCAAGTAGATGTTCCATACACATTTTTTTGTAAAGATCGCAATGCATTAGGACCATGTTTCCCCCCTTGTCAGAAGGTTTTATGATGATGTCCTCTTTTTGTTTTAATTCTTTAAGAGCTTTATTTTCTGTACGCGTCAAATTGGCGTCACCTTTTAAGGTTTCATTTTTGATTGATAATATTTCTTTAGTGACCAATTCGACAAATAAATCAACACTGGAACAATCATGTAGCATCGTGCTACAGACTAGGTAAGTGATTTGAAGATGGCTTTTATTTTGTATATAAATATGAGTGCACTGTATACTGTCCGCTACCTTTATAAAGGCTCTGGAGAGAGCCGAAACATCAAGAGAAGCTTATGGGCAGTATTTTAAAATTATTCAATAAAACGTTGTTTTTTACTTTTAACCCAAGACCCTGAGTGCGTCCATGCAGTTTACACTGGTGTTCCTAATATATATATATACACACACACTGGTCTGATGTCTGAAATCAGTGTGTGTGTGTAATGTACTATATACTGTAATTCACATATATAGCCTACTGCTGGCTTAATGATCATTTGCACCGTCGCTCCAATTGCCTAATTGTATTTTTCAAGTATTCATACATTCATGGTATCCTCTAATTGTCTGAGAGGCTCGCTGGTACATTGTTCTAATGTAGGCAGGGGATTCAAGGCAATGATCAACAGGTGAGCAGAACACCAATTAACCCCTGGGTAGCTGCCCAGGAATTGGCTGCCACAGAGACACAAGGGGAAAAAACACAATTACAAATACAAAGGGCAGGGAGACAGGGTTGCCAGCATGGAACATAACAAATTTACTGGAATGGCAGGGGAGGCTCTGCCTCCCCTTACTGCACGTTCCTGATGTACAGTCTATCACCCTCTCTAGCCCCCTCTTCTACCCTTCCCAGTGCAGCCACGGTTACCTGCCTGTGTACAGATCCAGCATGTGCAGGATGTCAGGGCAGCACCTCCTGGGCTTGGCTTCTCTCCTCACATCCACAGGCCCGTGCTTGGGATGGTGTGTGTGAGGAAGGGGTGGGGCATGTGCTGGAGACTCCCCAGACTCCGAGCCAATGGAAGCCAGGGGCAGCCATGATGGTCAGAGGGCTGCTCCCCCTCCTCTCCCTGCCCCCCATGGGCAGCACATGGAGGGGGCTGGACTTGTGCCGGCTGGGGGCAGGGTTTCTTCTCTGCCCAGCGCTGATCTCTCCCCAGAGAGACGGCGCTAAAAGCAGGTACACATCAAAGCTGGCCCTGGGTGAAGTCATCCCCCAAGAAGATGTGACCCGGTGCGGCCCGCCTTCCCGCCCCCACCTTGTGACACCACTGCATATGAGCCTATACCACAACAGGCACCTCAGTTGTAATCTTCAACATAAAAAGAGGGCAGCATCACAATTTATCTGGCCAAATACGCAGAAACCTAGAGCCGAGACAATCATGGCTCTATATAAAATGTGAGTGGTTTACTTGGAACTACAATAACAAGACCACTCTGTTAAGATAGCTCTACACTATGGCCATTTGAGAAAAATTAAGGAAACAGCGGACACGCTTTCACATTAACAATGTAAGTACTTTTACTCCTTATTTTTCACCAATAACACGTAATCACCTCGCGCAATTGCATGTGCGTTTTACATCACTGCTATGTTTTAACTTCTATTTATTTTACTTGTTTTTGATTTGTTTTTATTTCACTATAGTTGTATATTTTGCACTGTTTTATTCAGTTATTATTACTAGTACCAAATGCATTGCGCACTTTATTCACTGTATCACGATATGGATATTTTATAGCACCAGAGGAACATCCTTCACTTTTATTGCTATATTTCTTGTGTAATGTTAGCTTTTTTTTTTTTTTTTTTTTTTTTACACACTATTAGTCCCTTTCAGGCAGAATACGACAAAAAGTTTTTACTAACTGTTTTTTATACACACATTAACATATAGCGCCCTATTGTATACACATATACACTATTATAAATGGAGAGAGAGACTGGCAGCGTGTAAGGCTATGGAGCAGAAAACCAAACCCGGTTTTCATTTTGTTAGTATTCCCAAAACAAGGGAGGGATGGACCTTCATTTTTGAATTAGAACTCGGATGAGCCAGGTTTTATTTTCGGTTTCAATTGTAAAAGCTTCTTCAATAAACTATGCAATTGATAGACAGACTGTGATGTGATTGCCCTTGAGGACAATTGTGCTCTGTGAATGTGCTGGATCAGAGGCTAGAAGCCCAAAAGGCAAGAATGCTGCTGGTTGAATTGCAGACAGGCTGGAGGTGAAGACATCACACAGCTGGGCAGGAATTACAGCAGAAATAAACAGGACACCGTATAGACCTGAAGGAAAGTTAAAGGGAGAGCCAAAAAACGGATAGCAAGCAGCACACATAAGGAACCCCTAATCTAAAGACCGGTCCTCCACATGGCCGGATCTATTTTAAGGATAGAAAATAGCACTGCTGGGTGAAGCATAAATATACAGGACAAATTTGCAAATCGGTGCATGGGGAAAAAAAGGGTAAAATACAGAGACAAGATCAGAGAGCAAAAGTCAGGTTCGGTACATGGAGGAAATAACACAGGGTAGACCGCAGAATAGTCTAATAGGGTAGCCAAAGTCGGCATATCGAGTAAACAGAGTAGCAAAGGTAAACCACACAGGAGCAGAAGGGTAAAATCAGTAAAAGAATACACAAACTAAGATACAAGGGAAATACAACAAGGATAACTAAAATGAACAAACGGCGAAGGAGAAGGCAAAGGGAGTGACAAACAGGAAACCAAAAAAACAGAACAAATATACAACAGGAAAATTTGAGGTGTATACTGGCAGCAGGAACAGGCAAAATAACATTAAGAAGACTCTATGGTAGAGCACTGCAAGATAGGAGAGACCCCCTTAAATAGGGAGTACGTCAGTGCTCTATGGGTCAGGTGTCAATCTACAGGGAAATCTTGAAGCGGAAAGTAAGAGGGATGGACTAGACAAGGGTAAGATCCATCCAAAAGAAGATCGGTGTGGTTTTACAGGCGCCTTATTTTACAGAGACCCCTATCACAGGGTTTAGGCAATCCACCCTCAATGTGGGGTTGCCACAATGAATGCTTTATATCTATAGGTATCCCGGGAGCGCAGTAATGTAGCGTCTAATAATGTGACCATATATTCTATGCAAAACCCCTTCTCTCATATAATTAATATATCTACAGGAGTAAGTAAAAATCAAACAGTGTGCTATGCAAATGAATAGGAGAAAAATATACTTATATTTGAAGTGGTTCTCTCTGTTGTGAATATTCTTGACCTCCACGTTCGCTCCTTCTATATTGGAGCTGCAAGTGCGCCAAATTTCTCAGATCTTTACAGCCTTATTAAAGCACAATGAGCCCAAATTAAAATTAAGGATTTATTGTATTCTTAAAACAACATATAAAAGATATAAAATAGTATCATAAGGGCCCATGGGCCAACTTCCCACTTATATACAGGGGATACCTGTGGCAAAAATGCCGGAATGCATGCACAAAACAAACAAAAATGGCTAAATGCCAGTACTTCAATGAAAATTTAAACAATAACATATCAAACCCCAGAAATTTTTGGAAAATCATAAGTAACATACAAGCACCTCCTGTCCACTCCCAACCGGCTGCTGTCAAAGTAAACAACCAAACTGTACAACACCCCCTAGATGTAGCAAATGCTTTTAATAATTATTTTGTTGGATGCGCCACCACCCTGATTGCTAAGCTAGGAAATGACACGCAATCAGAAAGGCCGCACACAGGTCAGGCCCCACCAACAGTGCAAAGACCCTGTAACGCAGAGAAATTCAGTTTTAGACCAGTGCCTGTCAGTGCCATCACTAAACTTCTCTGTAACCAAAAAATGAAATACCAGTCTGGACCTGATCAAATCCCAGCAATGCTGCTGAAAATCAGTGCGCCAGCAATTGCAAAACCTGTCGCAACCCTAATCAATGAATCACTGGCGACTGGATACATACCCAAACTTTGGAAGACTGCAAGGGTGGTACCTATCCATAAAAGTGGAGACAATACTTTGGTATCCAACTACCTCACAATATCCCTGCTCCCTGTAATGTCAAAAATTCTGGAAAAATGTGTCTACACTGAATTACGTGATTATTATCAGTATCAGAACTATTTAACCCCGGATCAAACAGGCTTTCGTCCAAATCATTCAACTACAACTGCCCTTCTAAAAGTTTGTAATGATATACAAGCAGGCATGGAACAAGGAAACCTAACTGGAGCCATCTTCCTTGATTTTGCCAAGGCTTTTGACACAGTAGACCATGGCATCCTATTACAAAAACTTTGGTATTGGTGATAGCACGTTAACCTGGTTCTAATCATATGTGTCTGATAGGTCACAATTTGTGTCCATTTCTGACAGCACTTCCCTTCCCCTCCCAGTCACGTGTGGTGTACCCCAAGGCTCGATACTCGGCTCCCTGCTATTCACTATATTCATAAACGATCTGCCCATTGTCTGCAAAGCCTCAGCTGTACACATGTACGCAGACGACACTGTAATCTATACCAGCAAACCAAATCTCCCACAGCTGGAGGCAGTGCTGCAAGAACAATTCATAGGGGTAGAAAAGTGGATCGCAGATAACAAACTTTTTCTAAATACTGACAAAACTGTTACAATGCTCTTTGGAACCGCACCTAAACTACACAAATTGCAAACACCCCATCTATGTGTCAGGACAAATTCAAATAGCACGCTGACCACAGTCCCTTCTCTCAAATATCTATATCAAATATGTGGTTAGACCCAAATCTATCTTTTGCCCCCCACATCGAAAAACTCTCATCTAAACTCTACCCCAAACTAGGTGCCCTGTACAGAAACAAATCCTGCCTGAGCCCCGCGGTAAGAAAGCAGATTGTACAACAAATGCTTATGCCAGCCATTGAATACGGAGATGTAGTGTATGCAGCTGCCCCTCAAACACACCTCCAGAAACTTACTACATTGTATAACTCATTCTGTCACTTTGTGCTACAATGTAACTACATGACCCACCATTGTGACATGTTAAAATAACTAAACTGGCCATCGCTGGAATCTAGACGCACCCTTCACCTTTCCAACCTGGTGTTTAAGAGCTTTTCTGGGAAGCTACCACCCTACCTGAATATGCTGCTTCCCCCGGCAGTTCCCTCATCCTATAACGATCAGATCCAGGACCAGCACCTTACTTGCAATACCACAATACAAAAAGAAAGTGGCTCGATCCTCCTTTTCCTACAGAGCACCGCAAATATGGAATAACCTCCCAGACACCGTCAAATTTTCCCCCAGTCTAAAGTCCCTTAAGACTACCCTATTAACATACCTCAATACGAAATGCACCTGTAAACATGTAACATAATGACTTTATTTCCTACATATTTATTTTTTCTGTTAATCTGTATATTTGGTCTTGTGTTAATATCTTGCATTTTACTATTTTGTATTTCTGTAACCACTCAATGTTCTTGAACCCAGGACATACTTGAAAACGAGAGCAATCTCAATGTATCCTTCCTGGTAAAATCCTTTTATAAATAAATAAAATATGCGTTTTGCTGAACGCTATGTTGGCTTCCTCAGTCCCATTCCTTATGTTTCCCATTCCTAATGTTTTACCTACCTAGGTGGTTAGAGGGAGTTCCCAGAAGCCAGTTCCTACGTATACGAAGGAACTGTACAGAGATACGTATGTGGAATAGTCATCTAAGTTAAATCATGCGTTTAAAGAAAAAGGATATAAAGAGGTAGATCTGAACAAAATACAAAATATACCACATTTACACACGCTAATTGATCTATTAGACGAACAAGATCCAAGGGGCTACACTAGAAGGAAGACAACAATTAAAAAAAAAAAACCTGCGATTCATGTTTTGTGTGTGAATTTGTACCACCAGAGGGTGGCCTTTTAGAGATTGTTTTATATGCGGTATAATAAAAGTTAAATTTTATTCACAAATAGTGATAACTAGTGACAATTGTGACCATGAATGTTTTTTGGAATCGGTGTGATTTTTTTGGGTTTCCCCCCTGCTACTTTGACAATGTGGTCTGTTTATCTACATCCTTGGTAGTTTCACAATAAACATATTAATTTACGGTGTTTGGATCATATATAAAGTATTTATAATTTGGTGATTAACAATGGATATCTGTATATCCAAAAAATGTATAGATGAAGAATCACCCTCCAAAGAGAATTTGATGGGAGTGTTAAGAAAATGTAATTGCTTACAAATGATTTCTAAATGATTGTGGTTACCCCTCCTTAATATGAACACATCATCCACAAATCTAGCGTAGAAAATGATTTGGTTAGTGTAAGGAGTAAGAATATGCTCTAACTCGTAGCGATAAATGAAAGCGTTGGCATATCCTGGTGCCATGGCCGCACCCATGGAAGTGCCAGAGGTTTGTTCTTCTCGAAGCAAAAATAATTACATTCTAATGTGATCCTTAATAACTCCATGAGGAAATGGATAGGTGGACCATCATAACAAGTGGAGTCTATTAAGACTTGTGTCACAGCTTCAATACAGGCTTGATGAGGTATCACAGTATACAATCTCTTAACAACGAAGGTGGCCAATGTCAATTCATCTTGTGGTAAAACCACATTTTTGAGCCTTGCTAGGAAGTCTTGTGTGTCCTTAAGGCATGTGGGTAAAGCCAGCACAGGATTCTTACAATGAGAGTCAAGGAATTTCCCCAAAGGCTATAATATACTACCCCTGGCAGATACAATAGGTCTCCCTGGGGGGGGGGATGTAAGTGGGTGAGCAATGATGCTGCACTAATTCACCTTCTGATTTCCCATGCCTCCAGTTAGTGTGGAGGAGATGCCAAATGCATTGTTTCATCAAAAAATTAAACCACCACACTGCAACGAGGAGTGACTGGGTCCTTTGGGACCCTGCATCTCCTATTTTTACACTGCACAAGGTCAAGTGAGTCAATGCAGTCTGGTTTTTCCAACAATACCAAATATGACCAATTAATGTGTAAAAACGGAATAAAACTTAAACGCAAAATGTATTTATTTTTTTCTCTATTCTAAGGCAGTGGCATTATTTGCTTTTACTTGTAAAGCAAACATTGCCACTGCACTAACTCACCTTCTCATTTCCCACACCAGGACCAAATGTGGAGATGATGGTGCAATACATTATTACGCTTTGGTTCATCTAAAACACAAACCAACTTTTGACCCTGGTATCACCATTCTTTACGATGCACAAGGTCAAGTTAGGTGCCATTGGACAGGTCAGAGTCTGACCGTTCAAATGATATCAAACATGACCATGTAAAATGTAAATAAGAAAAAGAAAAGAAAAACAAGAAAAACTAAAGATTTTGTTGCAGACAGAATACAAGTGAAAATATACTGTAGTTTTGGTTAAAATTATGTATTTTATTAGAAAAATGCAGTAACTGGTTCTCATTTCTATTTTCTTGTTTTAATTTCTTTTACAAGAGTATCGCATAGAACATAAACCTAAAAGATCTGGATGGTAGTTTGTGGAAATGTACCAATAATTTAAATCTGAATGGAATTTTTTTTTACATATTTTGTTATAGCATTCTTACGAAATGTGACGTATACACATAATGATATATTTTGATTCTCCTGAGTACTCTGGAAAAAAAGGATATATAATTTTGTGTGGGTCCTATAGTAAAACATGACTTAAAAACAATTTTAAACATAATGAACACAAATGGTCTAAATGAGCTCAACACACACAGAAGTGAAATGGCTCCGTAGCGAAGGGGTTAAGGAATGAGATATTGCTTTTTTCTTTATTACCATTGCAATATCCACCACAACACTGGGTATCGAAGGTAAGCTGTAACTGGTTGATACAGGTTCACTTAAATGGTGCACTCTAAATAATTGTTAAAGTTTCATCAGTTTTTCCACTGTATTCACTTTCTTTTCTTCCCCACTTGTAGAAACAAATTCATGTTGAAATTGGAAGGCTGTAAACTGGAATAATTGAAAATGAGTTATTTATACCAAGGACATTTGTTTTTTCCAGATATCAGGAGTTGGTGAGAAAGTATGGAACACTGGAACCTCTAGCAGAAGTTGACCTTAGGCCACGGTGTCGAGCCAATGTTGACATTCATTTTGCAGAAAAGGTAGAAAAAATAAGTATTCGAGTAGATCAGACAGTTGCTGAATTTAAAAAGCAATTAAAAAATTTGGTGCCGCTATCTGCAAAAAACATGCGAGTTTATTACCTGGATCATGAAGCTCCATTTGGACCAGAGGAGATGAAGTTTAGTACACGAGCCTTACATTCATACAATGTGCGTGATGGAAACAAATTTTATATAGAACCCAAACTTAAATGACCTTGCCTATCCTCCAGTAGACTCATAAATAGGTGAATATTGCAAATTTATTTTAATTCTCGCCCTAACCCCAATATTAGCAATCAGCACTTTGAGGTGTTAAAGTTATCTCCCAAGCTACATCATCCAGACATGGGCCTGGCTTTGCATTCTGCTAATTTGTAAACAGTCAGAATTGTCATTACTAGTTGTATTATGCATTTGTAATATACAAGGAATAGCCAATACTGCAGCTACTTTAGTATATTTGGTTCTGTTATTAACTGCACCCACTGATTTTAAAGGCAAATTGAATCTGCTAGGAATATTGGGAACTGGGTAATTTTCTTTATATGTAAACTATCAAATATAAATTTTAAAGTGTATATTTTATCTTACATGTTAAAGCTCCCGTAATATTTGTTGATCACTGTAAAGCTGATTCTCTGTAACTGTATTGTTTCTCCCATGTTCATATTGCAAAATGTGTAGCTGCTTTTTAAATACCTGCAAAAGTTTAAATTAAATCCTGTTATGGTTTCTCTGGATTTACATGTTCATATAATATAATATAATACAATATACAATATCTGGAATTTTGTGCCCAAAACAATATTATTATATTTGAAATGGAAATGACCCCGTTACCTATACACTTATGAACTGCTCTTGCAAATTAGTAAATAATAAATAGAAAGGACATGTCACTGCAAGTAACTCTGTTTTGAAAAATAAATATTCCTAAAAGTGCGTCATAAAATATTAAAAGGTTTGCAAATTCATATATTTGTTTGCGTTTCTTTTATTGGTTTTCTTTTCTTGGGAGACAAATTCCTTCAGATTGAACATATTTCTTTTTTTTTATGTGTATAATTCTGTCTCCTCTTACTTTCTTTTCCAAGTTTAGCATTAATCAATAATAATTTCAGGAAAATTACATCACACAAGTTATACTCTTTGACTTATTGACTTTATTTTTGCTTAATGTTTGCTGTTAAGCTGTGTGAAGTGGAGGACTTTCCTCCGCCCACACAGCTGTCACTCGACAGACAGGCTTTTGAATATCCCACCTACCTGGGACCAACTCGAGGACACTTTCCTGTCCCTGAACGTTTACCGCAGTGAGCATTCTGGGAGGAAGCAGCCATCGTTCTGCGCAGGACACGTGTGGAAAACTAAAGTTATGCTCACTACTCAAATTGCATAAGAAGTTGCAGGACAGTGACGGCTCTCTAACTAGGCGGCCACCTAATTTGCCTGCCAACCTCAGGCTGCACATCGGTGCCACTAGATTCCTTTGCCAGTGGGCAGCCTGCTGGTGCAGTCCCAGGCTTCTGCATCTTTCTCCTCCCCACTATTCCATCATCTTCCTGTCCGTGCACATCACACACTGTACGCACGGAGCTGTTGATGAGGAGATGCAGCTAGACAGCAGCCAGGGACTGACTAGGCACACATCAGAGAAGTCACATGGAGTGTATATATCGCCCATTAACTCATCCTCTGCTCCTGGTGAAGATTATGACGACTCAACCCCCTGCAGGAGAGAGGTTGAGGGGTATCACAGATTACAATGAGGTGTCTGACAGAGCGGGATCCCCTATAATTTGCTCCTAATGCTTTGTGAACTCGTTCCATTAGCCGGCTGCTCCGCTAGCCCCTCCCCACTCCAATCCAGCAAAGCAATATCTAGTTTTGCCTCTTTTAACCTAGTGCTAACACTCATTTATGCAAGTGTTAGCAATAAGGAGGTGATAGTGCCCACAGTAATGTGCGGTGTGTATGAGTGTATCACAAAACTGCACAGCAATAAAACTCACAGTAATGTGCAGTGTGTGTGTGAGATTCATAGCTGCTAGAAATTACAGTGGTCCTGTAATGTACTTTACTTGAGTGGAATTTTACGTGCAGGAATTGTGCTTTTGTGGATTCCATACTTTGGATAGTGGAACAGGTCTCCGTACCCCAACTGGGTCACTTCTGTTAATGCCGTTCCCTTGCCGGACACTTTTCTCCCACCAGTAGTCTTTTGTGCCTTCTCCAGCCATTAGCCACAGCTTAAGGACAGGTACAGAAGATAGTTCACCCTAAAAATATTAGCATAAAAGGAAGAATAATTGCAGCTCACATATGAGTGTATCCCTCACCCATAAAACCATGTGATGGAAAAAAGGGAGCGCACACACAATGAATATAATAGAGGGAGGTTATCCCATACTCCTCCCAGTTCAAATACAATTGGAGAGCCTATATAAAATATAGAACAACATTGCGTAGCACAGTTAATATTAGATCTAAAATATATATATATGCACTCTTCTCTGGTACACTCACAAAGGTGGAGCCTGATAGGCTCGTGGTACGCGCCTCTATGGGGGGGATTCTCCCACCGAATGCGATATATATTCCAACCGTTCCAAAATCTTGAATATGCTCCAGAGCCTCCTGGTCTTGGTGGCTTGGTAAAGAGGCTTTGGACCACTTTCTGGGGGGTCAGATCCTCTTGAGGACGGAAGCTGGATGAATATCAGGCTGGTCACGATCTTCTCAAGGAGGCAAAAATAGATTAAATATCCAAAAATTGATCAATGTGCCAAGGAGTAGATAGGATGTATCGGATTTATTAAGCAAAAATTAATATATGTAAATAAAAACATATATAACAACAACCGAAACGCGTTTCACTTGCTACTCTGCAAGTTTCATCAGTCGGAATGTTGCTATGTGTCTTTTTATAATCCCTCCTCGTGCTGCGATGGAAGTGGTGTGCGTATCATAGTCGCATTTGCGTTCCAAATGCATTTCTGGGTGCCTTCTGATGACGTTAATTGAGTCCATGAAAAAAGGAACAGTCTGGTGTAGAGTCGAGCGGTGCGCGCGCATCACCCTATGTCGATCGAGCTATATATGTGGACATCGATATCCAGAAAATTTCTTCAGATGGAAGTGAGATATGTGGCACAAGAGGTGATAAAACATAAAAAAGGGCTTTTAACATATATACCCTCCAATAAAAAGGAATAAAACTTTTTCATCAATTAATAATAAAGAAACATTGATAAAGCAGTCATTATGTTTACTGTAAAAAATAAAAAAAAGATAAAATATAAAAACAGATGAATATCGAGTACCAAGTGTAAGAACACCAAAAGTAGAAATAACACCGTGCATAAACTCCGGAGGGAAGAATGCAGTATCTATAAAAAATGGCAAACTTCAAAGTCTACATTGAGACCTCTTGGGGAAAGGGTATCTAGCATATAGATCCATTGCATCTCTGTCTTAATTAATTTCTCAATTAAATTATCTCCCCTCCAATGGCATCGGACCTTATCTATCGCAAAAAAATCAGTATATCTAGGATTGCACATGTGCACATCTTTATAATGGGAAGAAACAGTGTGTTGGTCATAACCTCTGGGTATATTGCACAAGTGTTCGTTAATTCGTACATAGAGGGATCTTGTTGTTTGTCCGATGTAGATTTTCCCACAGGGACATTTTAATAAATAAACTACATTTTTAGTGTGTAAGGACCTCTAGACTAGAGGTGACCGGCTAGGACGTAACTATAAAACATTGAATACTTTATTAAACATATAAACATAAACCCTTCAGAAGGTAGATAAGACACAACTCAAAACAAAAATGGACATAAATAAAATCAATATAACCACATATATTAATGGGTGAATTACCACAAAGGGTGGTTATAACAGTTCAATGATAATTTGAACATGTGAAGTATCCATTTGAAAACCTCCTTCTATTTATGGCATTCGTTTCTAAAACGGAGTATCAATGGATTCACAAAATAGTGTGGGATGACAGTAATCGCTATCTAACCCAATTTAAACTGTCTTTAGGGCAATATAATTGTGAAATTGCCCCAAATGCAATTGGAAAATATCACTGTCAATATGTTTATATGTTTAATAAAGTATTCAATGTTTTATAGTTACGTCCTAGCCGGTCACCTCTAGTCTAGAGGTCCTTACTTGTTAAATTGGGTTACCCCCCAAGTGGCTCTTGATACTAATGTTAGAAGCTCTATAGTAGTCCTTAGCTGGGCTACCCTCTCCATACATTTTTAGTGTGACATGTTATCACTTCCTTGATCTTATATTTAACTTTGTCTGCATAAAATTCTTGAATATGTGTTTTTACATTGCCCGTTTTTCTACAGGCGATACAATGACCGCAACCATAGAACCCTGGTGTCAGACCAAAGAGATTACTTTGTTTATTATCTACCCGTAGATGGTTCTTTACTAGATTCCTCCCAATATTCCGACTACCTCTGTAGATTATCTTTGGTTTCTCAGGTAAAATAGTATGTAGAAGGCTGGTCTCAGCCACCAGGTGGCAGCAAATCCTCAGGAAACCAAGGAGGATCAGCCCACTTACCCAGGTTTTCTATGACCAATATGGACTAGAACCACTTAACTTATACATGTAATGTAAAGTCGCATTCAGCATGTGTGGGTAGAGACAACATTAAATGTATGCTTGCTAATGCAAGGAGCCTTAATAACAAGATGGGGGAACTAGAGGTAATAGCATACACTAAGCAATACGACATTATAGGAATAACAGAAACATGGTGGGACGAAACGCATGACTGGGCTGTAAACTTAAACGGTTATACATTGTTTAGAAAGGATAGGAAACATAAGAAAGGGGGTGGAGTGTGTTTATATGTAAATCAGGATTTAAAGCCTAATATTACACAACTGGAAAGCGATGAGGGAAATGTGGAATCGTTATGGGTAAATATTTCGTTGGGGAATAAACAGGGAAGTCAATTATTGGTTGGCATATGCTATAAACCACCTAATATAGATAATGATGAGGAAGAACAACTGTTAGAGCAAATTAGGAAGGCTGCACATCATGGTAGCACTTTAATTATTGGAGATTTTAATTACCCGGACATAAATTGGGATAGTGGGACTAGTAATTCAGCAAAGGGAATCCGGTTCCTGAACATTTTAAATGATACCTTCATGTCACAACTGGTAGAAACACCAACTAGAGAGGATAACTGTCTGGACCTGGTTATAACAAATAATGTGGATCTTTTCTCAAATATTAATGTAAATGAACAGTTGGGAAATAGCGACCATAACATGGTGACTTTTGAAATAAACTCAAAAAAACACATTCATAAGGGGCATGCTAAAATATATAATTTTAAAAAGGCCAACTTTATTAAAATAAAGGAAGCTCTCAATGTCATTGACTGGCAGAAACTCTTTCACGGGAAAAACACTGAGGATAAGTGGAATATCTTTAAACTAACACTAGAAAAGTACACGTCACAATATATTCCACTGGTTAATAAATATAAAAGAAACAGACTGAAACCAATGTGGCTTAGTAGGAAGGTAACTAAGGAAATGAAAAATAAAAAGAAGGCATTTAAAGCTTTTAAATTTGATAAATCTGAGGCATCCTATAAAGCATATAGGGCAGCCAATAAAGCATGTAAAAATGCGATTAGATGGGCTAAACTAGAAAATGAAAAAGAAATAGCCAAAGAGAGCAAGACCAACCCTAAAAGATTCTTTAGGTACATAAATTCTAAAAAACCCAAGAGTGAAAATGTAGGTTCACTAAAATCTGAGTCAGGGTTATTGTTAACTGAAGATCAGGATAAAGCAGAAATTTTAAATGATTATTTTTCTTCAGTATTTATCAAAGAGAAACCTATAACAGGAGACATGAAATTCATTAATAAAAACTTACTAATACAAAGTGACTGGTTGACTCAGGACAAGGTTTTACACAAATTAAACAATGTGAATGTTAATAAAGCCCCAGGGCCAGATGGAATTCACCCGCGAGTACTAAGAGAGCTATGTGTTGAAATATGTAAACCTCTGTTCTTAATCTTTCAAGATTCTTTTCTTTCAGGAATAGTACCAGAGGATTGGAGAAAAGCTGACGTGGTCCCTATATTTAAAAAAGGTTTAAAATTTGTGCCTGGGAATTATAGACCTGTGAGCTTAACATCTGTGGCTGGGAAAGTATTTGAGGGGTTACTAAGGGATAATATTCAGGAATTTATTGGGAGGTATAATGTAATTGGCAAAAATCAGCATGGTTTCATGAAACACAGATCATGTCAGACTAACCTAATTACGTTCTATGAGGAAGTAAGTAGAAGTATAGATCAGGGGGTCGCAGTGGATGTGATTTACTTAGATTTTGCCAAAGCTTTCGACACAGTTCCACACAAAAGGTTACTACTTAAATTAAGAAAAAATGGTCTAGATGAAAATACTTGTTCTTGGATAGAAAACTGGCTAAAAGATAGGGTACAGAGAGTGGTCATAAATGGTACATTTTCAAGATGGACACCAGTGGTAAGTGGTGTCCCTCAGGGGTCTGTTATAGGACCAATACTATTCAATTTATTTATAAATGACCTTGAGATAGGCATTGAAAGTCATGTATCAGTGTTTGCAGATGACACAAAACTAGGAAAAGTAATACAATGTGAGCAGGATGTTACTTCGCTGCAGAGGGATTTAGATAAATTGGGGGACTGGGCACTTAAATGGCAGATGAGATTTAATCTAGATAAATGCAAAGTTATGCACTTTGGAGTGAAGAACACACAAGCAATTTATACCCTAAATGGTACGGAGTTAGGGAAATCCAAGCAGGAGAAGGATTTGGGAATAATCATAGACTTCAAACTAAGTAACAATGTGCAATGTCAAACAGCAGCCGCCAAGGCCAGCAAAGTACTGGCATGCATTAAAAGGGGAGTTCACTCACGGGATGAAAACATAATTTTGCCTCTGTATAAATCAATGGTCAGGCCGCACCTTGAATATGCCGTGCAATTTTGGGCACCTGTCTTAAAAAAAGATATTATATCGCTAGAAAAAGTGCAGAGACGGGCAACTAAATTAATAAGGGGGATGGAAGGGTTAAGTTATGAGGAAAGACTAACAAGCTTAAACCTGTTTAGTTTAGAGAAAAGGCGCCTTAGAGGGGATCTGATAACCTTATATAAATATATACGGGGCCATTATCAACCATTGTCTGATAACCTATTCATTAACAGGACTATACATAGGACAAGGGGTCATCCATTTAGACTGGAAGAAAGAAAATTTAGCTTAAAGCATAGGAAGGGTTATTTTACGGTGAGAACAATAAAGCTGTGGAATTCTCTGCCTGTTGAGGTGGTTGGGTCAGAGTCTGTACAGACTTTTAAAAAACGACTGGATGACTTCCTGCAGACACAGAATATTAAGGGTTATAATATTTAATATGTGGGTAAAAGCTTCTTGATCCAAGGAGAAATCTGACTGCCATTCTGGGGTCAAGAAGGAATTTTTTCCCAGTATGTTGCATATTGGCAAGCATTCAGACTGGGTTTTTTGCCTTCTTTTGGATCAACAGCAGTAGGTTATGTGGGAGAGGCTGAACCCGATGGACGCATGTCTTTTTTCAGCCTATATAACTATATAACTATATCACTCTAAATAACGAACCTTCACCGGCTTTCCTACAGTTTTCTTACGTGCACCTTGTGTAAACAATTGAAGCACTGTATCTGCACTGCAGAATATACCCATACCTGTGATTGTGACCTATATAGAACCTTTATGTTAAACTTTATTGGATATATACATCAGTTAAGGTGAACTTGTTTATTATGTGCCACCAACTTTGGTAATCCACAAAGCAGCTTACACTCTGCCATTTTCACGTGTATAACTGTGTCTAGTATAGCAGATACAGGTGTAACTGTGCCCAGCATCAAAAAGTACAGACGGACGCAACCAGCGCCAAACAGCGGGTATCTACGTTTCACTTTGATTTACCCCTCGGCAAGAAACATAGCATTGCCTGACACCCTCAGGAGGCAGCAGCCCGCTATCGCAACACTCACAAATTCAAAGGGAAGGCGCTAACAAAGGGTACCTACACACTTTCACAGGAAATTATGATTTATTGAATCATTTGAGCCAAACATATACAGTACCAGATGAGAAATGGAAGAAGACAACCTGGTGCTTCACTGTCACGAGTGCCCAAGGCAGATGCCAAGGAGGGCCCTTTATACAGAGTGTTATTAAGCCCTTTAGGCAGGTATGTGCATGATGCAGAACCCAGCACACAGTATACAGGAACAGAACCAGAGATGACAGGACAAGATACAGACACAAGAGCAGGCCCTGCACTGGGTAAGGTCTTTGAGTAGCCTTCTAACTATACAGATTACAGGGTGGGGAATAGACACCAGAACAACAACCAATATGCCCAGCAGCAACACAGAACCCTGAACTAGAAAGAGAGGTCCTTAGGCTGGCCTTCTAATATGTTCTACAATATGCTGCTGGACAACAAGACCAGAATACAAGACATACAGAACATAAGCAAGAACATGGAGGGAGGATTGTCAGTCAAAACCAGGGATAGTAGCCAGAAGAGTTGTCATACAATCCAAAGTCATACACAGGAGCGGTTCTCAGACAGACCAGGTCAGCAACAGGATATCCAGCATATAGGGAGCAGACAAGAGAATAGTCAAGAGATACACCAGAAGTCAGACACAGTAACACCGAACCAAAACTCTGATGCAGGCACACAGAAAGGAAGACCTATACTGGACCAAGGATCTAATGCACTGCTGGCCATATATATAGGGCTGGGCAGGTCATGTGACCACAGACTATCAGCCACAGGAAAGATAGTCTGCAGTGGCTAGACCAAAAACCCACAAGAGCTGATGAGCGTCGCTCTCACCACTAGGGATGAGCCGAACACCCCCCGAGTTCGGTTCGGGCCCGAACCCAAACTTTCCATTTGTTCGGGTCCGAACCCGAACTCCATGCAAGTCAATGGGGCTGAAAATTCTGTTTTTAGAGTGCCCTCCAAGAGGGCATATATGCTAGATATTTGCCATAAAAGGTGTATAGGGGTCCGGGTAGTGCCCCGGGGGACAGGAAACAAGGACAAAAGGTTTTAAAAAAAACGTTTTTAGATGGTTAGGGGGCGTGGCCTGACTCCGTTCGATGGTGGACGTGTAGCGCCGGAGCTCCGCACGAGGGACCCACTAAAAGCGGGGAAAAACGACAGTAAGCAAGCGCAGCTGAGACCCAGGACCTGGGGAACTAGTGGGGCACAGTATGTCCTCCCGCAGCGGTAACAAAAAGGCGGGTTCCGCCGATTTTTTTTTTTGCTCCAAAGAGCCAGAGAGAGCGCGGCATTGGGGCCTCCCAAGATGGCGGCGGCTCACCTTCCTCGTCCCCACGAGCATCTGCCTCCCCCGCTGAGGAGTGCTCAGGAATCGATGCAGTGACGGCCAAACTAGCACCTATGCTGACAGCTCTTTCTGAGGCATTATCGACTCGACTGGATAGCGTGGCGGCGGACATTAAAAAAAGATATTAAAGAAATAGGAGACCGCACGGACAGATTGGAAACAAAGATGGCGGACTTTGCAGGGGTACATAATCATTTGACAGAACAGGTAGAGGACTTACAATCTCAACTTCTGGGGGCACTTACTAAAATTGCAGACTTGGAGGATAGATCACGTCGCCATAATTTGAAAGTAAGAGGAGTTCCAGATTCGGTATCAGCTCATAACCTCCCTGATTATGTTACTGAACTATTTCAACATCTCCTGCCTGAGGCCACCTCGGATTCCCTCCTTTTTGACCGAATTCATCGACTTCCTAAGCCCCCGTCAGCTCCGGTTAAGGCGCCTAAAGATGTCCTGCTTCGTCTCCATTATTATAAGCCTCGCGAGGACATATTGTGTGCCCTGAGACGCCCTGGGGCTCTATCCCCGACCTACGATCATATCGCTATTTTCCCAGACCTGTCTCGCACTACCCTCCAACATCGCCGCAACTTTAAACCGGTGACAGCGATGCTCCGGGAACGCAGTATCGCATACAGATGGGGCTTCCCAACCAAATTGTTGATATCTCGCAATGGAGTTTTCCACTCGGTGACTTCAGTATCGGAGGGTATTCAACTCCTGAAAGATTGGGGAATGGAACCTGGTACCCCCCCGTCACAGCGACGAGATCCTCCATCACGACTTGACCCGGAGGGGCATCAGAAGAAAAAGTGATTTTCCTTTTTGCTTTGACGTCTTACGACTATTCCAGTCGCCACGGGCTTTGGGCGGAGGAAGAATATTCTCGGGACATTTCATCGTCTTTGCGGTATCGTATTTCACCGAATGTGCCTCAAGGGTGTTTTTCTGCTTTTTTCATACTTTTATGAGCATGGTCCATGTTTCGGGCCTGTGGGATCAGCTAGAGTTGCTGGGTCCCGACGTGCGCAGCACGGCGCAGCTTTTTGTTTCTCCATCTGGTCGCTTTGTTGGGCTTTCCTTTTTTGGCCCCCCACTCTCGCTCTTCACTAGAGGAGTATGAGAAGTACACCCGCTTCTCGGGGCTTCTCAAGAGAGGCTGTCCCTTTGGGACATGTATATAGTTTTTTTGACACTTTTTTCTTGGTTCTTTTCTTTATATGCTGTCTTTTTTTTTCTTCATCACCATTCACTGACTGCTCTCGAACATGCTCGGGCCGAGCCACGGGAGCTGCTTTGACTTTCCAGAATGAGAATTGGGGGCTCTTTTGGCCCAGGATCTGTATACAGTCTTTAGTCCCAGTTTTATGAAACTTATGTCCTTCAACGTTAGGGGCTTAAATGCTCCCTTTAAAAGACATGCTTTATACTCAGAGATAAAATGGGGAGACCCCGATTTGGTTTGTCTACAGGAGACACATTTTCGTAGATTGTCTCACCCATTGTTGCAGGTACCTAGGTATACCACGCAATTCCATGCTACGGGCCCCACCAAGTCAAGAGGGGTATCTATACTACTGCATGATAGAGTGACTTTTCAACTCTACAGAAAGCTTAGTGATCCGAAGGGCCGCTACCTTATTTTAGTGTGCACGATTAATCAGAAATTGTTCACTATATGCAATGTCTATGGTCCTAACTCATCTCAAATATCGTTTCTTAAACATGTATTGCTCAAAATGTTAACAGTATCAACTGGCGAGGTGATTGTGATGGGCGATTTTAATGCATGTCCCGATCCGATTCTAGATAGGTCAGCCTCATCATACGCACACATTAGAAAACAAGGTAGAGAGTTAACGGAACTTCTGTCTCATTTTAATTTATGTGATGTGTGGAGGGTTTTTCATCCAGGCGAAAAAGGATATACTTTATTCTCCCCACCTCATAATTCATACTCCAGAATAGATTTTTTTTGGATACGAGGTTCTTTACTGCCTTCTGTTCTAGACTGTGACATCTCTAGCTTCACACTGTCAGACCGTGCCCCAGTATTCTTGACAATAGCAGATGACTTCCAGGTGTTTAGCAGGGCACATCTGTGGTTAAGTTATTTTTAAAATAGAATCCCATTTCCCTACGCGCTATAGACACGATCACACGATTATTAAGGAGAGTGGGATCTAAGCGCCATCTAGCAAATGAGTGTCTAGAGGGAAGTGCTAGATGAAGTGTAATATCAGCATGGTCAGACCAAGTAATAGATCCTATAACCGTCTCTCACTGCCACGGTACAGGTAGGTGATAATAAAAAATAATCAAGACGGGAATACGTGGAGTGAGGATATGAATAAAAAGTGTAGTCCCGAACAGACGGGTTAAGCACCCACCAGATGTCACTAAGACCCATTCGCTATACAAAATTCTTAGAGGCAGCAGTGGAGCCACGGGGCCTTGATCTTCTATCTGATCTATCCAAAGTAGGAAAAGTAGTGGCATTAAAATCTCACGCTACTACCAGTTCCCCCCTGGCATGCGCCTGAAGGAAATCGTAAAAGTTGCTCCAGAAAGGATTCTCAGGGGTATTGGGGGCATAAACTGATGCAATCAGGGGCGGATCCAGGGGGGGGGCAACGGGGCAATTGCCCCCCCCGAGATTCTGTCTGAGAAATTTGTGTGTGTGTGCTTAGTGCTACTGTAAAAAATTTTGTCCGCGCCTCCGCAGGCTCCTCCGCTCATACACATAGCCGGGCCCTCCCGGCCTCAGTCTCACTCAGTCTCGGTCAGGTGATGGGCCACGCTGCGGCTGATGGCAGTCAGTGCTGGCTGGGCCAGCCCAGGCTTGCCGCCGGCCCGGGCCGGCCCGCCGCACTGACTAAAGCTAGCCCAGGCTGCGAGGAGGACTCGGAGGAGCACGGAGGACTGGCGTCAGGCCCGGAAGTAGGGAACAGGAACAGGAAGTGAGCGCCACCAGCAGCCCAGCCCACGTCACTAGCTCAGCACGTGACAATCCGGGGGGCGGGCGCTGGACGTGGTCACATGGCGGGAAAGCCATCAGGAGCAGGAGGCGCCACATTGTCTATGGCTCTGCTGCACACAGTGCAGCAGCCTCAGCCTGTGCCCTGCCCCTGCTGTGTGCTCAGCTCTGCTGCTGGCTGCTGCGCAGCTGAGGCAGCCTGCCCTGCCCCTGCTGGTCTGCCACCACCCACCATTTTGTCGACTCGAGTGAGTAGTGTGCTGTGGGTAAAAAAAATCCGCTGGCCTGCAGTGCGAGTGCGTGGCCACTCCCACAGCGGCACAGTCACTGTCACACTGACTGCGCAGTGTGCGCACTCGAGTGACAGTCTCAGACTCAGAGAGTGAGAGAGTGAGACTGAGAGTAAGAGAGACAGGCAGACAGCACAGTGAAGTGAGAGGAGTGACACTCACTGTCAGAGACTCCGGTGAGTGAAATTAATGTTAATAAATGGTAATGGTGGTGGTGTGATATGATTGTGTGCCTGCCACTGCTGCCTGCCTGCCCTCATCTTCTTCATGCCCCCCTGCCTGCCTGCAGCCAGTGCTGTGCCACTGCCTAGTGCCCAGCCAGGCCAGGGCCCAGTCAGTGCCCAACACCAACCAAGTCTGGTGTGGACATGACAATCTGCCAGCTTCCTGTAAGCCGCAGCATGTCACATCATGGTCACAGGGGCTGCTGGACACTCCATTAAGCATCAATTAAATCCAATGGGATGGAGGGGATTTATACCTAATTGGTTCCCACTAACTGGTTCGATGCTTGAAGCTCATGTAGGCTTTCACAGAGGCCTGTTCAATACCTCAGCAGCAGCTGCTGAATTGCTGCAGCACAGCAATTCAGTTTGCTGCAGCAGTGTCATTGAACCCTTTGGATGCAAATTTGGAATCCAAAATGGCCAACGATTTCTTAATGAAAAATTCAGATTGTTTTTCGGATCACTCGGACAAAATATAATAAAGAGAAGCAGTCAGCACAATTCCGTTTTGTACGCACACACCACAAATTATAGTTTTTAATGAATAAACGTTATGTTTACTTCTGAAACAATATATAAATTGAGCTGTAATATATGTCTATGTGCAGGGGAAATAATAAATAAATATTTTGTGCTTTGGTGAACAAAAACCTCAAAATTAACATTGCTGTACGGAATCTCACAAGGTTAGGACTGTATGATACGTTAAATAAAATATTTCAGTTCTGTAAGCAACACCTTATTTTCAGTCATTGCCCCTCCCGAGACTAGGCTCTGGATCCGCCCCTGGATGCAATCAAATAACGGCATCAATTAGCACCAGCGTCTACCTGTGGGTAACTTTTGTAGCTATGGCGGGATGGTAATTAGCGTTAGGACTTTGTAATCCTAACGCTATTTACTCTTTGCGCTCCCCATGTTAAGTATAGGGAGTGCAAAGTACAGTAACCTCGCGGTGAAAAGCGCAATCTCCTGGATTTTTTAACCTGTTACCGTTCGGATTGTAATATGAGGGTCCTGTGCTAGGATGTGATATGGGCAGCATGCAGTAACCTCATTTAACCTAGCACCAACGCTCACATGTGTGAGTGCTAGCGTTAAGGAGGTGATGGGGCCCTACATATATAGTGCACACACAGTACATGTGCAAATACAGTACACACAGAATACATGCACGTATAGCAAAAGAACATTTAGCATAATATACACCCCCAGAATAATATACACAGCACTGAGCCCCCAGACTATTTTCCCCAGTTCACATGGATATAATTGCCCCCAGTTCACATGGATATTATTGACCCCAGCTCATATGGGTATATATTGCCCCAGTTCACATGGATTTGGCCCAGCTCATGGATATGTCGCCCACCTTTCATGGATATTGCCCCAGCTCTCATGGATAATGCCTCAGGTCTCATGGATATGCCCCAGGTCTCATGATTAATGCCCCCCAGGTCTCATGGATAATGCCTCAGGTCTCATGGATATGCCCCAGGTCTCATGATTAATGCCCCCCCAGGTCTCATGGATAATGCCCCAGGTCTCATGGATATGCCCCCAGGTCTCATGGATATACCCCCAGGTCTCATGGATATACCCCCAGGTCTCATGGATATACCCCCAGGTCTCATCATGGATATACCCCCAGGTCTCATCATGGATATACCCCCAGGTCTCATCATGGATATACCCCCAGGTCTCATCATGGATATACCCCCAGGTCTCATCATGGATATACCCCCAGGTCTCATGGATATACCCCCAGGTCTCATCATGGATATGCCCCCACGTCTCATGGATATAGCCCCCAGGTCTTATGGATAATGCCCCCCAGGTCTCATGGATAATGCCCCCCAGGTCTCATGGATATGCCCCCGCTCTCATGGATAATGCCCCCCAGGTCTCATGGATAATGCCCCCCCAGGTCTCATGGATAATGCCCCCCCAGGTCTCATGGATATTGCCCCAGCTCTCATGGATATTGCCCCAGGTCTTATGGCTAGTGTCCCCAGGTCTCATGGATAATGTCCCCCAGGTCTCATGGATAGTGCCCCCAGTTCTCATGGATAATGCCCCCCAGCTCTCATGCATATTGCCCCCAGCTCTCATGGATATTGCCCCCAGCTCTCATGGATATTGCCCCCAGCTCTCATGGATATTGCCCCCCCGCTCTCATGGATATTGCCCCCCAGGTCTCATGGATAGTGCCCAGCTTTGAAGGGGCGCAGCCGAGTCCTGCGTGAACGATTGCCGGCGGCCGCGTGCTTCCTGCTAGAATGGCCGCTGACAGGAAGTGCAGCCGCTCACCTGGGATCAATGAAACAGCCTGCCGCGATCTCGGTCTCGATCTTACTGAGCTGTGACGCTGATAAGGCCTTCGATAGGATCTCATGGGATTATTTAGTCAGATTTATTAAATTTCATCATTTTGGTAAGACATTCTTAACACTTTTCCGTGCACTCTATCTTACACCTTCCACTGTGATCACAGCAAACGGGCTCAACTCCACCCCCTTTAACCTAGAACGAGGAACTAGACAAGGATGTCCACTGTCCCCATTATTATTTAACCTGGCCCTAGAACCTCTAATACGTATTATAGAAATGTCCCAAACAATATCGGGAATTCATTTGTCCCCCACTGTAATATTTAAAATAGTAGCCTTTGCAGATGACCTGTTGATATTCCTTTCAGACCCCGCCTCCACGATTCCTCACCTATTGAAGTTGTTTGACTCCTTCCACGTAGCCTCCGGCTTCCAAATCAACTATGCCAAGACAGTAGCTTTGCCTCTGGGCCCCAAACCACAGAGTTCATGGCTCCAGGGTTTTCCCTTCTCCTGGGCACCCTCTCCGTATATTAAATACCTGGGCACTATTTTACCGGTTGACCTCTCCCGCTTATACAAACTCAACATAGACCCCCACTTAGCCCAAACAAAATCACTTTTGGAGGCCTGGACCTCTCTTCCACTTTCTTATTTGGGGCGGGCCTCTCTTATTAAAATGACCTTATTTCCCAAATTACTTTACACTATACAAGTATTGCCTCCCCCTACTGAAACCTAATGATCTTTGGTTATTCAACCGGCTGTATGTGTCCTTTATTTGGCAAGATAAGCGGGCACGTATACCACTCCTCAGTCTTCAGCAACCGATAGCGAGGGGAGGTATCAACTTCCCCAATTTACTGGATTATAACCGAGCAGCGCTGTATCGTTACGTCTCAGACTGGCTGAATGACACTTCACGCTTCACAGCCTTACATGTGGAACAAGCGCTGCTCCCTGCCTCCTCTATACTAGCATTTCTTCACCAACACTCTCCCACCATCCCCTCTCCCCTACGCGATAACCCTTTGCTCTCCACGACGAAATTAGCTTGGGTCAGAATCCGTAAACGCCTCCAATTGTCCTGGCAAACATCCCTTTGGTCCCCTATCTTGCACAACCCTCATTTTCAAAATGCCTCCACTGCTCCTATTTTTCGAACCCTGGCCCAGCGAGGTTTTAGACTTTACACCATTACCTAGACGAAACATCAGGTCTGCCTTACTCTTACACAGCCTTGACAGAACGCATTGCCCCATTAACTATACACCCTGTTTATTACTTACAACTCAGACAGTTCCTTCTCGCACAATTACACACCTTATCTCCCACTGATTTAACTAACCCGTTAGACACACAATTACTCGTACATAGTGCGTCTCCTCCCTCGACTTCAACCATTTACACACTTCTACAACATTCGCTCCCCACCTCGAAACCCTGGACTCCCGATGGACTACAACTTTTCCAAACCTTACCCCCCACGACCTGGTGTCGGCTACTTTGGCATCTAGACGCGCTCTCCCATCCGCCAACTATTGGGACATGTTTTATAAGATACTCCACCGAGCCTACATGGCGCCGGACAGAATGGCCCGTTCGGGACTATTACCTAATGCCAACTGTTTAAAATGTAATTTTTCCCCAGCCGACCTCCATCATTGTCTATGGTCGTGCCCCTTTATTCAAGTGTTTTGGGACACCGTACGCCGATTTAGATCTCTGGTTCTCCAGATCGAGATTCCTTTCACTTCAAACTGGGCTATTTTTAACTTATCAACTCCCCCGACCCCTCAATCCCTCTCTAAATGCCACCGGTTTTGGTTAGGTCTCTTATCAGCGACGGGCAAAAAGGCCATATTATCTCAATGGATATCTGGTACCCCTCCCTCATTCCGTATGATGTATGACAGAATTTATTCCATTTTCTTGGCCGACTGGTCTCACGCCTCACTGCACCAGACTGAGAAAACTCAACAATTCTTTACTCACTTGTCCCCTTTTATTCGTGCCTTACCATCTGAGGTCAAAACTTCCCTACGAAACACGTTCTGCGATGCCCCATGGTATTCCCTACAAATGTTGCGGAGCGCCCCGCCGATCCCCCCAGATACCTCTGACCACTTGTTAGTTAACTTTCTTGCCTCCGCTTCCCGAGATACCCTGACCCAGCCGTCCACCTCTGAGCTTTAAATGCTGACATATTGCCAGGACCCGTCGGTTCCGGTTTGGGATGTAATACTTTAATTAAAACCCGAAGTTGGGATTTTGCATTGTTACAGATTGTAAATGATATGAAAAACTGTTACTCCTTTTCCTGTAACTTTATCCTGATCTGAGACGAATAAAAATATGTTTAAAAAAAAAAAAAAAAACATGATGAGCGAAAGCGGTAAAAATGAGCTGAGCACACAGCAGTGAAATGCAGGGTTAAGGGGTTAAACAGCATATCAGAGGAACATTTAGTAGAGAAATGAACACTTCTCAGAAGCACAGGTGTTGTTTGACACATGTTCAGGAGACACCTCCAGACACCCTCAGTCTACAGACAATGTATCAAATTCATTAGACCAGACTAATTAAAAGCACTTGTTATTTCCAAACACTAATTAACACATGTTGTTTACGGCGTTTGAGAGCACAGGTCATTTAGAGGTGAGAATCTTTGCACGTAGACATTATTTTTTAATTCAATATCTAATAAACCGTTGCTTATAATATTCTGCAGTAAAGAGTCTCTTTAACCACTTGAATGCTAAGGACGCGCTCAGCGCGTCCTCAGCATTCCCCCTGGTATGCGGAGGACGCGCTGAGCGCGTCCTCGCATTGGGGTCAGCGTTCGGCCGGGTACCGGCCGATCGCTGGCCCCTCCGGTGCGGGCTGACATCCTGGATGTCAGCCCGGCATCCGGAGCAGTGGCCGCCATTATTATGTGTCATCGCGCCCCCGCGATGACACATAATTCAGGCGCCCCCCCCGCATGTGCGGAGGAGGCGCCTGAAAGGGAGGGGGGGAGGTCCTTCGGACCTCTCTCCTCCCGATCGGCGGCTCACAGGGGCTTAACCCAGGCATCATTTGGAAGGGCACAGCCTGCCCTTCCAAATGATGCCTGGCATTAACCCCTGGGGAGCTGGATCGCAAATCGGCGCTGAAAAGCGCCGATTTGCGATCCTTCCCGGGAGCTGGCCGACATCTTGGATGTCGGCCAAGCTTCCGGGAACTCCCCCAGAGGACTGGCGTCATCGTGCGCAGCACGATGACGCCAGTCCTAGCATTACCCCTAACTGCCACGAAGTGTGGAGATAGGGAGTTCCAATGAACTCCCTATCTCCCGATCCGTGGCAGTTAGGGGTTAAATTTTGATATCGTTGGATCGGCCAGAGCATGGCCGTTCCAACGATACCAAACATGAAAGTAAAAAAATTGTAAAAAAAAAAAAAAAAAGAAAAATAAAAATAAAAAAAAATTAAAAAAAAAAAATAATAAAAAAAAAATAAACACTTTTTTTTTTTTTTTTTTGTTTTGTTAATGCAGCAATATTGTTCCCATTTCAATTATAATGTGAACAATGATGCTGCATTAACGATTTTTGTATGCGGTGCGTTTGTTAAAAATGGTGTCATTTTCCCCAAAAAAAAATGTAACGAGACCCCATCTCTAATTTTTTTAACAAGCGCACCCCATACAAAATATATCCGCAATTGCTCGCATGTTAAAATGTGGAAAAAAACACTTTACACGCTGTAAATTATTGAAAATACATATTTTATTGCATTTTTTGTTATAATATACAAACATGACATAACGTATACATATAATAATGACATATTATGAATCTACCGAGTCTGACGGAAAGAACGATATATAATATGTCGATGTCATATACTAAAATAAGCCTTCAAAACACGTTTAAACATGATGCGCAAAACAGGTAAAAAATTACCTCAGCACAGGGGCGGGAAAAGCCTCAGCAGCGAAAGGGTTAAGCATTTTTTATACAACAATTTTTTTTCGAACTCTAACCGAACACGCCAAAAAGTTTGAAGTTCGCGAGCTTTAGAACTGCCGATATTCGAGTCGAACTCCGAACTGATCGAACCGAACAGCTCATCCTTAGTCACATCCACATAAACACAGAAATCACTTAAAATCAAGATATCCACCCAGCAGGGTGATAATTCAATCTCTGACCGTATCACAAATTCAATTATGAAAAAAATAGAAATAGAGTCCAAGAGCAATATGTAATAATTCGAAATAAGGTTATTTGTATGTTATTATTTAGTGGGCTAAAGTGAAAAAAAAATTCAACAGAGACTGGCTGGGTGGAGTAGAGGCAACATCACTGCCCTGCGTGGAGAGAGCCTGTGGAGACATGGGTTCGATCCCGACGAGCACCTCTCCAGTAAGTGTCCTTGGGGAAGACACCTAACGGTACATACTCGCCACCCAGGACATACTTGAAAATGAGAAAAATCTCAATGTATCCTTCCTGGTAAAATCCTTTCTCAATAAATAATAAAAAAAAAATTGACAGCGCACAGACCCAAGTATCTGGTCTAAAGCTCACTAAGAGCAAAAAACAGAAGGATCACCGTGAAAAGCAATACTGCCAACTCTTCAACAGCAGTTCAACAATAGTTATAAATAATGTTTCCAAAATAAATTCCTGCATCTTGGTGTACTTAATTGCTAACAAACAAGAGGAACACCCAAACGGTGCCAGGCACCACAATCCTAGGGCCTAACTCACCAAGTTACCTAAATAAAAGTGAACTTATAACAATCACATGTACAGCAGTACAAGGAGAGCTATTAAGGGGCATTGGGTCCCTGCAAGAGACATTATTTATTGAAACATAAAGACGGACATAAACACACTACAATTCTAAGAAACCGAAAAAATGGAATAGAATCATGGGTGAGACATGAATGAATCAATATATATATTTTGAGGGCCGCCCTATAGCGTCAATGGTCGCTGAAAAAATATATATAGCACAATAGATACTTATAGTAAATGATGATCAAGAAGATAAGCAATGAAATGCAGAAAATAGTCTGACCAAAGAACGGTATATAAGATAAATAACTCAGTAATAATCTGAAAATCAGTCCTCAGAAACATCGACCCACACAACAAAAACCGCAATTTAAATGGGGATTTAAAGGGCACCCCAGCAGTTAAAAACCACACACAACAGTGTGCTAAGACAACAACATATCAGACAAATGCCCAATGCGTATCGACAGCCTTCATGCTGTCTTCATCAGGGGAAAGAATGTAATTAATTGCTAGCAGACGGTTCCTACCGACTAACACGCACCCGACGCGCATTATGCCTTCTACGGCTCATCAGGAGTGCCCAGTAAAAATACAGTAAAATCCCTACTATATTGGGCATCCTGAAGAATAACCGGGGACAATTTGGAGATTTTAGTCTCCTGTATACATGCGATATCTATCTTGCGTCTGCCAAATCCCTAAAAAGGAGACGGCATTTATTGGGAGAGTTCAACCCTTTTACTTTTAAAGACCATATTTTTACTGAAGCAGCGATGGTTGTACAGATAATTGAATTAAAACAAGGCTATATAATGGTCTCCTCGACAGAGAAGAAAAATAAACCGGGAAAGGAAAACAAAAAATTAAGAGAACGCAATAAACATAAGGCAAGAAACACGAACTACCATAACGTGCACTCAATCTCCGTACATTTAAAAAACAAAAACCCATCCCTACCCAATCGATTGGCGTAACCAAGAAATCAGATAACGAGGCGTCGAACAGGAACATAACCCCAGACAGCAATGCATGCCCGGGCTTTCTTTGCTCCCACTCCCCTCAGGTGCTATATCCAAATTGAAAACAATTTACCCCAAACTTCCCACCTACCCAGCCCTTCCCATAGAGAAAAACAAGATAAAGCTTTTTTTTTTTAATCATAACATTGCAAAGCAAACCTAAACTCAAACCTAATCCCAGTGAAAATATCCTCGCCCTCCCCCCCGAGTTCAAGATAGGCAACCGTAAGGAACAATAAGAAACTGTGGACTTAACCCCCACCTCCCCCCCCATTATCCTGGGAGGGTGTGCCAGTCCCGAGTAAGTAGAGGCAGAGCGGGTGCAGTCTTTGGCAGTAACACATTTTCTGGTAAGATCAAGTCAAAATTTGCCAGGAACTTGGGTGCATCGGCTAGGCTGGAGCAGGTGCGGGTAATCTCACCATGGGTGACTATTAGTTTGAAAGGGAAACCCCACGAATACTTAATGTTTTTGGACCGTAATAAATGTTACCGGTTTACACTCCTTTTGTTTAGGTAAGGTCACCGGGCCAAATCTTGAAAAATTTGTATAGAAGCCTCCTCATGGTTAACCTGCTGGTCTCTAGCCATCTCTAGCTGCCCGCATAATAGCCTCCTATAATTTAAAGTGATGTAGGCGAACAATTATGTCGCGTGGAGTAGAAGAGTGGAGGTTTGGTGGGCGCAGGGCACGGTGGATGCGATCAAAAGTGAGCTGTTCAGATGATAAGCTAGGAACCAAATTGGCAAAGATGTCCCTGACTGTACCTACCAGCATAGCGGATGTGATCTCCTCCTTAACCTCCCTGGCGGTCTAATTTTTTCAAAATTTCGTGTCTAAGGCTAGGGTCAGACTAACGCATTTTTCACGTTGTCCGTGAAAATGTGCGTTCGAAGAATGGACGTATTTTTTCACGGAATACGCAATAGCGGTCATACTATGCGCAGTTTCATCCGTGATTTTGTACGGATCATCAATAAAACACTTCTTGCATCTGGACGTTATGTTGGCCGGACATTAGCAGCGTCTGATGTCTCCAATTCACGCACACACGCCGCTAGCGGACGCAGCGCACTCTGTACGTCAGTACTAGTGGTTTAACGTTCTCGAAAAAATGCGTTCATTTTCCACTTGCGTTGCGCAGCCGGACTTTCGCGCGGCCGTACTTCGTATATTGGCTGTCATTGCCCGTCATTTGCTGCTAGTGCGGCCGTGATTAAGTGCACCAGAACGCGCGTTCGCACTGCCTCAGTCTGACCCTAGCCTTAAAGCGTCTCAAATTTGTTTTAAAGGAAACGTGTTTTTGTACATAGTTAGCCTGTAATAATTAGGAATCACGCACTGAAATCCGTTCAATCAAGAGTCCTTACTGGTAAAATCCTTTATAAATAAATAAATAGTACATACACGGAGTCCGATAATGCAAATAAATGATATTCAATAAAATACAACAAAAAATACTGAAATCTGTCTGCAAACAAGGGTGAGACGATGTATGGTCTATTTCTTATCCTGTAGTGCCTTCCAGGAAGCAGCTCGCCGCGATCACACTGCGGGGGACAGCGAGGGAGCCAGGAGGAGGTAAGTAAACATCCAGCCCGAGTGTGGCTCAGGGTTACCGTTCGCGGTAGCGAAATTTAACCCCGAGTCACACTCGGGAATACCACCAGGGAGGTTAAGTCCCCGGATCCGTAGGTTGTTTCTCCTGGACCTATTTGACATGTCCTCCATATTGATCTCCAGGCGTGCGACTCGTTCCATCAGCTCAGAAATCTGGGCAACAGCTGTGTTATGGTCTTCCAACCAAAGCAGAAATACGGCCACCCAGCGCCTGAACCTCTGCCATATTAGCCCAGGAAATGCTAACTATCTCTGCCGCCAAGAAGTCTTTGACCTCAGCTAATATAGTCCCGAGGGTGGCTACATCTGTTCTAGATGCTGGTTCCCTGGCTGCGGCTCCAGGTGCATCCCGCTCTGTTGGCTCCTGGTCGTCATGGGCGTCCCAGCCGCTGTCTTGGCTCGTCAGCCGTCGTCTCGTGGCAAGTAGCGGAGCCGCCCGGACCTCGGCCCCCATCTGTAGGTATTCTTAATCACTTTGTGATAGCACATGTCCCATGTACGTTGCCATCACTTGTTTGATAAATTAATAAAAGAAAAGGGAATGGGAACACCACATTTTCATTATTGGGCATAATTTTGGTAGCAAATACAGTGGCAATGTTTTGGTTTGTCTCAAAACTTTATCAAGGCTTGGATATGAGTCAAGGGGTACAGATTGCCCATTAGGTATTTATGCTATACTTTACCTGCCAATAAAGACAACACCTAACGGGTGCTTTTGTCACTAATTTCCTAACAAGAGAGTTTTTGTGTAATTAGCATTCGGATAAGTATGCTTCTAGGGCTAGTTACCGCATCAATGGGCTAAACAAAGTTTTAGCTACATTTAAATGCTGGTGCTAATTGATTCCGCTTTTGCTAAATCATTTGTCACCCCCTAAAATGCATCCTAATAAATCCGATACTCAACTCTCATCCCACGGCAAAAATGTTGGCCCGATCCACCACTTCTGGTCTCCGGGAGCAGAGTGATTCCGGGATTCAGAGAGCAGCGAAATTTCGGTACGCTCTACCTCTTCACCCTTAATTCACCAACTCTGTGGTGAAATGAGCATTCACCACAGGGTCCCCGAAGTGCACCTAATGGATGCACCAAATGCCATCAATAAACCAGCTGAACGCAGCTGCAAACCGCTGAAAAATCACTGACCGAATCGAATAACCGCCAGAAAAACGGCGAAAGCATCCTCAAACCACCGAATCGATCCAATAACCCGCCGCAAAACTGCAGAACCATTCCGATAAACTGCCGAATGCATCCATCGATCTGCAGAACAGACCGCTGTATCGATCTGAAAAAAGCTGACCAGTCGCCGAACAGGGGTAAAAAAAAACAACAAAAAAAACTACTTTTAATAGACTTTTTTTAAAACGAATAGTACATAAAAATGCCTGTAAACTATATAAGGTCCTATGAATAGCAACAAAAAGGTCTTTTACAGAATAAAAAAAAAAGCCAAATTAAAAAAAAAATCAGAATGAAATATTTCACTTCAAAAATGAAAAAGAGATGCAAAAAAATAAATGAGCCTTTTTGCTGCAAATGAAAAGAAGAACGGTTGAATAAATATTTACAGGGTTATTCAAAGAGATCCGAATGACTGGAGAAAGGTAACCGAACGCTGAAAATCAGCGTTCGGTTACCTTTCTTGGCCATTCGGCTATTCTGGGAGCAGGCAATACACCAAATCCTGGCGAATTGCCTGCACATTCAGTGCCTGTTCGAGGGCAGTGAAATCCCCATGAAAAAGCACTGCTTCGGCTATTCAGAGAGCACAAACCAGTAGTGAAAGGTTCCCGAAATGTCCTGCCATTCGGTGGTTTCACGCGGCAGTTTTATTCAGGAGAATCCCATAGGCTTCAATGTTAAAAATATTCCCGTTTTAATTAAATATCTAATAAACCGTTCATTATAAAATTCTGCAGTAAAGAGTCTCTTTATTTATAGATTTTTTAGGATATTTTAAACATTTTTCTAGATTTTTTTTTAAAAAGTCCGTTTTTTTTTTAACTTTTCTTATTTTTTCTGTAACAGCCCTTTTTATTATTCATTGGACCTCATATGTAAATTTCAGACATTTTCGCTCAGTAGTTTCTTTGCAAACAGCGTTTCACTTTTCAATCATTCATGCAAACTGTTTTCCTAATTTATTCACTGCCTTCTTCTGCGGTGTCTGCTTTTTCCGAAGGCTTCTCTGCGTGTGATCGGCTCCTGCTCGGGTTTTTCCGGCGTCTTCGACGGGTTAATCCAGATGTTTTTACGGGTTTTCGGCGTGCATTCGCCGGGTTTTCGCCAGGTATACGACGGGTTTTCGGCATTTTTCCCTGCACTTCGTCAGCCCTGTGGTGCTTGCTGAATACACCGCAGGGTGGCCGAAATGGGAAAGCCGATTTGCACCGAATTGAAGAGAACGAAAAGTCACCGAACGTGCGGTGACTTTTCGATTCTCTTTGAATAACCCTGTTAATAAAAACGGGGAACATACTCGAAAACGAGAGAAATCTCAATGTATCCTTCCCGGTAAAATCCTTTCTCAAAAAAAAAATAAAAAAAGTTTTTACATTGAAACTTATGGAATTCGCCTGCTTAAACCTGTTGAATGAAACCACTGAAAATCAGGTAATATCACTGACATTTCGGTGCTGTTCGGCGTTCTCTTAATAGATTAACTGTTATTTCTATGGGAAATTTCACTGCCAACAAATTTCGCTGGCAATTCGCCAATATTTGGTGGATCGCCAGCTTTTTGAATAGCCGAATGGAAACGAAATTGCACCGTACGGGGAAATCCGCCATTCGGTGCAATTCATTGCTCTTTGAATAACCCCTTACTGTAGCATCATATAATGTAAGTCCAGCTTATCTGCTCCCCAAATTATGTAATAGGCCCATTGCTGTGAGGGCCCGTTAGGGACATTATATTGTTTTTTTTGGTATATATCATATAGTGAAATGTATATACAGTTGTGTTCAAAATTATTCAACCCCCACTGAAATTGAGTGTTTTGGCCAGTTTGACATTGATTTTGATCATTCAGTCATCTTGCTTACAATTAAATCGAAGAGGCACGTGTAGGTCAGACAAATATAACATAACATTTATAATGAAATAACCACAAATGTCTTTTCTGTGCTCACATCATTATCAGTTTAATTCAACCCCCAAGTGACATTCAATCTTAGTACATAGTACAACATCCTTTTACAGTTATAACAGCTTTTAAACATGAAGCATAGCTTGACACAAGTGTCTTGCAGCGATCTACGGGTATCTTCGCCCATTCGTCATGGGCAAAAGCCTCCAGTTCAGTCACATTCTTAGGCTTGCGCACTGCAACTGCTTTCTGTAAGTCCCACCAGAGGTTCTCAAATCGGATTTAAGTCAGGTGACTGCGATGGCCACTCCAAAATGTTCCAGCCTTTAATCTGCAACCATGCTCTAGTAGACTTGGAGGTATGCTTGGGATCATTGTCCTGTTGAAAGGTCCAACGTCTCCCAAGCCTCAGGTTTGTGACGGACTGCATCACATTGTCATCCAATATCTCCTGGTACTGAAGAGAATTCATGGTACCTTGCACACGCTGAAGCTTCCCTGTACCTGCAGAAGCAAAACAGCCCCAAAGCATGATTGACCCCCCGCCATGCTTCACAGTAGGCAAGGTGTTCTTTTCTTCATAGGCCTTGTTCTTCCTCCTCCAAACATAGCGTTGATCCATGGGCCCAAACAGTTCTAATTTTGTTTCATCAGTCCACAGAACACTATCCCAAAACTTCTGTGGTTTGTCCACATGACTTTTGGCATACTGCAGTCGACTCTTCTTATTCTTTGGAGACAGCCTGGGAGTTCTGGCATGGAGGCCTTCATTACGCAGTGTGCGCCATATTGTCTGAGCTGAAACTTCAGTACCCACATCTGACAAATCTTTTCTCAGTTCCTCAGCAGTCACACGGGGACTTTTCTCCACTCTACGCTTCAGGTAGCGCACAGCAGTCGAAGTCAGCATCTTCTTTCTGCCACGACCAGGTAGCGTTTCAACAGTGCCCTTTGCCTTGAATTTGCGAATGATGCTTCCTATGGTCTCTCTTGGTATGTTTAACATCTTTGCAATCTTCTTATAGCCATTGCCCTTCCTGTGAAGAGTAATCACCTCTTCTCTTGTCTTCCTGGACCATTCTCTTGACTTCACCATGTTTGTAACCACACCAGTAAATGTCTAGAAGGAGCTGAGTATCACAGTCATTTTAAAGCTGCCTAATTGGTGCTTATTATGCTTTATTGCTGCTCCGTGACATCCACAGGTGTTTTCAATACCTGATTGAAAACACTTGAATGAACCTCTGTTCTTCAGAGTGGTAGTCTTTAAGGGGTTGAATAATTGTGTCAATGAATAATTCACAAAAGAAACATTTACTACTGTATTACAAAACCAATTGATGTCATTTTAGTTGCATATGTTTCCTTAAAAAGTCCTTGTAGGATTTCATTCTGAATACAATTACAAATGTACACTAAATTCCCTAAAACCCTTTACAGCATTGGGGGTTGAATAATTTTGAACACAACTGTATATATATCATACTGAAACGCATATATCATTTAGTGAAACACATGTCATATAGTGAAACGCATATATTTTATATTGAGATGCATATGTCATATACTGAAATTTTGCATATATCACATAGTGAAACCAATTGAGTGAAAATGCAGATATATTTATACTGAAACTGGTCATCAGTCACATGATTATAACTCCGCCTCCTTGAGCTCATTCTGATATTGTAGGAATGCAGTGCAGAGATCTGCCATTGCACTGGTTTAGTCTTCTCTGATTTATGTTTTTATTGAACAGGCAGAAATCTTGAACAAACATTAACAATTAAACCACAGCAAATCTATTTCACATAGAATAACATAAATGTATGTAATATAGATGTTATATGCAGGGCATGATCACAAACTAAACAAAGGTGATCCATTTTTGTTTTTCTGCAAGGGTGATAGTAATATATACAGATTAGCATTGTTTCAAACGTGTAGGCTGTAAATACACTCATTGTAAATTGGCTGTTTTAGAGGGTTTTCAGTGAGTTTAATTGTAGTTTTGCTAAGATTTGCATGGAATCTGCTGCAAGCAAATAGCTTGTTTTTGTTTTTTGCACAATGATAGTAATATATCCAGATTAACACTGTTTCAAACGTGTAGGTTTGTAAATTGACTGTTTTAGAGGGTTTTCAGTGAGTTTAATTGCAGTTTTGTAAAGATTTGCGTTGAAACTGCTGTTTGAAAATTATTATGCATTCAAAAATGGAACAACATAAACAATTCTTGAACATTAAATAAATCAAAGCATCATTCTGTTCAATGAAAACCTAAATCAGAGAAGACTATGGCTAGGGTCAAACGAAAGCATTTTTACACGCGAACGTAAAAAAGTGCGTCCGAACGCATTGATGTATTTTTTCACGGAATATGCGAAAACGGTCATACGATGCGCATGTTTGTGCGTGATGTTTTACGAATCCAAACCAGGAAACTTTTTGCGTCTGGACGTTATGTTGGCCGGACATGAGCAGGCTCTGACGTCTCCAAATCACACACACACACCGCTAGCGGGCGCAGCGCACTCTGTACGTCCGTACTAGAGGTTCTGCGTTCTCGAAAAAATGCGTTCATTTTCCACTTGCGTTGCGCGGCCGGACTTTCGTGCGACCGTACTTCGTATATTGGCCGTCATTGCCCATCATTTGCTGCTAGTGCGGCCGTGATTAAGTGCGCCAGAACGCACGTTAAAAATGCGCTGGTCTGACCCCAGCCTAAACAAGTGCAATGAGAGATCTCTGGCCTGCATGCCAACGAAGGTTGTCACTTTTCCTTCAAGCCAAACCCGAATACTCAAATGTCGCCCAGGGAGAGCAAATTGCGCAAAAAAGACTCAGGTACCTCTGGGCTCAGGAGTCCCTGAGCAGAAGAGGAGGAGTTGCATGCAGCGAGAGACAAAAGTGAGTAAATTCCCTGAGGGAAAAAAAAGTAAAAAATAATTGGCAGAGACTGTCAGCAGCCTCCGCCCAATTATTTAAGGACAATAAAGGACACTCTAACTTTTAGTAAAGTGTTCCTTTAAGTGATTTTGCAAATTCACTTCATATCAGGTTCTGTCACGTACCTCTCCTGGCCTCAGCGGCTCTTCCTGTGGCCGACTGGGCTCCTGGTAATTCCTGGGCCCCAAGTTCTGTCCATGCTGAGGAGACATTATAATTCTGGTCCTTCTCCTTCAATGACTAGGGTCTGAATGAAAAGCGCACGCGCGAGCAGGCATCCTCCCATATAGCCATTACAGCTGCAACTCAACCCGGAAGTCTGGACACGCTGATGCACACCGGCTGGATCCAATCAACTCGTTATACCTGACTATAAAAAATCTACAAGCTGAGTAAGTCATTGCTCGTTTATTGTGGTTTACAACCTGAGCCTACCTGTGAAATCCTTACCTGTGGAATCCTTGCCTGAAGCCTCTTACCTGTGAAATCCTTGCCTGAAGCCTCACCGGTTACCTGTTCCTTTGAATACTTGCTAAATTTCTATCTTGCTGAAGTACTACCTACACCAAGCTGTTGATCCTTGTCTCCTGGAAAATCTACTAGCAAGTATATTCTGATATTGATACCTGTTGCCGACCTTTACCTGTTATTGATTACGCCTGATTGCCGCCTGCCTTTATAATCCTTTACTTCTGAACTGACCTTGCTGAGAGACTATATATATAGCAATAAACAAAGATATTAAATCGTGGTTGTGCTAAGAAATGTTCCAAGAGTTCTCTGTCTAAACATCACTCCTGAGCAAGAGAGGTCTGTGTATGGCATTCAGCCCTTTTTTGCCAATAGCTGAACTGAAAGGGCTGCTACTTCTGCACAATTGGTTCCTCTGGAAAACCGGTACCTGACAAGTTCTCAGAGCTTTAATTATTTATTTATAAAGATTTAACCTCCCTGACGGTGTTTCTGAGTGTGGCTCCGTATTAACTTTCAGTGCTGAAAGCGGTAACCCCGAGCCACACATGGGCTGCATACATTACCTGTCCTGAGCTCCCTCGCTGACCTCTGCGATCGCGTTCTCCTCCAGCGATCACGGCGTTTTGCTTCCTGGTTCCCTTCTTGTGAGGAAGTGTGACGTTGCGATCATCCTGAGGCAACAGCGGGTGTCAGCAAGGGAGCACAAGAAAGATACGAAAAAGTAAAATGTCTCAGAACGTTCATTCAAAATATTAAAAGGTGGGAGGGATAAAAAAGAGGATGACAGCTGTTGAGGAATATTTTAATATTTGTATATACCTAATTAAACCCGTTTTTGATAATCTTTATATTTTGACATCTCCGAGGCATAGAATATAATGGCCTGCTTCTTGTGAAAGCTCATTAATCTTTTAGCTTTCAGTCGGTAGGGCTGGAGAGTTGAAAGGAAACCTAAAGGAAAACAGATGTGACCTCCTGACCTAGAGATTCTAAAGTTAAAGATGCCTTCTTTGTTTCAGAGATGATGTAACAGTGGGCCCCCTATAGGGTGATGGGGAGCCCCCTGGCTGTGTAGATTGAAGCCTTTATGGCAGGTATATGGGTAGTTAGCAGACTCCAGCACACCCTTGCAGCACTTAGTGCAGGAATAGATCAGGAAGTATCGAGCTGTCAGGGAGGGGAGCACATGGGGTCTACCCGAGGTCAGCCATCACCTGCAGCTGCTGTGGGTTCTGTCCCACGTGATCCCTGTTCATTGTGTGGCTGAGGATTGTGGGACACGTTCATGGCAGCTGGAGTGTCAGGGCTGCAGTGCCATGAGCTGGTTTATGGCTGGGGGGCCTGACTGCTCAGACCTGCCTGGGCTTATTGTGGAAAAATGTCTCATTCTATAGAAATGTCTGCGGGATCTGTAGCGCCTCCATAATGTGTCTAAAACCACCGAGATCACGGTACGACACCCTCAAACGACAGCTGGTGGGGCGCTTGTGCATCAGGGAAATGTTGCTAGAGATGGAGCCACTGACTTCATGCTTTCCATAATTTTTAGGTTATGTTTTGACCAATCAGGGCCATTAAAATGTAATTTAGAACAAGAGCAAAGTATCTTATTTACAGCGAGTGGTTTATAACAGAGTTTAGAGACTCGTTGCTGGAAGAATTATTGATGTGCAGCTCTGTTATACACACGGCAAATATATGGAGGAGCCTCTAAAAGAGACACCCACGTATCATACATACATACATACATACATCTTAAAGAGACACCTGTACACCCTGATCAGCCACAATAATAAAACTCTCCACCAGGTGAAATAAACAGCATTGACTGTATGCATACAATGGTGCCTGCCACGGGGTGGGATATGTTGTTGCGGCGACGCCGGCATGTAATGCGGCTGGCTGCAACGCGCGCGCCCTGACGTCAGTTGCTGGCGTGAAGGAGTCGGAGAGCAGGCAAGGTGCTGAGTGAGCTGGGAGAAAATATACCCATGTGAGAGCTGGGGGCAGATATACCCATGTGTGAGCTGTCTTTTTTTGGGGGGGGGGTGCAAGTAGCTGGTCTTGTCTAGGGAGCAAAATAGTCTAGCACCGACCCTGACTAGAAGTCACACAAGAAACTAGAAGTCACACAAGGAACAGGCACTCAGTAGAACTTAGACTTAGTCTATCCTGATCCAAGGAACAAATGCATGGGAAGCCCTATTATAGGGCTGAACAGGTCATGTGACCGCAGACCAATGAGCCCGATAGAAGGTCTGCAGAACCTGAAAGCCAGCATACTGGCAAATCCCTGCTCCCACCACCAGGGGGCAGGGTCGAGACATGACATAACCCCTTCCCTTACGGGTGACCCCCCTGGGCACCCAAGACCCAAGATATTCTTGGACTCGGAGTGGTTAGGGTTGGTCACCTTTTTTCGTTGTCTCCTAGATCGAGACCTGGAAATATTGACCACCCCACATGACCTGGCAGTGGTGGGAGCAGACTTGGGTTTCTCGGACCCACAACTGGGTTTGGCCTCAATGGACCCACTGTGAGACATGGGCAGTTGAGCACAGTGGTCTCGCATAACATGGGCACGGCTGCCTCACAGCTCAACATGGGCATGACTAGCAGTTTGCCAGTAGAAATAGACACGAAGGGCTTATCGCCCAAGGGACTCTTTTCCCATATTAGACCTGAAGGGCTCATTGCCCAAATTTGACCTGAGGGTCTCACTGCTGGGTTGAGAACTGACCGATGGGGGATCCCTTGGCTTATAGCCACATTCAAGGGTCCCTGGCACATCGCCAGACTCTGAACGCCCCGGCTTATAGCCAGACTCTGAACGCCCCGGCTTATAGCCAGACTCTGAACGCCCCGGCTTATAGCCAGACTCTGAACGCCCCGGCTTATAGCCAGACTCTGAACGCCCCGGCTTATAGCCAGACTCTGAACGCCCCGGCTTATAGCCAGATACATAAGACACAAAGACATCAACAGGAGAAAACATAACTGGCATCCCGCCAGAAAAGGACATCACTGGTTTGGCACCAGGTTCAGGCTTTACTGGCTTCTTATTGCCAACTTCAGACGGGACTGGCTTCTCATTGCCAGAATCATACAAAACTGGCATCCTTCCAGGAATGGACATAGTGGGTGGCACACAGCCAACAGGGGTCGTGGGAGGCACACAGCCAACATGGGTCGTGGGAGGCACACAGCCAACATGGGTCGTGGGAGGCACACAGCCAACATGGGTCGTGGGAGGCACACAGCCAACATGGGTCGTGGGAGGCACACAGCCAACATGGGTCGTGGGAGGCACACAGCCAACATGGGTCGTGGGAGGCACACAGCCAACATGGGTCGTGGGAGGCACACAGCCAACATGGGTCGTGGGAGGCACACAGCCAACATGGGTCGTGGGAGGCACACAGCCAACATGGGTCGTGGGAGGCACACAGCCAACATGGGTCGTGGAGGCACACAGCCAACATGGGTCGTGGGAGGCACACAGCCAACATGGGTCGTGGAAGGCACACAGCCAACATGGGTCGTGGAAGGCACACAGCCAACATGGGTCGTGGAAGGCACACAGCCAACATGGGTCGTGGAAGGCACACAGCCAACATGGGTCGTGGAAGGCACACAGCCAACATGGGTCGTGGAAGGCACACAGCCAACATGGGTCGTGGAAGGCACACAGCCAACATGGGTCGTGGAAGGCACACAGCCAACATGGGTCGTGGAAGGCACACAGCCAACATGGGTCGTGGAAGGCACACAGCCAACATGGGTCGTGGAAGGCACACAGCCAACATGGGTCGTGGAAGGCACACAGCCAACATGGGTCGTGGAAGGCACACAGCCAACATGGGTCGTGGAAGGCACACAGCCAACATGGGTCGTGGAAGGCACACAGCCAACATGGGTCGTGGAAGGCACACAGCCAACATGGGTCGTGGAAGGCACACAGCCAACTTCGGTTGTAGATGGCACATAGCCAACATCGGTTGCGAATGGCCTATAGCCAACATCAGACAGGACTGGCTCATAGCCAACATCGGTCGTGGATGGCACATAGCCAACAGTGGTCGTGGATGGCATATAGCCAACAGCGGTCGTGGATGGCATATAGCCAACAGCGGTCGTGGATGGCACATAGCCAGTGAAAAACAGGACTGGCTTCTCATTGCCGGTAACAGACACTGAAGCTTCACTGTGGGATGTGGGCACAGTGAACATGCTTGACACAGAGATTGTGGCCTTGCTGCCACTCTGGACGCCTGTGGTTACACTGCCACTTAACCCATTGCAGGGTCTTAGAAACGCTGATCCACTGCATAACATGGAAACAGGGGGCTCTCTATTCATAGCAGAGCACACCTGTACACAAGACCTGGAACCCACAGCTCCATTGTGGGACTTGAACACAGTACTAGACTTGGGAACTATTGGCACACCGCCAACATAGAACTCATGCTCTCCACTGTGGGGCATAGGCACAGTGGAAGTACAATTAGCAGAACAGCCAGTTTCATGGATACATTTATTGCTTGGCACAGTGATTGTGGCCTTGCTGCCACTCTGGATGCCTGTGGAGGATACACCAGTAACTCCACTATGAGACATGGGTACATGATTAATATGAGGTCACTTGACCGGCCTCAATAAACAGTTTGAAACAGTGTAGCTTGGAGCAGCACAATAATTACAGAGATTAAGCAATTTACGTTTCTCTTTCTCATTCATGGCACTGCAAGTATTACTGGGTGGTGCTACATCGTTAGCTGCAGCAGGTGCTAGGCCTAAGGCCTCTATTAACCTCTGCAGTTCCTTCAACATGTAAAGCACCAAGTTTAGTACAGCATCCAACATAAGACACATACTCGCCAGCTTCGTATTGGGATCAGGATAATGTAACGGTGGGCCCCCTATAGGGTGATGGGTAGCCCCCAGGCTGTGTAGATTGAAGCCTTTAGGGCAGGTATATGGGTAGTTAGCAGACTCCAGCACACCCTTGCAGCACTTAGAAAACAAGAAAGACAGTGCAGGAATACAGACACACGAGGAAGCCCTGCACTGGGTATAATTTCTCAGCTGCAGACAGATCACGGGACTTGGGGTAGACAATGAATTCAGCACACTGCAGGAGAGAACTTAATACTTGAAAACTATGAATGCAGTACACTGCAAAGGCAGAGCTTGGTACTTGGAGACAATGAATTTGGCACACAGCAGGGCAGAACTTAATACTTGGAAACAAGGACTGCAGTAATATGCAAGACAGAACTAGATACTGGAAAACACACAATGAATAATAACACTCCCAGCCAGGGAGTACAGACAAAGCCCTGGGAATCACTCACACCAAATGGCTTTGTGGCCAAATGCCTGTTGAGTGAAAATAAACCAAACGTAACAGTCAGATACGAACACTCCCAGCCAGGGAGTACAGACAAAGACCTAGGAATCGCTCACACCAAATGGCTTTGTGGCCAAATGCCTGTTGAGTCAAAACAACCAAACTTTACAGACAGACACTTAACAGAAAAGATACATGCAAGAGAGAGGTCCAATAAGCCAAGTCAGGTCATACACAAAAATCAGAATGCAGAATATACTTAGGGAGCAGACTAGAGACTAACCAGAAACCAGAGCCAAGGAGTCATATACAGATTATCAGAACGTGAACATGAACTAGAACTAGAAGTCACACAAGAAACTAGTAGTCACACAAGAAACTAGTAGTCACACAAGAAACTAGTAGTCACACAAGAAACTAGTAGTCACACAAGAAACAGCCACTCAGTAGAACTTAGTCTTAGTCTATCCTAATCCAAGGAACAAATGCATGGGAAGCCCTATTATAGGGCTTAACAGGTCATGTGACCGCAGACCAATGAGCCTGATAGGTCTGCAGAACCTGAAAGCCAGCATACTGGCAAATCCCTGCTTCCACCACCAGGGGGCAGGGTCGAGACATGACAGATGACCAGAGATGAAATTACACTACATATGGCGCCAAAATGTGTAGAATAAGCCACTGATGTATCTTGAGTAAAGGCACTCTGTCTCAAAGATGACCATTGTTAAATTGAAACAGATGTGGTTGGAGAAATCAAGACTTAGTTCAAAATACTTTAGTTAATTTAAACAAAGTATTTTGTGTGAAACATTTAAAAAATGCAATGCTGCTAATGCTTGGCCAATCATGTATTGAGGGGCTGCGTCCTAACTCTGACGTGTATTTCTGTATTTAGCCTGTGAAAGTTCTGAATCTGATTAGATTTGAATGAAGTAAAAAGAATGTGATACATCACCATGATTCTGCTCTATTCATTTCTCACATATTATACATGTATATTGAATATGGTCTCTACAACTCTGATTAAGAAAAGGCCTGGCCGGTTGGAGATATAAAAGGAATTAAGAATGAGAGCTAAGAGGTAAGAGCTAATTATTACATGATTGTACAACTTGGTAAATTGGCAAACTATGTTTCAATGTTTTAAGTATTTGTATTTGGGTTTTAAGAGAAATGAATTATTGGGTATGTTTTTTTTTATCCTTGCTTTTTCACATGCTAGGATATTTTTAAATTTGGGTCTAAAAGTTTAGGCAAACCATGAAGATTGCAATTAAAAGTAATTAACAGGGTTTTTAATACATGTATTCAGTTTTGGCATAATGATTGATGATGCATTGCTAGAATTGTTTTGTGTTCTTGTTTTTGCATTGAGTTTATCCCAGTGTGCTGCATTTAACCCTTTCGCTGCTGAGGCTTTTCCCGCCCCTGTGCTGAGGTCATTTTTACCGGTTTTGCTCATCATGTTTAAACGTGTTTTGAAGGCTTATTTTAGTATATGACCCAGACATATTATATATCGTTCTTTCCGTCAGACTCGGTAGATTCATAATATGTCATTATTATATGTATACGTTATGTCATGTCTGTATATTATAACAAAAAATGCAATAAAATATGTATTTTCAATAATTTACAATGTGTAAAGTGTTTTTTTTCACATTTTAACATGCGAGCAATTGCGGTTATATTTTGTATGGGGTGCGCTTGTTAAAAAAATTAGAGATGGGGTCTCGTTACATTTTTTTTTGGGGAAAATTACACTATTTTTAACAAACGCACCGCATACAAAAATCGTTAGTGCAGCATCATTGTTCACATTATAATTGAAATGGGAACAATATTGCTGCATTAACAAACCAAAAAAAAGAAAAAAAAAGTGTTTATTTTTTTTTTAATTTTTTTTTATTTTTATTTTTTTTTTTTTTTTTTTTTACAAAATTTTTCACTTTCATGTTTGGTATCGTTGGAACGGCCAAATTTAACCCCTAGCTGCCACGGATCGGGAGATAGGGAGTTCATTGGAACTCCCTATCTCCACAGTTGGTGGCAGTTAAGGGTTAAGTCCAGGACTGGCGTCATCGTGCTACGCACGATGACGCCAGTCCTCAGGGGGAGTTCTCGGAGGCTTGGCCGACATCCAAGATGTCGCTCCGGGAAAGGATCGCAAACCGGCGCTTTTCAGCGCCGATTCGCGATCCAGCTCCCCAGGGGTTAATGCCAGGCATCATTTGGAAGGGCAGGCTGTGCCCTTCCAAATGATGCCTGGGTTAACCCCCGCAGAGCCGCCGATCGGGAGGGAGAGAGGTCCGAAGGACCTCCCCCCCCCTCCCTTTCAGGCGCCTCCTCCGCACATGCGGGGGGGGGGCGCCTGAATTTGGTGTCATCGCGCTGCCGCGATGACACCAAATTCCGGCGGCTGCTGTTCCGGATGCCGGGCTGACATCCAGGATGTCAGCCCGCACCGGAGGGGCCAGCGATCGGCCGGAACCCGGCCGAACGCTGACCCCAATGGGAGGACGCGCTCAGCGCGTCCTCCGCATACCAGCGGGAATGCTGAGGACGCGCTGAGCGCATCCTCAGCATCGAAGTGGTTAATTGAGATTTTTTTTCACATCCTGAGGTTTAAATTTAAATTAGTGGGTCTAATATTCAGTTTTTGGTTGGGTTATATGTTTTTAAGACTCTATTTTAGGATTGGGTAATTAGTGAAATATTATCAACACATATTGATAGTTTGTTTCATTATTACAAATTCTCCAGTGGGCATACAATGTTTAGTATAATTAATCCTTATCGCAAATTAGGTATATATATATATATATATATATATATATATATTATATATATATATAAAAAAAACAACAAAATAGATACTCTGGGTCAGCTTGTATGTTTCATAGTGAAGCATTGAGGTTTCTGTACAGACAATGAAAGAAGTAAATGAAAGCTATACATTGCATATACTAGCCCCATAAGGCGGCAATTGTACACGGTTTATGGCTTTTATTTTATTTTATTGCATAATGGTGAAGGGCGAAATAGAGTGTAAGTGCTGAGGTTTAGGTAGATATAGTAGCCATGCAAACAGATTTGGCAGCGAACCATTTTAACCCTTTCGCTGCTGAGGCTTTTCCCGCCCCTGTGCTGAGGTCATTTTTACCTGTTTTGCGCATCATGTTTAAACGCGTTCTGAAGGCTTATTTTAGTATATGACCCAGACATATTATATATCGTTCTTTCCGTCAGACTCGGTAGATTCATAATATGTCATTATTATATGTATACGTTATGTCATGTCTGTATATTATAACAAAAAATGCAATAAAATATGTATTTTCAATAATTTACAATGTGTAAAGTGTTTTTTTTCACATTTTAACATGCGAGCAATTGCGGTTATATTTTGTATGGGGTGCGCTTGTTAAAAAAATTAGAGATGGGGTCTCGTTACATTTTTTTTTGGGGAAAATTACACTATTTTTAACAAACGCACCGCATACAAAAATCGTTAGTGCAGCATCATTGTTCACATTATAATTGACATGGGAACAATATTGCTACACTAACAAACCAAAAAAAATTAAAAAAAAGTATTTTTTTTTTTTTTTTACAATTTTTTTAAAAAAAATTTTTTATTTTTTTTTTTTCATTTTTTTTTTTTACAACTTTTTTCACTGTAGTGTTTGGTATCGTTGGAACAGCCATGCTCTGGCCGATCCAACCATACCAAACATTAACCCCTAACTGCCACGGATCGGGAGATAGGGAGTTCATTCCGTTGGTGGCAGTTAAGGGTTAACTCTAGGACTGGCGTCATCGTGCTACGCACGATGACGCCAGTCCTCAGGGGGAGTTCCCGGAGGCTTGGCCGACATCCAAGATGTCGGCCAGCTCCGGGAAAGGATCGCGAACCGGCGCTTTTCAGCACCGATTCGCGATCCAGCTCCCCAGGGGTTAATGCCAGGCATCATTTGGAAGGGCAGGCTGTGCCCTTCCAAATGATGCCTGGGTTAACCCCCGCAGAGTCGCCGATCGGGAGGGAGAGAGGTCCGAAGGACCTCCCCCCCTCCCTTTCAGGCGCCTCCTCCGCACATGCGGGGGGGGCGCCTGAATTTGGTGTCATCGCGCTGCCGCGATGACACCAAATTCCGGCGGCTGCTGTTCCGGATGCCGGGCTGACATCCAGGATGTCAGCCCGCACCGGAGGGGCCAGCGATCGGCCGGAACCCGGCCGAACGCTGACCCCAATGGGAGGACGCGCTCAGCGCGTCCTCAGCACACCAGCGGGAATGCTGAGGACGCGCTGAGCGCGTCCTCAGCAGCGAAGTAGTTAAATATGTAACTGCCATGGCTGCAGAGTTAGAGTTTCATGAAGTTTCTACAATAAATAAAACCTTAGAGGGAAGAGGTATTGAGTAATATCTATGCTCTTAGTCAAGATTTGGGAATATTATTTTGATTTTGGCCTGGTCATAAATTAGGAGATGTGTTTATCTGTGTATTTTTCTTTGAAAAAACTAACATTTTATTTTTATTTTTCAGTTTCATGTCTGAATGAATGATGATTTTTGTGTGTAGACACACCCTCTCAGTCCTCTTTCCATATTTTTTATTGATATACCGGTATACTTTCATTGTCATAATTTTGGGACTTTTTGTAAATCTGAAGATTATCAGGACACAGTGACTGTCATCAATGAATCATGGAGATTTCAAGTGCACACCTGAGTCAATGCTAAGACACAGGTAATGTGCAATCAGCAGTTTGTCAAAGGAATACAACCAACTTCTCTCACCTGCTTGAAATAATGGAGCAAGGTACTGTGCATTGCAAGCTAGTATAGCCAGTGCAAACAGACAAGCCATGTTGTTGTGTCGCTATTCTTTGTCAATTCAAGTGTCCTTTGGATGAAGATTCTTATGGAGACTCACGACGGAGAAATCACTGTATCTTTATGACTATCATAATATTACAGACTATTAACGTTTTTAAACAGAGGCTGATGAGAGGTGAATGAAAAGGTAAACAGATGTGTTATGACTGTAATGTGAATCAGAAAAATATACAGATAAATACACAGATTTTTCTATTTTTTTTCTTCTACTGTTGCAGTATTATCAGCATTAAAATATTTTAATTATGATGTTATTCTAATTACAATAAAAGAGGGGAAATTGTTGAGGAATATTTTAATATTTGTATATTCCTAATCCTCTAATCAAACCAATTTTTGATAATCTTTATATTTGGACATCTCTGAGGCATAGAAGATAAGATATGGCCTGCTTCTTGTGAAAGCTCATTAATCTTTTAGCTTTCAGTCAGTAGGGCTGGAGAGTTGAAAGGAAGCCTAAAGGAAAACAGATGTGACCTCCTCACCTAGTAGAGATTCTAAAGTTAAAGATGCCTTCTTTTTTCAGAGATGACCAGAGATGAAATTACACTACATATGGCACCGAAAATGTCTAGAATAAGCCATTGATGTATTTTGAGTAAAGGCTCTCTGTCTCAGAGATGACCATTGATAAATTGAAACAGATGTGGTTGGAGAAATCAAGACTTAGTTCAAAATACTTTAGTTAATTTAAGTGAGACATTTAAAAAATGCAATGCTGTTAACGCTTGGCCAATCATGTATTGAGGGGCTGTGTCCTAACTCTGACGTGTATTTCTGTATTTAGCCTGTGAAAGTTCTGAATCTGATTAGATTTGAATGAAGTAAAAAAAAATTGATACATCACCAGGATTCTGCTCTATTCATTTCTCACATATTATACATGTATATTGAATATGGTCTCTACAATTCTGATTAAGAAAAGGCCTGGCCGGTTGGAGATATAAAAGGAATTAAGAATGAGAGCTAAGGACTAAAGATAAAACCAGGAAATAGGATAAGGATTTTTACATCCTAACAACAGCGAATGGGTGTCTCATCCAAAAAGGTGGGGGCCAGAATCCAAAATAAAAAATAAAAACAAAGACTAAAAATGAATTTCAATGCCTGCAGTCCCATCCGTGACCAGCCCAAAATTAGGATGAGTATCCCGGGCCAGCCAGGGTAACGGTGAACAGGCCACAAGTTGCGAGTGCCCATGGCATACATCTGGGGGGGTGCTCATCCAGGACAATCCTCCGCCGTGTCCTGGGAAAGGCATGCACAGACCACAAATCGGCAGGGTCAACAATAGTATAGGGCACATTACGGTGGGTCACCTCCAGGGAGCCCGCCAGTCCCCAGCAGTACCGAACCTCCTTGGAGCAAAGGAAGACCGTCACCTCCCAGAATCTGTGGCGTGCCAGAAGGGTCACAAAGAGTAAGACCTGGTATAACAGCAGCCTCGACGTCTGTTAGTGCTCCAGGGGACGACATGAGCTTCACCTGTGTGGTGACATCTACTGCCATTGCGATGACATCTCTTGGGGCAGCTGAAGGAGCCATCGCGACCTCATCCAGGTTAGCCCCCCCTTTTTCAAAATTTTTGAACAAAACTCATGCAGTTGGGTAGAGCTTTGTCAGATCAGGTTAGATCAATAGTTGTTTGCGTTAGATCACACATAGAAAAAGAGATATTAACAATTATTGTAAGGGGGCTAACCCGTCATCAGCCCCCCCTTATCAAAAAATGAACCAGACACTTAGCTATTTTGGAAGCTTTACGTTAGATCAGGTTTGATCAAGTGGTTTTAAAGTTAGATCACCCATAATTACTGAGTTATTAAGTAATTAATAAAGACAGGTTAGCCCCCACATTGAATTTTCTGGTCAGAAACCATTCAGGCTTATAGATCTTTGTTAGATCAGGTAAGATTAAGTGGTTTTAACGTTAGATCAAACATAATTCCTGACTTATTAAGTGATTAATAAAGACGGGTTAGCCCCCCCCACATTTAATTTTCTGACAAAAAAATATTCAGGCTTATAGATGTTTGTTAGATCAGGTATGATCAAGTGGTTTTAACGTTAGATCACACATAAATACAAAGATATTTAACATAAAAAACTGTGATATTAGGTATTACATAAGAGGGCCTAACCTCCACTCCCACAATAAATTTTCTGGCAAAAACATTTCAGGCTTATAGATCTTTGTTAGATCAGGTAAGATCAAGTGGTTTTAATGTTAGATCACACATATATAGAAAGATATTTAACAAAATACAGAGATTGTGTGTATTACATAAGGGGAGTAACCATAGGCGTCTCTAGGGGGGGCCAGGGGGGCAATTGCTCCAATAGGTTATTCCTTGCCCCCCATGTGCCCCCCCACCAAAAATCAGCATCCAGCTTCCCCCCACATATTCACGGGCCGTGATTTCTCAGGCCCCGTGCATCGTATGTGACCGATCTAGGTGTCATTGGAAAGGGCAGAGTCTGGCCTTTCCAATGATAACCAACATGGCCATAGTTAGTGTAAAAATAAAATCATAAATAATAAAATAAAAACGTAACAATTTTTTTGCAGGGTGGAAATGGCTCAGGGTTAATGGTCAGACTATATATTACATTGTGTATTACTTTTGTTTTTACCTTGGTTTAGTTATATATTAAGGGTTAATGGTAAGGTTTCATCCCTCACAGTATACATTTTATTTTCCTTTATTAATGGCATTTTAGGAGTTAATGAGTAGGCGCCATGCCTCATAGTGTATATATTTCACGTTTTCTAACGATAACTGGCATTTTAGAAGTTAATGGATAGGCTGCATGCCCCACATTGTATTCATTTCAAGTTTTCCTTTAATGGCATTTTAGGGGCTAATGGGTAGGCTACATGCCTCACTGTCAGGTTTTCTATGGTGTGGTACCGAGGTGGCAGGATACTGAGCTTGGGATGCGGTGATGCACCAGTACAGGGGAGTGCGGTGAGTTGCTGCAGCAAGCAGCGCCACAATTGGTTTGGAGGAGAGCAACAGACAAGTATAGGGCTTGACAATAGGGAAGCAGAAAACAAAGCAGGACATGTCCCATATCTTGGACACACTGGATATTGGAGGGTATGGAGACAGGCAAGGCTGGTAACGATGGTAAGGTTTGAGGTTCCAGATCACGCAGGAGGTCCTTCAAGTGCAGGCACAGATCAGATGTACAATACTTGAAGAAGGCTGCCATGGCATAGTTCAGGAACCTAGCACTCAGTCTATTCATTTAATGCTTCCCCTTGATTAATGGTAGTTTAGGGGTTATGGGGTAGGTTACATGCTTCACAGTGTATTCATTTAATGTTGTAAGGTCCTGGAGGCCCTCACCCCCTGGCGCCCCTTTTTGTGCCTTTTACTACATGTCCCCTGCAGATTCCAAAACCCTTGTATAAACAATTCACCTTCCTGATTCTACCGTTCTGGCCCTGGATCCACACCTGCCCTTCATCCTCCCTGATTAGCCCTGCATATAAGGGAGTCCCACCCTCAACCCTGGACTTCCACATTGAAGTTACTGACTGCGTTACCTGTTTACTAAAGCTCCCTGAAACCGCCTGACCATCTCCTGAACTCTCTGCTAAGACCCAAGGACCTTCTGTTATTTATCTGGACTCTCATTGCTTCACTCACCGGTAACCCTCCCATCCTGCTCCCCCTCTGCCCCCATCTAAGCCTTGCCGTGTACCGAACCCCTGCTGTACCACCGACTATTCTCTGCCAGCCTTGCCGTGTACCGAACCCCCTTGCTGAACCCTGACGACGCCATTGCCTGTACCCTGTCTGATTTGATGCCACTGTGTTTACCTGCAATAAACACTCATTGCTATTCTGAATCTGCCTTCATCACTGCATCCTGGGCTCACACCCCCAACCTGCTACACCCACCGCAGTCAAACCCTTACAAATGTTCTCCCTTGAGTAATGACATTTTAGGGTTAATGGGTAGGCTACATGCCTCACTGTTTATTATTTCTATTGTATTTCCCTGCTTTAATGGAGTTTTAGGGGTTATTATGGAAGTTAGACTCTAAAGGGTCAATTCATCTTTAGAGCCTTTGCTTTTTGTCAAATTTCAGGAAATCAATTTCACTGAAAATATGCAGGGTTATTCAAAGAGATCCGAATGGCTGGAGGAAGGTAACCGAACGCTGATTTTCAGCGTTCGGTTACCTTTCTTGGCCATTCGGCTATCCAGAGAGCAGGCAATTCGCCAAATCCTGGCGAATTGCCTGCACATACGGTGGCTGTTCGAGGGCAGTGAAATCCCCATGATAAAGCACTACTTCGGCTATTCAGAGAACACAAACCAGCAGTGAAACGTTCCCGAAATGCCCTGCCATTTGGTGGTTTAATTCAACAGGTTTATTCAGGAGAATCCCATAGGCTTCAATGTTAAAAATATTCCTGTTTTAATCCAATATCTAATAAACTGTTCATTATAAAATTCTGCAGTAAAGAGTCTCTTTATTTATAGATTTTTTTAGGATATTTTAAGCATTTTTTTTAAAAAAAAAGTCAGATTTTTTTTTGTTTTTTAACTTTACTTATTTTTTCTGTAACAGCCCTTTTTTATTATCATTCCCTGGACCTCATATGTAAATTTCAGACATTTTCGCTCAGTTTCTTTGCAAACAGAGTTTCACTTTTCAATCATTCAAGCAAACTGTTTTCCTAATTTATTCAATGCCTTCTTCTACGGTGTCGGCTTTTTCCGGAGGCTTCGCTGCGTGTGATCGGCTCCTGCTCGGGTTTTTCCGGCGTCTTCGACGGGTTAATCCAGATGTTTTCCACGTGCATTCGCCGGGTTTTCGCTGGGTTTTCGGCAGTTTTTCCCTGCACTTCGACAGCCCTGTGGTGCTTGCTGAATACACTGCAGGGTAGACGAAATGGGAAAGCCGATTTGCACCGGATTGAAGAGAACGAAAAGTCACCGAACGTGCGGTGACTTTTCGAATCTCTTTGAATAACCCTGATGGTGAATTCCCTATTTAGTGAATGGTCACTGTAATTTATGAAAATTGGAGTCGCTGAAGCAGTTATCGGACATTAGCAAAAACCGCCGAATTGCAGCAAATAAAATATTGAATTTATGTATCCGTTAGTACAACATAAAGGTATCCTAGCACCACCTTATTTATTGCAACAAATTACTCTGGGGTTTTGAAATCTTATTTATATATACTTTCGTTTTTTTCAGTGGTATGATTTAATAGTGAAAATTATTAGTGCCCCCCCCCAGTTTTGACTGTGTTATCTTATGTGCCCTCTCTATATATTGTTCCTAGAGTTGCCACTGGGAGTAACCCTCCTCCATCCCCCCACATTACATTTTCTGGTCAGAAACCATTCAGGCTTATAGATCTTTGTTAGATCAGGTATGATCATCTGGTTTTAATGTTAGATCAAACATAATTACAGACTTATTAAATGATTAATAAAGACGGGTTAGCCCCCTCCCCCATTATATTTTCTGACAAACTGTTCAGGCTTATAGATCAGGTAAGATCAAATGGTTTTAACATTAGATCCCACATTAATACAAAGATATTTAACAAAATACAGAGATTTTGTGTATTACATAAGGGGGTAGCCCTCCGCCACCCTCCCCCACATTAAATTTTCTGACAAAAAAACATTCAGGCCTATAGATATTTATATTTGTTAGATCAGGTAAGATCAACTGGTTTTAACGTTAGATCACACATAATTACAGACTCATTAAGTGATTAATAAAGACGGGTTAGCCCCCCCCCCACATTGAATTTTCTTACAAAAAAACATTCAGGCTTATAGCTCTTAAGGTAAGATCAAGTGGTTTTAACGTTAGATCACTCATATATACAAAGATATTTAACATAAAAAACTGAGATTTTAGGTACTACGTAAGAGGGCCTAACCCCCGCCCCCGCATTACATTTTCTGGCCAAAAACCTTTCAGGCTTTATAGATCTTTGTTAGATCAGGTAAGATCAAGGGGTTTTAACATTAGATCACACGTAATTAAATAAAAAAACTTAATCCTATAAATCCTGAAATAATAAGTATTACACAGCCCTGCCAACAAACAGATATAAAAGCAGGAGCCATAAATCATTCATTCATAGATAGAACAAACCTAAATTATTTATTGGAAAGTGGTCACATGAGATTAAATCAAAGTATCGGCACTCGGTATCGGTGAGTACCTGGAAAAAAAAATATTGTATCAGAGCACCCCTAAAATTTTTAAAGGTTTTAAAGTTTGATCAGTGAGATATTTTTATCATCTAAGACTACAGAAAAGTTAGTTATATCTTGGATGTCAGCCCAGCCTCCAGGATCCCAGCCGGCTGAATAGCTTCATCTTGCTGGGCGCGATGACATCTATTTCAGGCACACCCCCCCTCCGCCAGAGCAGGGAAAGTGCCTGAAGGGAAGGGGGATCCTTTGGCGCCGGATCGTGGTCCCCTCTTGGATGTCGGACAAGCTTCCGGGATCTCCACCTGCCTACTGGCGTCATCACGCATGGATGCGATGACATCAGGTTGGGAATTAACTCCTAGCTGCCCAATCCAGCTAGCGGTTAATGTTTGGTATCATTTGAAAGGCCAGAGCCTTGTTAAAAGTAAAAGAAAAAAAAGAAAAATAAGTAAAAATTTTTAATTCTTTTTTTTAAAAAAATGCATTTTTTTATTAATGCAGCATTATTGTTCACATTTCAATTATAATGTGAACAATGATGCTGCCCTAGCGATTTTTTTAAAATTTTGTTTTGGGAGAGGTTTTAGCTAAAATCACATAATTTTGTAGAAAATTAAAAGTAATGGGTTCCCAGTTCTAATTTTTTTAACAAGCCTACCTAATAGAATTAAAAACCGCAAAGGCTCGGATGATAAAATGTGAAAAAAAAATCACGTTACACGCTGTAGATGATTTGAAAATTCAAATTTTATTGCATTTTTGTTATAATATTCAGGCAGGACATGACGTATACATATAATAATAATATACAACTATTATGAATCTGCCGAGTCTGCCGGAAAGAACGATATATAATATGTCTGGGTTGCATAATAAAATGTGACTTCAAATCGCGTTTAAACATGATGAGCAAAAATGGTAAAAATGATCTCAGCACACAGAGGTGAAATGGCTAAGCTATAAAAAACTTACTACATAGATACCAACCTGAACCTTTAACCTTTGACTGAGGTCAGACAGAGAGGGGGGGGGGTAGCCACCCTTAAGTAAAACCCAATATCTATGTTTGATATGTTAATCTTTGTAATTATGTGCGATCTGACATTAAAACCACTTGATCAAACCGGATCTAACAGATCTATAAACCTGAGTGTTTCTTTTGCCAGAAAATTGAATGTAGGGAGGGGGGCACTAACCCCCCCTTATGTAATACACAAAATCTCTGAATTTTATGTTAAATATCTTTGTATATATGTGTGATCTAACGTTAAGACCACTTGATCTTACTTGATCTAACAAAGATCTACAAGCCTGAATGTTTTTTGACCAGAAAATTTTATGTGGGGGGGGGAGGCCTGCCCCCCTTATGTAAAACCTAAAATCTTAGAATTTAGGTGAAATAGCTTTGTAATTAAGTGTGATCTAACGTTAAAACCACTTGATCAAACCTGATCTAACAAAGATCTATAGGCCTAGATGGTTTTTTGGCCAGAAAATTTAATGTGGGCGGGGGTTAGGCCCTCTTACGTAATACCTAAGGCTAATGTCAGATGAACGCAGTCTGAGCGCACTGTGCGTGCGTGCATAACGGACAGACGTACTGACGGAAGATAATGTAGACCCCACACGGTCCATTTTTCTTGACGGACGTAGAAAAAAAAGGGAATTATGGGAAACAAAATTAATATGAAAAATGATAAAAATTGGTACATAATATGAAAAGCCATTTTGTGCGTCAAGGTGCTGGATGTCGCAAATGCGGTCCTTTTGACTTCGTGTCATCACGCACAAAGAACGCTACGTGGACGTGACGCACTCTGCGCGTCCATCTAGCCGTTTTACGTTCTTGCCTAACTTGCATCCGTTTGCCACGTGCGTTGTGCGTGTGCAGTTTGGTGCGCACGTACGTCGTGTGTGGGTCTCTATTGATCATGAAATGCTACGACGGACGTTAAACTGTGAGGCAACACGGACGTGATAACTGCATTCGTCTGACGCCAACTTAACCCTTTCGCTGCTGAGGCTTTTCACACCTCTGTGCTGAGGTCATTTTTACCGGTTTTGCTCATCATGTTTAAACGTGTTTTGAAGGCTTATTTTAGTATATGAGACATATTATATATCGTTCTTTCCGTCAGACTCGGTAGATTCATAATATGTCATTATTATATGTATACGTCATGACCTGTCTGTATATTATAACAAAAAATGCAATAAAATATGTATTTTCAATAATTTACAATGTGTAAAGTGTTTTTTCTTCACATTTTAACATGCGAGCAATTGCGGTTATATTTTGTATGGGGTGCGCTTGTTAAAAAAATTAGAGATGGGGTCTCGTTACATTTTTTTTTGGGGAAAATTACACGATTTTTAACAAACGCACCGCATACAAAAATCGTTAGTGCAGCATCATTGTTCACATTATAATTGAAATGGGAACAATATTTATGCAAAACATTTTTTTTTTAAATATATTTTTATTTTTATTTTAAATTTTTTTTTAAAAAAAACTTTTTTCACTGTAGTGTTTGGTATCGTTGGAACGGCCATGCTCTGGCCGATCCAACCATACCAAACTTTAACCCCTAGCTGCCACGGATCGGGAGATAGGGAGTTCATTGGAGTCCTCAGGGGGAGTTCCCGGAGGCTTGGCCGACATCCAAGATGTCGGCCAGCTCCGGGAAAGGATCACGAACCGGCGCTTTTCAGCGCCGGACGTGATCCGGCTCCCCAGGGGTTAATGCCAGGTACCATTTGGAAGGGCAGGCTGTGCCCTTTCAAATGGTGCCTGGGTTAACCCCTGCAACGCCGCCGATCGGGAGGGAGAGAGGTCCGAAGGACCTCCCCCCTCCATTTCAGGCGCCTCCTCCGCACATGCGGGGGGGGCGCCTGAATTAGGTGTCATCGCGCCGCCGCGATGACACCTAATTTCATCGACGGCGGTTCCGGATGCTGGGCTGACATCGAGGATGTCAGCCTGCACCGGGGGGGGCCAGCGATCGGCCAGAACCCGGCTGAATGCTGACCCCAAAGGGAGGACGCACTCAGCGCGTCCTCCGCACAGCAGGAGCCATGCGGAGGACGCGCTGAGCGCGTCCTCCGCATGGAAGTGGTTAAAATCTTTTTTTTTTAATGTTAAATATCTTTTTATATATGTGTGATTTAACGTTAAAACCACATGATCTTAACAAAGATCTATAAGCCTGAACAGTTTTTTTGTCAGAAAACTCAATGTGGGGGGGCTAACCTGTCTTTATTAATCACTTACAGTAATAATTGATTTATTTATTTATAAAGGATTATTTTACCAGGAAGGATGTAATTATGTGTGATCTAACGTTAAAACCACTTGAACAAACCTGATCTAACAAATATCTATAAGCCTGAATGGTTTCTGACCAGAAAATGTAATGTGGGGGGGGGGTGGAGGAGGGTTACTCCCCTTATGTAATACATGCAATCTCTGTATTTTGTTAAATATCTTTGTATATACTGTATGTGTGATCTAAAGAACCCCCTGGACCTTTCAGGAAGGGGGACATGACTGATGGCCGGGGCCTGCCAGTTAAGCAAGGATCTGGAAAGTTGTAGAATACCCTGGGCCTTTCAGGAGGGGGGGCATGACGGATAGTCTGGGCCTGTCAGTCAAGGAGAGATCTAGGGTGTTATTGGTTGTGTGTTTGCAACAATGTTGCTTACCTGGGCTATATATGCTGGTGATGGGGGCAGTGCTCTTTCTCTTGTTCCTGCCAGCGTGAGAAGTACATCAAGGTGAGGTCAGGTGTCTTTCAGGTGTTCCTGGTGATAGAGAAAGGAGAGAGAAGGTGACTTGGTGGCTGGGATGGCTTCTACTTCGCTGGAATGTCTGCTGGAACAATTGAGGGAGCATGCTGCGGCTTGTGGAGCATCGCTGCAGGATCTGATGGTGGAGGCCCTGGCACCATCTCGGGAGCGGACCCCCGAGGAGAGCGAGGAGCCCCGCCAGTGGTGAAGGGAGCGGCGTTCCTGAGTATGTCAGGCACGTCGTTCCTGGGACCGCAGTACCTGCGTCTGTTATTGCACCTAGTTCTGCTGCTGTTAGGGTCCCCGCGTTTGCTTGCTCGTCTGGGGCAGCGCCTGCGCCTGTTCTGCCACAGGCGTTGGGTCGGCGGGGGATTTCTGAGGCTGGCAGAGTTTTGGTTTCTGGTTCGGGGGGGGTGACTGGACCTGCGTTGATTGGGGTCTCAACGGTGGGTGCCGTGGGGGGGTCTGCGCCTGCTTCAGTGAATGTTGTGCCCCTGGCAATTTTTGGGGCACCAGTGCCCGCCTCAATTGTTCCCCCGGCGTCTGCTCTTATTGGGATTCCGATACAAGCAGTGGGGGGGTCCTCATGCCCGTCGGGGTTGTGGGTGCGGGAATCTCCTATTGGTCCTGCGAGTTGTCTCCAATGGGTTTGCAGGTCAATGCTGAGTTACGTGAGAAGATTTGGAGAAACGAATATGTGGATGTGCTTACACTACTTTCTGTGGATAGGGAGTCGGTGGACCATCCCAGATGGCCTGACCCATTCATGGAAGAGAAGGAGAAGGAAAAGTTAAAGAAAACGCTGCCTCCCACTTTTGGAAATTGGCTGCAGGGTTTCTTGGCTTATTGTGCTATCTTGTGCGAGCGGTTCCCGGAGCGCAGCGTTTCGTTGTTTGCGTATATCGATTCAATTTGGGGGGCGTACAACATTTACGGGGGACAGTGCTGGTTCCGTTATGACCAGCAGTTCCGACAGAAGATGGCGGTGCGTCCTGGGCTCAGGTTTGATGTCCAGGACACAAATTTATGGATTCTTCTTATGACGCCTAACCGTCCGGCGGTGTCTCCCTTTCCAGGGTCTGCTGCACCTAGGGCCCCAGGAGTGCAGGCGGCGGCTGGAAAGGGGTGGTGTTGGCTCTTTAATGAGTCTAACTGCCACTGGTCTGTTGACTGTAGATTCCGACACGACTGTTCTCTCTGTGAGGGCCCCCACTTTAAGAAAGGACAGGGTTCGGCTCTCAGACCTTCCGGGCAGGGACAGTTTAGTAGGAGCGATAATGCCGGTGACCGTGGGGGCCCTGCTTCCTTGGCTAGAACTGTACCCCAATAGGCGGAGTGCTATGTCATTACTGGAAGGTTTCCATGATGGTTTCCCTATACCGCATGAATAGTCAGATTTTCCGCAATTTTCTCGAAATCTGGTTTCCGCTGGGCAACACGCGGAAGTGGTGGCGGCCAAGCTGGTGGGCGAAGTGCGGCTCGGGCGGATGGTGGGCCCATTTGCGGTGCTTCCTTTCCCTAACCTTTGGGTTTTTCCTTTGGGCGTCGTGCCCAAGAAGGAGGAGGGCAAGTTCCGTCTGATACACCATCTGTCCTATCCGGCAGGGATTTTGGTAAGCGAGACATTGGCAAGGAAGGTTGTCGGGTACAGTATTCCTCGTTTGATGAAGCTTTGCAACTCATGAGGAATGTGGGGCCTGGCTGCTTGCTTGCCAAGGTTGATGTGGAGTCGGCCTTTCGGTTATTGCCGATTAGGCCTGACTGCTACCATTTACTCGGTTGTGAGTTCCGTGGCCAGTATTACTACGATCGTAGTCTTCCGATGGGCTGCTCGATTTCCTGTTATAATATTGAGTTGTTCGCTTCTTTTTTACAGTGGGTGATCTTGATGACTTTCTTTTCGTTGGACCATCTGATTCTGCTGACTGCGCTGAGCTGTTACAGATTTTTCGAGAGGTGGCGGAGGAATTCGGTGTACCTGGTATTCCTGGTCATTTGATCACCTTTATGGGCATCGAAATCGACACGGTGCTCAGGGTTTTTCGACTTCCAGTGCAGACGATACAGGTCTTGCTGCAGTTGGTGGTTTGAGCTTGGGGGGGGTTGCAAAATTGCATCTTTCGGAGCTTCAATCACTGTTGGGACATTTGGCATTTACTTGCCGGGTGATGCCTATGGGCCGTGCTTTTTGATGTCGCTTGTCTTTGGCTACTGCGGGTATTCGGGCCACGCACCATTTTATACAGGTCACCGGTTCTTTGCGGGCTGACCTTGTTGTCTGGCAATCCTTTTTGTTGAACTACAATGGGTTGACGTATTGGCAGGAGGCGGAGGTGGATAATGAGTCCATCGACCTCTTTGCCGATGCGTCGGGTGCCCATGGCTTTGGGGTCTATTTGCAGGGAGACTGGTGTGTTTTCGGCGTGGTCCTCGGAGTGGTCATCTTCGGATCTGATACGAAATTTTATGTTTTTGGAGCTGTTCCCGCTATTGGTGGCCCTGGAGCTGTGGGGAGAGCGGTTGGCGAATAGGCGGGTGGTGTTCTGGACGGACAATTTGAGTGTCGTGCAGGTGGTGAATTGTTCGTCGTCCAGTTCCCCTCCCGTCTTGGCCCTTTTGTGGCACCTGGTTCTGCGCTGCCTAGAGCATAATGTGTGGTTGCGGGCTAGGAATGTTCCGGGTGTACAGAATGTAGTGGCTGACGCTCTCTCCCGGTTCTAGTGGGACCATTTTTGGCAGGTGGCTCAGGGTGCGGCGAGAACTGTGACGCCTTTTCCTCAGTGGCTTTGGACCCTCGCTTCGGTGGACTAAGGCGGTTATTAGAAGGTTCTCTGTCGTCTACAACTTGGAGTTCCTATTCGCAGGTCTGGCGGGCGTGGGAAGACGTGGGGAAGGATTTTTTGTTGCGGCTTATTATTAGGGGATGGTGAAGGACGGTGGCTCCGGATGTCAGGCGCCCGGTGTCCGGGGGGCTATTTGCGGAGTTGTTGGTGTCTTTGGGACTGCTGATTTGCAGAGACCAGTTTGAGGTTGGTTTGTTTCGGATTGCGTTTGCTCTTTGCTATTATGGTGCACTTAGGGTGGGGGAGTTAGTGGCTCCGAACGCTGGGGCGCTTTTGGCTTTGTGCTTTAAACATGTCACGATTTTGCCTGACCGTTTATGGTTGTTGATCGCTCGATCGAAAACGGACCAGTTGAGCAGAGGTTCGGTAGTCACTCTGTGTGCAGTCGGGGGGGTGAACTGCCTAGTACTTTTGGCCCGGGACTACTTGGGTCGGCGTCCAGGGGTTGGGGTTCCTTCTTAGTTCATCTGTCAGGGTCCCCTCTCACGAGGTTCCAGTTTTCAGCGTTTTTTAAGCGTTGTATTGTATCTTTGGGTCATGACCCGAAGCAGAAATCTCTGCATTCTTTTCGAATCGGCGCAGCGACGATGGCGGCGGAAGCTGGCGCGTCGGACGACATGATTCGGCGCTTGGGTAGGTGGCAATCAGATCGTTTTCGTTCCTATGGGCACCCTAACCTCTTGTAATTGCAGGTTCTCCCCCGCGAACTGTTTGGATCATTGGCCACTCCTACATACACTGGGCGGCCAAGCAGGCTGAACAAAGGCCGCTTGGCAGGAACCTGGGTTTCCCCACGAACGTGGCGAGGATCCGGTGGATTGGTATCAGGGGTTTACGTTGGGCCCAGGTCGTCGGGGAATGCGAGTTGTTGGCTGGTCGAGTGGCTAGGGATGTAGTGTTAGTGGTGCATGCAGGGGGAACAATTTGGGGGCTGTTTGTTCTGTAGACTTGATTATGGTTATGAAGCGCGATCTAGCCAGCTACTTCGCCATATTTTGGGGTATATCATTAGTTTTTTCGGAAATAGTTTCTTGTCCCCGATGGGAGGATTTTGTGGCCCGGGGGCTCTGGACAGGGCTCGAAAAAGGGTTAACAGGGAGATCTCGAGATTTGTTGGTAATCTGGGTGGGGTGTTGGTTAGACATACGGAGCTAGAGGGAGACAATCGGAATGTCGTTAGGAAGGATTGGGTTGGACATTTTTCTGGTGGGTTTAATGTCTGGCGTGGAGGAGGCGCTTTCTGCGGGGGGCGCAGGGACAGGCGCTAGGGCGGCCCCTGGCGTTGGCGGGTTTCCCTGGACAGCAGTGCTTAAAGGACGGATAAGCCACCTTCGGGTGAGGCTATGGGAAGATGAACCTCGCTTGCGGGGGGACGAGTCTTGGTTTTGGTACAATGGTGGAACTACCTATTGCATTGGGGCAATAGGGCAGAATGGTGATTAAGCACTGCGAGTTATTGTCGAAGTATATAGTTAAATAAAGCTGTGGCCCATGCACATTCCAACTTATATATGTGTCTGTGTCTTATTCATATGCAAGTTATTGGGGTATGGGCCAGGAAGGTCTCCGGCCTAATCAGTCATGGTAAAACCACTTGATCTTACCTGATCTAACAAAGATCTATAAGCCTGAAAGGTTTTTGGCCAGAAAATGTATTGGGGGAGTGGGGGTACGCCCTCTTATGTAATACCTAAAATCTCAGTTTTTTTATGTGATATATCTTTGTAATTATATGTGATCTACTGTCAAAACCACTTGATTTTACCTGATCTAACAAAGATCTAGAAGCCTGAACAGTTTTTTTGTCAGAAAATTCAATGTGGGGGGGCTAACCTGTCTATATTAATCACTTAATAAGTCTGTAATTATGGGTGATCTAACGTTAAAACCAGTTGATCTTACCTGATCTAACAAATATCTACACGCCTGAATGGTTTCTGACCAGAAAATGTAATGTGGAGGGGGGGGGGGGTGGAGGAGGGTTACTCCCCTTATGTAATACACAGTCACACAATCTCTGTATTTTGTTAAATATCTTTGTATATATCTGTTTGTTGGCAGGGCTGTGTAATATCTATTATTTCAGGATTTATAGGATTACGTTTTTTTATTTAATTATGTGTGATCTATAGCGTTAAAACCACTTGATCTTACCTGATATAACAAATATCTATAAGCCTGAAAGGTTTTTGGCCAGAAAATTTATTGTGGGGGGATCCATGTATCGCAGGAGGTCAGCCACAGGCACTGATTCCGGGACCCCCCGGATACGAACATTATGCCTGCGGTGCCTGGTCTCAAGGGTTTCCACAGAGCAGGACTGGAGGGCATCAGAAAAGAAAAAAGTAATACCTGGGATAGGAGTTGAAGTGAATAAACTCCCCCCAGAGTTGATGGGTACACGAAAAAAACCAAATGAATACAATAAAACTATTAAGTCGCCTACTGATGACCGAGTCGTACACAGGGAGACAATAAATACTCAATAATACATGACACATAACTATGGAATAATATATATATTTATTATATGTACAGGCCACAGCTAAGGCTAGGGTCAGACGAAAGCATTTTTCCCCGCGAACGTGAAAAAGTGCGTCCGAACGCATTGACTTATTTTCTCATGGAATGCGCAAAAACGGTCAGACGACGCGCATTTTCGGGCGTGATTTTGTACGGATCGTCAATAAAACTCTTTTTGCGTCTGGACGTTATGTAGGCTGGACATTAGCAGCGTCTGACATCTCCTAATCACACAAACATGCCGCTATGCCGCAGCTGCGCACTCAGTACGTCAGTACTAGCGGTTCAGTGTTCTCAAAAAAATGCGTTCAAATTCCACTTGCGTTGCACGGCCGGACTTTTGTGCGGCCGTACATCGTATATTGGCCGTCATTGCCCGTCATCTGCTGCTAGTGCGGCTGTAATTATGTGCGCCAGAACGCACGTTAAAAGTGCGCTGGTCTGACCCCAGCCTAAAACTCCACACAATATACCCACCACCACCATGACATAAAAATTTCCATAACAAAATAATTCAATAACCCAGTGCTGAAAGAGGACTCCACACAACCACCACACACCTCCAAACCAACCAACCACAAAAACCTCCCAACTCCCAACCATCTGACCAAAATTAGAAAAAAACAGGTCTGGATATATGGGCGGCGCTTAGATGGTATTAGGGATCGCTACACGTTCTCACAGATGTGGTGTTCCCTTCACCTCAGAAAATAATTATTAGAATAAAAAACAGGTAGGAGAACAGCGCTCCCTTTTAATAATTATTAGTATGCCCTCCACAACACCACTAATGTGTGAAATGGAACGACAAAGATCTTACGTTTCTAGATGTATTTGTAGAAAAAATAGTTCCCAGAGTAGTTGGCACGAATAGAGTTGCAAAACCACATGGACCGGTACAGATCTCAAATAGGCAAACAGAAGAAAAATACAATAGTGGAGATCAATAGGTAACACTAAAATATATAATATATGGTCAAGGTTCAATGAGGTAATGGACTCACACTTTTAGAGAGCTTCCTAGCTCTATTTAATTCGCCTTACGGACTGTTTCAGGCCAGTCCGTCAGCCAGACTTCTTTAATTGGTCCTCTCCTTCAGTAATTACACCCCTTTGGATCTCGAAATATAAGAGGGGAGAATCCTCATGGTGTAATATCTCAACTTAGATCAATAACCAGACCGACCCAAAGAGGGAATATTACTCACCCTTTTGGGGGCTACACCGAGCTCTAGGGTTCCAGAGTATACAAATTGTCTGTAGGGCCTACAGCAGGAAAAATGGCAGGACTTCCACAATATAGGAGTTAAATGTGAAATTTAATCATTTAAAAAGTCTTACCAATGAAATAAAAAATTAATTAAATGGAGGCCAAATGCGTTTCGCGCGTATAGCGCTTCTTCAGTGGCAACAAGGAAAAAAAGAAATGGAAACGGCCAAAACTGACCAAAATTAGTCTAAATAAAAGGAACCCCAACCCAGCACTGCCTACAAGCTCCCGCCAAGAGCTCCTCACATAACTCCCTTATGGGAGAGCTCCCCCACCAAGGAAAAACAGGGCTTGTTCAATGCCCTCCTTGAGTCCCAGGATGAACAGATCCTTGCCCACATTATTCAGGTGAATGCCATCCTCCATAAAATAACACTCCGCATCCCCCTCTTCAAAGGGTAGATGCCGCACCACCACACCATCCATCTGCCTCACAAACCTTCCCATTCACCTTGATCTGGCAAAGCCGCACCTCCTCATTCTCCGCCTGCCTCCACACCATCCTTGGCAACATCTCTGACCACACCACCACCATCCATGGCGATCACTCCCTCAGCTGCCGCAGATCCGCTCTTATCTGCTCCAGCAGCTTTCCATGAGGGACCACTCCAAAATCCCTCAGTTGCCGCAGATCCGCTCTCATCTGCTCCAGCAGCTTTCCATGAGGGACCACTCCCAAATCCCTCAGCTGCCGCAGATCCGCCTGCATCTGCTCCAGCAGCACACCAAGAGGGACCACACCCAAATTGTTGCCTCCCATGTGTACCACCAGCACATGGGGAACTTCACCGTGCCTAAGGGCACCCAAAACCGTCGGCTTAAACTCCTCCCATAGAAGTCCACGGATTCCAAACCACCATACCCGTGTTGCCGACCCATGCAAACCCATCTGTACTCCAGATGTTCGCATCAACGCCCTTCTCCTCGCCCAATAAACCAATGAGTCTCCAACGATCCATACAACTCTCGAAGGATCTGCAAAAAACAAAAACAAATTACCAACATCTCCACCACACAAAATACTCAGAAAAAAGAAAAAACTCCCCGCCAAACCACCACATACCCCACCAAATAAACGATGTCCATACCTGCAAAGAAAATATAACATAAACAATGACCATACTCCTCGCCTCCAAATCCTCCAACCCCCACACTCCTCCACAAACAATAAACAAATATACAAAGATAAAATAGAATAAATATATATATATTCCATATAAAAGGTATAAATTCATATTCCATGTATAAGTTTGATTTTCTTTCTTTTTTTTTTTTTTAAAGTGAAAAACATAACAGAACAGATCATACAGCAAACTTTTCTCCACATAACCTCCCAGCATTAACAAGTGTTTCCAAAATTCATACCACCGAACCTGGCCGCACGTAGGACTGAAAAGCCCTCGAGTTCCATCTTCCCAATTCTTGAATTTCCGCTGCCGACAAACCCAACCTCGAAGCTTCTGTTGCTGCCCCAATACGAAAGGAGTGAGAACCAAATTCCTCCGGATTTCTCCCTAAACTTAACAAACCCTTCTTAAAAATGGAAACAAGCTGATACCTCGATAAAGCCGATCCGCCCGCGTGACATAAAAAGGCCACTCCAGACTCCACCCGTACCTCCAAAAATTCCTTAACGTTCTTCACCGGACAAACCACGCAGTTATCCAACTCTACGCCCCCTACCCACCTGATAAGTCTTGGAGTTAACCCCAATAACCATTTCCTCAACTCCCAACCAAACCGCATCAGCTCCCAAACCACCACCTCCTCTCCTAGAATTGCACACCAGCTCACCCACTCGAAATGCCACAAAAAGCCCCAAACAAAAAGCCGCCCTCATAAGCAGAACCTCATAAGGTGAGGAACAAAAATTCCCAACAAAATCCCATAGACCCTCCAATAACTGCGTCGAAACTGGACGCTGAGTGTCTACCCTGCACCTCCCCCTCACATAGCCCCAAACTGCACGCCTGATAACAAAATCCTTGGTGGTATCTCTTTTCCCCGATACCTGGAAAAGGAAAGCCAAGGCGGCCAGCGACTGCCGTACCCCCCCCAGGAGATGCCCCTGATTCGAATAACCGAATGAGGTATGCCCTAAGCAAACTCTTTTCATCCAATCCACCCACCGAAACATACCTGAACCGTTCAGCCAATGCGTCCCAATCCCTCCAAACTCGCGAGTAGGCCTTCCAAGTGGACTCAGACAAAGAACCCCTCACCCATGTTCCAAAAATTCCGAGCCTAGCTGCCAAAGCCCCTCCGGACAAGTGGTGCCCACCTCCTCCACCAACGGAGCCAGGGAACGAAACCTGCCCCACTGTAAACGAGACAAAGCATCCGCCACTGAGTTAAGGCGACCCGGAACATGCTTTGCCCTGCATAAAACATTAAATTTAAGACAAAGCAACGCAAACCTCTTCAGCAATCTAATGACTGGCAATGATGAAGCCGACAAAGAATTAACCGCCGACACCACCGCCATGTTGTCAGAACGGAACAGAATCCTTCTCCCCTCTAGAACACCTCCCCACAGCTTCAAGGCCACCACTAATGGAAACAACTCCAAAAATGCCAAATTCCGCACCAATGCAGATGCTAACCAACGATCAGGCCAACGAGAAGCACACCAACGCCCCGCAAAGTACAACCCAAAACCAACACCTCCCGAGGCGTCCGTAAAAAAATTCCAGTTCTTTCGCCAAATCTTCTTTCGAAGGGAATATGGCCACCCCATAAAACAAAACCAAAAAGGATCTCCACACTTCCAAATCTTCCTTCATGGCACCAGATATTCTAACAAAATTATGACCTTCCTGAATACCCCGTGTCACCAAAGCCAAACCTCCCAAAAAGACTCTTCCAACCGGAATGACCCTGCACGCAACATTCAAACGACCAATCAGCGATTGCAGCTCTCTCAACTGCAATTTCCTAACTGACAGGGCCCCTTCCACTTGCCTCAAAGCTTCCACCACTTTCCCCAGAGGTAGACGACACTCACCCTTAACCGAATCAATCTCAATCCCCAAGAAAGTGATGACTGACGCCGGACCCTCTGTTTTATCAGAAACCAAAGGAACACCAAATCGGTGTGCCACCCACTGAAAAGACCGAAGAATGTGCAGACACTCTCCTGTCCCTTCCCTACCACAGAAAATCATCCAAATAATGTGTCAAATTAGCCGACCCTGCCACTTCACGACCCACCCATTCCAAAAATGTACTACAACACTCAAAAAAGGAACAGGAAATGGAACAACCCATAGGCAAACATAGATCCACATAAAATTCGCCTTCAAACCAAAACCCCAGAAGATGATGACACGAAGGATGAAAAGGTAAGAGCGGAAATAAACACCTTCTCCCGAACTACCTCCGGATAAACTCTAGCCGACTTTAAATTCCTAAACTTGCCACCCCCTGGCCTTACCACAAAAGGAATCCGAAAACCATCACCAAAACCGTCCTGCAGAAACTCCGCATCCCTACGTCTTCCGTAAAGCCTTAGCCACGTTAACATTGTGTCGAGTTTCACTGGGGAAGCCCCCATTTCCAGACCCTCCAAAAGGCAGACCTGCCTGTCTCGCCCTCTTAAAACATCTGAACAATGAATGCAATCCTCCACAATTTGAACATTCGTGCTTGAACCTGCACCCATTACCAAACTTGCACTGACCCTCGTTAAACTGCCAGCAAGATCCTTTTTTAACACCTGCCGGTGGAGAACTGACCACTCCCCCACCGGCGCCCCCTGGAAAAGGCAAAGCCTTCTGGGCCCCCATCAGACACAACCACAGCGTAATGTCCATCTGATCCCACTCCATCCCTGCGTGAGCCGCCAAACGTTGCCTAAACTGCTCATCGTATTTCCACCACGCCCAACCACCAAAAATCCGATAAGCCTCCCAAATCCCAGCCACATAACAAAAAAGAGCCGAACAGTGCTGTGGGTTCTTCTCCCCAACCATACTTGCCAAAATACAAAAAGCCCGGAGCCAATTCCCAAACGACTTAGGAATCCTCCGATACCTCTTTTTCCTTTCCTCTTCCTCCTTTTAACCTTCCTTAGACGAATCATCCTTAACCCCTGCCACCTCATCCAAAGGAAGCAGGGAAAAAAGCTCCACATATTCACCCTGCCAGATACCTTCTTTAACCTCCTGTTTCAAATGAAACCCCAAAGGACCAGAAAATGACACATATGCATTCCTCCTGGCCACATCCGCCACCCCTGAGGACTCACCGAGTGAACCCGACACACCACTCGGTCCTATTGAAGCCAGTGCTTCACCACCAAGAGCTCCACCAACTCTCCATGCTTGAGCCAAATCAACTCCCTGACTCACACCCCCTTTTGAACCCGACCAAGCTTCAAAGGCCCCCTGTAAAAAAGACATGAAAGAACCCATATCACCTCCACTTCCATTACCTGTCGCCACACTAGGTCCAGCCGAACTTCCTGGAACCTCCTGCGCCACACTCTCCGTACCCCTCACTCCAACTCCACCGACTCCACCAGCCTGGAAACCACCAACCGGCTGCGGACTCCTCTCCCGAACCATCGGAACTGTGGACGCAAAAACATTTGTGCGATGAGCCTCAGAACCCGAAGTACCATAACCATTATCCCGCTCCACCACACCAAAATCCAGAGCCACTTCACCTTCACCATCTGAACACCAATTTACTTAGAGCTCCCAAGTGACCTCATCCCGCACAACACCACCTTGTGCCACACCACCGTCCACACCCCCATCCACCAACTGCCTTCCCGCTGAAACATCCGTCCCCGAGACAGACCTCGCTCCACCTCTGGGACCCCTGGCGGACAACCAAATTCTTCTTCTACCCAAGGAACTCCTCGACCTCCGCATTCCTTCTCTCCTGGTACCGCTCACCACACCACCCCTCCGACCAGAAGGATCCTTAGCCCCTGATACCGGTCTCGAGCTCCTACCTTCCACACTTCTGGAAACGCTCACGCCAGCCTCAGTCCCAACTACGTCACCTCCAGCCAACATCCGCCGTACCAACTGTCCTCAGCCTCTCACTGCCTCCATCCTCAACCTCTCAGATGCTGATCCACCGCTGGATTCTCCTCCCGGACTGAACCGGTCCAGAGGCCTAGAAACCCTGACAGGCCGAGCTCCCACTTCCGACTTTGCCACCAGCACCTCCGACAAACTTCTTCTCGCCCACTCCACACCACGATGCCGAGCCGCCTCCCGCACTTCCTCCAACAGCGACTCCAGCTCACCGCCTTCCGCCATACTTAAAGACCATTTTAAAGCAGAAAAGCCGAAAACACCGCTCTCTGATGCAGCTCAAGATTTTTCCAGCTCTACCTCAGGAGAAAAAGGCGCGCAGAGTCTCTCCACACGCGCCTTAAGTACCCTCCTGGGGACTCCTCCCACGCCTCTCCCGCTCAAAACTCCACACGCACTGTAACACTTCTAGAAAAATCCTCCCTGCGTCCTGGCATCAGAGGCAACTTAAGGGCCCTACCCCTTAGGTGCTTCAGGCCTTCATAATCAGAAGAAGTATCAAAAAACATGGTGGATTAAAATATGTATAATATGAATAGAATCTTCACAACAAGATACCAAGACAGGATTAACCTGGAAGAAGAGGCATGAAAATATATAATCCTATGTGGCTATTAACCCTTTCGCTGCAGGAGATGTGTGGGTAACATCCTGATAGACTTCCGCTATATGTGGAGGACTTTCCCCACACGTCACTCGCTAGCGGGAGCCCTGGGAGAGAAACCCACCTCTCCAGGGTCCCGCGGCGTTCTGACTACCAGGAAGTCAGACGCCTCATTCATGGGCTTCCCCACGTAAATGACGTCAATGCGACATGCGCATTGACGTCATTTTCAGGCGACCCCCGGCAAAGCCAGGAGATCGCCTGAAAGGGAGGGGGATCCTTTTGGATCCCCCTCCCAATCAGGAGGTCCCCAGCGTTACAAGCCAGACATCGCTTAAAAGGGGAGATTCTCCCCTTTTAAGCAGTGCCTGGCTTTAACCACTGCGGCACCGAGCCGCGATCCGGCGCCATCCTAGCTCCGGTGGGGGCCACCATCTTGGATGGTGGCTCCACCTCCGGGTCCCCCATCGCCACCTGACGTCATCGCACATGGCGCAATGACGTCAGTTAGCCGGGGAACCGCTAGCTGCCCGGGGATTTCCTAAGGAAATACCCCTGTAAATTCCAGCAGGAATAGGGCACTCACGTCCTCCTGTATCTACTGGCAGGAATACTGACCTGCCTCCAGTATGTATTGTAGAATTGTCCTGTCTTTACCCTTTGCATCTTTTGTACAGCACTGCGGAATGTGTTCTCACTGCAGTCCCCCACCTCCTGTTTCTAATCCCTCACCCATTGAGATTGTAAATTCCCGCAAGAATAGGGCTCTCACGTCCTCCTGTATCTACTGGCAGAAATACTGGCCTGCCTCCTGTATGTATTGTAGAATTGTCCTGTCTTTACCCTTTGCATCTTTTGTACAGCAGTGCGGAATGTGTTGACACTTAATAAATATTAATAATAATAATAATACTGTCAAACACAGGCAGACACTGATAAAGACACTGACCGAGTCACAAACACACCAGGAGAAACTAACACTGGTGCAAACAGACTCTCAAGTACATATATACACTCAGATACACAGGCACAGGTGCTCACAGGTATACACTCACACAGGTTCTCGTGCTCTCACAGGTATACACTCATACAGGTTCTCACAGATATACATTCACACAGATGCTCACAGGAATGCACTCGCACAGGCTCTCAATGGTATACATTAACACAGGCCCTCACAAGTATACAAATAACAGAAAAATATAATGGAAATGGCGCTCGTGGAGTGTTTAGCACTGTGTGGAAAATATTTTTTTACACATACCCCAGAAGCGAATAAAAGCATATAAGGCCTCACATTGTGCATATAATAATGAAGTTATTATTTATAACAGAATGTCTTAGGTTCTTTCTTAGCAGTTCTAAGGTATGGAATAGAGATGAACTTTTTTTTGTTTTGTTTTTTTCGGGACGTTTTTCTTTGTTCGTTTTGGGTCATTTCGAAATTTTGGATCAATTCGTTTTCTGATTTTATGGATTATTTTGTTTTTTCGGATCACTTAGCTTTTTGGTTTTTATTGGTTATTTCAGAATGTGAAACAGATTACTACCGATAAAATTAAAGTCTCATTACTTACAGTGGGGCAAAAAAGTATTTAGTCAGCCACCAATTGTGCAGGTTCTCCCACTTAAAAAGATGAGAGAGGCCTGTAATTGTCATCATGGATACACTCAGGGCCGGCGCTAATGTAAGGCGACACAGGCGGCCGCCTTACTGTCTGGCTTCTGCCTGGTTTGAGGGGGCGCCGGCCCGGGGCGGATCCAGGGAGAAAATCGCCGCCACCGGCGTTACTCTCCAGTCCCCGCGAGGCGAGCGGCGGCTGGCAATGCAGCTTTGCCGCTCGCCTGGGATGCATGGGAACCACGTGACCAGCGCGTGGTCTCGCGAGAATTTTGGCTGGTCAGGTCACGTGGTTCCCTTCCCAGGCGAGCGGCAAAGCTGCATTGCCAGCCGCCGCTCGCCTCGCGGAGAGTAGTAGAGGAACGGCGGCGGTGAGCCTGGCAGCTGGGGGCAATGGGCAAATATACCTATGTGAGCGGGGGGCAAATATACCCATGTGAGCAGGGGGCAATGGGCAAATATACATGAGAGCAGGGGGCAAATATACCCATGTGAGCAGGGGGCAAATATACCCATGTGAGCAGGGGGCAAATATACCCATGTGAGCAGGGGGCAAATATACCCATGAGAGCTGGGGCAAATATACCCACGAGAGCAGGGAAATTATACCCATGAGAGCTGGGGCAAATATACCCATGTGAGCAGGGGACAAATATGCCCATGAGAGCTGGGGGTAAATATATCCATTTGAGCTGGGGCAAATATACCCATGTGAGCTGGGGAAAAATATACCCATGTGTGAGCTGGGGGCAAATACACCCATTTGAGCTGGGGTAAATATATCCATGTGAGCAAGGGGGGAAATATATCCATTTGAGCTGGGGCAAATATATCCATGTGTGAGCTGGGGCAAATATATCCATGTTAGCTGGGGCAAATATACCCATGTGAGCTTGGGGTAAATATATCCATGTGTGAGCTGAGGCAAATATATCCATGTGTGAGCTGGGGCAAATATATTCATGTGTGAGCTGGGACAAATATATCCATGTGTGAGCTGGGGGCAAATATATCCATGTGAGCTGGGGCAATATACCGATGTGAGCTGGGGCAAATATACCCATGTGAGCTGGGACAAATATATCCATGTGAGCTGGGGCAAATATATCCATGTGAGCTGGGGCAAATTTATCCATGTGAGCTGGGGCAAATATATCCATGTGAGCTGGGGGCAATAAATAGATCCATGTTAGCTTGGGGCAAATATATATATCCATGTCAGCTGGGGGCAAATATATCCGCCTGTCACTGCAAACCCAACACCAGCTCTTGGCCAAAACTGGTAGAATCCCCCCCAAAACATGTGTCTGGATCCGCCCCTGCGCTAGATTAGCCGGGCTGGGGCACTTACACCTGAAATGGTGGCTCCCAGTCCGCATCGGTCATTGCGGCAGCCAGTGCCAGCCAGGCCAGGTCAGCACGATCACCCTCCTCATGGTCCACCATCCACTCCCCCTTCTTGACCCCTGGCTTTACAGACGTGACAGGCATCTGGTCTGAGGTCTCTGTATATATGTATCTGGGCATGATCTGGTCTGAGGTCTCTGTATATATATATATCTGGGAATTATCTTTTCTGAGGTCTCTGTATATATGTATCTGTGAATTTTCTGGTCTGAGGTCTCTGTATATTTGTATCTGGGAATGTTCTGTTCTGAGGTATATGTATATATAATGTATCTGGGCATGTTCTGGTCTGAGGTCTCTGTATGTATCTGGGCATGTTCTGGTCTCTATATATGTATCTGGGAATGTTCTGGTCTGAGGTCTCTCTATATATATATCTATCTATCTATCTAGGTATGTTCTGGTTTGTATATATGTATCTGTGAATTTTCTGGTCTGAGGTCTCTGTATATTTGTATCTGGGAATGTTCTGTTCTGAGGTATATGTATATATAATGTATCTGGGCATGACCTGGTCTGAGGTCTCTGTATATATGTATCTGGGAATTTTCTGGTTTGTATATATATATTTGGCATGTTCTGGTCTGTATAGATGTATCTGAGTGGGCATGATATCGGTGAGCACCTGAAAAAAGATATTGGTACTTGTACTTGGTCTTAAAGTGGTATCGGTGCAACCCTAGTGTGTGTATATATGTATGTTTATATATAGAGATTATTATGGCACCTCTATCCTGATTGGCTTGACATGACAAGGATGGGGGGGGGGCACCAAAACGCACCTTCGCCTGACTAGACAAAAATGCTTGCACCAGCCCTGGGTACACTTCAACTATGAGAGACAAAATGTGAAGAAAAAAAATCCAGAAAATCACATTGTCTGATTTTTAAAGAATTTATTTGCAAATTATGGGGGAAAATAAGTATTTGGTCACCTACAGTACAGTACAAACAAACAAGATTTCTAGCTCTCACAGACCTGTAACGTCTTCTTTAAGAGGCTCCTCTGTCCTCCACTCGTTACCTGTATGAATGGCACCTGTTTGAACTTGTTATCAGTATAAAAGACACCTGTCCACAACCTCAAACAGACACACTACAAACTCCACTATGGTCAAGACCAAAGAGCCGTCAAAGGACACCAGAAACAAAATTGTAGACCTGCACCAGGCTGGGAAGACTGAATCTGCAATAGGCAAGCAGCTTGGTGTGAAGAAATCAACTGTGGGATCAATCATTAGAAAATGGAAGACATACAAGACCACTGATAATCTCCATCGATCTGGGGCTCCACGCATGATCTCACCCCGTGGGGTGAAAATGATCACAAGAACGGTGAGCAAAAATCCCAGAACCACACGGGGGGACCTAGTGAATGACCTGCAGAGAGCTGGGACCAAAGTAACAAAGGCTACCATTAGTAACACACTACGCCGCCAGGGACTCAAATCCTGCAGTGCCAGACGTGTCCCCCTGCTTAAGCCAGTACATGTCCGGGTAAATGTTCCTCCAGATAATACTTCTCCCAGGTGGATGCCTCGGTGCGGCAAAAAGAGGGCATACCAATAAAGGGTAAAAACACAGGATTTATTTAACAAAAATAAAAACAACAATGGAGACGTGTTTCGCTTTTAAAAGCTTCTTCAGTCGATATAAACCTTGTCTGTTTATATACTCACTTAATTGTCCATTTATTGGTGTCTCGCTCCACCCATCGAGCACAGCTGTCGCAGTTCCAGCCATCCGCAACGTCATGTCCAGATCTGTTACTTCCAGATCCTCCTCTGACGACACATGGACACGTCACTTCCGGATCTTACCCGGGCGATATGAGAGTATCTTCACAAGATACTTGTCCCTCCATCCCAGCTCTTTCACTTTTGTTTTCAGGTCGGAAACGTCACATCCGGCGTTTGCATTCCTGAAGTCTCCTAGGTCATCTCGGCCTTCCATATCTTTCTATTACGCCTGTCCACAACATCTTAATATGAGGGGATTCTATGTTGGACTTAATTCCCCTCAGAGATTTGAACGTACCTCCAGCCAATGTTTACATACAAAGAAGAGAAATTGAAAAACAATATATATATATATATTTGTGACAGTGTAAGGGGCAGGGTTGTAGACCACAGGTATATTAGGCGTCTGGAGATTGCTATTTGCCCACTAAAGAGTTAATTCTGACACAGTGCCTAATTAAGACTGCCCTGCCCATATAGGTGTAATATAGGTGGCCTCCCTCTGTCCCGCCTCTCCCCCCTACAATCCATCCTGAACGCCTCTGCCAGGCTAATTCACCTCACCCGCCGCTCTGTCTCTGCCGCTCCCCTCTGCGAGTCCCTTCACTGGCTCCCCATCCACTGCAGAATTAAGTTCAAAATCCTTATCCTTACCTACAAAACCCTCACTAACTCAGCGCCCCACTACCTGTCCTCGCTAATCACCAAATACACCCCAGCCCGCTCCCTAAGGTCAAACAGTGACCTGCGCCTAGCTTCTCCCCGCATCACCTCTTCCCATGATAGACTGCAGGATTTCTCACGCGCAGCCCCCACTCTCTGGAACGCTCTCCCTCGTGCTGTCAGACTTTCCCCTAACTTCTCTTCCTTCAAACGCTCCCTGAAAACATTCCTATTTAGGGAAGCCTACCACCCAACTCACTGACGCAACCATCAATCACTCTCACCTTACAGTCCTCTCCTCCTGTTTCCAACCCCAACCCTCCTAGATTGTGAGTTCCTACGGGAATAGGGCCCTCATCTCCTCCTGTACTGTTTGTCAAATGTTGTACAATGTATTGTAACCCTGTCTATACTGTGCTTATTGTACAGCGCTGCGGAATATGCTGGCGCTTTATAAATAAAGAATAATAATAATAAAATAATAATAATTCCAGGGGAGCGACACAGACATAGAGAGAGCTGTTGTATGAACAGTCTGTTTGCTGGCTGCAGCAAAGAGAGGAACTCCTGAACCAGAAAGGAAGTACTTTTTGATACCCTGTTTATTTGTTGGCAAGTGGCCTAGCTGCCCAATATATCTAGAGAGTGTATCCTATGTTTAGTTAGGCTCCATAGACGGAGTAGGCGTTTATTTGATGTTTTTGTTTATTTGATTTGCTGCTGTACCCTGCTGCTTTTTTATGATGGAATAAAAGAAAGAGGGGCAAACAAACCTTGCATTCAGTGCCTTTATCACAATATATACAGTTGTGTTCAAAATTATTCAACCCCCACTGAAATTGAGTGTTTTGGCCAGTTTGACATTGATTTTGATCATTCAGTCATCTTGCTTACAATTAAATCAAAGAGGCACGTGTAGGTCAGACAAATATAACATAACATTTATAATGAAATAACCACAAATGTCTTTTCTGTGCTCACATCATTATCAGTTTTATTCAACCCCAAGTGACATTCAATCTTAGTACTTAGTACAACATCCTTTTACAGTTATAACAGCTTTTAAACGTGAAGCATAGCTTGACACAAGTGTCTTGCAGCGATTTACGGGTATCTTCGCCCATTCGTCATGGGCAAAAGCCTCCAGTTCAGTCACATTCTTAGGCTTGCGCACTGCAACTGCTTTCTTTAAGTCCCACCAGAGGTTCTCAATCGGATTTAAGTCAGGTGACTGCGATGACCACTCCAAAATGTTCCAGCCTTTAATCTGCAACCATGCTCTAGTGGACTTGGAGATATGCTTGGGATCATTGTCCTGTTGAAAGGTCCAACGTCTCCCAAGCTTCAGGTTTGTGACGGACTGCATCACATTGTCATCCAATATTTCCTGGTACTGAAGAGAATTCATGGTACCTTGCACACGCTGAAGCTTCCCTGTACCTGCAGAAGCAAAACAGCCCCAAAGCATGATTGACCCCCCGCCATGCTTCACAGTAGGCAAGGTGTTCTTTTCTTCATAGGCCTTGTTCTTCCTCCTCCAAACATAGCGTTAATCCATGGGCCCAAACAGTTCTAATTTTGTTTCATCAGTCCACAGAACACTATCCCAAAACTTCTGTGGTTTGTCCACATGACTTTTGGCATACTGCAGTCGACTCTTCTTATTCTTTGGAGAGAGCAAGGGGGTGCGCCTGGGAGTTCTGGCATGGAGGCCTTCATTACGCAGTGTGCGCCGTATTGTCTGAGCTGAAACATGGAACCCACATCCGACAAATCTTTTCTCAGTTCCTCAGCAGTCACACGGGGACTTTTCTCCACTCTACGCTTCAGGTAGCGCACAGCAGTCGAAGTCAGCATCTTCTTTCTGCCACGACCAGGTAGCATTTCAACAGTGCCCTTTGCCTTGAATTTGCGAATGATGCTTCCTATGGTCTCTTTTGGTATGTTTAACATCTTTGCAATCTTCTTATAGCCATTGCCCTTCCTGTGAAGAGTAATCACCTCTTCTCTTGTCTTCCTGGACCATTCTCTTGACTTCACCATGTTTGTAACCACACCAGTAAATGTCTAGAAGGAGCTGAGTATCACAGTCATTTTAAAGCTGCCTAATTGGTGCTTATTATGCTTTATTTCTGCTCCGTGACATCCACAGGTGTTTTCAATACCTGATTGAAAACACTTTAATGAACCTCTGTTCTTCAGAGTGGTAGTCTTTAAGGGGTTGAATAATTGTGTCATTGAAGAATTCACAAAAGAAACATTTACTACTGTATTACAAAACCAATTGATGTCATTTTAGTTGCATATGGTTCTTTAACCCTTTCGCTGCTGAGGCTTTTCCCGCCCCTGTGCTGAGGTCATTTTTTACCTGTTTTGCGCATCATGTTTAAACGTGTTTTTAAGGCTTATTTTAGTATATGACACCGACATATTATATATCGTTCTTTCCGTCAGACTCGGTAGATTCATAATATGTCATTATTATATGTATACGTTATGTCATGTCTGTATATTATAACAAAAAATGCAATAAAATATGTATTTTCAATAATTTACAATGTGTAAAGTGTTTTTTTCCACATTTTAACATGCGAGCAATTGCGGTTATATTTTGTATGGGGTGCGCTTGTTAAAAAAATTAGAGATGGGGTCTCGTTACATTTTTTTTTGGGGAAAATGACACTATTTTTAACAAACGCACCGCATACAAAAATCGTTAGTGCAGCATCATTGTTCACATTATAATTGAAATGGGAACAATATTGCTACACTAACAAACCAAAAAAAATAAAAAAAAGTGTTTATTTTTTTTTTTTTAATTTTTTCTTTTAATTTTTTTTTATTTTTATTTTTTTTTTTTTTTTTTTTTACAAAATTTTTAACTTTCATGTTTGGTATCGTTGGAACGGCCATGCTCTGGCCGATCCAACCATATCAAAATTTAACCCCTAACTGCCACGGATCGGGAGATAGGGAGTTCATTGGAACTCCCTATCTCCACACTTGGTGGCAGTTAGGGGTTAACTGTATGACTGGCGTCATCGTGCTACGCACGATGACGCCAGTCCTCTGGGGGAGTTCCCGGAAGCTTGGCCGACATCCAAGATGTTGGCCAGCTCCGGGAAAGGATCGCGAACCGGCGCTTTTCAGCGCCGATTCGCGATCCAGCTCCCCAGGGGTTAATGCCAGGCATCATTTGGAAGGGCAGGCTGTGCCCTTCCAAATGATGCCTGGGTTAAGCCCCGCAGAGCCACCGATCGGGAGGGAGAGAGGTCCGAAGGACCTCCCCCCCTCCCTTTCAGGCGCCTCCTCCGCATCATTAGATGACACCTAATAATGGCGGCTGCTGGTCCGGATGCCGGGCTGACATCCAGGATGTCAGCCCGCACCGGAGGGGCCAGCGATCGGCCGGAACCCGGCCGAACGCTGACCCCAATGTGAGGACGCGCTCAGCGCGTCCTCAGCACACCAGCGGGAATGCTGAGGACGCGCTGAGCGCGTCCTTAGCATTCAAGTGGTTAAAAAGTCCTTGTAGGATTTCATTCTGAATACAATTACAAATGTACACTAAATTCCCTAAAACCCTTTACAGCATTGGGGGTTGAATAATTTTGAACACCACTGTATATCTAACTGCACAAAAGAGAGGCACTCTAGGACTTAAAAATAAAACAATAAACTTTATTAAATCTAAACTACATGAAATCTGACGTTTCGGCTCCTGCTGAGCCTTTATCAGCTTGTGGTGCCGCCGCAGCCTTTCGGATCCGGTATACAGCGCTGAAGGTCCCCGGCCCCTTGTCGGATGACCCCGACAACAGGAGAGCCATGCGGTTGACATATGGAAGCAGGTCTGCCGGTGGTACTGACTCCGGGATCCCACAAATTCGGACATTGCGTTTCCGGTGCCTAGTCTCCAGGGCCTCCACCTTGCGGGTCAGCAGATCTACTTGGAAGCGGAGGTCACTCACTTGGCATAAGAGGAATGAACTGTATTTTTTATGCATTTCCCAGTCCAGTTTAAAACACTGGACTTTATATTTGGAGTTAGCAGCGGCATAGCGTGGGTTGTCAGCGCCTGGGGCAAGGCAAGAATTGTGCGCCCCCCAACCTGTGGACACGGTAACACACCCTGATTCCCTTCTACCAGTAGAGTATTGACCTCTTACCCCACTAGCACATGTTTTGTATATTAACAAAATACAAAAAAAAATTAAACACACATTCCCCCCCCACGCTACATCACTGCTACCAGTCACCCTGTCCCAGTATACCCTAGCATAGTTCCACCGTCACACTATACCCAGCCACTCTCTCCCAGTTCCCCCAGTCACTCTCTCCCAGTACTCACAATTTCTCCCAGTACCTCCAGTCACTCTCTCTCTCCCAGTACCACAGTCACTCTCTCCCAGTGCCCCCAGACACTCTCTCTCTCTCTCAACTATCTATCTATCTATCTAAGTACTCCCAGTCACACTCTCCCAGTATCCCCAGTCATTCTCTCCCTTAACCTCCAGTCACCCTCTCCCCATACCCCCTCACTGTGTGTTGGTCACGTTGCTCTGGTGTCACACAGTGTCACCTATCTGCATGGAGTTTCTGGTGGCCTGGGGGGGAGCTGTCCAGGGGGCTTAGTGGAGACCAGATTTTAAATGAGCTGCAGGACAGGCGCCTCCCTCCCTCTTTCCTGTTCAGTGGCTGCAGGGCTGTCAGCGGTGTGGCCCGGCACAGGACTTCAAGGGGGGCTGACAAGCATGATACAGGGTGTTCCGTCGGATAATGCTGCGCTGATTCACGTGACTCATGTCAGCGTTAAGGTGGAGTCAGGACAGAATTTTCTGTCCTGTTCCTCCCTTCCCGACACTGAGTGCTAAGTCACCGCCGGCACCGTAAAACTGGCGGCTGCCCATGCAAGGGCCTCTCACGGACACCAGTGTCCATAAGCAGACACCTTGCTGATCCCTGCTGGAAAATATTAATGGTTCAAATTTCTTTAGAAATTTTGCGCCCCCTAAGAAAATTGCGCCCAGTGCGACCGCCCCCGAGGTCCCCCCCATGCTAGGGAGTTAGCATTAACGGAGACGTTCCAGGGCGTGGATCACGCACTGGGGGTCGTCAATATTAGGAGTTGGTGAGTTAATTGCTTGTCCTCTCTGTTGTGTATAAATATGTTTTTAGTGTGTTAGTTTAGCTACCTTTTTAAAGGCTCAGCAGGAGCCAAAACGTTGGATTTCAGGTAGTTTATATTTAATAAAGTTTGTTGTTTTATTTTTAAGTCCTAGAGTGCCTCTCTTTGGTGCAGTTCTATATTATTTTTGAGAGTTTCTGCACCAGGCATGTGAACATACCCCTGAACATAGACATATATTACGGTTCAATTATATATTTTTTTCAGAAGTTAACATTACGTTTATTCAATAAAAACTATTATTCGTGTCTTGTGCATACAAAACGGAATTGTGCCGACTGCTTTTAGTTATTTCAAAGATGGCCTCAGTCTCAGTTTCTGCTAATAAAACTGCGGATATTGCAGAAACAACAGAAATCGGCCATTTTGTTTTGAAATTCGCATCCAAAGTGTTCAATGACACTGCTGCAGCAAACTGAATTGCTGCGCTGCATCAATTCAGCAACTGCTGAGGTATTGAACACGGCTCTGTTTGGATGCAGTTTCAGAAGAACTACATGTCCCATCCTACCACTTAGCAGAGACTCAGAGATTTTTGTTGATGCGCAGGTGGGAGCCAATATTGGGCAAGCTGAGAGTCATCTCGTATGCATCACTCAGTCACAACAACCTCCCCCCCAACACACTACAGTACACAGTGCCAAAAGAAATCCAGCATTGTAAATTTCATCTACATACATCAAATATCACAATTTTCATGAATACGTAAAATCAGAAAAAAGAAGAGCTATGGCAAAAATGCATGTATGAGTCCTGAAAACACAAAGCTATACAGATTGCATGAAAAAAGGACTAGCTCAATCAACGTATTTCTGTGCACATTAGCACATGCAAGCACATTATTATTATTATTATACAGGATTTATATAGCGCCAACAGTTTGCGCAGCGCTTTACAATATAACATGATGCTTACGTTTGGCTATGACACGCTGGATGTGCCTCAATTGCTCCTCCTCGCGCGTCTAGAGGTCGGACCAGCGCTTCCGCAGATGGTCGTTACTTCGGTCCTTAACGAACATTTCCAGGAGGGTGGTGCGGACCTTTGCAAGGATACGGTCCTTGCAGACATTGTTCTTCCTGCCGTAAGGGCCCTTACGGCAGTCATAGTCACGCTTCTCGAAGATGCGGACCAGCTCCACCATCTCCTCAAATGCCCTGTTGCTGGCCCGCTTCTTCCTGGGTGTCTCTGGGGTGGAAGGGGATGACGTGTCCGAATAGGACTCACTTGGAGTTTGAGGCATTTTAAGAGTGTTTTTTTTTTTGGTCTGTCCAAAAAATTTTCAAACTCTACAATGGCTCCGTAAAGTTTACGACAGGCCGTATTGGAGACGCGCGCATGCGCAAACCGCGGACGTAAATGATCCGACTCAGACAGACGTATCGTATCGACAGAATTATCGTATCGACAGAATTATCGAATCAACGATATAACCGATAAATACGATGTCTGAAATTACCGTAATGGAACCGAAATCCCTAATGGAAACAAAATCAGGAATAGAGCGAAAATAAATTTTGATTTGACACATTTCATGATTTCAAGTCCATTCGAAAATTCCGAAAAATTTTCGTTGCGGCTCTGAAAACTTTTCTGATCTGCCGTTTTCGGATCCGCTCCGATACGGAAATTCGGCTGAATCCGAAGACACAAATCGGGACATTTCGTGAAAATTCTGAAATTTCAAAACCCGAAACACACATCCCTAAATAAAACCCTTTTTGCGTCTGGACGTTATGTTGGCCGGACATGAGCAGCGTCTGACGTCTCCTAATCACGCACACATGCCGCTAGCGGACGCAGCGCATTCTGTACGCCAGTACTAGCGGTATCACCTTCTCGGAAAAATGCGTTTGTTTGCTGCTTGCGGTGAGCGGCCGCACTTTCGTGCTGCCGTACTTCGTATATTGCCCGTCATTGGCCGTCATCATTTGCTGCTACTACGGCCGTAATAAAGTGCGGCTGCACGCGCGTTCGCATTGCGTTCGTCTGACCCCAGCCTTATGCAGGCTTTGGATGAAAGTAACAATAGGTGCTTTAAAATTGGGCCTTTAGTGTCGGCAACAGTGCCGTCACACCGTAACCCCTCTGTGGTATTGTGGAAGAGTGCAGGGATGGACTCTGCGGTCCAATATTAAAATTATATAAATCTGGTATAGGCGTCAGTGGCAGTGCACCAAAATATTACTGCGCTATAGTGTATGGCAGGATGGAAGCGCACCAGCAGTAACAAGCAGCAGAATATACCAGACAGGGGCACAGAGCGAGAGTAGTTGTTATAACAAAACCAGCTCAACAACGTTTAGGCACTAGTACTGCGCTACTGTATATGGTGAGAATTGGCGCACACCAGTCCCAGCGGCTCTGCGTCATCACGCCGCGCCCTGCCCCCTGATCACTCACAGCTGTGCTGGGTGCCGTCGGAGCTCCTGGCATTCGGCCAGCTGGCGGCACCATGCGTCCAGGGCCCCCCCGATCGCCACCCGGGGCCCTGGATGTCACAATATTACAATCCAAACGCAAACGGGTTAAGTAACCAAATTTGTAAGAAGAATAATTAATGCAGCATATGAATCCTCACACTGCCGGGCAGCACCTTAAGGCCCGGTTCACACCTATGCGTTTTACAGCGCGTTCCTGCACGCTGTAAAACGCATAAACAGGGAAATCCCATTATTTGCTATGGAACCCGTTCACACCTGGGTGTTTTACAGCGCGCAGGAACGCGCTGTAAAACGTCCTACCCCCAAAGAAGTACAGGAGCTTCTTTGGGGCGTATTGCAGCTCGTTCACTCTGCAGTCTATGGCCGTGAATGCGCTGCAAAGCGCATTCGCATGTTTTTTACTTTGCACGATACGCTCGTTAAAAAACGCACGTATTGCGCGCGTAAAAACAACGCAGGTGTGAACCCAGCCTTACAGTATAATTAATGCAGCATATGATTCCGCACACTGCCGGGCAGCACCTCTACAGTTTGTGGATCCAGGAATCAGGTGAGTATTAGAAAGAAAAAAAGGATTTTATTTTATGTTGCTGGGGACATTTAAAAATGTCCACGGATTTAATTTTTTTAAAAATGTTTTGCCCCATAGGCTTCAATGTTAAAAATATTCCCGTTTTAATTCAACATCTCTATAAACCATTGCTTATAATATTCTGAAGTAAAGAGTTTCTTTATTTTTCGAATTTTTTAGGATTTTTTAAGCATTTTTTTATACTTTTTTAAAAAAAAAATCTTCGAACTCGAACCGAACACGTGGAAATGTTTTCGTAGTTCGCGAACTTTCGAACGGCCAATGTTCGAATCGAACTCCGAACCGAACAGCTCATCCCTAATTATTATATGTATACGTCATGTCCTGTCTGTTATATAACATATATAACAAAAAAATGCAATAAAATTTGAATTTTCAATAATTTACAATGTGTAAAATGTTTTTTTTTTTCACATTTTAACATGCAAGCATTTGTGGTTATATTTTATATGGGTGCGCTTGTTAAAAAAATTAGAAATGGGGACTCGGTACATTTTTTTTTGGGGAAAATTTTGCTATTTTTAACAAACGCAACGCATAAAAAAATCGTTATTGCAGCATCATTGTTCACATTATAATTGAAATGGGAACAATATTGCTGCATTAACAAATAAAAAAAAAACTAAAAACGTGTTCATTTTTTTTAATATCTTTTTTTTCTTTAATTTTTACATGGTCATGTTTGGTATAGTTGGAAAGGCCATTAACCCCTAGCTGCCACGGATCGAGAGATATGATGTTCCAATGAATTTCCTATCTCCACCATTGGTGGCAGTTAGGGGTTAACTCCAGGACTGGCATCATCGTGCTATGCAGCTTTTCGAATCGTGATCCGGCACCCAAGGGGTTAAAGGCAGGCACAGTTTGGAAGGGCAGGCTGTGCCCTTCCAAACCGTGCCTGCCTTCAGCCGCTGGCCCCCGGCGATCTGGAGGGAGAGAGGTCCTCCCCCCTCCCTTTCAGGCACCTCCTCCTCACTCGCGGGGGGGGCGCCTGAAATAGATGTCATCGCGCCACCACAATGACATCTATCTTCCCCCCCGGGGTCCTAGCGTGACGGGCTGACATGCTAGCTGTCAGCCCGCACCGGGGGGCAGCAATCAGACGGAATCCCGGCTGATTGCTGCCTCCTGTGCTAGGACGCACTCAGCGCACCTGTAGCACAGGAGGAACACTTGGCAGGCTGCGCTGAGCACGTCCTTAGCAGCCAAGTGGTTAAAATGTGGATCCTACATAAGCGCAATGGCTAATATCTTGAGCATATGTTGTTAACGGCGTGCCAACCATGATCGTAATTAGTTATCATTCTGATAGTATCAGGATTGCCAACCCCAGTTTTATCTTGTAATAATAAATGGCGGTCAGAAGTGCGCATTTGTAAGCTTGTTTCAACACCTTATTGGGATAACCCTTCTCTTTGAAAGATAAACGCAAGTCCTGGGATTTGATCTTAAATCCCTCTATGGTACTGCATTAGGGATGAGCTGTTCGGGTTCGGACGGTTCGGAGTTCGACCTGAACTTTGGCAGTTCGAAAGTTTGCCCCGAACTTTGGCAGTTCGAAAGTTTGTGAACTTTGAACTTTTTGGGTGTGTTCGGTTCGAGTTCGAAAAAAAAAATATGCTGCATTTAACCCTTTCGCTGCTGAGGCTTTTCACACCTCTGTGCTGAGGTCATTTTTACCGCTTTCGCTCATCATGTTTAACTGCGTTTTGTAGCCATATTTTGATATATGACCCAGACATATTATATATCGTTCTTTCCGGCAGACTTGGCAGATTCATAATATGTCATTATTATATGTATACGTTATGTCATGTCTGTATATTATAACAAAAAATGCAATAAAATTTGAATTTTCAATAATTTATTATGTGTAAAGTGTTTTTTTCACATTTTAACATGCGATCATTTGCGGTTATATCTTGTATGAGGTGCACTTGTTAAAAAAATTAGAAATGGGGTCTCGTTACATTTTTTTTTGGGGAAAATTTTGCTTTTTTTAACAAACGCACCGCATACAAAAATCGTTAGTGCAGCATTATTGTTCACATTATAATTGAAATGGGAACAATATTGCTGCATTAACAAAACAAAAAAACTTGTTTATTTTTTTTTTAGAATTTTTTTTAAAAATATTTTTTTTTAAAAAAAAAAACATTTTTCATGCTCATGTTTGGTATCCTTGGAAAGGCCATGCTCTGGCCGATCCAACGATATCAAACATTAACCCCTAGCTGCCACGGATCGGGAGATAGGGGGTTCCAGTGAACCCCCTATCTCCACCATTGGTGGCAGCTAGGGGTTAACCCCAGGACTGGCGTCATCGTGCTATGCACGATGACGCCAGTCCTCAGGGGGAGTTCCTGGAGGCTTGGCCGACATCCAAGATGTCGGCCAGCTCCAGGAGAGGATCACGATCCGGCGCTTTTCAGCGCCGATTCGTGATCCAGCTCCCCAGGGGTTAATCACAGCCACCGTTTGGAAGGGCAGGCTGTGCCCTTCCAGACGGTGCCTGTATTAACCCTCTACCCCTCGGCGATTGGGAGGGAGAGAGGTCCGAAGGACCTCGCCCCTCCCTTTCAGGTGCTTCCTCCACACATGCGGGGGGGTGCCTGAATTAGATGTCATCGCGCCGCCGCGATGACATCTAATTGCTCCGCCGGGGTCCCAGAGTGCTGGGCTGACATCCAAGATGTCAGCCCGCACTGGGGGGGCGCAGCAATCTGCCGGAATCCGGCGGATTGCTGCCTCCTGTGCATGGACGCGCTGAGCGCGTCCATAGCACAGGAGAACCACTTGGCTGGACGCGCTGAGCGCGTCCATAGCAGCCAAGTGGTTAACTGGTGTTTGAAAAAAATTCAAAATAACATCTAAAGCAATGTTATTTTTCACCTCGGGATTATACATTCACAGGGTTATTCAGAGAGCGGTGAAAAGCAGGAGAATAACTGGAGAAGTGAAAATTCTAGGTCAAAATAGCCAAACCAGAAAAATTCTCCCATTTAACTCACTTTCCAAATTGGCTATTTGGTCTAGATTGTTCTCTTCTCCTGCCAGTTCTCCTGGCTTTCACCTCTCTCTCAGGGTTGTTCAGAGAAAGGTGAAAACCAGGAGAATGGCAGGAAAAGAGAACAATCTGTACCAAATAGCCGATTTGGAAAGTGAGATAAGGCTAGGGTCAGACTAACGCATTTTTCACAGCGACCGAAAGTGCGTCCGAACGCATTGCCGTATTTTTTCACGGAATGCGAGAAAATGGTCATACGATGCGCATTTTTGTGCGTGATTTTGTACGGATCCAAACCCGGAAACTTTGGGTGTCTGGACGTTATGTTGGCCGGACATGAGCAGGGTCTGACGTCTCCAAATCACGCACACACGCTGCTAGTGGACGCTGCGCACTCTGTACGTCCGTACTAGCGGTTCTGCGTTCTCGAAAAAAATGCGTTAATTTTCCATTTTCTTTGCGCAGCCGGACTTTCGTGTGACCGTACTTCGTATATTGGCCATCATTGCCCGTCATTTGCTGCTAGTGCGGCCATGATTAAGTGCGCCTAAACGCACGTTAAAAATTCGCTAATCTGACCCTAGCCTAAATGGGAGAATTTTTCTGGTTTGGCTATTTTGACCTAGAATTTTCCATTCTCCAGTCATTCTCCTGCACTTCACCGCTCTCTGAATAACCCTGACAGGGTTATTCAGAGAAAGGTGAAACTCAGGAGAATGACTGAAGAGAAAATTCTAGGTCAAAATAGCCAAACCAGAAAAATTCTCCCACCTTTCTCACTTTCCAAATCGGCTATTTGTTCTAGAATTTTCCATTTTCCAGTCATTCTCCTGCTTTTCACCGCCAAAAAAATCAGTAAACTTTTCTGCATGTCCGAAAATGTCTCCTCTTTTCATACAGACTGCCGCCCCAAGCAGTTGTTTATGGATAGATTAAAGGAAAAGCATTTACCGTCATTTGAAACGTCATTTTTTTGTTTTTAAGTGTTTCTATACATCCTAGAAATCTGCTACTTCACGGGCAGGTTATGGGGACCTCCTAGGCACGATATTTGAAGGAATTTTTGGTTTTTATTTTTAACCCTTATTTCATGGAAAACTCACTGTCCCTTTAAAAACTTTTTTTTTTTTACTTTTTGTCCTTGTTTCCTGTCCCCCAAGGCACTACCCGGACCCCCATACACTTTTTATGGCAAATATATAGCATATATGCCCTCTTGGAGGGCACTCTAAAAACCGAATTTTCAGCCCCATTGACTTGTATTGAGTTCGAGTTCGGGTTCGGGTTCGGATTCGAACATTTGGAAAGTTCGGGTTCGACTTCGAACCGAACTCGGGGAGTGTTCGGCTCATCCCTATACTGCATGTCCGTCGTAATCGTAAGTACTGTCCTGTGGGAATCCCATGGTGCAAGGAGAAAGGATAATGACTAGACCACATCAGCAGATTGTTAGACGCCGTTGATTTAGGATACAATGTAGAAGTTAGATTGCCCATACTGTTCTTATGTATAGAGATGTCAAGAAAATTCAGAACAGTATTTTGTATTTCAAATGTGAATTTAAGATTGAATTCGTTGACATTGAGGCAATCAACAAATCTGGTAAATTCAGCGGCAGTCGAAGTCCATACAATTGCAAAATCGTCACTATACCGACGCCAACTGAAAATATGGGATTTAAACTCTGCCATAGGGGGACCGTTCACTATAGTCTCCTCCCAGAGGCCCAAGAAAAGGTTAGCATTAGCAGTTTCATTATGAGAGGTTGACTTTCAACTTGTTACCTCCTGATTGGCCCCATTTGGTCATGTGGGTTGCCGGCACCGATTAAGCCTCTAGTTGCCATGGGTTGCCATTAGGTTTCCTGCTTATTGGTTCGCTATGAATGCTAGGGGAGTATTTGCCGTATGTCAGTTCTACTTATAATTGGCTCTCAGGGACCACGTGTCTCGCCGACATCCGGGTTAATGTTCATTCTCCTCTGTGTTGTCTGACACACATACATTGAGCGGCGTATTTCGTCACTTCCATACCTCCTTTCCCCCTAGTTTCAATTTCGTTTGTCAAGTTACTGATTAATTGATGCTTTTATGTTTCATGTATGCCATTTTCGTTTCATTATTGGCCCCATTTGGTCATGTGGGTTGCCGGCACCGATTAAGCGTCTAGTTTCCATTACATCATTATGTTACGTTACTCATTGACTTCTGAGTTTTTCTCCTCCCCAGGTGATTTCTTTCACATTTAATTTTTGAATCTATTTATTCTGTACCTTGCACTGATACACTACAGCTCAAGATTAAGCCCTATGTGTGTGAAACGTGTCAAGTTATGTTTTTTATTTTTTATTTTAACTGTTCACTTTTTTCATTGATCTTGTGTATTTTTTTTTTGAGCGGACATACCTGGCTTTGGTTATGCTATAGATTAGAGGTGTGTAGGTGGCTCGAACCACCGAGGTATTAGACAGGCTTTTTGTTATGATGAGGCCTGCCCTCCAGGTGTATTAACAGCCAGTGAGCGTTCTTACGAAGTGCCGCTTATCCCATACTGGTATTCATTTCACTTCACTAATTGTTTTTCTTGTTCAGTGTGGTTCAGTGTCTGACACTTGTTGTGCACTTTGTGCATTTGGCGTTGATCATAAGGACAATCCTGAAATTACTTCCCTTCATTGTGCCAATGATCCAGACGTAGCCTTGGCCACCCATAGTGTGTCCCTTGGAGGGGAGCTATGTCACATATCCGGTCGCCGGCGCCGCAGGAGGAACAAACCCGGCGCTGGTTCATTCATGGCTCCCTGAATCTGCCCCTTCAGAACTTCAGTTTCATCTCCAGCCAGCAAGAGGTGCAGGTGCTGCTAATCAAGAAGTCTGCACTTCCCTATAAAAAACCTTACTCCATGTCAGGGAGACGAGCAGATCCTCTCTCCCTGCTTTAAAGCCCGGTGGCTCCTCGTCATTATGCCAAGCTCCGCCCCCTCAGATACCGATTTGCCAGCTCTAACTACTGGCAACCGACCAGCCAGCGATGCCGCCAGGTGCCCTGACCCCCCAGGAAGCGACGCGGGGCCAAAGACGTCACACTTATACAACAACTCAAACAATACATTTTGTTAGTATCAGTATCATGGATAGTAACAAGCCTGCCGTTATCCATGGTGCTAATATGAAGAAATAGATCGATAATATGTGTTTCCTCATCAGCGACTGTCCATGGTTCTGACTCAGATCAGAACCATGGACAGTAGCTGAATGTACAGTCAGGTCCAGAAATATTGGGACATCGACACAATTCTAACATCTTTGGCTCTATACACCACCACAATGGAGTTGGAATGAAACAAACACAATGTGCTTTAACTACAGACTGTCAGCTTTAATTTGAGGGTATGTACATCCAACTCAGGTGAACGGTGTAGGACTTACAGCAGTTTGTAGATGTGCCTCCCACTTGTTAAGGGACCAAAGGTAATGGGACAGAATAATATTCATAAATCAAACTTTCCCTTCTTAATACGTGGTTGCAAATCCTTTGCAATCAATCACAGCCTGAAGTCTGGAACGCATAGACATCACCAGTCGCTGGGTTTCATCCCTGGTGATGCACTGTCTTCAGTTCCTGCTTGTTCTTGGGGCATTTTCCCTTCAGTTTTGTCTTCAGCAAGTGAAATGCATGCTCAATGGGATTCAGGTCAGGTGATTGACTTGACCATCACTTCTGTCCCTTCAAAAACTCTTTGGTTGCTTTTGCAGTATGCAAAAGCAACCAAAGTCATGGTCATTGTCCATCTGCACTGTGAAGAGCCGTCCAATGAGTTCTGCAGCTTTTGGCTGAATGTGAGCAGATAATATTGCCCGAAACACTTCAGAATTCATCCTGCTGCTTTTGTCAGCAGTCACATCATCAATAATACAAGAGAACCAGTTCCAGTTGTCTGTATGGCGCCACTAGATGGCTCTATTGGCATAGGCAGGAAAATAAAAGGAAATGGACTGTATATAAAAAAACTAAAAATAAGTATGAGACTCACTACTTGAGAGGACTGTATTGACCAGAAATAGAATAAAAAAGGATAAAAATTATTATTAAGCAAAAAAATACATATGGAACCACAAAAAAATGTGACATCCGTGAATTTACAGAGGACGTGACTTAATAGTAAAATGTGTGCTGCAAGAAAAAAACAAACAAAAAAAAACAAAACAATAAGATCAAACCGTGTTAAATGTAATGAACTCTGCAAAAATAGATGATTTGTAGGTAGCTCTAAGGCTAAAACACAATAGATATGGGCTGAACACAATCAGTGAGCAAGGTGCTCTATAAAGGGCGTGGTAATTTGTCCAGATGCTGGAAATAAGGCACAGTGCTTGATCCTTGTGCCGCAGTTAAAATACTAAGCAACATACAATAAATAAGTAAAAAAAAAAAAAACAGATTAATCCTTTAAATCCAGAAAAACGAATAAAACAATTAAAGGTGAAAAAATGAAGTGAACAAAATTAAAAATGGAATAAAAGTTAGTGTGTATAAAAATAGTCCATACATAAAAAGAAAAAAAAAGCTGTTTATACTGGCCAGATTCGAGATGCAGCAGCAGGGCTGTTCAAACAAACGGCTAATCCCCAAAACCGTTTAGGTATAAAGATGCAGGTTACAGAGCAGGTGTCCAGGCGCTAGCACTCACAAGCTTCAGTTTCAATAAAAGATATTCAGCCAGGGATCGAGTCCTCAATGAAACAGTTGATGAAGGTGGAAGAATAAAAGGGGAAAAAAAAAAGGGAGGAATTAAGTGCAGACAGTATCGTCCCAGATAGGAGTGAAAAAATAGGAGATATACTCACATATTCTGGTGCCGATTTAAATAAATGGGCACCAAACAGAAGGCAGATCGGTGGATTTAAATCAAGGGGCACCGATTCCCCAACCTCAGGTCCACAAGGCAGGAAACCAGATCCTTAGAAATATCTATTCAGGATGCCGAAGGAATAAATCACCCAGGATCATACAGGGTGGAAATTCACAATCGGTTTTATTAAAACAATAAATAAAATACACCGCAAACGCGTTTCGCTAGAAGTAGCTTCATCAGTGGGTGTCACCCACAGGGCTCCAGCAATAAAACTCACAGTAATGCACAGTGTGTAAGAGTGTGAGTTTTTTTGCTGGGGAGCTCCCTGATACGCTCATACACACCGTACATATCAGGCAGCTCCACCGTAATTAAACTCACACTCATACACACCGTACATTACTGTGAGTTTTATTGCTGTGCAGCTCTGGGATATGCTCATACACACTGCACATTATTGTGAGTTTTATTTCTATGGTGCTCTGATACAGTAAAGCATAGTGTGTATGATTGTATTAGAGCCCCACAGAAATAAAACTCACAATAATGTACAGTGTGTAGGAGCGTATCAGAGCTACAATGCCTTTTTATACCCCTCATTCTTTTTACTCTCTCTCATTCTCTTCTCTTCTTACACCCCCCTCTCATTCTCTTCTCTTTTTACACCCCCTCTCATTCTCTTCTCTTTTTACACCCCCCTCTCCCTTTCTTTTTACAACCCCCTCTCCCCCAAAACAGTTACTTACAAAGTCAGCAGATTGGGCTTCTCTGTCCTCCTTCCTGGTCAGGATGCAGGCTGGCTCCACCTCTTCTGCGTGCTGATCGAAGCCGCAGCCTGCTTCCCACACTCATAACAAGAGTCTGGGTACGGCACGCTGCATTGGTGCTACCCCCTCCTACTCGTCACCTGATCCACCCACGTGAGGCTTTGTAGACTCACAGCACTTACGCTGCGAGTGTGCGACGCTTCACGTGGGTGGGCAGGTGACCCGCAAACGTGAATTGCTGTGGAGCTTCCTGATACGTTCATACACACCGTACATATCAGGCAGCTCCACAGTAATTAAACTCACACTCATACACACTGTACATTACCGAATCCCCTGGACCTTCAAGGAAGGGGAACATGACTGATGGCCTGGGCCGGATGGTCAGAGAAGGAAATGTGGAGCTATTGGTCATAGGTGTGCAACATTGTTTCACTTACCTGTATATATGCAGCTGTGGTGGGTGTGTTCTGTCTCTTTGTTCCCTGCCAACGTCAACTGTGCATCAAGAGATTTATCTGTGACAGAAAAGAAAAAGCGTGGTGATTTGTTTGCTGAAATGGCTTCTACTTTGCTGGATGCTTTGCTGGATCAACTGAGGGAACATGCTGCTGCTCGGGGGTTCGTCCATGCTAGATCTTCTTGTGGATGCATCGGTGTCGGCTCGGGATCAGTCTCCAGAGGAACTTGAAGGGCCCCACCAGTGCCACAGAGAGCGGTGTTCAAGGTCTCCGGTGCGACTGAGCCCAAGTCCTCCAAGGCTTCGTGGGACACGGATGCCTGATGGTGGAGCAGAGGTGCTGGATGCTGGTTCCCAGTCTTCGGAGGGGTCGGTGGTTATGGACACGCCACCGTGTGGGATTCGGGCTGGTTTGCGGAGGAGGGTAAACATAATTTCTCCTGCAGCACTTCCCCCTTTGGTAGATGCGGTGGTGGATGGCGTTCCGCAGTCTCTTGGTGCTGGACAGGATGGAGAAGTTGGTCATGAAGGCACCCCCCGTACCCGTCAAGATGGCCGGCGGATGACGCAATCCAGAAGCCCTCGTGTGCAGCCTCCACTTCTGGGGGCTGGAAGGAGAATGACAAGATCGGTGGCTTCCGCTCCAAGGCCACCTCCTACTCGGTGCAGACTGGCGGCGTCATGAGCGACGTGCTGGGCATGCCCCCAAGATGGCGGCGCACATGTGGTTGATGGAAATTTGAGTAGGAGAAAGGTTTCGGTGGGCGCTGCAGCTGCGGATTCGAGAGCGGCGGCTGTGGATCAACCGGCGCCATTATTATCCACTTCTGGTCGATGTTTTGTGGCTCTTGGGGACCGTGATCCGCACTCTTCTGCTGTGAGTGGCTCGAGTCCAGGTCCGGGAGTATGATGAATGTGCCACGACTATCTGGCCGTGTGGTTCCAGGGTACCCATCGCCGGACCTGCTTGTACCTGCTGTTCCAGTGGCTCCAGGTAGATCGTCCCTTCTGGCGGCATGTGAGTCTGACCTTGGTGGTGCCAATTGCTGGCTCAGAGGGTCTTTCGGACAATGCTGCGTCAGGTAGCTCTGTTGGGTTAACAACGGGGTTAATGGAAACCCTGGTTGCGGCTCTCAGACAGTGGCAGGATGGGTCAATTGCTGCGTCGAGTGCGATTGCGTCAAGGTGCCCAGCTGGGCTTGATCTTGCTGGGAGCGTGGTGCCGGCGCCTGCTTTCGCGTCTTGTTCTGCTGCGTAGGGGGTCCCTGCGTATACTCATTCGGGGGGTCCGGCGCTTGCCTCAGCTCCTGTTCAGGGCCCTACTGTGATTGGTGCAGCAATACCGGTGGCAGTGAATGCCCCGGTTTCAGCCGTGGTGGGGGTTTTGGCCCCAGCTGCTTTGAACGTTCCTGCGCCACTCGTTGGTGGGGTTCTGGTGCCTGGTGTGGTTACTGCCGAGGTGCACTCTTATGGGGCGTGTGATATGTTTCCTCTGGGCCTGCATGTCTCTACTGAAGTGCGGGAGAAGATTTGGAAAGGGGAGTACGTGGACGTGCTCACTTTGGTTTCTCCGGATAGGGAGACGATTGATAATCCAAAACGCATTGATCTTTTACCTGGGGACAAGGATAAGGAAAAAGTGAAGTCATTGCCGCAGACATTTGGCAATTGGCTTCAGGGTTTTTTGGCTTATAGCGCAATTTTATGCGAGCGTTTTCCAGAGCGTAGCATGTCTTTGTTTGCATATTTGGATTTAATATGGGGCGCGTACAAAATTACGGGGGCCTCTGTTGGTTTAGGTACGACCAACAGTTTCGGCAGTAGATGGCGGTGCAGCCTGGGCTCTGCTTTGACTTGCAGGACACTAATCTGTGGCTATTGCTCATGACGCCGAACTGCCCTGTGGTGTCACCCTTTCCTGCATTCGCGGTGCCCAGAACCCCAGGAGTGCCAGTGGGAACAGGAAAGGGGTGGTGCTGGCTCTTTAACGGGTCCCATTGCCAAAATTTAATTTCTACGAGGCGAGGTTGTGGCAGACAAGTTGGCTTGGGAGGTTCGGCTGGGTCAGATGGTGGGACCTTTTGCTGAGCTCCCCTTTTCCAATCTTCGGGTGTCTCCTTTTGGGCATTGTGCCTAAGAAGGAGGAAGGTAAATTCCGCATGATCCACCATCTTTCCTACCCGGCCGGTCTTTCTGTCAATGACGGTATTGGAAAAGAGGGATGTCGCGTGCAATATTCTTCTTTTGACGAGGCATTGCAGATTGTGCGGGAGGCTGGGCCTGGTTGCTTATTGGCTAAAGCGGACATAGAGTCTGCGTTTCGGTTGTTACCGATTCGACCAGACTGCTATCACTTGCTGGGGTGTTCCTTTCGTGGAGGTTTTTATTACGACCGTTGTCTTCCCATGGGCTGTTCGATCTCTTGCTATTATTTTGAATTATTTTCTTCCTTTTTGCACTGGGTGGTGTGTAGGCGCGCTGGACGAAATTCGGTGGTCCATTATTTGGATGATTTCATATTTGTGGGACCGGCGGATTCCGGCGACTGCGCCGCGGTGCTGCAGATTTTTCGGGAGGTTGCCGGGGAATTCGGTGTGCATTTGGCCGAGGATAAGACGGAGGGCCCCGTTCAATCACTTGCCTTTTTGGGCATTGAGATCGATACCGTCCTCCGTGTTTTCCGTTTGCCTGTACAAAAAGCGTTTGGTGGGAAGGGTGCGGGGTGTGGCGAAGTTGTAGCTTTCTGATATTCAATCTTTATTGGGTCACCTGACATTTGGACGGTGATGCCAATGGGCCGGGCTTTTTGCCGTAGGTTATCTCTGGCTACCGTTGGGGTACGAGCACCCCACCACTTTGTTCGCATCACCGTTCCTTGAAGGTGGACCTTGTGGTGTGGCAATCCTTTTTGCTGCGTTACAATGGGCTGGCGTATTGGCAAGAGGCAAGCTTTTTGCTGATACGTCTGGGGCTCATGGCTTTGGTGTGTACTTTCAGGGTGCTTGGTGTGCTGAAGCGTGGACCCCGCAATGGGCGGCATCTGATTTGGGGAGGAATCTCACATTTCTGGAACCTTTTTCTTTGATTGTGGCCCTGGACCTGTGGGGGGAGCGTCTTACTAATAGGCGGGTGATGTTCTGGACGGACAACCTGGGTGTGGTACAGGTGGTAAATCATTCATCGTCCAGCTCCCCTCCCGTCTTGGCTCTTTTGCGTCACCTGGTGCTGCGTAGGGATGAGCTGTTCGGTTCAATGGGTTCGAAGTTCGATTCGAACATCACCTGTTTGCATGTTCGCGAACTACGAACATTTCCGTGTGTTCGTCGCATGTTCTCTCACAATGCACCACAATGGACCACAATGCATTTTTCCACTGGCCTGAAGCTTGTAATTGGCTACAGCCTTGCACCTGACCACAGGTCAGGTGCAAGACAGGTTCAAGACTATGCCAATCAAGGCTCAGAGTCCTGATTGGGCAAATTTTGCCCAATCATGGGCTCACAGAGCTAAGTCCCGCAGCACACTATATAAGGCTTCACACAGCACTTCAGCACGTGTTTGAGAGGAGATTGTTCTTGTGTTAGTGTGTGTTCTCACTGCCAGTCTGCCACCAGCTACTGGGGGGGTCTCATTTCTACAAAATATCTGGGAATTGTTCTAATCTGTATGTTCTCACTGCCACCAAGTATTTGGGGGGTCAGAAATTTCTACAAAATATCTGGGAATTGTTCTAATCTGTGTGTTCTCACTCCCAGTAACTGTTTTGGTGGGTCAGTAATTTCTACAAAATATTTGGGAATTGTTCTAATCCGTGTGTTCTCATTGCCACCCAGTATTTTGGGGGTTCAGTAATTTCTACAAAATATTTGGGAATTGTTATAATCCGTGTGTTCTCACTGGCTGCCACCAAGTATTTTAGGGGGTCAGTAATTTCTACAGAATATTTGGGAATTGTTATAATCCGTGTGTTCTCACTGGCTGCCACCAAGTATTTTGGGGGGTCAGTAAATTCTACAAAATATTTGGGAATTGTTATAATCCGTGTGTTCTCACTGCCACCAAGTATTTTGGGGGGTCAGTAATTTCTACAAAATATCTGGGAATTGTGGTAATCTGTGTCTCGTCACTGCCACCCATTAGGGGGTCTCACTGACTTAAAGGAGGTTTCTGGGAATTGTAATCTGTGTCTTCTCACTGCCAGCTATCAGGGTGTCCCACATACTTCTAGCAGATTTCTGCGAATTGTAATCTGTGTCTTGTCACTGGCTGCCAGCTATCATGGTGTCTCATAGAGTTATACCAGAGTTCTGCAAATCTTTAATCTTTATACCAGAGTTGAATCAGAGCTCTGTATATATTTAATCTATATATCACTCACCATGTCAGAGAGACCAAAAAGGACAGGCAGACGCTCCCAGACAGAGATAAAAGGGCAAGCAGCCTCTGTGTCGGGAGGCTGTGCCTCTGGTCGTCGTGGACGTGGTGCATCCTCTGCAGGGTCACGCTTGTCCTATCTAACTGGTGCTGGCCGTCTTAAGCAGCAGCAACATACAGAGGATTTGGTGGATTGGCTAACCAGGACATCCTCATCCTCCAAGTCCTCTGCCAGCCAGGCTTGTAGTGCTTTACAGTCCACCTCAGCTGCCAAAGCATCTAATGCAGCCTCCATGTCCACAGCTACTCCTGCCGTAGCCTCACTATCACACACGGAGGAGTCAGCTGAATTGTTTGACTACAATGACAGTGACATGCTGCTTGAGGATGCGCAGCAAGTACAGTGCTCTGATTCAATCTCTGAGGTAGAGGAAGGGAATATAATCAACCTAGAGGAAGGGGGTGCCAGTGATGACACACAAATAACTGGCACTCATGTTGCCCCAGCAGCTGCAGCATACTGCCAAGTTGGCTCCAGTGACGAGGAGATAGGGGGTGATGAGAATGATGACGAGGTCACTGACTCCACTGGGGTGCCTGATCGAACAGAGGAGTCAAGTGAGGAGGAGGCACAACAAACACGAGGCACAAGTCCTCTATGACCAACCATAGCACTAGCCAGTCCAAGGCATCAGATGTCAAAGCTGCTCAGGTGCAGAGCGCTGTTGTCTCAAAGCACACATCCAGGAACTCTGCTGTCTGGGAGTTCTTTAAGAAATGTGCAGCAGACCCCACCGTTGCTATTTGTAATCTATTTCAGATGAGGCTCAAGTGTGGAAAAGACACCGGACGCTTGGGTACCACGTGCTTGAGGCAACATATGACCACCTGCCACGCATCCCGTTGGCGCAAAACTTTGCGTAGGTCCTCCTCACCTGTCTCTACCCCCACTATATGTCCTGCCATTTCATTGACTCCAACCTCCACTGACAGGGATTGTGATGGGACGGCTGCGACTACGCTGTAGCGCAGTACAACAGTCCTTCTGACACTCTGCCATCCCTCCACCTCGGTCCCAACCCTCCTTTCCCTTCTATGGGATTTTTCTGAGGTTTCTGGCTACAAGGTTAACCTAGAGAAATCAATTGCAATGCCCTTCTCGTTATCAGACTTGGCCTGTCAGGAGTTAGAGGTGCTCTCGGGATCTCGTTTCACTCGCTCCTCTCTCAAATATTTAGGGGTTTGGTTAGCGCCAGACATGAGTAAAATGCATGCCTTAAATTATGATATTTCTTTTTACCAGAATAAATTTTGAAAATCATTATTAGCATCTTGTCCCGTTGCTTAAACAATTTTTTCATCAGTACTTGAAGGCATCAGGTTTACCTCTTCCCCTTCCTGGAATGTATACAGCATCTCGTTCCATTTCCAAGAAAGTTACACCTTTTAAGCTATACTAAGGAGAAGAAGAAGAAACAACATCATCATCAAAATCAAAGTATTCCATTCTTATTTTGAATTTCATTTCTGGAGTGTTTTCTTTAGCGTCAGATAAAAAAAACAAAAAAAAAACCCATTTATATACATACACATCTGAAAAATTCAGCTGTGTTCATATTTGTTTTAGTGTAGAATGTACACTGGTGTCACACACATCGTATTTCAATAATTTTTGTTTTACACAAAGGTGCGCCAGGAATTTATTTCATATTCCATGCCTTAAATTATGATGCAATGTTTAAAGTGTTGAGTGCAGACCTGGAGAGATGGGGGAGAGAGGGGTTCTCCTGGATCGGCAGGATCAATAGCGTTAAAATGAATTTACTCCCGAGGTTATTATACCTTTTTCAGGACTTGCCGCTCTGGGTGTGCCCCCGCTCTCTGGGATATTTACAATCTCAAGTTGAAACCTTTGTGTGGGTGGGTGGGAGGAAACGGGTCTCTAAATTTGTTTTGTACTGACCAAAGGAGAGAGGTGGCTTGGGCCTCCCTCATCTTTTCAAATATTTTCAAGCAGCTCAAGTCGCACAATTTATGATGTTTCATTTGCCTACGCACTCCCAGAGGTGAGCTGATATCGAGTCAGACTTATTTGCACCAGACCTCCCGCAATTCTATTTTTGACTTCCTAAGGAGTTTCATCCACTGCTGAGGTCCTCTTGTACAGCAACCATGAGCTCTCTGAGGGTGTGGGACTCGGTTCGGGACAAATTCCATCTATGTTCCTGCTATTCCCCCCTCGTGCCATATTTAAGAAACAGAGCCTTTACCCCAGGTTTAACCCCCTCTGTCTATGCTGTGTCGGATATAATCTCTGCACGTGAATACCACACGTTCTATATTGGACTTATCAGCCAAGCCTCCAATATGTCTATATTGGACTTACTGGACCTAACTCGGCAGTTGCCTCCAATATATCAGGGATTATTATTTCATAAGAAACTTATACGAGACACAAATATCAATCGTTTATATTTCCTAGAAATTATCCTGAAATCTTTTAATTGTCTGTGTTTTGCTTTAAAAAATACAATAATCAATAATCGGATAAATATATATATATATTGTAACAGGGCATCATGTAGAGAGCAAGGAAAGGTCCTGTCCGGGGTTTATGTGTCACCCAGATTTCTCTCTTACACCTTCCGGAACCTCTAAGCACCTGGTTTTGCACTTTGCCTCAGTGGCAGTTTAGTGCAGGTGAGGCAAACAGACACTGCTCTGGAGCCTGGGGGCAGACGGTCTCTATCTGCTGGAGCACAAGGTTGGTTATGCTAGTTTGCTGGAGCCTGACAAACACTAGGTTTGCAAAGGTTGTTAGTCAGGACTATTGTATGTTTAGTTAGTGCCGGGACACGGCTAGGAATTTTCTTTGCTTTTGAACTGTTTATTTTGAGCAATATACAGTGTGGTGTATAACCTGTGGGTTGCTGCAATAAATGTACCCCCGTTTGAAGAAAAGTCACTGGTCTGGTCTCTGAACCTTGCAAGAGTGCTCACCCCAGAGAGCAATTGCGCCCGCTACCTGTTTCCCAGCTCACATATGGTGGAGAACTTTGGGCAAGTGATAGCAAGAACCTGCTAATTAAAAGGCCAGTTACTGAAGTGAAAAAAAAAAAAAAAAATGGATGACATTCTAAAACAGTTGGTGTTGGCTAATGCAGCACAGCAACAGGCTAATGCTACACAGCGGGACATGTTAAATGCTCTGCAGAAGCAGACTCAGGTGCAGACGCAGCAGCAGATCAGTGCTATACAGGAACAGACACAAATGTTTTTTGAAAACCTTGCAGTTGCTGCTGAACACCAACGTAAGACTCTGACAGAGGTGATGCAGACTCTGGCACAGAGGTCTCCCCTGCAAGCTGCAGATTCTTCTGACAACTCCTCACCCATCCATGTCAGTCGCTTCCTTTCCAAGATGACAGCAGAGGATGATCCAGAGGCCTTCCTGTTAACATTTGAAAGAACCGCTGAGAGGGAAGCATGGCCTAAAACACGGAGGGCAGGATTGGTGGCGCCCTTGCTAACCGGTGAATCACAGAAAGCATATTATGATTTGGAGTCTGTTGATGCCATGGATTATGACAAGGTCAAGCTGGAGATACTAGCACGGCGAGGTGTTACTTTGGCAGTGCGAGCACAGCGTGTTAACAACTGGTCCTACCAAGCTGGGAAGTCACCGCGGTCACAGATGTTTGACCTCATCCACCTGGTCCGAAAATGGCTGCAACCGGAGTCCCTCTCGGGGCCACAGATCATTGAGCGGGTAGTCATGGATCGCTTCCTAAGATCCTTACCGATCATCTTGCAAAAGTGGGTACCCCAAGGGGACCCCAAGTCAGTGGATCAGCTTGTGGAGATTGTTGAGAGGTACTTTGCAGCTGAGGACTTGAACGCCTCCCAGGTGAGCCTATGGACTTTCTGCCCAAAACCAAGGCCTCCCTCGGCAATCGGTAAGACTGTTCCAGGGAAAGTGGGTGGTGAGCGTGGCAAGGAGGCAGAGGGAAAAACTGCTGATTTAAACCGGGGAGGTTGGCATTCCAAAGCGGGAACACCAGTGCCCGTCAGCAGACCTAACCTGAGGAATGTAAGATGTTTTCGGTGCCAGGAACTTGGGCATTTAGCTGCGAACTGTCCATTAACTGATGAGCCTATGCAGTGTGACTTGTCTTTCAAGGAAAGACAGCAGTCTTTGTTTTCCACTGTTTCATGCACCGCGGTGCCAGTAAAGGGAAAACACATGTGTGCAATAACTGTGAATGATAAGCATGTTACAGCTTTGCTGGACTCTGGAAGTTTAGTAACCCTTATTAAGGCTGAATTGATAGGCTCTGTGAACTTCCGGGCTAAAAAGGTTGCTGTAGTGTGTGTACATGGTGATACTCAGGAGTATCCTATAGTAGCTGTGAAGTTTGGAACCGCACGGGGTGATCTGAGGCACTTGGTTGGGGTTGTGCCTCATTTGGTGCATGATGTAATTATAGGGAGAGACTTTCCTGAATTTTGGGAACTCTGGGAACACCCAGACTGTGCCACAGTTTCTAATCCAGAGACTGAATCTGCATACATGGATGCTGCAGAGCAGATGTATTCAGAGGATCCCTCTTGGGGGTCCCCAGACTTTCCCTTCTCTGTTTTGGCAGGAGAATTGGAAGAATCTGAAGGCCCTATAGCCAATGAGGATAGACCGCCCTCTGTTGAAACTGAAGCTACTCTAGAGTTTGCAGATCTTAACACTCATAGAGAAAACTTTGGTAGTGAGCAGAGGAAGGATCCTACTCTTGTGAGGGAATGGGAAAATGTTATGATGATCAATGGGGAACCTGTTGAACCAGGGAATAGGCTCTCTTTTCCTTACTTCATTAGTAATGATGACATGCTATATCGTGTGTATAAAAAGAACAATGAAATTATTGAGCAATTAGTGGTCCCCAAACCATACAAAAAGGTGGTATTGGAGCTTGCCCATGGACACTTATTGGGGGGTCATTTAGGTACTGAGAAAACCACTGAAAGGGTTTTACAGAGGTTTTACTGGCCTGGGGTACAAAAGGATATTGAAAACTATTGCAAATCTTGTCCGGTTTGTCAAATGTCTGCACCCCTACCTCGTTTTTGGAGTCCCTTAGTACCCTTGCCAATAATCGAGGTGCCCTTTGAGAGAATTGCTATGGACCTTGTGGGCCCGCTTCCGAAGTCTGCCCGAGGGCATCAGTATATCCTGGTCATTATGGATTATGCTACCCGTTACCCTGAAGCAATCCCCCTACGCCAGACATCAGCCAAGAATATAGCTAAGGAGTTATTACAGGTGTTTAGCCGGGTCGGGATCCCTAAGGACCTTCTGACGGACCAAGGTACCCCATTTATGTCACGAGTGACAAAAGAATTGTGCAAGTTGTTTAAGGTGACGCATTTGCGAACCTCGGTATACCATCCTCAAACCGATGGACTAGTAGAGCGATTTAATAAAACCTTAAAAAGCATGCTGAAAAAGGTTGTTGACAAGGATGGGAAAAACTGGGACTATTTGCTTCCATATCTGATGTTTGCCATCAGAGAAGTTCCTCAGTCCTCTACAGGGTACTCTCCATTTGAATTACTCTATGGGAGACACCCTCGGGGACTTCTGGACATAGCCAAAGAGACCTGGGAGGGGGAGAAGACACCCCACAAAAGCATTATTGAGCATATTTCGCAGATGCAGGACAGAATTACAGTAGTAATGCCAATTGTAAAAGAGCATTTAGCTCAATCGCAGGCAGCTCAGCAGAGAATATATAACAGGGATGCTCGAGTCCGCATTTTCTCACCTGGCGACAGGGTGCTGGTATTAGTTCCCAGAGTTGAGAGCAAGTTCCTTGCTAAGTGGCAGGGTCCCTTTGAAGTGATAGAAAGAGTTGGGGAAGTAAATTATAAAATTCACCAACCAGGGAAAAGAAAACCAGAGCAAATATACCATGTGAACTTGCTAAAGCCCTGGAAAGATAGAGTATCGCTAGCTGCTGGGTTCATCCCAATAGCCCACCAGCTGGATACTGAACACCCTCAGGTCCCTGAAGTAAAAATTGCTGAGTCGCTGTCTAAGTCACAAAAGCAGGAAGTCAGAGAGTTTTTAATAAAAAACCGAGAAAAATTTTCAGAGCTGCCTGGTCAGACGTCGGTAACACAACATGACATTGTTACTGAACCAGGGGCACGGGTTAAACTTAAACCTTACCGTATTCCTGAGGCAAGGAGGAAAGACATCAGTAGGGAGGTGAAGAAAATGTTTGAGCTAGATATCATTGAAGAGTCCAGTAGTGACTGGTCCAGTCCCATTGTCCTAGTCCCAAAGCCAGATGGGAGTTGGAGGTTTTGCAATGATTTTAGGAAGCTCAATTCAGTGACCAAGTTTGACACTTATCCTATGCCCCGGGTAGACGAACTTATAGACCGACTGGGCACAGCTCGTTATTTGACAACTTTGGACTTGACCAAAGGATATTGGCAGATTCCCCTGACAGAAGGTGCCAAGGAGAAGACGGCCTTCGTAACCCCTGAGGGTTCGTTTCAATATAAAAAGATGCCTTTTGGATTACAAAATGCACCTGCTACATTTCAGAGAGCTATGGACAAACTTTTGAGACCCCACCAACAGTATGCAGCAGCATACTTGGATGACATCGTAGTACATAGCACTGACTGGGAATCTCATTTGCCTCGAGCCCAAGCTGTCTTGGAAATTCTCCATAGAGCAGGTATCACTGCTAATCCAAAAAAATGTGCCCTGGGGTTAGAGGAAGCCAAATATTTAAGGTTACACGATTTGGCGTGGAGTCATAAAACCCCAGCTAAACAAAGTAGAAGCCATTCAGGAGTGGCCACGTCCTACCAGTAAAAAACAAGTCAGAGCTTTCCTTGGGATAACGGGATACTACAGGAGGTTTATCCCAAACTTTGCAACTCTTGCAACCCCGTTGACAGACCTTACCAAAGGGAAGAATTTAATGGTCAAATGGTCCCCAGAAGCTGAGGAATCTTTCCAGGTCCTGAAGAGGGCTCTTTGTGCACAGCCAATCCTCTACTCCCCTGATTTTTCCAAGGACTTTGTAGTCCAAACTGATGCATCTGATGTTGGTCTAGGGGCAGTTTTGTCACAGGTACATAATGGTGAGGAACACCCTGTAGTGTACTTAAGCAGAAAACTAAACGATCATGAACAGAAATATGCAGTGATTGAGAAGGAGGGTTTGGCTATTAAATGGGCATTGGATGCCTTAAGATATTATTTATTAGGGCGCCTGTTTGATCTTGTGACTGACCATGCTCCCCTCAAATGGATGGCTCTTAAAAAGGAGACCAATAGACGTGTGAATCGCTGGTTTCTGGCATTGCAGGACTACAGCTTCACTGTGAAGCATCGACCGGGTAAAAAAATGGCCAATGTAGATGCTCTGTCCAGAGTCTACGCTTGTGTAGCTGACGGTGTTCCACCCAGGGGGTTGAAACAAGGGGGGAGGGTATGTAACAGGGCATCATGTAGAGAGCAAGGAAAGGTCCTGTCCGGGGTTTATGTGTCACCCAGATTTCTCTCTTACACCTTCCGGAACCTCTAAGCACCTGGTTTTGCACTTTGCCTCAGTGGCAATTTAGTGTTTAGTGCAGGTGAGGCAAACAGACACTGCTCTGGAGCCTGGGGAGCAGACGGTCTCTATCTGCTGCAGTACAAGGTTGGTTATGCTAGTTTGCTGGAGCCTGACAAACACTAGGTTTGCAAAGGTTGTTAGTCAGGACTATTGTATGTTTAGTTAGTGCCGGGACATGGCTAGGAATTTTCTTTGCTTTTGAACTGTTTATTTTGAGCAATATACAGTGTGGTGTATAACCTATGGGTTGCTGCAATAAATGTACCCCCGTTTGAAGAAAAGTCACTGGTCTGGTCTCTGAACCTTGCAAGAGTGCTCACCCCATAGAGCAATTGCACCCGCTACCTGTTTCCCAGCTCACAATATATTTATTACGTATACAAAAAAGTTTAAAATCTCATATCATAAACAAAAATTTATAAACCACAATCCATCAGCATATAAAAACTAGCTTCACAATATATGTATCTCCGGTTAGTAACTGCATATATGATTAACATAATTTACCTTATCAGTTAGTAACTAATACACAAATGGTTAATAAACATTTCTGCTTAATACAACATGCATTTCCCAGCAAACAATGTTTAACCAGCCAGCTCTTATAGATATCTATGCTACATGGATCAACAAAAGATGAGCTAATTTAATGATAAGTAATAAAAACTTATTTAGTGAATCCTCCCCTAATCTCGAGAATTAAACTTCTAATCTTTTGCTTTTTATTTTGTAGTTATATAATTCCTTGCTTGTTAATTTTAATCACAGTAATTTCCAAATTCAATATATATATTGGTATCAATCTTACAACATTTCTTTTAGGAATAAATCCTTATATCCACTTCTTCATATTTCTATCTGCAGAATAGAAAATACTTAGAATTTGGATCTAACCGTATTCGAGAAGTCTCAGTCTACGTTGCAAGAATATCTACAAATATATATATTTACATTAATTCATTAATTTCATACATTACCTGTCCAATTTGGATGTTGATAAGTCTGGAATTTTCTATGTGATGCTTTGTTTTGGAATATGTGAAGATTATAGATATCAGATAATCAATGCATGTGAGTTAGAGATTTGGTGAGAATCTTGATTGCCTCATGTCTTGGGATCTGCTATGTGTACTGGACATCTGATTGCATTGCGGTGCGAGTCTCTGAATGCTGGAATCTCCGACTGACTTGCAAATTGTCACGTTCAACCACAATGGCGGTACCTGGCATGCGCCAAGTAGGGCCCAGGTAAGAGGAAAAGCCGCTATACGCAGAGATGCGTGACACAACAATCAGGATAAGGAAATAAACCACAGAAGACACTGGGGACCTCTGCACGGCTAATACCGAAGGAGCCCTATACTGATAGATCGGTCCTTAGAGTGGCCGAATCTGCACTAATGGAAAAAGGATACCTTGTAGCCGTGCAGAGTCCTGGGAAAAACACAGACACCTAAAGGAGATATACTCAATAACTTGCAGGGAAAGACTTCAATAAACTAAAGCCGTGGTCTACAGGGATACACAACATATAATACGATAAGCACAGAACCGCTAGGGATGTCCAGAAGAGTGGTCAATGAATAAGCCAGGGGTCAAAACCAAAACGTTTACCTTGAGCCAAAGCGGGGATATAACACCAGAGAAAATCCGTCAGCCAGGCCAGAGGGTCAATACCAGGAAGTCAATCAGAAACCAAGAACTCAGACAAGGGGGAAACACTGAGAAAGCACTAGGATAGAATAACAGGGAGCTCTCAGGAACAAATCTGTAGCTGAAGTGAACCAGGATGCAAGAGCATGGTGATATGGGCCCATGGCTTTATATTGGGGAGTAATCAGCCCATATCACCAGCAGAAGCTCAACGAGCAAAGAACTTAACCCCTGAGCTGCATGTCAGGGAAAGCAGCACAGGGAAACACAGACATAAGGAATACAGAGGGCAGGGAGACAGGGTTGGAATGTGGGAACGTGACACAAATAACATTGCCGCTTATTATAGCCAATTTGACGTCACTGGCAATATTATTGCTATATCAATTATTATATTTACTATCCTCTAGAGGGCAGTATTGCACTTCTTAATTAATTCCACCATTTCTTTTTAAGATCTTATCTCGGGTCAAAGTTCAATCTACACAAAGACCTTCTCTTCTCCCAACTAGACATTAGACACAGTGTCTCCATCTGATTTATATCCCTACTCCCTTTTGAAATTACTTACTCAGAGTCCTATCAGCTAAATTCTTTTCTGGTTAACTCAATATAATCTATTCTTTAGTAAATTTTATTATTTACCAATTATATACTTTCTACAATATTTATTGGAGTATATATTTCCTACTGTAAATATAATAAAATATACCTTGATTATAAACATATATTTTGTGAATATAAATCTATATTAGAGAATATTATCTCTTATTCCTATACCCAAAAGACAAAATATCTTTTGTTTTAAGACAGACCAATAAATTTAATTATGACATGTCTTAGCACTTAACCCTAGCCTTATCACACACAAACATTCTAGGTTCCTTCATGTCTGGCACTTCTTAAAAAAAATATAAAAGACTTCACCCAGGAATGAACTCTGTAAAAAAAATCTCGTTCATTTCTAAACCTAGAAAAATTTTTAAAGAAAAGAAACTGTCTTTAAAACAAAATGGCTACAGGCATCCATTTTAAAATTCCTTTGTGTACTATACCTGACATAACCCCCCTTTGGTTTCATCTATATTTATTGATCAAATAAATTTGAGGAAAACATACAATATCTCCCCCCTTTACCAATTAGGCTAGGTTTCCACCTTTCGCAACACGTTTTTCTTCTTTCATCCATTTAATAATTGAAGATGCAGTGTTTTTAAACTTCAATGTATGTACTTTCTTTGTTAGTACAATCATCCAGACAGTTAGAAACATAATTACTATACAAATCACAATCTCTGTAATCTTTGGCCCGTTATAAGCAGATAGCAATTGATGATCAATCTGTGAATACATTGGAGCATAAATTGTTAGATTATCCTTCTGTATTAGAAGTTCAATGGTATGATCGGGCTTATTCTCTAATAGAAATTTCAAATCCGGATTCATAGGTATCTCTCGTCCTTGGAAGGCGTCAACAATTTTTATCTCGTCATACCAGACTTCATTCCCAACCGGATAAAGAGTAACATCTCCGATAACAACTCTTGATTCTTTAGGAACTTTTACGAGAATCACTGGTGTTGGTATCAACACTTTCTTGTTTTGTACCAGAACCTTCCGGAAAACATTCATTTCTTTTTCTGTAGTGCTTACCAGCCATTTATCTCCAATCAATATAGCATTAACACTAGAATTGTCCTGAGTCTTCTTAAAAGTAACCTGACATGTCTCAGACCCATGTCTAAGATATTCCATTCCGCACAAAGCTTGAGTTACGTCGTAGACAAAAGGTTTACCTTCACATTGGTAATTACGGTCCTTGAACTTGACACATTCTGTTAGAATTGGAATCGAGTATACTTCAGGTTCCCAAGGCTGATAAGTAACTATCTCTGGAGTTTGTATCTTTACATGAAATCCTTCTTGAAAAGTTCCGACATTATGGACATGTTTGATTTGGAAAACATTCTTTTCAGCCACAAAAGGAATAGCTAAAAGAAAACAGACCTCCATACGATCCGTATCAATATACAAAGGTATAGCGCTTCCCATCTCGAAAGACAAACTAATAGGTTGAATGTCTGTAGTAGTTTCTCCTACTTCCATTAACATTTTTTTTATCACTTCTCGAGAAACAAAATACAAAGGTACTCGTCCTTGTAGTAAATCATTTATACCACTTTGTACCTCATTTAAAAACATAAACGTATGGAACACCATCGGTTCTTTGAGAAACAACAGTTCTTGCTTAAATCTCTCGTGGTCTCATGTAATTTAGATGAATGAGTAATAATTGTTCTGTATGCAAATTTGTCGTAACAACAATCTTATTAACCACGGTTACCATTTTCTCCATATCGGCCTTTTGGTCTTCGACTGCCTGGTACAGAAATTCAATATTCTCTTTTAAATCATTCAATTCCTGTTTTAAAGTCTGTATAGAGACAGAATTCACTGCGGATGAGGTTGTGGCTACAACCACTCCCAACACTGTAAAAACAACAGTTGCTATAAAAATCCGACAAATCTTTTCTGCCTGTCAGTCTTATACATAGAATGTTCAATAAACGGTTTCCTAGCATTCTCCAGCATGTCTCTCACACTTGCTTGTGCTTGATTTACATGAGCTTGATACCACATTCGGAATTCCGTAAGTTTGAAATCAGAAACATTGTATTTTCTTTCAAGAGACAATGCTGGATCTAGACTCACAAAAATCTTTTGATTTAACAATCTCCTTTCCGTCAAGAGAAATCCGGGCGTGTCTTGGATTATAATGCCAGAAGACGGTCCTGGCTCAAAATATTGGTTCTGCTCGGAATTGTGCGGAAAACAATAGGATTGTCCAAATAATCGCAATCTCCTTGGTGGTCCGACTCATCTTTGCGGATTAGCGTCGCAGTTCGGATTAACCACTTTTCTCAATTTCTGTTGAAAGAAAGAGTATAAATAACCATTCATAGACTAGCGATTTCACTCAAATTCCCTATAGATACTCTGATCTCTGATTAATTTTAATCAACCGTACGGATCTAGTCTATCTACTAGCTTGAGTTAAACATCTGAATGCTGGAAAGAAGAATCACATGTTAATTAAAACATCACTTCACATGATACCAGTTAAGTGTCTTCGGTTGTTCCATTTTCACATATCCTGAGGTGAGATCTAGGATGACAAACACGCAATTGATTAATGTGAACCCATTTTTCAATACTCTCCTTTCCTTTGGGTATCTCTATTTTATACGCCACAGGAGACAGTTTATCAATTATCGAGTATGGTCCTTTCCAGGATGGGAGAAACTTTCTCTCCTTTACTCGATCCCTACTGAAATTATACAGATACACCTTTTCGTCAATCTCATACTCCTTTTTGGTAGTCTTAAGATCATAATAAGTCTTATTAGATACAGCGGCCTTCTCAAGGTTCCATTGCGCAAAAGCAAATGCTTGCTGTAAATGATGACGCAGGTTTTCTATATACTGATGTGTGGTAGCAGCATTTATTAAATTCTGATCCGAAGTGCGATACAATAGATGTTGTGGTAACACCATCTTCCTTCCAGTCATTAACTCAAATGGTGACATCTTAGTCGCGGTACTTGGCGTGGCTCTAATAGCCATAAGCACTAAGGGCAACTTTACGTCCCAGTCCTTTCCTGATTCTTTTACAAATTTCTTTAGGACATTTACAATTGACTGGTTATAGCGTTCGACACTTCCACTAGACGCGGCACGGTACGCAATATGCAACTTACGCTTGACACCTAACATTTTCCACATTCTTGTCATTACATCACTTGTAAAATGGCTACCATGGTCAGACTCCAACCTTTGAGGTAGACCAAACCTGGAAAATATATGGTTAATAAGAAGAATTGCACATGTTTCAGCAGTATTATTAGGAGCTGGTAAACACTCTATCCATTTACTAAAAAGACAGGTGACTGTCAACATATATTTGTTTCCCCTAGTTGATCTTGTGATAGGACCAATAAAGTCGATCTGAATATCGGACCATGGCAATGAGAAACCTTTCCTCTGGAGAGGTGCGCGATGAGTAGGGCCATGAGGTTGAAATTGGGCACATACTAGACATCCCTGGCAATATATTTGGACGTCTTGTAACATATGGGGCCAATAAGCATAATCCCGCAATAACTCATAGGTGATCTTTTCACCTCGATGTCCCGCAGTGGGTGCATCGTGGGCATGTTGCAGCATTAAACCTCTAAAGGCAGTAGGAACTACCCATTGTTGTATCCCATGTTTAGATATTCTGATCAATAGACCATCCTTAATACTGAATTGGGCCTTGGATTTCATTAAAATACGAAGATCCTCAGTCTGGTCAGGACTCTCTTCAGATAAAAGATTATCACTAGGATTTTCAATATATTTGTAAAAGATTCCAATTACAGAATCTTCCTTTTGGCTCTTAATTAAATCTTCATTGGGAGAATCTTGACACCACTGTGCTACATTACTCTCGACCTTAGATTTAGTCTGCTGACGGGTAAGTACATCTACATATGTTTCATTTAGTAAAATGATCAATATTTATAATTTCGTCACTGACTGCACCCTGTTTAGCCAATTTGTCAGCTAGGTCATTGCCTTCTTTATCCATACCTGAAATTTTGGAATGACCTTTTGTCTTTTTCCAATAAACGGTTAAACCATTTTTAGTCACCATCTTAATCTATTTCTCAAATAGATCGGCATGTTTAACAGGTTTGCTATTGGACCTGAGCATCTAATTTCTTTTCCACCCAGGCAAATATTCAACGAAACTGTTACGGACATAATTAGAATCTGTGACTATCAGAAATTCTTTAACATCATAGTCTATAGCCATCTGAACGGCTTTGTAAACTGCGGCTAATTCAGCGACTTGGCTACTTTTAGCACCGATGTTATATCCTACTGATATATTGGGATATTCTTTTGTCCATGCAATACCAATGCCAGCTACCAATTTCCTCTCTTCTTTCACAATGGCGTGGTAGGCACAACCATCTATATATACACGTGGGAGTAGGGAACAGTATTCTTCGTCATAGGCCTTGTAAGGTGAGGATGCTTGCTCTTGTAAGAAATCATCTCCTAGGAATTCTTTTTCAGAGGAGGGATCTGCACAATCATGGAGTTCGGCAAGTCCTTGAGCTACTGGATTCTTTTGATCCTGTCTATACCGTACCTCCAATGGCCATCCTTGTAAGGATAACGTCCATGCAGTTATTCTGCTATTGGATAGGTTCCCGTCCCTTATTCGACTACTGTGTAGATATTGTAAGGGTTGGTGTGCAGTTTCAATTATTATCCTCTCTCCTTGGATGTAACTCCGAAAATTCTGTAGGGCCCAGACTGTGGCTAGTAATGCTTTTTCACAGTCACTCAATTTAATCTCCACTGGAGATAAGGACTTACTGGCATATGCAATAATTTTACTCTGATCATCTTGCTTTTGACATAAAACGGCGCTCATGCTCAATTTGGTAAAACCAGTCTCCAGATAGAAAGGTTTACCCCCCTCTGGATAGGCTAGGCATGGAGCCTGGGTGAGTTTTATTTTAAGCTCAGTCATGGCTTGTTCTTGAGTCTCCCCCCATATCCACTTTACATCTTTCTTAAGCAACGTTAATAGAGGTTTACAAATCTCTGCATAATTTTCGATAAACTTACGTGAGTAATTCATCATACCCAAGAATGATCTTAGTTCACTGATATTAGTGGGAGTTCTGGACTTCATCACTGCTTCCACCTTCTTCCGCTGAGGATTTAGGCCTTCAGATGTAACCTCATGTCCCAGGAAATTAACTTTGGTGCGACACCATTGTGCTTTCTGCATTGAGATTTTAACCCCTGCCTCTCTCAACTGGTTAAGAACATGTCTAATTTCTTGAATATGTTTCTCAAACGAAATACTTTTCAGTAAAATATCATCCACATACGTCAAATTACCCCTCTCGGCTGCATCTGGCATGGCTTTATGTAAAAAGACAGCGAACTCATGACCTGAGTTTATATAGCCGAAGGGCATTCTGGTCCACGTAAACTGTTGTTGACCGAAGGTGAAGGCCAATTTGTATTGGTCCTCAGGACTTACCTGAATTGTCCAGTATCCTTGGGCACAATCCAGCGCGGTAAAAAGCTTACAACCTTGCATTTGGACGAGCCATTGATCAATATATGGTACGGGCCAGCCGGATCTGTATACACATTTATTTAGCTGTCTCAAATCAGCACATAAACGCCATTGACCATTCGGCTTAAGGATTCCGAGGATAGGATTATTATAAGAGCTGTGCACCGTCCTTATAATTCCCCTTTCTTTTAGATTCCCTAATATCTCCGCCAGCGAGTTGTAACACGCTAAGGGAAGCCGATATTGTCTGACGTATACAGGAGGAGCGTTAGGGTCAGTTTGGACCCTAGCTATATGTAAGTCGGTGACTCCACAATCATATGAATCCTTAGCAAAAATATCTTGAAATTCCATTAGAACTTCTTTTAACTGTTGGCTCTCCATATCATTAGAACATCCGTCAGCGAAAGATATTTGTTGCTGGACCATGTCCTGAAATCCTGGAAAGATTTCAGGTTGACCAATCTCATAGGCTTCTTCAAGCCTTTCAGAGAGGTCATGATTTGACTTACTTGCATCTCCGGCAAAGTGAGTATACTCCTCTGCTTCCTGTGTAGTCAGAGGATGATCAAAGGTTAAAGATGATTCTTCTACCTTGCAGATTCCTTCTTCAGAACTGAAAGGATAAACAGAATATATCGTGAATAATCCTTCGGGCCACGAATTAAATGATTGTTCGATCATTTGTTCCTCTGTGAGGTAACGTTCAGGTATTAACCCGATAACAGCGTTCTGGAACCCGAATGTATAATAATCTGAATCCAGTGCTAGACCTATTGTAGTGTCTTTAGGCAAATGGATTTCCTGCGAGGAATTATTATTTATAATGATTTGGGTTCTAGATTGGTGTATTTTCACCATGGGTGTAGGATTTGCTGAAATTCCTAACCCATGTATCCGATTGGAAATACAGACTAGTGCCTCAGAATTTCTCAACTTCTGACCTTCCATTACCTGTAAAGGTAATGGGTAATTTACAGAGCCTGGTGGAATACAGACCTCATATGGTACCTGTAAGTTTACTGCGTATGGCAGTGTCTGGCATGACTTAAGAGCTTTATCTTCGTCCTGGAATTCACAGGGGTTCTCTTTTAGTCTGGTCCATATGTGGGAATTAATCAGATCCACTTGCATAGCAAAACGATGAATTATATCATTACCTACATAAATCTGATAACCGGGTTCATTTAGGACCAAAAATAAATGTGTGGCAGTTTTATTCCCAATAGAAATAGATAACATACATTTTCCAACAACATTGTGGCTGTCTCCATCATTATCTAGATCTGTTATCCACTCATCTTGAGGATTTGGGTATCTGATCACTTTAAGGTCAGCTATTTTATTCAGCATCTTCTTGCTAATATAGCTATATTCCTGGCGCAAATCTAGCTTAGCCATGTTTTCTCCAGCTAAACTATTTACACGTATAGGGAAAAATACCTCTTCATTTATCTTCTCTATTTCAGTTAAGAACTGAGAATGGTCACTATGCCCATTTGGTTCTGTTTCCCTTTTGTGGAGGTGAATAATTAGCACATCATTTTCCAGACATATATCTCGAATTCTCTCGGGGGGAACACATATGGTGTTATCCTCCTGCTCTCCTGGAGTCAGGGGCTTTGGCCTTAAGAAAGAGATATCAGGTGTCTGGCTATTTCTGAAGTGGACTTCAATAGAATCCGGCCTTTCCTCAATCACGTGGCAGTTACGCTGAGCGTGATGGGATTGGGATCTATAATAGCTGATTGGAACATTTACTTGGGACCAAATAACCTCATTGATAAAATCAATGATTGGATTTAACCTTTTGAGAAGGTCCATTCCAATAATTAGGCGATTTTGGGGCAGATCCACAACAAGCGTTGGATGCCGAATTACTTTATTCCCCAATTTAAAATCCAATTTAGCCGTGCCCAGAACTTTCAGAGATGTGCCACTCACACTCACTAGATTAGACCCAGGACATACTTGAAAACGAGAGAAATCTCAATGTATCCTTCCTGGTAAAATCCTTTATAAATAAATAAATAAATAAATTAGCATTAGATTTATCTAATCTAGGCTTCCTGGAGGACAGTTCTTGGACCTGTTCAAAATAATGGGCTGATATTAACGTAACTTGGCTTCCAGTGTCTAGCAAGGACGGAATATGTGGTAAATTATCTTGTAATTCTACATTCACATAATATCGGTCTTCAATGCTATGCAATTTACAGAGAAATTTAGAGTGAGATATGAAATTAGGTTTTGTACAGATTTTACCAACTGATTTTGCTCTCTCAAACGTGCTTTTGGCTGCTGTGCTTTCCATTTCGGATCCAGTCTTCTCAGCTTGCTCGCACTTAGTCTGGGGAGATAAAATACATTTTCCTTCTCTTTGCAGGGAAGGGTTTAAATCATCAACCATACAAACATTTGTATTAATCATTTCATCATCACTTTCTGGTAAATTGTCATGGATGCTGGTTACTTCATCAGAAACATCATCTAGTCACTGGTTGGGTGGGGCTGCAGGTGTTGCATCGCTTACAACCTGACCAGGGTTATTTCCAGTCATTAACTGAGCGATCTGATCCAGTTTTTCTGTCAGCACACGGAAATTTTCCTGCATTTGACCAATATGCTGGTGTACATTATATCTCCGCTTTCTATTCGTCCTTGGGGACGAAGCTTGCGCATTATCAGACGCATCAGATTCAGTTTTACCTCTGGTTGCTTCCTGTCTAGGTACATTTTCCCTTGATTTAACCCACTGACTTCTAGGTACCCATTGCTTCCTAGATTGAAATTTACTTCCTGAATTTTCTCTGGCAAACCCTCTTTCCTGATCTGGCTTGGATTTTTCCCTTTGAGGTATGGAGTCACGCAATATTTCTGCATAACTCTTTTTTTGTGGGACTCAAATTTAATATCACCCTTTTTAACGTGAGTTTCCGCTATTTCCTCAGGTGAGTTTTTCACTCTTTTCCCCTGAGTTTCTTCACTATATTCAAGTACAGTAAATAGGGTCATACTTTCTTTTAGTACCCAATCCAAACCATTTCTCGGGTCATAATCTCTTGCCAAAATAACCTTTATTTTATTTGGTAATGCGTCATAAAATAATTGGATAAATTCAGGGTTTTCAAAATCTGGGTTTCTTTCAGCCAAGCTGTACGCATTTTTAAGGACTGAAAGAAATTCACAGGGGCTTTGATTAGGTCTGCATTTTAGAGTTAAAATTGCTCTTTTCGCAGCTAGATTGGTACGGTGAGGCCCAAATTCAGATTTGACCTCGGAGACTATTTTACTCCAGTTCCGTATACCAGATTCTTTCAAAGACTGAAAAAAATACCTATGTTTGCTTTCAAAGACCCATGGGATCAGCTCAATTTTCTGAGCATCTGAATTAATTCCTAATATTTCCAAAGTTTCTTCAAACATATTTAAATGATTTATTATTTTTGACGATCCTTTAAAATCAAAAATACCTACTGAGTTTTTTAAGAAATTAATGATTTTCGTTAAATCCTGAACTTTATGAGATTTCTTAATAGGCTGTGGCTGGCTAGAGTGATGTGATTTGAAATACTCCTGTGTAAGAGGCTTCGCTCTTTTTTCATCATGAGATTTAGTTTCACTTTCACATTGGCTCTGCTCACTCTGGCTCTTCAGATAAACAGAGCTGTCTTCAAGCCTAATCAGTGATGAGTTATGACTCAAAGCTGTCAAAGGGAACTTCTCTAACAAAGGATTTTTAACCCTTCGAACATCAGTTTCAACCTGACGTAGCTCATCAGCGAATTTCTCATGTTCGCGTTTCATTCTCGCCAACTTTTTGTTTAGCTCCTTATTTAATTTGGATAATTGAGCAATCTCATCTTGCAATTGATCTTTTTCTCTTGCACACACTTTCAACTCCAATATCATTCATTCTGACTCATCTTTTAATTTATTTACGGTATCATGCAAGTCACAATTTTTATTTTCTAATCTGTCTCTCGTTTCTTTGTAATCATTCAATCTCTTGTTCATTTCTGCGATCAAGTATATGCATTCAGGCACAATTTTTAAAACAAAAATCTCTTTGTCTTTTTTATTTGTGGCTGCACTTATCTTTCGCAAACACTCAAGAAAATTTGATTGATCTGACCAGATTGAATCAACATAATTAGATATATTTGATTGCAATTCTTTTATACAATCAAATAAATCATCTGTGACGTGTAACTTGTCCTTTAGATAAGACATAACATCTATCAATACTATTTGATTAGCATGTATCTCTACATCTTCCTGAGTCTCAGATTCTGACTCTGACATTTTTACACTGTGTAGTAAATAACCGTAAAACCACAAGTCAAAATACAACAAGGAGTCAAAATATATATATATATATTTTATCTCTGTCTAATCAGACAATACTGACAATTATATTCCAAACAAAAACTACAATCTCAGCACAGTGCCTCCAATTTGTCGGATATAATCTCTGCATGTGAATACAACACGTTCTATATTGGATTTATCAGCCAAGCCTCCAATATGTCTATATTGGATTTACTGGACCTAACTCGGCAGTTGCCTCCAATATATCAGGGATTATTATTTCATAAGAAATTTATACGAGACACAAATATCAATCATTTATATTTCCTAGAAATTATCCTGAATTCTTTTAATTGTCTGTATTTTGCTTTAAAAAATACAATAATCAATAATCGGATAAATATATATATATATTTATTACGTATACAAAAAAGTTTAAAATCTCATATCATAAACAAAAATTTATAAACCACAATCCATCAGCATATAAAAACTAGCTTCACAATATATGTATCTCCGGTTAGTAACTGCATATATGATTAATATCATTTACCTTATCAGTTAGTAACTAATACACAAATGGTTAATAAACATTTCTGCTTAATACAACATGCATTTCCCAGCAAACAATGTTTAACCAGCCAGCTCTTATAGATATATATATCTATGCTACATGGATCAACAAAAGATGAGCTAATTTAATGATAAGTAATAAAAACTTATTTAGTGAATCCTCCCCTAATCTCGAGAATTAAACTTCTAATCTTTTGCTTTTTATTTTGTAGTTATATAATTCCTTGCTTGTTAATTTTAATCACAGTAAATTCCAAATTCAATATATATATTGGTATCAATCTTACAACATTTCTTTTAGGAATAAATCCTTATATCCACTTCTTCATATTTCTATCTGCAGAATAGAAAATACTTAGAATTTGGATCTAACCGTATCCGAGAAGTCTCAGTCTACATTGCAAGAATATCTACAAATATATATATTTACATTAATTCCTTAATTTCATACATTACCTGTCCAATTTGGATGTTGATAAGTCTGGAACGCACTGACGCACTGACGCAATCATCAATCACTCTCACCTTACAGTCCTCTCCTCCTGTTTCCAACCCCAACCCTCCCAGATTGTGAGTTCCTACGGGAATAGGGCCCTCATCTCCTCCTGTACTGTTTGTCAATGTTTTCAATGTATTGTAACCCTGTCTATACTGTGCTTATTGTAGCGCTGCGGAATATGCTGGCGCTTTATAAATAAAGAATAATAATAATAATAATTTTCTATGTGATGCTTTGTTTTGGAATATGTGAAGATTATCGATATCAGATAATCAATGCATGTGAGTTAGAGATTTGGTGAGAATCTTGATTGCCTCATGTCTTGGGATCTGCTATGTGTACTGGACATCTGATTGCATTGCGGTGTGAGTCTCTGAATACTGGAATCTCCGACTGACTTGCAAATAACATTGCCGCTTATTATAGCCAATTTGACATCACTGGCAATATTATTGCTATATCAATTATTATATTTACTATCCTCTAGAGGGCAGTATTGCACTTCTTAATTAATGCCACCATTTCTTTTTAAGATCTTATCTCGGGTCAAAGTTCAATCTACACAAAGACCTTCTCTTCTCCCAACTAGACATTAGACACAGTGTCTCCATCTGATTTATATCCCTACTCCCTTTTGAAATTACTTACTCAGAGTCCTATCAGCTAAATTCTTTTCTGGTTAACTCAACAGAATCTATTCTTTAGTAAATTTTATTATTTACCAATTATATACTTTCTACAATATTTATTGGAGTATATATTTCCTACTGTAAATATAATAAAATATACCTTGATTATAAACATATATTTTGTGAATATAAATCTATATTAGAGAATATTAACTCTTATTCCTATACCCAAAAGACAAAATATCTTTTGTTTTAAGACAGACCAATAAATGTAATTATGACACGTCTTAGCACTTAACCCTAGCCTTATCACACACAAACATTCTAGGTTCCTTCATGTCTGGCACTTCTTAAAAAAAATATAAAAGACTTCACCCAGGAATGAACTCTGTAAAAAAAAATCTCGTTCATTTCTAAACCTAGAGAAAATTTAAAAAAAAGAAACTGTCTTTAAAACAAAATGGCTACAGGCATCCATTTTAAAATTCCTTTGGGTAATATACCTGACAGCTGCATTTGAAAACGCACATCTGCAACGGGTGTCTCACTTCCACAAAAAGGATGGTACATGGCTGTCCTTTGAGGACCTGCAATCCCGTGGGGATTTTCGAACCACAGATTTCTTTCGATTTATACAACTACAGGACTTCCTCTCTCAGCACAACATCTCGACAGCGGCAAGTTAGAAACTGACCTTTTTTGAGGCCATGTGCGAGGCCGGCAGAGCCCCGAAGGCCTTGATCTCTACTTTGTAATATCATATCGCGATTGAAGATGTTTCCTGGACTACTCCGAGCTTTATTGCGGGGTGGGAGAGCGACATAGGGGAGGAACTAGACGGGGAGGATTGGCAGGACATGTGGGAAAATGTTGCGAAAGTATCTGTGTTACTATGAAAGAACAGGCGTATAAAACTATGTATAGGTGCAGAGGCGTAACTAGAAACCTCAGGGCCCAGGTGCAGGAATCCACGATGGGCCCCCACCACCCTACGCAAAAACATATTTGCCCCCCCCCCACTGGTCATCACCACACATTGGACCCCCTCCAGGTCCACAATGTCGACTCCACAGCAATAAAACTCACAGTAATGTGCGGTGAATATGAGCGTATCACAGACCTCCAAAGCCAGGCTCGGATTGGGGCAAAAATAGTCCCAGGTAAAAAAACGTCTTTTAAGGTCAGACGAACGCAGTGATCATGTTCTTGTCGCCGCACAGTTTAACGTCCGTTGTAGCATAGAATCATGATCAATAGAGAACCACACACGTAGTACATGCACACCGAACTGCACACGCACAACGCACGTGGCAAACGGACGCAAGTTAGACAAGAACGTAAAACCGCTAATACGGAAACGCAGAGTGCGCCACATCCACGTAGCGTTCTGTGTGCTTTATGCTGCGACGTCAGATGTAGCGCATTTGCGACGTCCATAACGTTAACGCTCATAGGTTTTTTTGGTCTGGCTGACTGTACCTGTATTTTAATTTTAATTAATTTTGATTCCCATATTTCCATTTTTTGTTCTATGTCCGTCCAAAAAATGGACAGTGTGGTGTCTACAGTATCTTCTGTCAGTACGTCCGTCCATTATGCATGCACGCAGAGTGCGCTCAGACTGCGTTCATCTCACATTAGCCTAAAAGTTGGTGTTTTGCTTTTTTTCTTACCTGTTCGGTGGCTGGTCACCTTTTTCTGGCGGTTCTTTCGAGCGGGTCATCGGCTGCGTTCGATGGGTCGTTGGGTGCGTTCAGCGGTTTGTTTGCCGGGTTGCAGCTGCATTCGGCGGTTTGGAAGGTTGCAGCTGCATTCAGAAATCACTGGGGGGGGGAATTATATTTTTGGGGGGAGGTAAATTATTACTTTTGTGGGCAAATTATTTTTTTATTATTTCATTAGGGGGTAAATAGGAGGGGGTACTTTTTTCTGCACACACACACACAATCCCTGCTCACACACACACAATCCCTGCTCACACACCGACACAATATCCCTGTGCGCGCACACACACACACAATATCCCTGCACACATACACACACACAATATCCCTGCACACAAACACACACACCCAGAATATCCCTGCACACACAATATACCTGCAAACACACACACACAATATCCCTGCACACATACACACACACACACAATATCCCTGCACACATACACACACACATAATATCCCTGCACACACAATATACCTGCAAACACACACACACAATATCCCTGCACACACACACACTCACAATATCCCTGCACACATACACACACACACAGAATATCCCTGCACACACAATATCCCTTCAAACACACACACACACAATATCCCTGCACACATACACACACACACAATATCCCTGCACACATACACACACACACAATATCCCTGCACACATACACACACACACACAATATCCCTGCACACACACACACACACATAATATCCCTGCACACACAATATCCCTGCAAACACACACACAATATCCCTGCACACAAACACACACACACACAATATCCCTGCACACATACACACACACACAGAATATCCCTGCACACACAATATCCTTGCAAACACACACACACAATATCCCTGCACACATACACACACATACAATATCCCTGCACACATACACACACACATAATATCCCTGCACACACAATATCCCTGCAAACACACACAATATCCCTGCACACACACACACACACACACAATATCCCTACACACACCCATAATATCCCTGCACACACAATATCCCTGCACAAACACAATATCCCTGCACACACACACAAACAATATCCCTGCGCACACACACACAATATCCCTGCACACACACACACAATATTCCTACACACACACACACAATCCCTGCACACACACACACAATATCTCTGCACACACACAATCCCTGCACACATACACACACAATCCCTGCACACACACACACACACACAATCCCTGCACACACAATCCCTGCACAGACACACACACTCCCTGTGCACACACACACAATCCCTGCACACACACAACCAGTGGCGTAGCGTGGGTTGTCAGAGCCCGGGGCCAGCCAAGAATTGAGCGCCCCCCAATATTGCACAGCTCTCTTGGATATATTGCCCAGCTCTGTTTGATATGTTGCCCAGCTCTGTTTGATATATTGGCATGGGGCCGGATGCCATGCAGGGGAGTGCCCGGTCCTGAATAGCGTGAGAGACCGTAGAAAGAGCGGGCGGCTGCGCGCGTGCGTGTGTATGTGCAGGTCACGTGGTCCGGCCAGTCAGGTGGTACAGAGACTCAGTACACCTGACTGGCTGGATCGCGTGACCTGTGCACGCACGCAGCTGCCTCCCCTTCAACACAGACTCTCACGCTATTCAGGACTGGGCACCCCCCCTGCCTGGCATCTGGGCCCCCTCAACCCACGGGCCCTTGGGTGGCGCCTGAGGGCCCGACGGGTCAGTCCGGGCCTGCTGACTGGGAACTTTTAGGGGCGCAAAATTATTTTGAAATGATGCGCCCCTAAAAAAACTGTGCCGGGGCCACCGCCCCCTCAGCCCCCCATGCTACGCCACTGCACACACCCACACACAATACCCTAGGATGGAATACCTGACTGCCTCCGTGGTCCCAGCTGGTCTCTCTCCACTCTCCCTCCCTGCACGTGCTGGACACTTCCAGCACATGAGCAGGGGAGGGAGGCTCTGCTTGCTGCTTTGAGAGAGGGGTGGGGCCAGCATGTCCCTATGAGAGCTGCTGGCTGGGTTGGCAGCCTAGTCTCCGTCCTCCTCTTCCCCCCCAGGCCTTTACTTCCAGAGTTTTATCCCACACGCTGCCGAGTAAATCAGAGACAGTTTGCCCGACTCCTGCCCTGATTCAAGCAAGGCAAGGCAAATCCGGGCTCCTCACACATCCGATTGTGGGCCCCTGGATTCAGGGGGCCTGGGTGCAGTGGCACCCGCTGCACCCCTGGTAGTTACGCCCCTGTATAGGTGGTATACAACCCCGGTCCTATTGTCCCATCTACAACCTGGTACCCCGGATGACTGCTGGAGAGGTTGCGGTTTGCGGGGTACCATGTTTCATATGTGGTGGACCTGTCCGAAAGTGGACTCTTATTGGGAAGAGATTGGTGTATTGCTGGAGGACATTTTTCAGAAGTCTGTCCCCGAGACCCTTGGTCCTTTTTACTACATAGGTCCCCTCCTTCCCTTCCAGGTACAGAAGGCAAACTTTTTCATAAGGTGATATTAGGAGCCCGACGTGCTCTAGCTAAGCATTGGCGAGATTGTGATTTGCCTTCTTTGTCAGTGGCCCGGTCCTATGTGTCGGAATCCTACCATATGGATAAACTGTCTGCAATGGTAAACAATACTTTACTGGCGTTTTATAAGGTCTGGAGTAGATGGGAGGAATTGTAATAACAGCCTGATTGACACAGAATCTGAGTATACCCCATCTCCCTTCCCCCTTCTCTTTTTCTTTTCTTCTCTTTCTTCTTCTCTTCTTTGTGTTTCGTTGTGATGTGATGTCCGGTTCATTCTTGTCCTTGTCGGGCAGAGTACCATGCAGGGGGTGGATGATCGTTGGTTATTTGATGGGAGGATTGTTTTAGTTTACTAGACTGATGTTTGATGCAGCACTCCTCCTCTCTCGTGATTAGGGATGAGCTGTTCGGTTCGATCAGTTCGGAGTTCAATTCGAACACCGGTAGTTCGAAAGTTCGCGAACTTCTTTTGGCGTGTTCGGCTCGAGTTCGAAAAAAAATAATTTGAAAAAAGTTTAAAAAAATACTAAAAAATCTAGAAATAAAGAAACTCTTTACTGCAGAATATTATAAGCAATGGTTTATTAGATATTGAATTAAAAACTAATGTCTAGGTGCAAAGAAATGACCTGTGCTCTCAAACGGCGTAAACAACAGGTGTTTAATTAGTGTTTGGAAATAACATGTGCTTCTAATTAGTCCGGTCTCATGAATTTGATACATTGTATGCAGACTGGGAGTGCTAGGTGTCGTGTGTTGGTCTGTGATGGCGATGTTTCCATACATCCTACAAATCCGCCACTTCACAGGCAGGTTATGGGACCTCCTAGGCACGATATTTGAAGGAATTTTTAACCCTTATATTATGGAAACTCACTGTTCCTTTAACCCTTTCACTGCTGAGGCATTTCACCGCTGTGTGCTGAGCTAATTTTTACTGCTTTCGCTCATCATGTTTAAGCGCGATTTGAAGCCACATTTTATTATACGACCCAGACATATTATATATATCGTTCTTTCCGGCAGACTCGGCAGATTCATAATATATCATTTTTATATGTATACGTCATGTTCGGTCTGTATATTATAACAAAAAATGCAATAAAACTTGAATTTTTAATCATCAGCAGCGTGTAAAGTGTTTTTTTTTTTACCTTTTATCACATGAACATTTGCGGTTTTTTCTATGGGGTGCGCTTGTACAAAAATTAGAAATGGGGACTTGTTAAATTTTTTGGGGGGAATTATGTGATTTTTAGCAAACGCACACCATAGAAAAAATCATTAGTGCTGCATCATTGTTCACATTATACTTTAAATGTGAACAATATTGCTGCATTAATAAAAATAACACACAAAAAAATACCTGTTTTCTTTATTTTATTTTATTTTATTTTTTTACTTTATACCTGATCATGTTGGGTATCATTCGAAAGGCCACGCTCAGGCATTTCGATTGACACCCTCCATGACCCCCTATCTCCACCAGGGGATTCCGGGCAGCTAGGGGTTCCCCGGCTATCTGACGTCGTCACGCTATGCGTGAGGACGTCAGGCAGTGAGGGGGGACCCAGGGGTGGAGCCGCCATCCAAGATGGCGACCCCCACCGGAGCTAGACCGCACTTCTGCGCCGCAAGGTGCCGAAGTGCGACCCTGTGCCTAAGGGGTTAAAGCCAGGCACCGCTTAAAAGGGGAGACTCTCCCCTTTTAAGCGGTGCTTGGCTTTTTTTTGTGGGACCTCCCGATTGGGAGGGAGAGGGATCCAAACGGATCCCCCCTCCCTTCCAGGCGATCTCCCAGCATTGCCGGGGGTCGCCTGGAAATGACGTCATCGCGCATGGCGCGATGACGTCATTTACATCCGGAGGAGCTTGACTTCAGCATCTGAGGATGCTGAAGTCAGAACGCCGCGGGACCCGGACAGAGAGGGGAGTATCTCTGCCGGGGGTCCCGCAAAGCTGATGACGTGTGGGACACGTCCTCCTCAGCATACAGTGGGAGTAACTGAGGAAGTGTCCCACACGTTGTCAGCAGTGAAGGGGTTAAAAATGACTTTTTTTAAACTTTTTGTCCTTGTTTCCTGTCCCCCAGGGCACTACCCGGACCCGGACATTGTTTTTAAATGTTTCTATACATCCTAGAAATCTGCAACTTCATGGGCAGGTTATGGGGACCTCCTAGGCACGATATTTGAAGGAATTTTTCGTTTTTATTTTTAACCCTTATTTCATGGAATACTCACTGTCCCTTTAAAAACTTTTTTTTTTTACTTTTTGTCCTTGTTTCCTGTCCCCCAGGGCACTACCTGGACCCCCATACACCTTTTATGGCAAATATCTAGCATATATGCCCTCTTGGAGTGCACTCTAAAAATCGAATTTTGAGTCCCATTGACTTGTATTGAGTTCGTGTTCGAGTTCGAATTCGAACTTTTGAAAAGTTTGAGTTCCAATGCGAACCGAACTCGGGGGTGTTCGGCTCATCCCTACTCGTGATATGCGACAGCTTATATTCGGACCCTGCGTGGTCTCGTTGCTAATGTGTGTTTTATTTCTCTGTATTAAAATCGAAATTTTCGAAAATAAAGAATTATAAAAGAAAAATGGGATTTGTTTTAAAAAAAAGCCTAAATACATATTATATATGGGCACAGCATCTGCATTAATTAGAAAGTGACCTGTAATACATATTATATAGGGGCACAGCATCTGCATTAATTGTAAAGTGCCCTGTAATGCATATTATATAGGGGCACAGCATCTGCATTAATTATAACGTGACCTGTAATACATATTATATAGGGGCACAGGTAGCAGCTGCATTAATTAAATAAAAAGTGACCTGTTCCGTTTTTTTTTTCGTTTTAGATGATTTTGTTCTTTTTTTTTTTCCTGTCAGATCATTTTGGTTAAGTTTTTCCTTTCAGTTAATTTTGTTACATTTATTTCGTTTTTGATTGTTTTGTTCAGTTTTTTCAGCATTTCGTATCATTTTCGTTCCATTTTATTTTGTCTAGGTCCCATACAAAATGATTTAATTTGCGTTGAAATTTTGATTCGGGAGTTCGTAATTTCGGGCGGTCAATATTTAGTTTCGGAAATGCTCCTGAAAGAATGAAAATGATCAATTTCGTGCGAAATTCATTCTGAACGAAACGAATTGCACATCCCTAATATTTATTTTGTGAGTAAAAGTTGCTTGATCCAAGGAGAAATCTGACCGCCATCTGAGGTCAAGAAGGATTTTTTCCCCCAGTATGTTGCATTTTGGCATATGCTTGAGACTGGGGTTTTTTGGCTGCATTGATGGGTTGATTTTTCTTCAGCCGAGGCTGTGTATGTATGTATGTATATATATGTGTGTTTTTATTTTGTTTCTGTAATAGTGTATAGGCAATTTTATTATACATGTGTAGCGCTCACTCCCGGAGGAGCCGCTGAAAATGAACCACGGGTCAGTCTCCCCGCACTAGGGAATAAATATACTCCAACACAGTTGTGAGTTTTTATATTTATATAGTTTACTAAAATATTTGAGCAGATGTTGAGACACGGTATTCACAAGTATTATTACAGTATTTTCGTATCCCGGTAAAACGCGTAGCGGAAAAGAAACGAAACACGAGGCTTCGTATTTCGGAAAATAAAATATTCGCAACCGAACATAAAAGCAATGCAATTTCCCGATAGTTCAGAAAAAGGGACACGTAGCAAAACCCCAAACATACAATCCCTTCGTATTACGGCAAACGCGCAGCGGAAAAAGAGAAAAATGTATTCGGAACGTATCTTTGTCTTTAACCCCCGTTCCGATTCGCAAAAGGAAATGAGTCCTGCACAGGTTAAGTCCCAGAATGTGAAAAGTGTATCTGTGTGTGTGTGGTACCCGGGTACTGTTCAACTGGCCAGTGAGTTTATTAAAGGAAGGTCATCGACTAGTCAGTTGGGGCCCTGTGGACTTTAAAGAGAAAACAGCAGAGCGTCCTTTAATCATAAAACAGCCTTGGAGGCCTCTCACCCATCCGACGATTTCTTTAGGCTCCGCTGACCCAGGACGTCTCTCCACCCAATTTTGACTGGGGATACTAGCCGCCCGATCCGTTGTCTGACTCCACACAGCTTTTCCAGCTCACCGCCTGCTCTCCGTTCGATTCCTCCGGTCTGCAGCAATGCCTGGATCCCGGCGGGTCTTCTTCTCCTCAGCTTGGGTGATCTTCTCTGGACTAACAGGTCTCTCTTGGTCTCTCTTGGTCTCTGGCCTAGGCCCTCTCGTGATCTCTTCGATGCGTCTGCTCTCTTCCCTTCCCTGGCGCGCTCTGGAACTTTCTCCACGAGGCAGAGGATGTAAGTCTCCAGTCCCCACCCACTTCCTGTCTTCTTGCAAAGCATGCCGGGCATTGTAGTCCCAATATTCAGTATCTCTGATCGCGATAGTCTCCATCTTGTGGCCAAAAATAGGTACTGCCACAGCAAGATTTTACCACAGCGCTACACTTGCAATAAATATTTTGGTGTTATTGGAGTCATCTCTGCGCTAGCCCTCTTTGTGGTGTAGTTTGATGTTTATACTTTTTGGGGTTATATCCCACTGTATGTGTATTGGAGGGTCTCCTGTGGTATATGTTGTTACTTACCTACAGTATTTAAGGATCTTTATTGTTAGACCTCTTTGTTGCTTGCTGGACTGGTTATATAGTGTTGTGTGATAGGCTAAACTCGACGAACACACATCTTTTTCAGCCTTTGCAATTATGTATGTAAAATTATCTCAAAACAACAATTTCTGTGCAAAGTTTCTGTTTTACCATAAGTTTTTTGTTAACTTCACATCCCATGTTTCAAATAAGTGCTATGATAGTTTTTGGTTTTTTTTCTTCAATAAAAAGTGCTTCATAGTGAAGGAGCTAATGAACTGAATTAAACAAAATTAACGCTTCGGGCATGCATTTCTCTAGAATACAATCCTAGAATGAATATTAGTTTGAGCTTTTTTTTTAAATTGACTTCAGCTTAAAGTGCTTATAGTAATAATGATTATCAATATTTCCTTCATCGTAAATATATGTAACAGTTTGCAATTCCTGCTTACAGTCTATGGAAAAATCACCAATAAAAAAATGAATGGCAAAAACCAGGGGATGGGAGAATTGCATTTTAATTAGTCAAAACAGAAAAAATAATTAGTATAATGATTGACCTATGTTACCTCTTTCAGTGTTGCATACTTTCTTTTTTATTAAAAGAAAGTAAAATCAGATATAAATCAATTTGCTACATTGTTTTGGAATAAAAAGCCCTCTATGCCGAATTCACTAATATAAATGCAAACTCTTCATCCTTTGTTTACTGTTTTAAACTGATGCTAATTCTGTAATTTAATAGTCTATGCTTTCTTTTCTTGGCTAAAGGTGAAAGAGTTTTTTTTTTCTCTTTTGTATTCTCTAGCTGAAAGTATTTTTGGTCAGAAAGATTGAAAGACCAGTCCAAGGAGTTGACATTTTCATCTGAATTCTTTTTTTTTTTTAAGGAGATAAAATTTCAGGGAAACAACCTCACTCCAATTTCACAGCCCAAAAAGCCCAACTATTGTTCGTTTAACTTAATAAGTCTCTTCTTCTGCAGTCGGGAGATGTCTACTCCACTCTCATTTGCCTCTTCTTATACCATCAATCCCAATCTCTAATTTGGGGGGTTACATTAATTTCTATACATAAGCAAAGGACACCGCATCTGAAACATATATTTAAACATTGCCTTCTAAGATCACCTATCAGTACCTGATCAGGTTTGTAATTTTATGATTTTATATTTAAATATTGTAAATTTCTCTATCTTTATCTAAATTGCAAGAATAGAAACCATTTAATGTGGTGTTACACACATTTTTAATATCCTTTGTCAACACTTACAATATCCTTACACATTTACAATATCCTTTGTCAACCAATTTAAAGACTGCTGTAGCATATAATGTATATACATTACACAAATTGTACTCTCGCAAAGGAGATACTGTATATGTATAAGTGATGTCTATGCAAAAAAAAAACATTTTAGGAAAAAAAAAATTATAAACTGTATAATACTTGTAAATTTTTTGTCAACTGTCTTACATTTAAACTTTGGAAACAGTGCAAAATGCATTTTTTTAAATCTGATAATGCAACAATGGACTTGTTCATTGTTACATAAATTCATAGAACTGATATAAACTGAACAGCATAATTATTTTTCTTTTCTGCATTCCTGATATATTTATGAAAGTCTTTAGAGGATAATATTTCTAAACATTATGAGATTGTGCTAATATATTAATAAAAACTATTATCTAGGTTACTATTACTAGGTTACTATATACTATCTAGGTAACTATTATCTAGTTGTTGGACTTGCTGCTGTTGCCTTTTTAACCCCTTAGTGACCGGGCGGTTTTACGCAAATCTGTCCTTTAGTGCCCGTTGCATTTTTTACGTCTCTGCACTGCTAGTGTTCAGGTCACATTTTCCTCTTACTCATTTATGCAACCCACACATATTATACACCGTTTTCCCGCCATTAAATGGACTTTCTAAAAATACCATTATTTCCATCATATCGTATTATTTACTATAAAAAAATATGAAATATGATGAAAAATGGTAAAAACACACTTTATCGTAATTTATTGTAATTTTTACATGTTTTTAGCTTTTTAACCCCTTCACTGCTGAGCCAGTTCACCTATGTGCGCTGAGCTCATTATGACCGTTTTATGCTCATTATTTTTAGATGACAGCCTAGGTCCTATTTAACTAAAACCCCCCCCAGACAAATTTAAAAAAAAATTAAATTAATTTTTAATTTATTTTTAACATTTTATTGTTACACCAAACTTGACCATGATCAGGGTTTCCAATGATGTCAAACTTGACCCTCTAGCTGCCACGGAGCGGGAGATAAAGGGATCAAAATCATCCCACTATCTCCACTTGGCAGCTAGGGGGTTAACTGGCCCACTGGCATCCTAACTCATATGGTGAGAATGTCAGTGGGTGGGGGGGTAACCTGGAGGCTTGGCTGACATCCAAGATGTCAGCCACCTCCAGATTTGAATCGCGCCGAATCGTGATCCAGCTGTTAAATGGTTAATGCTCTACACAACTGAAAAGGGGAGACTCCTCCCTTTCCAGCGGTGCCAAAAGCATCTCTCTAGGTTTAATGGTTGGGGAGATAGAGGGCTCCAAAGGAGCCTCTCTCCCCTTCCTGGATTTTACTGCAGTCGCTGGTGGGCGCCTGCCAATGACATCATCACGCAGCGTGATGACATCATCGTGCCTGCCGGCCCCCCGGAGACGACGGGGCAGGCATCCAGCCTGCCATAGATGCCGAGGGAGGTAAGTATCGGCGGGAGTGAGGTTAGGAGCCCGCTGACGTATGATGTGCGTCTGTGGGTCTAAAGGAGATCTGTGGGTACATGGTACGTCAGGAGTTGAGAAGGGGTTAACTTATAAAATGAAATTTTTATCTTGCTATTTTCTTTTAAAAGGTAGAGATTTAAAAGATACAAGCTCTGGGTGTTCCTTATGGAGCAGTATATAATCTGTATATTAATGAACATTTATTCATCGTCTTTGCACACAATTGATGTAAACTGTGATAATTATTTTGCACAGAAAATTGGAACAATAACATAATTTTTATTGTGGTATAATATTCTTAGGCACTTTATTGGTTTCATAAATATACGTTTCTATAGAAAACTACCCTCACAATAACACTAATGTATGTGAATTGAAATTTCCATTAATATACAGATTATATACTGCGCAATAAGGAACAGCGAGAGCTTGTATCTTTTTATGCACAATTTGTCTAGTTTTTTGGTGCGTTATTTTTCCTTAATTGGGCAGCAGATTAAAATTGTGATATTAACAAGGTTTTTCAGAGAAAGGTGAAAACCAGGAGAATGGCAGGAGAAGAGAAAATCTAGACCAAATAGTCGATTTGGAAAGTGAGGTAGATGGGAGAATTTTTCTGGTTTGGCTATTTTGACCTAGAATTTTCACTTCTCCAGTCATTCTCCTGGTTTTCACCTCTCTCTGAATAACCCTGTAAGTCATTTTGCTATAGTAGCGCCTCCACTGTATATATATATTTTTTGTCGATACCAGAGATTTAAAAGAAATGGACATCTGATAAACTCTTGTTTGGACACATCTGAATATTTAATAATAGCATCAAGACAAAAAGTCTGTTATTAAGAGAACACGTAAGGATTTGTTTTTTTATATATTTTACTAGTTGTTAAGCCTGCCCGGAGGGCAGTCTAGTGTTGTTGTCGCCAGCTCACAATTTATATCCACATATTTCTTTTTCCAATGATGAAGGGCTATACATTACGGAGGGGAGGGGGGTCCCGGCGGCACTTGGCTCGGGTTGAGCTGCGGGACAGCTCTCCTTTCCCCGTGATGCTGGAGCGAAGCCCGAGGAATGAGTGAGGAGCACCGCTGGTGGGAGGGACATACAGGACCCGGCGCATGCGCCGTGTGATGCAGATCCAGCCCCTCCTCTCAGTGCCGCCGGGAAAGTTGGATTTTTCCAACTCCCTTCGCTCAACGCCGCATCATGACGCAGCCTGAGCGAGGGAGGGGGAAAAATCTGTCCAAACAGAGCACGTCTCAACACCTGGTGCCGCCTACAGGCACTGCGCGTCGCAACGCACTCAGTGTATCTCAGCCTTAACCCCTTCGCTGCCGAGCCATTTCACTGCTGGGTGCTGAGCTAAATTTTACCGCTTTTGCCCATCATGTTTAAATAGGATTTGAAGCCACATTTTATTATACGACCCAGACATATTATATATCGTTCTTTCCGTCAGACTCCGCAGATTCATAATATATCATTTTTATATGTGTATGTCATGTTCTGCCTATATATTATAACAAAAAGGCAATAAAATTAGAATTTTCAATCATTTACAGTGTGTAAAGTGTTTTTTCCCCCACATTTTTTCACATGAGTGTTTGCGGTTATATTTACTAAGGGGTGCGCTTGTACAAAAACTAGAAATGGGGACTCGTTACATTTTTTGGGGGGAATTATATGATATTTTGCAAACGCACCCCATAGAAAAAAAATCATTAGTGCAGCATCTTTGTTCACTTTATAATTGAAATGTGAACAATATTGTTGCATTAAAAAAACACAAAAAAAGTTTTTTTTTTTATTATTATTTTAAAATTTTGTTTTACTTTGAGCATGGTCATGTTTGGTATAATTCGAAAGGCCATGCTCAGACCTTTCGAATGACACCGAGCATGACCCCCTGCCACCATGGGATCTCCTTGGGAATTCCCCGGCAGCTAGGGGTTCCCTGGCTATCTGACGTCATCGTGCTATGCACGACATGTCAGGAGCCGAGGGGGAACCCGGAGGTGGAGCCACCATACAAGATGGCGGCTCCCACAAGAGCTAGATTGCGATCGGCTTCCGGGCAGCGCCGATCGCGATCTGGCAATTGTAGGGTTAAAAACAGGCACCGCTTTAAAGGGCAGACACTGCCCTTCAAAATGGTGCCTGTTTTGTTGCTGACAACCATCCCGATCGGGAGGGAGTGGGATCCAAAAGGACCTCCCTTCCCTTTCAGGCGATCTCCTGGCATTGCCTGCGCGATGACATAATTTACATCGGGGGCAGGCCTATAGTCAGCGTCTGGCTTCCCTGAAGCCAGAACACCGCGGGACCCTGACAGAGAGGTGAGTATCTCCGCCGTGGCTCCCACTTGCAGATGACGTGTGGGGCATCAGAAGTGAAGGGGTTAAAGCCGGCTGTGCTGCGGCGGTTAGATGCGCACACCCAGCAGTACGCTGGTAGGTACGCGAATTTGAAGACGGCGGCCTGGCAACGGACACGCCACTGTCTTACTGTTTTATTGTATAAACTAGGTTTTAGAGGATCTGGCTTCTCAGTGCTCCCAATAATGTAGCTGCTCGACGCTCCCCCGGATCTGGCTGCTCAGTCTGTACTACTCCTGCGTGTGTCCTCTCCAGTCACATGCAGGTGTGAGGAGCCCGTAGTAAGGGGCCAGGGGCCAGACATTCTCTGCACATCCATTGCTGTAGAGTAGGGGATATTTACACACTGCACATTAATGTGAGTTTTATTGCTGTGGAGCCCAGTGACTCGGTCACACAAAGTGCACATTATGAGTTTTATTACTGTAGAGCTCTGTGATGTGTGCAGTGTGTATGAATGTATCACAGAGCTCCACAGCAATAAACCTCACAGGAATTAAAGAAAAAATGAAAAACTCACAGAAAGGGGTGAGAGTGAAAGAGAGGAGACAGAGAGTAGGAAATAGAATAAAGGAGACAAAATGAGAGAGACCGAGGGAGTTAGCTGGACAGAGGAGAGAGCTAGAGAGGGTGCTGAAGACAGAGAGCTGGAATGACAGAGAAAAGAAAAAGAGCAGGAACACGCTGAAGACAGAGCTGGAGAAAGAGTGGTAGAGACAGAACGAAAGAGCGCTGGAGAAAGAAAGAAAGAGCGCTGGAGACAGTTGGAGAGAGAGACAGCTGAAGAAAGAGGGAGATACAGCTGAAGAAAGAAAGAGCTGAGAGAGCAAGAGAGACAGCTGGAGACAAAGACAGCTGATGAAAGACAGCTAAGACAGCTGAAGAGAGACAGCTGAAGAAAGAGACAGCTGAAGAGAGACAGACAGCCCCAGCATCAGGGAGTGTGTTTCTCTGCTGCAGGGGTCGGCCAGAGAGAAAACAATTTTTTGGCTCACCGCAGCTCAATGTAAAGCGGCTGCTCCACCCGCCCCTGCACTCACTGCTTCTCCCATGGGTCTTACAGCCACCGGTCACTCACTGAGCAGAGGGGACGGTTTCTTCCGGTCAGGCATGTGCAGGTAATCTTGCGCATGCGCATTGCGTCCGCCGCCTGCGGAGACGGACGCATTTTTTTTTTTATAGCTAATTAGTAGTGTTATGCAGCCTGTAGCCATAAACATATACATTGATTTAGACATTGATGTAATTTGTGGAATATGTTAAAAATGCAGTATTGTATGCAGTCCAGTGGCATAATAATCATATTGATATACTTTATATTTTAAGCATTGTATTTATTTGATTGCTGAATATATGAGGTAATTTTTAATTCTTTGAGAAACAGTTCATGAAATATAAGTTTTATGATTCATAATAAAAGTATATATTTAGAATATTCTTGCATTTGTGACCTATGCTGTACTTACATTGCTTCTGTGCTGCATGTGCCAAATATATGTACCTAGATGATGATAATTTAAGCAATTCAAGTCTCTGTTTTCCACAATGTCTCATGTTTAAGAGAGAGATAAACTTAGTAAAGTGCATTCACATAAACAAAGCATCCAAAAGAAGCGGTACAGCATTTACATGTTAATTGGTATTCTAAAAATTAAGTGCAAGAAGTGCTTGTGACCATGATGTGTTAGAAGATTTGTATAATTGATTTGCTCACTATATATTATAGTTAGTATTTTTGTTTACATTTAAATATATTACAAAAGCGCCTTTGGCTTTAATTAATTTTCTGCAGAAACTGGCTGGAATCTAAAACAGAGAAAAGGGGAATGTTACCCTCCGTGAGCGCTCTTCCTACTGGTCTAGAGTTGAATATGTGAGCGTGCTGCTGCCTAATAGATTGAAATGACAATGCTTTGCTATATTGCCAAAGTTTCTTTGTTCAATGGAGTGACTCTATCTGGCGCTGCTCGCTGAAATTGAATCAGGTTGGTTGTATATATCACATACACCAGGGTCTGTCTGGGAGAACGTGCCTTTACAGATAAGTGGTACAAATAAATGGTACAGAATGGAGATATATCGACATGTATCAGTGTCCGTCTGAGCAGATTGTGTGTCATTCACAGACAAATTGAAAACAGGATAAATGGACGTATAATGTGGACAGTATATGGATAGGTATATAGTGTAATCTAATTAAGATGTTGTGCGCCCGTCTCTGCCGGGTTTTAGAAAACAAAATATAAAGGACATTGCCTTTAAATGTTCGAAAGTCCATAATGTCTTTACATCCAAGAGTACTGGGTGGAGTTGATTTGTTGATCCTTATCCCTCCTGGGGTCTTTGTTCCCTTTAACCTCCGAGATATAAACAGAGACAAATGGCAAAGAAAATAGTGCGAACTGTCATTGAACAAGTGTCTGGTGGAAGTAAGGGTAGTTGCACTTATTATAGCTCAATGGTCTCGCGTTGTTAGCCCATAAAGGTGGCCGAACATCCCTTCTTTACACTGCTCCTCTTCCTCTTACTCCTTTAGTATAGGACTGCACGGCCGGGGATCCTTGCTGGTTAACACTCACATAGATCTCAGGGTTTCTGCTGGCAGGCAAATAAGGATAGTGGGAGATGTAGTGTATATAGGTATGGGATTTATTGGATTTAGTAAGGTAATTACAGATTAAAACAATATAAAATGGTTGAAAATATGTCCGGTGAATCGGGGGTTCTACAGAACGCGTTTCGCCAGTCACAATGCTGGCTTCATCAGCTATGGGAATCTAAAACAGGTTTTTATTTTATTCCTTTCATGATAAAAAACAAATAGTGAAATTGCTAATATGGTTCTTATAACACTTCAGCTATCAAAAAGTTCTTTTAAGCCTTTCAAAATATATATATTTAAAAATCTTTGAAAAGAATTTGTTGTTTATGATTGTTGTTTGATTTGACTCCCTGTAACCAAAACTTGTACATTGGTGATTTTAAAAAAATATATATTTTATTGAAATTTTGCAACGAGTACAGTGGTAGGTGTACATGCAGGTCCAGCAACAAAATGTCAAGCTCAGGATTAGTAGGGGGGACACACAGGTCCAACAGAGAGGTCTGGGGGGCACAGCCTCCCAGACAAACCCAGGGGGTATAAGGCTAAAAAGGTAGGGAAAACCAAGCAAATATACAGAAAACGTGGAACACCGATAGGGGCATACGAGTTCAGGGAGGAACGGGTGGTGGGTCGACCACTGGCAAGGTAGGGCTCAGCTGGGATAGGAAGGTAGCAGAGGATGACAACGTGAGCCAGTATAGACAAGTAACAGGGAAGTTGGTCGGTGGCGGACATGTGGAAGTGTTTCATGGCTCTAAGCTCCTCCATGCATCGAAACCAGTCCTGAAGGGGGGGTGGGATAACCTGTCTCCAATACAAAGGGATCAGCCCTTTGGCGACATTCAGGATGTGTAGCAGGATGGACTTCTTATAGGCCGCCACGGACATAGACATGTGGTGTAGAAGCAGGGACGCAGGGGTGAAGGGAGGCAGGGGGTCAACAAGGTCACACGCAATGGAGTGTAAGCTCGGCCAAAATCGGTGGATCAGGAGTTAATCCCACCATAAGTAAAGGACAGATCCCGGGGGCCCGTGACATCACTAGCAATCCGGGGACACAGCGGGGGAAAAGGCATGTAAACGTAGAGGGGTATAGTACCAAGGTGACAACAGTTTATATGCCGTTTCCTGAGTGCTACTAGCCTGGGAGCAGTGGTTTGTCAAATCACAGATGGTGAGCCATTGTTCATCCGTGAAGGCGCAGTCCAGCATCATTTGCCATTTGCCCACGAAGGGGGGTTACAGCGGAGGCAACATCTCTTAGCAGGGAGTACATGAAGGCCATCCCATTAGTTAGGGGAGCAGGCGAGGCACAGCAACGCTCCAGTTGGGTGAAGGGCGGCTGACTAAGTGAGGCTGTGATGCAGTCCAGAGGCACTCAGTGACCTGTTGATGTTTGAAGTGGTGCATGAAATTAGGGGGCCAGTCACCCAGTAGAGAGCTGAGAGGCGTCACTTCTGATTAGGAGAGGAAGTGGTGGACCCTGTGTATAGGAGTGCTAACCAGTGGGATGAGCACCCGTGGTCCCAGGTGCAACAAAAGCCCTGGCACTATGTGATCAGCGTCATCGGGGAGGGGTGGGTCGATAGAGTGGGGCACTGCCCTGTGTCAACATCGGAGGGTGGCCAGCATGAAAGGAGAGGCCCTGGCTATGCGAAAGCCCAGCGTGTGGGGAAGCCGAGGTAGTATCGCCAACGAGACCCCTATCAACAATTGTTCCAACGCCTTCCATCGCTTCAAAATCCCCTCCCTGGACTACTCCATTGCCCGTAGAAGATGGCAGGCTGCGTAATAGTGGGAGTAGTCTGTGACACCCAAACCCCCCAGAGCCCTGGAGCGTGTCAGGATGTCGAACCGAAGGCGCCTGCGAGCACATCGCCATAGGTAGGAAGTCAGCAGGGAGTGGAGGGTAGCAAAAAAGGCGCAAGGTAAAAAAATGGGGATCGTCTGAAAGAGGTTTGGTGATGATGTTGATTCCTGAGCAAGTGCTGTAAAAATCTTAGTGAAAGTCCTGAATGAAGATGCAAAAGGAATAGAAATCTTATAATATGAGGTATGAACTGGTAGATATTTATTTGTATCAAGGATTAAATTAACAATTGCAAGAATTGGCAATTTAACCTGTTCATTTCCTAGTGATTTTCCAGATATCCGCTGTCAGGAACCAGTAAGAAATGATTTGGTATATTGCCATTATATTTCTTACTGAAAAAAAAACATTTGGTAGGCAGATGTAGTCAGCTACTGGCCAAATAGAGGTAATGTGATTTAGAACTGCAGCTCGTATCTCAGTTCCTAGTCAGCCTTGGAATGTCTGATAATGCACATTTCTTAGCTGATTTAATCCCTTAAGGACGGGAGTAATTTTACAAGTTCGGCGCTGTTTCGAAGTAGAAGTTTGCTGAGCTCATTTTGACAGTTTTAAACGCGGTCCTAGGCGAGAGGTCACAGCCTTGATACCAAGGGGTTAATGCCATACATCTCTGGAATGGCCAGGCTGTGCCCTTTCCAGGGATCCAAAGGATCCCCCCCTCCCCTCCAGGCGCTTCCCCTGCTCCGGCTGGGAGGGACTCCTGAAACTGACGTCATCGCGTCCGGCGTGATGATGTCAGTGCACCGGGAGGCGCCAAAAGTGCAGATCTGACTCCATGGGAGTCAGAGCAGCGAGGGAGCCGCCGGAGGAGGTGAGTATCGGCCGCCGGGGGGCTGCAGACGCCGGGGACGTACAGTTACATCCTGTGGCGTTAAAGCCCGCCTAATGCAGGACGTAACTGTACGTCCTGCGGCATTAAGGGGTTAACCATACTTAGCGCCTTGGGCATTATGACAAGGCTAAAACTTTGGGGGCACTTTGAGTCCAAAAGCAAACAAAATTTGTTTACAACAAATGAATTTAATTTGCAATGATACAGTTTAGCCCCAGATTGTGTTAATATGGTCTAGGGCTGGGATTGCTGCCAGGGCCGGATTACCATAGGGGCTAGTGGACCCAGGGGCAGATCAGGGGGGGCAACGGGGCAATCCCCCCCGAGAAAATCACCACCGCCGGCATTCTTCTCCTCCCTACGAGGCGAGCGGCCGCTGGCATGCAGCTTGGCCTCTCGCCTAGGATGGGAACCACCTGACCAGCGTGTGATCTCGTGAGAATGCGGCTGCGCTGGTCAGGTGGTTCCTGCCCGGCGAGCTGCCAAGCTGCATGCCAGTGGCCGCTTGCCTCGTAGGGAGGAGAAGAACGCCAGTGGAGCCTAGGGCCTGGCAGCAGAGGAGCAGGTGAGAGCTGGAGCAATATACCCATGTGAGCTGGGGCAATATATCCATGTGTGAGCTGGGGGAAATATATCCATGTGTGAGCTGGGGGCAATATATCCATGTGTGAGCTGGGGGCAATATATCCATGTGTGAGCTGGGGGCAATATATCCATGTGTGAACTGGGGGCAATATATCCATGTGTGAACTGGGGGCAATATATCCGTGTGTGCTGGGGACAATATATCCATGTGAACTGGGGGCAAATATATCCATGTGAGCTGGTGGCAAATAAATCCATGTGAGCTGGGGGGGCAAATATATCCATGTGAGCTGGCAACAATATACCTATGTGAGCTGGGGCAATATATCCATGTGTGAGCTGGGGGCAATATATATATCCATGTGAGCTGTGGGCAATATATATCCATGTGAGCTGGGGGGCAATATATCCATGTGAGCTGGGGCAAATATATCCACCTGTCACTGTGAACCCAACACCAGCTCTTGGCCAAAACTGGTAGAATTCCCCCCCCCCAAAACCTGTGTCTGGATCCGCCCGAGTGGACCAGCAGGCCCAGGCCCATGCCCCATAATAGGCCCAGAGTGTAACGGTAGGCCCCCTAAAGGTTACATAGTTACATAGTTATATAGGCTGAAAAAAGACATGCGTCCATCGGGTTCAGCCTCTCCCACATAACCTACTGCTGTTGATCCAAAAGAAGGCAAAAAACCCAGTCTGAATGCTTGCCAATATGCAACATACTGGGAAAAAATTCCTTCTTGACCCCAGAATGGCAGTCAGATTTCTCCTTGGATCAAGAAGCTTTTACCCACATATTAAATATTATAACCCTTAATATTCTGTGTCTGCAGGAAGTCATCCAGTCGTTTTTTAAAAGTCTGTACAGACTCTGACCCAACCACCTCAACAGGCAGAGAATTCCACAGCTTTATTGTTCTCACCGTAAAATAACCCTTCCTATGCTTTAAGCTAAATTTTCTTTCTTCCAGTCTAAATGGATGACCCCTTGTCCTATGTATAGTCCTGTTAATGAATAGGTTATCAGACAATGGTTGATAATGGCCCCGTATATATTTATATAAGGTTATCAGATCCCCTCTAAGGCGCCTTTTCTCTAAACTAAACAGGTTTAAGCTTGTTAGTCTTTCCTCATAACTTAACCCTTCCATCCCCTTATTAATTTAGTTGCCCGTCTCTGCACTTTTTCTAGCGATATAATATCTTTTTTTAAGACAGGTGCCCAAAATTGCACGGCATATTCAAGGTGCGGCCTGACCATTGATTTATACAGAGGCAAAATTATGTTTTCATCCCGTGAGTGAACTCCCCTTTTAATGCATGCCAGTACTTTGCTGGCCTTGGCGGCTGCTGTTTGACATTGCACATTGTTACTTAGTTTGAAGTCTATGATTATTCCCAAATCCTTCTCCTGCTTGGATTTCCCTAACTCCGTACCATTTAGGGTATACATTGCTTGTGTGTTCTTCACTCCAAAGTGCATAACTTTACATTTATCTAGATTAAATTTCATCTGCCATTTAAGTGCCCAGTCCCCCAATCTATCTAAATCCCTCTGCAGCGAAGTAACATCCTGCTCACATTGTATTACTTTTCCTAGCTTTGTGTCATCTGCAAACACTGATACATGACTTTCAATGCCTATCTCAAGGTCATTTATAAATAAATTGAATAGTATTGGTCCTATAACAGACCCCTGAGGGACACACTTACCACTGGTGTCCATCTTGAAAATGTACCATTTATGACCACTCTCTGTACCCTATCTTTTAGCCAGTTTTCTATCCAAGAACAAGTATTTTCATCTAGACCATTTTTTCTTAATTTAAATAGTAACCTTTTGTGTGGAACTGTGTCGAAAGCTTTGGCAAAATCTAAGTAAATCACATCCACTGCGACCCCCTGATCTATACTTCTACTTACTTCCTCATAGAACGTAATTAGGTTAGTCTGACATGATCTGTGTTTCATGAAACCATGCTGATTTTTGCCAATTACATTATACCTCCCAATAAATTCCTGAATACTATCCCTTAGTAACCCCTCAAATACTTTCCCAGCCACAGATGTTAAGCTCACAGGTCTATAATTCCCAGGCACAAATTTTAAACCTTTCTTAAATATAGGGACCACGTCAGCTTTTCTCCAATCTCTGGTACTATTCCTGAAAGAAAAGAATCTTGAAAGATTAAGAACAAAGGTTTACATATTTCAACACATAGCTCTCTTAGTACTCGCGGGTGAATTCCATCTGGCCCTGGGGCTTTATTAACATTCACATTGTTTAATTTGTGTAAAACCTTGTCCTGAGTCAACCAGTCACTTTGTATTAGTAAGTTTTTATTAATGAATTTCATGTCTCCTGTTATAGGTTTCTCTTTGATAAATACTGAAGAAAAATAATCATTTAAAATTTCTGTCTTATCCTGATCTTCAGTTAACAATAACCCTGACTTAGATTTTAGTGAACCTACATTTTCACTCTTAGGTTTTTTGAATTTATGTACCTAAAGAATCTTTTAGGGTTGGTCTTGCTCTCTTTGGCTATTTCTTTTTCATTATCTAGTTTAGCCCATCTAATCGCATTTTTACATGCTTTATTGGCTGCCCTATATGCTTTATAGGATGCCTCAGATTTATCAAATTTAAAAGCTTTAAATGCCTTCTTTTTATTTTTCATTTCCTTAGTTACCTTCCTACTAAGCCACATTGGTTTCAGTCTGTTTCTTTTATATTTATTAACCAGTGGAATATATTGTGACGTGTACTTTTCTAGTGTTAGTTTAAAGATATTCCACTTATCCTCAGTGTTTTTCCCGTGAAAGAGTTTCTGCCAGTCAATGACATTGAGAGCTTCCTTTATTTTAATAAAGTTGGCCTTTTTAAAATTATATATTTTAGCATGCCCCTTATGAATGTGTTTTTTTGAGTTTATTTCAAAAGTCACCATGTTATGGTCGCTGTTTCCCAATTGTTCTTTTACATTAATATTTGAGAAAAGATCCACATTATTTGTTATAACCAGGTCCAAACAGTTATCCTCTCTAGTTGGTGTTTCTACCAGTTGTGACATGAAGGTATCATTTAAAATGTTCAGGAACCGGATTCCCTTTGCTGAATTACTAGTCCCACTATCCCAATTAATGTCTGGGTAATTAAAATCTCCAATAATTAAAGTGCTACCATGATGTGCAGCCTTCCTAATTTGCTCTAACAGTTGTTCTTCCTCATCATTATCTATATTAGGTGGTTTATAGCATATGCCAACCAATAGTTGACTTCCCTGTTTATTCCCCAACGAAATATTTACCCATAACGATTCCACATTTCCCTCATCACTTTCCAGTTGTGTAATATTAGGCTTTAAATCCTGATTTACATATAAACACACTCCACCCCCTTTCTTATGTTTCCTATCCTTTCTAAACAATGTATAACCATTTAAGTTTACAGCCCAGTCATGCGTTTCGTCCCACCATGTTTCTGTTATTCCTATAATGTCGTATTGCTTAGTGTGTGCTATTACCTCTAGTTCCCCCATCTTGTTATTAAGGCTCCTTGCATTAGCAAGCATACATTTAATGTTGTCTCTACCACACATGCTGAATGCGACTTTACATTACATGCCTCCACTGTTCTTACATTACCCAGCGCCGGCTCCACCCCCTTAGTCTGAACTGAAACCCTTGCGCTATCTGCTCTGTCTCCATTTTGTAAGATACTGTATCCCTCCCCCCCTTCCACTAGTTTAAAGTCTCCTCCAACCTTTTAACCATCCTCTCCCCTAGCACAGCAGACCCTGTTGATGTGGAACCTTTAAGCTGCGTGGTTTGAAGCCTTTAGGACAGGTATATGGTTTGTTTATGCAGAATAGCAGACTCCATGACACACTTGCAGCACTTGGAAAACAAGGAAGATAGTGCAGAACAGATATACCCAGTGCAGGGCTTCTTCGTGTATTTCTCATCTAAAGACAGACATAAGGACTGGGGAATGACAATGAATTCAACAAGCTGCAAGGACTTGAAAACACAATGAATGCAGCACACTGCAGGGCAGAACTCGGTACTTGAAAACACAATGAATGCAGCACAATGCAGGGCAGAACTCGTACTTGAAAACACAATGAATGCAGCACACTGCAGGGTAAAACTCGCTACTTGGAAACACAATGAATGCAGCACACTGCAGGGCAGAACTTGGTACTTGAAAACAATGAATGCAGTAAACTGCTGAACCCAACTCTCCCAGCCAGGGAGCACAAAACAAAGCCCTGAGTATCACTCACACCAAATGGCTTCTTGGCCAAATGCCTGTTGAGTGAAAACTAAATAAATAAACAGAAAGATATATCCTGAACAGACAATGGACATACAAAAGAGAAGTTCCAGAAGCCAAGCCAGGTCATACACGAGATCATGAAAAATTGCAGATATACTTCAGGGTACAGACAAGAGAGTAATCCACAAACCAGAGCAAGAAGTCATACACAGAATATCGAGATACAGAACTTGAAAATAACACAGGGAACAGGAACTCAGGATCTCAGTCTATCCTGCATGGTAGGCCCTATATATAGGGCTGAGCAGATCATGTGACTGCAGACCATTAGCCCAGTAGAGATGGTCTTCAGAACCTGAGCATGAAAGCCAGCAACTGGCAACTCCCTGCTCCCACTAGGGTCGAGACGTAACACAGAGAAAGGACAACTATCAGGGCTATTCAGAGAGAGGTGAAAACCTTGAGAATTGCCAGGAGAATGAACAATCTAGACCAAATAGCCAATTTGGAAAGTGAGATAAATGTGAGAATTTTTCTGGTTTGACTATTTTGACCTATAATTTTCAATTCTCCAGTCATTCAAGGTTTTACCTCATTCTGAATAGCCTTGTATGTCTGAATTGATGGACATTTGGACCCCTGTATTTCTGACTCCATAATAGCTACATGATCATGGGAAGGAAGCACTGGAAAGGCCAGGGCATGACTTTTCCAATGATACATAAAGGTTGGTCATGTTTGGTAACAGTAAAAATAAAATAATAAATATTTGTTGAATTTTTCTTTCTAACACAACAATATTGTTCCCTTTTCAATTATAAAGTGACCAATGATGCTGCACTAACTCAACATCTCATTTCTCCTGTCACTAACAAGTGTGGAGGCGATGGCACAATGCGTTATTACGCATTGTTCCATCAAAAACCTAAACCCCCACACTGCAGCGAGGAGCACTGAGGGGACTTTGGAACCCTGCGTCTCTAATCTTTACACCGCACAAGGTCAAGTGAGGCGTCACTGGACAGATCAGAGTATGGCCTTTGCAGGGATCCCAAACATGACCATGTCAAATCTAAAAGAAGAGACAAAACAAAAAAAAAACACGTTATTTTTCTTAGTTCAAAAGCGATGGCATTGTCCATTTGTCACGTATAAAATGAGCAATACCACTGCCCATAGGCGTCTCCAGGGGGCCAGGGGGGCAATCCCCCCTAAGGTTTTACCTTGCCCCCCCACCAGAATTCAGCATCCAGCTTCCCCCCATTTTGATGTTTCTCCGACCCCATGCATCGCACGTGGTAACTTGAAGAGCAGAGCCTGGCCTTTCCAATGATATCCAACATGACCATATTCAGTGTAAAGACAAAATAATAAATAATAAAATAAAACGTAACACTTTTTCACCCAGGGTGAAATTGGCCAGCAGTGACAGGGTTAATGGTCAGACTATAATATTACATTGTGTATTACTTTTCATTTTTGCCTTGGTTTAGTTGTAATATTAATGGGTTACATAGTTACATAGTTATATAGGCTGAAAAAAACATGCGTCCATCGGGTTCAGCCTCTCCCACATAACCTACTGCTGTTGATCCAAAAGAAGGCAAAAAACCCAGTCTGAAGCGCTCGCCAATATGCAACATACTGGGAAAAAAATCCTTCTTGACCCCAGAATGGCAGTCAGATTTCTCCTTGGATCAAGAAGCTTTTACCCACATATTAAATATTATAACCCTTAATATTCTGTGTCTGCAGGAAGTCATCCAGTCGTTTTTTAAAAGTCTGTACAGACTCTGACCCAACCACCTCAACAGGCAGAGAATTCCACAGCTTTATTGTTCTCACCGTAAAATAACCCTTCCTATGCTTTAAGCTAAATTTTCTTTCTTCCAGTCTAAATGGATGACCCCTTGTCCTATGTATAGTCCTGTTAATGAATAGGTTATCAGACAATGGTTGATAATGGCCCCGTATATATTTATATAAGGTTATCAGATCCCCTCTAAGGCGCCTTTTCTCTAAACTAAACAGGTTTAAGCTTGTTAGTCTTTCCTCATAACTTAACCCTTCCATCCCCCTTATTAATTTAGTTGCCCGTCTCTGCACTTTTTCTAACGATATAATATCTTTTTTTAAGACAGGTGCCCAAAATTGCACGGCATATTCAAGGTGCGGCCTGACCATTGATTTATACAGAGGCAAAATTATGTTTTCATCCCGTGAGTGAACTCCCCTTTTAATGCATGCCAGTACTTTGCTGGCCTTGGCGGCTGCTGTTTGACATTGCACATTGTTACTTAGTTTGAAGTCTATGATTATTCCCAAATCCTTCTCCTGCTTGGATTTCCCTAACTCCGTACCATTTAGGGTATAAATTGCTTGTGTGTTCTTCACTCCAAAGTGCATAACTTTACATTTATCTAGATTAAATTTCATCTGCCATTTAAGTGCCCAGTCCCCATTTATCTAAATCCCTCTGCAGCGAAGTAACATCCTGCTCACATTGTATTACTTTTCCTAGCTTTGTGTCATCTGCAAACACTGATACATGACTTTCAATGCCTATCTCAAGGTCATTTATAAATAAATTGAATAGTATTGGTCCTATAACAGACCCCTGAGGGACACCACTTACCACTGGTGTCCATCTTGAAAATGTACCATTTATGACCACTCTCTGTACCCTATCTTTTAGCCAGTTTTCTATCCAAGAACAAGTATTTTCATCTAGACCATTTTTCTTAATTTAAGTAGTAACCTTTTGTGTGGAACTGTGTCGAAAGCTTTGGCAAAATCTAAGTAAATCACATCCACTGCGACCCCCTGATCTATACTTCTACTTACTTCCTCATAGAACGTAATTAGGTTAGTCTGACATGATCTGTGTTTCATGAAACCATGCTGATTTTTGCCAATTACATTATACCTCCCAATAAATTCCTGAATATTATCCCTTAGTAACCCCTCAAATACTTTCCCAGCCACAGATGTTAAGCTCACAGGTCTATAATTCCCAGGCACAAATTTTAAACCTTTCTTAAATATAGGGACCACGTCAGCTTTTCTCCAATCCTCTGGTACTATTCCTGAAAGAAAAGAATCTTGAAAGATTAAGAACAGAGGTTTACATATTTCAACACATAGCTCTCTTAGTACTCGCGGGTGAATTCCATCTGGCCCTGGGGCTTTATTAACATTCACATTGTTTAATTTGTGTAAAACCTTGTCCTGAGTCAACCAGTCACTTTGTATTAGTAAGTTTTTATTAATGAATTTCATGTCTCCTGTTATAGGTTTCTCTTTGATAAATACTGAAGAAAAATAATCATTTAAAATTTCTGCCTTTATCCTGATCTTCAGTTAACAATAACCCTGACTCAGATTTTAGTGAACCTACATTTTCACTCTTGGGTTTTTTAGAATTTATGTACCTAAAGAATCTTTTAGGGTTGGTCTTGCTCTCTTTGGCTATTTCTTTTTCATTTTCTAGTTTAGCCCATCTAATCGCATTTTTACATGCTTTATTGGCTGCCCTATATGCTTTATAGGATGCCTCAGATTTATCAATTTAAAAGCTTTAAATGCCTTCTTTTTATTTTTCATTTCCTTAGTTACCTTCCTACTAAGCCACATTGGTTTCAGTCTGTTTCTTTTATATTTATTAACCAGTGGAATATATTGTGACGTGTACTTTTCTAGTGTTAGTTTAAAGATATTCCACTTATCCTCAGTGTTTTTCCCGTGAAAGAGTTTCTGCCAGTCAATGACATTGAGAGCTTCCTTTATTTTAATAAAGTTGGCCTTTTTAAAATTATTATTTTAGCATGCCCCTTATGAATGTGTTTTTTTGAGTTTATTTCAAAAGTCACCATGTTATGGTCGCTATTTCCCAACTGTTCTTACATTAATATTTGAGAAAAGATCCACATTATTTGTTATAACCAGGTCCAGACAGTTATCCTCTCTAGTTGGTGTTTCTACCAGTTGTGACATGAAGGTATCATTTAAATGTTCAGGAACCGGATTCCCTTTGCTGAATTACTAGTCCCACTATCCCAATTAATGTCCGGGTAATTAAAATCTCCAATAATTAAAGTGCTACCATGATCTGCAGCCTTCCTAATTTGCTCTAACAGTTGTTCTTCCTCATCATTATCTATATTAGGTGGTTTATAGCATATGCCAACCAATAATTGACTTCCCTGTTTATTCCCCAACGAAATATTTACCCATAAGGATTCCACATTTCCCTCATCGCTTTCCAGTTGTGTAATATTAGGCTTTAAATCCTGATTTACATATAAACACACTCCACCCCCTTTCTTATGTTTCCTATCCTTTCTAAACAATGTATAACCGTTTAAGTTTACAGCCCAGTCATGCGTTTCGTCCCACCATGTTTCTGTTATTCCTATAATGTCGTATTGCTTAGTGTATGCTATTACCTCTAGTTCCCCCATCTTGTTATTAAGGCTCCTTGCATTAGCAAGCATACATTTAATGTTGTCTCTACCCACACATGCTGAATGCGACTTTACATTACATGCCTCCACTGTTCTTACATTACCCATCCCCCCGGCTCCACCCCCCTTAGTCTGAACTGAAACCCTTCCGCTATCTGCTCTGTCTCCATTTTGTAAGATACTGTATCCCTCCCCCCCTTCCACTAGTTTAAAGTCTCCTCCAACCTTTTAACCATCCTCTCCCCTAGCACAGCAGACCCTCTTCCATTCAGGTGCAATCTATCACAACTATACAGATTGTACCCCAGTGCAAAATGAGCCCAGTGCTCTAAAAACCCAAAGCCCTCCTTCCTGCACCAAGCTTTAAGCCACGCATTGACCTCCCTGATCTCCCGCTGCCTTTCCACTGTAGCACGTGGCACAGGTAGGATCTCAGAAAATACTACCTTGGAGGACCTCTTCTTCAGTTTACTTCCTAATTCCCTGAAATCATTCTTCAGGTCCTTCCATCTTCCGCTTACTTTGTCATTGGTACCAATATGGACCATGACAGCTGGGTCATCTCCAGCCCCTCCCAATAATCTATCAACTCTGTCAACCACATGCCTAACACGGGCACCCGGCAGACAGCAAACTGTCCGGTTAAGGCGATCAGCGCGACAGATTACCCTGTCTACTCTCTTAATAATAGAGTCCCCTACCACCACAACCTGTCTAGGCTTACTTGCCCTCTTTATCCCTCCCTTACTGGTGGGCTGATCCCCCGGCTGTTAGAGGAGCAGCCTCCAGTACTGCTACACCTGAGCTGCTGCACCCAACATCTTCGCTCAAGGGGGCAAATCTGTTGGTGTGCGCAAGATCAGGACTAGCCAACCTTTTCCTCTTCCCTCCCCCCTGCTACCACGTGTCACTGACACCCAGCTACCAACCTGTTCCCCGGTTAACTCCACTCCTCCCACACCCTAAATTCCTCAACTATACTTTGCTCCGTGAGAAGCAGGCTCCTTTCAAGATTGTCAATCTGCCTCAGCGTTACGATTTGCCCTTCCAGATCTCCAATACGAGCTTCCAGAAGAGCTACACGTTCACACTTGCTACAGAGATATGGACCCTGGAAGGATTCCTCCAGACATGCATACATGCAGCAGGATGTGCACTGGGTCAAACCTTCAAGCTTGCTAACACTCATACCCAAAACAAGACAACAAATATATAAACAACGATACCTGTTATTTAAACTCCTGTTTTTAACTCCACTTGAAAATAGCCCACTTAAAAGTAGACCACCTCAAACCCCTGTAAGCAAGCTCAGTGAGTTGCCCCTGAGATTATGTAGCCATACAAGTGAAATCACCTGACAGGCTACACGCCCCCAATTAACAAGTCACCAGCCACCCAGGGAAAAAAAACAACCAAAAGCACAACAGAAAAAAAAAACCAGCAGAAAAAAAAACCAGCAGAAAAAAAAAAACAAAAAGAGAAATTAAATTGACAAATAAACCAGAGGTTTCTCTCCCTCTAAAGATACAAACCAGACCAGTACAGGTAGAATTCCTGTTTTTAACTCCACTTGAAAATAGCCCACTTAAAAGTAGACCACCTCAAACCCTGTAAGGGTTAATGGACAGGCTTCATTGCTCACAGTATATTATTTTTTCATTTATTAATGGCAATTTAGGAGTTAATGCTGCATGTCTCAGAGTGTATACATTTCATGTTTTCACTTGATTATTGGCATTTAGGGGTTAATGGGTAGGCTACATGCCCCACAGTCTACTAATTTAATGGTTTCCCTTGATTAATGGCATTTTAGGGTTTAATGGGCAGGCTACATGCCTCGCAGTGTATATATTTTACGTTTTCTCTTGATAACTGGCATTTTAGGAGCTACTGGGTAGGCTACATGCCTCACAGTCTATTCATTTAATGTTTTCTCATGCCTCAGTCCAGTCATTTCATGTTCTCCCTTAATGGCATTTTAGGGGTTAATGGGTAGGCTACATGCCACACCGTTTATTATTTTTATTTTATTTCATTTCCCTGCTTCAATGGAGTTTTAGGGGTTATTAAGGAAGTTGGACTCTAACGGGTCTATTCATCTTTAGATCTTTTGCACTTTGTCACCATTCAGGGAATCAATTTCACCTAAAATATTTTGAATTCCCTATTTAGCGAATGGTCATCGTAATTTGTGACAATTGGAGTTGCTGAAGCGGTTATCGGACGTCTGCAAAAATCGCCAAATAAAATATTGAATTTCTGTACCAGGTTAGTAAAACAAAAAGGTGTCATTGCATCACATTACTCTCGGATTATGGAATCTTACTTATATAAAACTTTTTTAGTTTTTTGCAGTGGTATGACTTAGTGGCGAAAATTATTAGTGCCCCCCCCAGTTTTGACTGTGGTATGTTATGTGCTCCCCCTATTTTTGTTTATATCAATTTATATATCAAAAATGCAGGTGCTCTCTCTCACCCTGCGGTAAATTCACCGCAGTGTCCCCGAAGTGCAGGAAATTGACCGCTGAATGCCACCGCAAACCCATCGCCCGCCGCCGAACATCCGCCACAAACAAGCCGGAGAGCCGCCAAATGCAGCCGACGAGCCACCGGGCACAGCGCAGAGCAGCCGCAGGAGAAAGCTGACAAACTGCCAGACGGATAAAAAAAAAACGATTGAAAGAGTCAAAATTTAAACGCTAGGAGTGTGGCTTTTGCGCCGACTGTAATGGCTGCTTGAGCTTGGAGCTGCGCACTGATTCCGGCTACTAATGGCTCTCCTGCTTTCCCTGACCGGCGATGGGGAAAGTCACCAAGACCTCCTGCACCCAGAAGACCCAGGGCACCGACAAGGTGGCGGAGGCGTCGTCTCTCCGCGCTTCCTGATCAGGCAGTCGGATCTCCCGGCTGGGCCGCCTGACAAGATGACACGTGGCCGAGCATGGAGCAGGGACCCTACCCGGCCTCCCTAGCAGGCCCAGATGCAGCGGTGATGATGGACCTGGCAGCCTGGCTCCCTTTTTGCGAGATCTGCCTACCAAATCGGATATCAAGGAGGCTAGCGCTGAACTGCACTCCTCCATAGTAGCAGAGCTACAACACATCCGCCAGGACATCCAGGGCCTTTCTTACATGGTCGACACCTTGAAGCAGGGGGCTGACGCACTACGACTGGCCCAGGAGGACGCAGCATCGACTCTCCATCTGCGCTCCATGCAATTGCGCAATATGGTCCTCCATTTGGCTGGCTTACATAACAGGGGATGCCGCAGTAACTTGAGACTACGGGGTTTGCCTGAAACAGAATCATCCCCTTTGCAGCTTTTAGGTATTCTAACATCCATCTTTAATTAAAGAAATAGTCCATATAGTGCATCAGCAGGAAATCAATGTGAATATGTATGGATAAAGTCCACACGTGTTGTGTAGCAATAAAGTGCACGTGCTTAATTAGATATTCAGTGCAATAATGTAAAAAAAGCCTATAAAGCCAAAAAAGGTCCAGTATACATATACTTAAAAAATATCGATATATGGTCCTCTCCAATCGATGTAGAAATCAATATAGTCCTCCTCAGTAAGTTTCAGTTGGAACCTGTCATCTCAGAGGTTGCTCAAGGGCAAGGAGGGAGACGAGAGAAAAAATATATAGTGCAGGGAGTACCGCAAATTTGGTACCAATATAATAACAAACGGTCAGACCACTCACATTTATATGATCCTAATGTATTCCTGGCTCTAGGTTTAAGCGCCTCTTGCCATATAGAGTGGCTCTGCCCTTCTTTCGTTCAGCGATGATCACTGGGTCACAAGAGAGAGGAAATGGGAGACGATGCCCCCATAGTACAATTCTGCAAGTCAGTGAAAAAAATAACCATGTGAAAACACACTCACCAATCTTGGAGCCTCGCATATTAAGGCTCTATCAATATAGCGTTGGGCACAACTCAGGTGAGTGCCAAAGACCTCTTTCTGTTGTGGTCCAATTCTGCTGGTGCTGGTGATCCCTTGATCTTTAGGCAGGATAAATTAAGAGCTGGCCAATAGGAATTAAAGAATTGATTTATTAAAATATAAAATATAATGTAAAAGAAATGGACACCAATCTGCCGAGACGCATTTCGGCCACACAGGGGCCTTCCTCAGTCGGCGTGGTAATAGTCCAAATGTGTCCAAAAACAAAATCATTTTGGGCACAGTGGACCTATTTCTAGACATAAAGATTGCGGCTTTGCCGCTGGATTCAATGACTGCGGGCACGCCGCTGGATTTGGGGATTGCAGCCTTGCCGCTAGACTCGTTGATTGTGGCCTCGCCACTAAACTCAGTGATTGCGGCCTCGCCGCCAGACCCAGAGATTGCGGCCTCGCCGCCTGGCACTAAGAGTGCGGTGGGTGATTCAGATAGGTGAACAGCACAGCAGGTAATACAACCTGCAACTATATGATGCCCTGGACCACCATTAGGGTGTCTGGCTGTTTGGAGAGGCCACATACGGGAAGCCATCATGGGAGTAATCTCCATGGCTTCATCCTCCTCTGATCCTATGGCCAAGTAGGAGTCATACTCCATGTACTCCTCGGGCTCATAGACAGGACACTCGACAGGTTCAGGAGTGTCAGTTGCTCCCTCCACAGGCCTGGTTACCCTATCACGGGTTCTCCTAGACCCGGACGGTACAGGGGGTCTGACATTGTCTTATTCATAATGGGGCCTAGTGCCATCTGACACAAAACGGGGCCTGGCACCATCTGACCCATAAGCAGGAAGCTTGGCTGGGTCTGGAGTGTCAGTTGCCCCCTCCACAGGCCTGGTTACCATAGGTAGGGTTCTCCTAGACCTGGATGGTAAAGGGGTTCTGACAATATCTGATTCGTATTGGGGCCTGGCGCCATCTGACTCATAACGGGGTCTGGCACCATCTGACCCATAACCGGGTCTGGCTTTAGTGACCTTACTGTGGGATGTGGGCACAGCGGGCACTTTGCCAGTCTCTGGATGCGCTGGCACCTTGCCCGTCTCTGGACGCGCTGGCACCTTGCCCGTCTCTGGACGCGCTGGCACCTTGCCCGTCTCTGGATGCACTGGCACCTTGCCCGTCTCTGGATGCACTGACTTAAGAGGGCAATTAGATATGAAATGTGACGAACTGGCACAATAGAAGCAGAGGTTGCCAGTTTGCCTTCCATTCATTTCAGCCATAGACAATGGACCAGGAACCTTGCTCCCCAAGGAAACATGAGTATAATCAGGAGCTGGACCTGGGCTCAGTAACCTCTTCAAGTCTGTCACCAAAACACATAACATGTGCAGCATGGTTTCCAGAATGGCACGTAACTCTGCTGGCTTTATTATTGGCTCTTTCATTATGTAACGCTGACGACACCAGACAGCGGTGTGGCAAGGCTCTGGATCAGGTAGAAGCCCCTATAAGCAGAGATACTGCTCCTGGCAGCAATAACAGGAGCGAACAGCACAGGATAAACAATAGAACTCTGCACAACACTGGTATACAATCTAGGCCAGAGACCCTGCACGGTCCTTAGAATAGCTGGATCTGCTCTAAAGAAAAATAATACCACAACCCCTTGCAGAATCTAAGGACATATAGATGAATACACGAATGTGCATGAGTAAATATCAACGGTACAGACATGGAGCATCCACAAGAAAAGTCAAGAAAAGCCAGGAGTCAAAAAACAGAACGTGTACCTTATACAGAAGCCAGGGATCCAGAACCGGGAGAATAAGTCAGCCAAGCAAAAAGGTAATCAGCATACATATAACATAAACCAGGAACACGAGAATAACTGGGGATACAGCAGACAGACAGGGGAAACCACAAGAAATAAACTGAACAAGAAAAAAAAAAGACTAGGACCAGAAGAACAGCAGGGAGCTCAGATTACAGCAGGCTGGGTGCAGACAAACTGGAACAATGATAGAGTAATGGGATATGGACCCATTGCTTTAACTAGGCAAGGAATCATGACAATGACCAGCAGGTGAGCTGCAGCACAAGGAAACAATTAACCCCTAAAGCTGCAACCTAGGATTAGTAGCTTGGGGTAATGCCAGCACATGAATATACATGTATACAGAGGGCAGGTGGACAGGGCTGGAGTGATGAAACGGGACACTATCTTCCACCTTGCGTGCCCTGCGACACTTTTCGGAGGGACTGGTGGTGCTGGGCGGGGACTTTAATGTACCATTGGAACCCTCCTGAGACACCTCTACGGGCCACTCCTCCATTCCAGGGCCGGATTAAGATCTCTGTGGGCCTGGAGCTGAACATTTTGGTGGCTGGTTTTCGAATTTAGTGAAATGAAAACATATTTTAGGTTATTTATTAGTGCATATATGGGTATAGCTAACCAGGCAGATACTGTGTGATTCATTTTTCATTCAGATTTCAATCATTTAAAGAGTGTAAAAAAAAATTCCCATTTTTATCAGCCAAACCTTTGTGTTTATATATCCTATAGGGAATTCTTGTTAAAAAGTGTGAAATGGGAACTGGTTACTGCATTTTCCTGAGAAAATATAGAATTTTAACCAAAAAACGAAAATAAAATGAAATATTTCCCTTGTGTTTTGGAGCATGGTGCTTTATGAATAATATGACTATGTATAAAATACCAACTTTGCTCCCAGCATGGGAAACGAGAAGGTGAGTAATGGCAGTGGTATTGCACATTTTATACACGACAAATGGACAATGCCATTGCTTAGGAACTAAAAATAAATTGAATAAAGGTGTTTTTTTTGCTTTTAGACTTTACATGGTCACGTTTGGTATCATTGCAAAGACCAGACTCTGTCTTTTCCAATGTCACCTCACTTGACCTTGTGAGGTGTAAAGATTAGTGACACACGTTTCCAAATTCCCACCCCCCCAGTGCTCTTCGCTACAGTGCGGCGGTTTAGGCTTTTGATGTATCAATTTGTAACAACGGATAGTGCCATCACCTCCACACTTGTTGGTTACATGAGAAATGTGATGGTGAGCTAGTGCAGCATCATTGTCCACTTTATAATTGAAAAATATTGCTGTGTTAGAAAGAAAAAGAAAAAATAAAGAAATATTTAATTTTTATTGTTACATAAAACCTGGTCATGTGTGGTATCATTGGAAAGGCCATGCTCTGGCCTTTCCATTGATACCTCACATGACCCCACGGCGTTGGAGATACAGAGGTCCAAATATCCATCAATGCAGACATACAGGGTTATTCAGAGAGCGTCAAAAGCAGGAGAATAACTGGAGAATGACGGGAGAATGAAAAATTCTAGGTCAAAATAGCCAATTTGGAAAGTGAGATGAAAGGGAGAATTTTTCTGGTTTGGCTATTTTGACCTAGAATTTTTCATTCTCCAGCCATTCTCCAGTCATTCTCCTGCTTTTCACGCTCTCTGAATAACCCTGAAAGTTATCCTTTCTCTGGGCCTATTCTGGGGCATGGGCCTGGAGCTCAGCCCCTATGTTAATCCGGCCCTGCTCCATTCCACGTCATATATTGCGCTCTTGCCGTAGCTCCTTGCAGGCATCCAGATTTGTAGACTGCTGGCGCACCTTGCACCCAACTGACAAGGACTATACGTTCTTTGCAACCCCCTCCCAGACTTACTCCAGGATTGACTACCTGTTTGTGACTCACTATCACCTTTCTGTACTGCGTTGAGCGTCCGTAGGTACTGCCACATGGTCTGACAACGCTCCGATATCCATCACTATCCGTTCCCCCATGTACCACCCGACTGTACCGACCTGGCGTCTTAGTGACTCTCTTTTGTCTGACCCGCTTGTGGAGGAGTAGGGTTGGCAGGTTCTCGCTGACTATTTTGAGGAGAATTCCTCTGGTGAAGTTGCTTCACCCCTAGCGTGGGAGGCACATAAATGCATTATCAGGGGCTTTTTCCTCAGCAAGGGTGCTGAACGTACAAAATTTCGATCGGCCCAGTTGCGAGACCTTCACCTGCAGATAGCTCGGCTCTCCTCCGACCACAAGCGAGACGGTGACTAGGGATGAGTGTTCGGTTTGGATCTGTTCAGGGTTCGATTCGAACATCGCCCGTTCAGCTGTTCATCGAACTCCGAACATTTCCGCGTGTTCGCCGCATGTTCGCCCACAATGCACCACAATGGACCACAATGCACTTTTCCACTGGCCTGAAGCTTGTAATTGGCTACAGCCTTGCACCTGACCACAAGTCAGGTGCAAGACTATGCCAATCACGGCTCAGAGTCTTGATTGGGCAAATTTTGCCCAATCGTGGGCTCACAGAGCTAAGTCCCGCAGCACACTATATAAGGCTTCCCTGCTTGCAGCCCCAGCGTGAGAGTTTGCAGGAGTGAATCAGAGAGGAGAGGAGATTGTTCTGTCAGGGTGTATCAGTGACATTGTAGGAGATTTCTGGAATTAGCCTGGCAGTGCCAACACAGATTCTATCAGGGACAGTGTGTTTCTGTGAGTTGTAGGAGATTTCTGGGAATTAGAATCTGTGTTGGCACTGCCAGGCTATCAGTGAGTTATACCACAGTTCAGCAAATTTGAATCTGTCTTGGCACAGCCAGGCTATCAGGGACAGTGTGTATCACTGATTTATAGCATTGTTCTGGAAAATCTGTATATCTTTGATCTAATTCTAGATACCATACAATATCACAGTTTAAATCAGAGTTCATCTTTTTATCTACGGTTGCCAGCTATCAGGGTGTTGCAGCCTGCAGGAGAGAAAGTGAATCATAGAGAGAGAGTAGAGGACATTGGCAGCCTTGCAGGGAAAATATCAGTAAAATCGCCGACTTATATCAGAGTTCTGAATATCTTTAATCTATATACCAGAGTTGAATCTGAGTTCTGCATATCTCCAATCTTTATACCAGAGTTGAATAAGAGTTCTGTATATCATTAATCTATACATCACTAACCATGTCAGAAAGACCAAAAAGGACAGGCAGACGCTCCCAGACACAGATAAGAGGGCAAGCAGCCTCTGTGTCGGAAGGCAGTGCCCCTGGTCGTCGTGGACGTGGTGCATCCTCTGCAGAGGCACGCTTGTCCTTTCTAACTGGTGCTGGCCATCTTATGCTGCAGCAACATACAGAGGATTTGGTGGATTGGCTAACCAGGCCATCCTCATCCTCCGAGTCCTCTGCCAGCCAGGCTTGTAGTGGTTTACAGCCCACCTCAGCTGCCAAAGCATCTAATGCAGCCTCCATGTCCACAGCTACTCCTGCCGTAGACTCACCAACATACACGGAGGAGTCAGCTGTATTGTTTGACTACAATGACAGTGATATGCTGCTTGACGATGCGCAGCAACTACAGTGCTCTGATTCAAACTCTGAGGTTGAGGAAGGGAGTATAATCAACCAAAGAGGAAGGGGGTGCCAGTGACACACAAGTAACTGGCACTCATGTTGCCCCAGCAGCTGCAGCATACTGCCAAGTTGGCTCCAGTGACGAGGAGAAAGGGGCTGATGACGATGATGAGGTCACTGACTCCACCTGGGTGCCTGATCGAACAGAGGAGTTAAGTGAGGAGGAGGCACAACAAACATGAGGCACAATGTCCTCTATGAGCAACCGTAGCCAGTCCAAAGCATCAGAAGTCACAGCTGCTCAGGTGCAGAGCGCTGTTGTCTCATAGCACATGTACAGGAAGTCTGCTGTCTGGGAGTTCTTTAAGACAGGGCTCAAAATTTCAGGTCCTGAGCTACTAGCCAGGCCTTAAGAGTTACTCGCCACCAGTTGCCCCACCCAACCCCTACCCTTAATTGCACCCATAAACACAACCTCTTAAATTATCATTAACAATATAACAAAGCAATGTAAACCTAAAGGAAAATAATGTTCGTTGTATATGAGCGCATCACAGAGCTCCACAGTAATGTGCAGTGTGTGTGTGTATGTATAAGCGGGAGTTTTATTGCTGTGGAGCTCTGTGATACTGAAGTGGAAATAGGCTGGAAGACGGCCGCCATTGTACACAGGCGGCCATCTTGTTCAGAATATTGGTTCACTTGTATATAACTAGACAGGTTTGTAGCTGAAACTAGAATGAGGTATACGTAGAAATTTAGGAATGCGTTTAGATTAGCAGAAAAGCAATTAAAGCCTTATGAAAGATCTCTGCTGTTCCTGGCACGGAGGAGAAAAGCGAAGTAGATCCTCCAAGGTCGTTGGGCCCGCAGAAAGACAAAGGAGTAGAGATCAGGCCAGGTGCCATCTGTAACAAGTGATTGTAGGCGCAAGGGAGGAGGGCGCAGCCCGGAACAGTAAGAGCAATTAATTTTGATTTACTGAAACTAACACAAAGTTTGCCAATTTACAGCCAATTAATGAAATGTCTTTGTATTAGCCAAAGGGAGGTATTAACCCACGTGGGGTGGAATAAAGTGTCATTGGGAGGTGGGCTAACTGGGATGTACCTAATTACGTATTTTTGGGTATAAGATCCCTTGCACGGGTGAAAGGGGGGCTCACTCTTTGCGATTCAATCCTGTGTGAGCACTTGTGTGACGACACAATAAACGTTTGCCTTTCCTGAAGAGACTCGTGTTCTGACAATCCTTACTTGTGCCCGGTCCGGCGCCGTCTTGAAAGTGAATCTGTTTTTGTCCGCCTACATTTTTGGGGGCATCGTGAGCCGGGATACGGGCCCTTTCCGGGCACACAGTAACGGGCTGCTGTGAACACAGTGCAGTGCTTGACTGCAGCGGGTGCGAGAATCCCGATGGTTGGGCGTCCGTTGAAGGTGAGCTGACATCTGCAGGCGCCAAGCAGGATTTCCTGTTCAGTGGACCTCGTCTCGTCCCAAACGGACCCCTGACCCGCGAGAACTCTGGGACACCACTGAGTCTGAGGAAACAGCAAGCAGCGCCGGCGATAGGTAACGTGTCTTCTATGTTTTGTATGTCTAAAGGAGATACCGGTATCTAAGGGAAACGTCCGACTGAGATAGACGGATAAGAGGATGCGATGGCCACCATCCTATTGGCATATCTAGCCCGCCGCTGATAGCACTGACATTGAAGGAGCCAGAGTGGCTAGCGGGTGTCTGGATTCGGGGGAATTGAATGCCAATCAAAGGGTAGTTCTGTAAGTGAGGGAGAAGGTAACCACGTGGAGTTGCATAAGTCAGTAGTCAGTGTTTGTAAATAGAGCTTCACCACGTGGGTAAAAGGGAAAAAAGGAGGGATTTTCTGTGACTGGGCTGAGAGCCTGAGTCAGTGCTAGTGTGCACGTCGTGTAGTGAAAAGGGCTCATAGTGGAGCCAGCGGTAGCTGCAGAGATAGTGGTGCCGGGTGGGTGAGATTACCCATAAGGCAAATTGGAATTGCAGACGGCAGTAGAGATATAGAACGGGGTGCACATAGTCACAAGCAGTCAAGAGTTAGAGTTCAAATTACGGGGTATAAGGAGCCACAGAGGAGGGACTGAGTACCCCTCGGCTAGTAAAAAAAAGAGTTGAAGTGTTTTATGTTCTGTTATGTGATGAAAGCATCTGATACGGTATGTGTTGTGAATGAATTGACTCGAGTGCTGTGAGTGAACGTGCGCCTACTCGCTCCGCGAGAAAGCAAATACGAGTTTTGACCCCGAACGTACGTTTCCGGCTCAGGCGACTGCAGACGGCTACTGAAGGGGGAAACGCCTGCAGACACGAAGGAATTATTGACTGAAATATCAAACTGTAGATTTTAACTGTTGTTGAAATAATATATCTGTATTGCAAAGAGTACTGTTTTCAAGAGTAATAATGGGTAACGGGTCATCTAAGCCCAAGAAGGTGAAGGAGGGTGAGACGCCCCTAGAATATATGGTGCGGAATTTCGAAGCATTATATAAAACTCATGACTATGATATAGAATTAAAAAAAGAGAAGTTAAAAGTAATGTGTACAGTTGTGTGGCCGTTGTTAGTCCCAGGATGGCCAGAGCAGGGGTCAATGGACCCGGAGTTGGTACAGAAGGTACATTCCCAAGTCACAGAGCAGTACGGACATCCTGAACAATACCCGTATATAGATATATGAAAATATTGTATTAAAAACAAGAGTCATTTTATAATGATAGCGGGGAGAAATAAGAAGCAGGACCCCCAAAATAATGGAGAGAGAGAAAAAGAGGTGTTAGTAGAACAACCGGAAGAGAGTGATGTTTTACCCCCGTCCTATCCATTATGTTATGGGGCAGCTAGGAAAGTTTTGAGTGCCGCGGTTGCGCGGACGGAGAGGGGGGAGCGGGCAGCTGCTGTGTCTCGGTCAGCTCCCTCTGCTCCGTCCTGTGTGACTGAAGAAGAAGAACAGAGCGAAGCGGGTGGAGAAGACAGAGAGGCTCCACCAGAGAAGATTAAGATGCCCGATAGGAGTATATATATATTAGTGCCCCACGGGAATGGTGATGATGAAAAGGAGGATGAGGACCAGGGAGTTACCACACGCGCAGCGAATAATATATATAAACACCGGGATCCGTACCAACACAATCCCTACAAGAGCGCTATGCAGATGCCTTTGCGGGAAGTGCCAGGCCCCCCTTTAGCGGATGGGAATCCAGGGCCAATGCAATACACATACGTCCCATTCACAACAACAGATTTTTTTAATTGGAAAACACACACACCACTGTATTCCACAAATCCCGCAGCAGTGGCCAGTATGATAGAGTCAGTTATGCTCACACATAACCCCACATGGGCAGATTGTCAGCAATTAATGTTGACAATGTTTACCACAGAAAAAAGAGCCCGAATAAATAGTAGCGCGCAAAAGATTTTACTCGCCCAAGCCGTAGTAGATGCTAAGCCTCATCCAGAAGCATGGGCGGAGGAGCATTACCCCAAAACAGATCCTAAATGGCCGTACAATACAGTTAAAAAAGTTGCCCATCTGCAGACATACAGAACAGCAGTAATAATGGGTGTTAAAGCGGGAGGAAAGAAGCCCACAAACATGGGAAAAATAGCAGATGTGATACAAGAGGTTAAGGAATCCCCAAGTGCGTTTCTAGAGAGATTGCTGGATGCGTACAGGATGTATAGTCCTATTGACCCAGAGGCAACGGAAAATCAGAGGTTAATTAACTCTTCGTTTGTAGGTCAGTCACAAAAGGATATACGGAACAAAATACAGAGAATAGATGAATTTTTAGGAAAAAGTATTAACAAGTTAGTTAAGATCGCTAATAAAGTGTATCATAACCGGGATTTAGAGGAAATAAAGAAACAGAAGGGACATACCGGGGTGGTTGGATACACGAGGTGGCCCAGACAGAGGAAGAGCAAAGGGTAGGGGGGCTAGAGGAAGAGGAAAGGGAGCCCCTAGGGAACCCCTAGGACCCAATCAGTGCGCGTGGTGCCGGGGTGAAGGTCACTGGAAAAACGACTGTTCTGCATTTTTGGCTAAATTTGGGGGAAAGGGTGAAGTTAGGGAGACGGAAGGTCAAGCCCCTAATGGCCAGGTAACAGACGGAAAGTATGAAAGAAATGAAGGGAATGGAGCGGGGTTTGTGGGACTGGCGGGGACATCATTTGAAGGACAGGATGTATATTGACGGGGACCTGGGCCCATCCCGCTCGGTAGCCACGAGCCCACGGTCACAATAAGAGTGGGAAATAAAGATGAAGTTTTTATGGTTGATACCGGTGCCGAATATTCTGTTGTAACAAAGCAAATTGCACCTCCAATAAAAAATGAGGTTGATATTATGGGAGCAATAGGAGTGTCTGCTAAATATCCTTTTCTTGCTTCTAGAAAATGTAGTGTGGGTGGGCATAATGTTGAACATGAATTTTTGTATATGCCCGAATGTCCCATCCAACTTCTGGGGCGGGATATCCTGTGCAAATTGCAAGCCCAAATTACGTTTTTTCCCGGGGATCACGCTCAATTAGACCTGCCCGAGAGTGGCGGCTCTGCTCGGCAGCATATTCCAGCCAGTCCGCACAATCCACAATCTGTGAAAATTGCAGTAGTTATGCCAAGGGAGGAAGAATGGCGCACGGCACCTACTCTGCCTGCCGCGCCGGATCCGCATGCACTACTCCTTGAAATTCCTGGGGTATGGGCGGAGGAGAACCCGCCAGGACTTGCCATAAACATACCCCCGGTATATGTAGAATTAAAGCCCGGTGCAACGCCTGTGGCCCTAAGACAATATCTTATCCCACAAAAAGCCAAGCAAAATATACAAATACATTTACAAAAACTTAAAGATAACGGCATATTAAAATTCTACGTGTCACCATGGAACACACCCCTATTGCCAGTACTGAAAGAAGGCACACAAGAGTACCGCCCTGTCCAAGATTTACGAGCTGTCAACGAGGCCACAGTAACATTACACCCTGTGGTTCCTAATCCATACAATTTACTGGCGTTAATTCCCGGAGATACACAATATTACACAGTGCTTGATTTAAAAGACGTTTTTTTTTTATATATGCCTGGCTCCAGCAAGCCAGCCCCTTTTTGTAATTCAGTGGGAAAAGTCTACCACGGGGGCGCGCTATCAAATGACGTGGACGCGCCTCCCTCAAAGTTTCAAAAAAAATTCGCCCACGATTTTCAGGTGCGCGCTTAGCCAAGATCTCCTCGCCTTCAACGCTCAGCCAGACAAAGTAGTGTTACTACAATATATTGATAATTTATTACTGGCTTCCCCCACAGAAAAAGACTGTTTATCTGCCACAAAAGCTTTGCTATATCTGCTAAGCCAAGCAGGTTACAGAGTTTCTAAAAAGAAAGCACAAATATGTAAACGCAGTGTAAAATATCTGGGCTTCCAGTTAACAGGTAACAAACGTGCACTGGGGGCAGAAAGAAAAGAAGCAGTGTGCCGCATACCCCAACCAAAGACCAGGAGGCAAGTCCGTGAGTTCCTGGGAGCTGCAGGCTTCTGCCGCCTGTGGATCTCAAACTTCGCAGATATTGCTAAGCCGCTTCATCAGGCCACGACGGGGGGGGACGACAAGATCCCTTTCATTGGAAACAAGAGCAAACAGCAACAGGAATATTGGTCCAGACCTTTGGCTTATGGCTGAGGCCTGTGGCCTACCTCTCCAAGCAACTCGACCCTGTGGCCTGCGGCCTACCCCCATGCCTGACAGCAGTGGCTGCCACTGCAATGCTGATAACAGAAGCAGACAAGCTGACCCTTGGACAGGTTCTTCATGTCAAGGTGCCCCACGCTGTCAAGGCTCTGCTGGATGTCAAAGGAGGTTACTGGTTCAGCAACAGCCGGATGACGAAGTACCAAGCCATGATGTGTGAAAATCCACGGATTCATTTGGACCTCATCGCTACCTTAAACCCTGCTACTTTACTGCCTGACTGTGAAGAGGATCCAGATCATGAATGCCTCCAAGTTATGTAAGAAGTGTTTAGTAGCAGGCCAGATTTGCAAGACGTACCCCTAGACAAATATGACCTACAGCTATTCACTGATGGTAGCAGCTATATGGATGATGGGAAGAAAGTCTCCGGCTATGCAGTAGTCTCAACAGAAGAAGTCATCGAAGCAAAGCCACTGCCAGGCCATACATCTGCACAATTGGCTGAAATAACAGCTTTAACCAGAGCCCTTGAAATTTCTGAAGGCAAAAGAGTAAATATCTATACAGATTCCAAGTACGCCTTCATGACAGTCCATGCACATGGTGCACTCCATAAAGAAAGAGGTCTACTCACGTCTTCAGGACAACAAATTAAATATGCGGCTGAAATCGCGGCCCTCCTGGAAGCAGTGTGGAAACCAAGTGCTGTCAGCATCATGCACTGTCGTGGCCACCAAAAAGGCCGTGATGAAATTCCAAAAGGTAACAGACGCGCAGACCAAGCCGCAAAAGCAGCTGCAAAACCACCACCGCCAGCAGAAGACCAAGCTAAAGTATTGATCTGCAAGCAAGAACCGCAATCCTCTATGCCAAATTACGAGTTCTACATGAATTTGAGAAAGTTTGAACCCCACGGCGAGTTCATTGAAATAATATTGCACAAATGGCAAGATGATTATGAACTATTAGAACTCAATCATGATTATATTCAATGGTTTTTCCCAACTCGGACACAAGGCCGAAATTTCTACTCTACTCCCCTAAATCCGCAAGAGACACGCCTAATGGTTAACACCTCAGAAGTTCAGCAAAGACTGCGCAGAGTCTACACATGATGCTGAAATTCTTTGGCGTAAAAATATTGGGGGAGGAGAAGACAAAGAAATAACCGAAGTTGAACGAGCAGAAAATTTCGCGTCACGTTTTGAAAATTTGACAATCAATCCTCACAATAATCTACGGATCACACGAATACTGCACAGTCTGGGAGAATTGGGAGCAGAAGAATATCAAGTCCCACTGGTGAGGTTCTTCCTCAAGGAGATCCTTATCAAGAACAGACTGCCAAGAATGAAGAAAAGTGCAATGAACTTTTTCATACCAGCAGTAAGAGATTCACAAGACAGACAAGATTTGTTATTTTTCGCATGGCGATACTATTTCCCAAAAGTATCCAGAACTGTTTGCAACAACTTGCCCGGCTACTGGGTATCACCTGGAAGCTACATACCGCCTACAGGCCCCAAAGTTCGGGAAAAGTTGAAAGAATGAACCGTACCCTAAAGACTTTGATGTCCAAACTGTGCCAAGAGACGTTATTGAGCTGGTTGGACTTGCTGCCGATAGTCCTTTTGCACATTAGGTGCAGACCAACCCCCAATTGAAGCTAAGTCCGTACGAACTTATGTTTGGGTGCCAACCCCTCTAATTAATGGACTAAGGGGGGACCTTCGGGCATTGGGAGAAACTAAACTAAATGATCAGGTAGTAATGCTGGGTAAATCAATGCAGAAATTAAATACTTGGGTGGGGGATAATATACCGCATTTTCTGTATCCTTCACTGCATAAGTATTGTCCGGGTGACTCAGTATGGGTAAAACAGTGGAAAAATGATCCACTAGGTCCAAAATGGAGAGGTCCTTATCTTGTCCTGTTATCAACCCCCACAGCAGTAAAGGTTGCCGAGGTGGTCCCGTGGATACATCACTCCAGAGTGAAAGCAGCTGCAGCCAGTCCTGAACCAGCATGGAAGGTCGTTACCAACGAGACCAACCCGCTGAGGCTGAAGCTGACAAAGACCACAGCCATGAGCACCTAAATGATCCTAACCCAGATAATACAGAGGATCAACAAGTGGGTGTTTTGATGGGCACAGGTCCTGACCACCCGCCAACGGGGGATACCCACAGGGTGCTTTTTAGCGGCCCGCCCCACCCTTGATTATCTAGAAATGTTTTTTATTTTTGAAATTCCGGTGGAGGGATTGGGTTTATATGACTGTGAAAAGAATTGCCCAAGGAATTCTGACATTCGGGGCATTTGTGGTGCTGATTTTATATCTTGCTAATTTGATTTATGGACTCTCGCGTGGAGCAGGCCCTAATTGTACGGGCAATGTGGGGAAAGTGAATATTTCCCATATCTGAATGGTACGCACCCGGTGATGGAGAACCGTACCATGTGGAGACAAAAACGAGAGGCGCTATCTGAAACCAACCCAAGAGGACATTTACTTGTGCAATTCAAATATGACTATGCTAAAAAGTCTGGGCCAAACCGCATGCTGGGTGTGTAGTAGACTGCACCCAGAGACAATTCATATACCATTTGTCTCTGTTCCAATGAATTTAAGTATGTTTGTATCAGGAATGTCACAATACATGCTGTCAATGCACCAAGGGAAAAGACAGAATCAGTCAGTCCCGGTACCCCATAATAGGACCAGTGTATCCACCAGAATGGTGTTTTCAACTAGGACCAGATAAAGAAATAAATAACGAGGGTGGGTTATGTAACTCAAGTCAGTTCAACTGAACATCATACATTTACATATTCAAAACAGGACAAAAGGCGAATTATTTATACATACGATGCAGGCAATTCACTAGAGACCAGAGGCGGTGATTGGGAATGTGACCAATGGGAGGCAGGGTGCAGTGATATGATGAGACGGCTGAGACACCTTGCGATAGAGATATCAAAGGGAACACTACATTCATCACCATTTATAGTGAAAGGAGGGTACCAGGTGTGCTGTGAAAGGGTGTGTTACACATGGGTACCACCAACAATAACGGGAATGTGTTATTTGGCTAAGCTGGTCCCAATCCAGAGACTAAGGGAGAAGACACAAACACAGACACAGAACTACACCCTAGGTACCCACTGGTGTTTGAAAGACCAAAGAGAGAATTGTTCGCGAAGATGGATCGAATATGGACATGGTTGCCAGCATGGACTGGATGGGGAGGAGAAATGATGAGGAGATTGAATAGCTATGTCAATTTGATGGATGATATTCTGAATAGAACCAGTATGGATATCCAGCTGCTGAATCTGGAAATGCGTGAGTTACGAAAGGTGCAGATGATACATGATATGGCGCTTGAGCAGATCAGTGCGGCCTTGAATGGATTGTGTGAAATGACAATGCACTATGAATGTTGCACCTTCATCAGAAACACTACACATGAAGTCCCAGATTATTACCAGGTAATTCAAGATCACCAAGAGAAGGTAGCACAGTTGCAGGTATAGCCAGGAGGATTGCTGCCGAAGGCTGGAATCCGCTCCGTGGGTTTGGAGCAATGGGAGAATGGTTTGGTTCCATCTTGAGATTTATCTCACGGATTGGATCCATGATACTCATGATAGTGGTGATCTTGATCATAGGGATACTGATATACCGCATAGGGCTATGTGTTATGGCCACTGTGGCAAAACAGCACTGACACCTACACAAACACAGAAGATACCACTGATAATTCCACAGGGTATGTTCCCAGTGAAAGAAACCCCCCCCCTTTTCAAGGAGTTTCAGAATAGTGGAGTGTAATGGCTACAAGTGCCAGGAAAAGATCCTGACACTTGAGCCAAGGGGGGAATGAAGTGGAAATAGGCTGGAAGACGGCCGCCATTGTACACAGGCGGCCATCTTGTTCAGAATATTGGTTCACTTGTATATAACTAGACAGGTTTGTAGCTGAAACTAGAATGAGGTATACGTAGAAATTTAGGAATGCGTTTAGATTAGCAGAAAAGCAATTAAAGCCTTATGAAAGATCTCTGCTGTTCCTGGCACGGAGAAGAAAAGCGAAGTAGATCCTCCAAGGTCGTTGGGGCCCGCAGAAAGACAAAGGAGTAGAGATCAGGCCAGGTGCCATCTGTAACAAGTGATTGTAGGCGCAAGGGAGGAGGGCGCAGCCCGGAACAGTAAGAGCAATTAATTTTGATTTACTGAAACTAACACAAAGTTTGCCAATTTACAGCCAATTAATGAAATGTCTTTGTATTAGCCAAAGGGAGGTATTAACCACGTGGGTGGAATAAAGTGTCATTGGGAGGTGGGCTAACTGGGATGTACCTAATTACGTATTTTTGGGTATAAGATCCCTTGCACGGGTGAAAGGGGGGCTCACTCTTTGCGATTCAATCCTGTGTGAGCACTTGTGTGACGACACAATAAACGTTTGCCTTTCCTGAAGAGACTCGTGTTCTGACAATCCTTACTTGTGCCCGGTCCGGCGCCGTCTTGAAAGTGAATCTGTTTTTGTCCGCCTACAATACGCTCATACATGGCACATTACTGTGAGTTTTATTGCTGTGGTGCTCTGATACAGGAATACACACTACATATTCCTGTGTCAGCGCCACTCAGATATATAAAGCTCCTACCTATATACACATATACCCAGGATGCAAAAAATTTAGAAATTTCAGATGTTATTTGCATATCTTTCCCAGAGCTTTGTGCTGCATATGGGGAATGTAGCACATGAGCTCTGTAATGCAGTTCTTTGAATTGCTGGGATGTGTAAATGACCTTTGCAATAATAAACATATATATATATATATAATTAAAAAAATCACGAGTATTGCAGTACGTATTGATACCTTTTTTATTGGCCTAACGGTCCAATAAAAAGGTATCACTACGTACTGTTATACTCATTATTTTGGCATCTGGACTAACACGGCCTAATATTTATGTGTGTGCACATATACACGCTCAGCTCACACATATGCACGCTCAGCTCACACACACATATACACAAAAATTCTACCAGATAGCTATCCCTCCTGCTTTCCTGTTAACTTAAAGCTTCTGTAGAGAATTTGTTCAGTACTCTGGCCTTGTAGGGGTTAAACAGCATGACTGCAGCAGATTCCCCCCATGACACATATTTCTGCTGAGCTAAGTGTTTAATCAGGAGGGGGAGAATCTGTTATCTCTGCATCTCCTGGTTTTAGGTGATGGCCAGGCTCCTTGCCAGGCTCCTTGCAGGGGAAGAGGGCAGACAGGCAGCACAGCTTCAGCTGCTTTGTGCCCAGACACAGACCTCTGTGTGATCTGGCACTATTGCTCTCTGGCAAGGTGGGGAAGGGGCAGTGGGTGCAGCCTGCGTGTGCCAGATCTTCCAGCACCATGCTGCCAACCGGAAATTCGGGGGCAGGGCGGTGTTTAGCTAACAGCCAAGAAGTATAACTACACAGTTACCGGTACACTGAAGAGGGCCCCCTGTCGAGGCCTGGGTGCCTTGGCAACCCCAGTAATCTCACACCCCTGGCAGCACCTCCTCTCCCTCGCACAGAATTGCATCACTTCACTCCAGCTTTTTTTCCCCTGCAGGAACGAACGCGCTTCTGGGCTCTGGGCTGTGAGTCACACGTGACACAGACCACCCGGAAGCTGAGTGCAGCGAGACGAGACGCTGGGAAGATGTGAAAGCACATCTCTCCCAGCGTTCGGGTCATTCCGTCCCTGCTTGCGCTACCCACCCCCCCTCCCCTACAGGCGCACGTGTCCCTCCTTCACTACACCACTGAAGGGCCTCAAAGGGAATGTCAGTGAGGGCTCAATGCTTACATTGGCATTCTAATTAAAGCCAAATTTTTGCTTGCCCTCTCCCAATTTCTACTCGCAAATTGCGAGGGGGCGAGTGGAAATTTTGACCCCTGCTTTAAGAAATGTGCAGCAGACCGCACCGTTGCTATTTGTAATCTATGTCAAGAGGATCAAGCGTGGGAAAGACATCCCACACTTGGGTACCACGTGCATGAGGCGACATATGACCACCTGCCATGCATCCTGTTGGCACAACACTTTGCATAGGTCCTCCTCATCTGTCTCTACCCCCACTATATGTCCTGCCATGTCATTGACTCCAACCTCCACTGACAGGAATTATACTACAGTAATGGATGTACCAGGTCCTTCCTCAGAATGTGACAGCATCCCATCAGCTGAAGATTTACGCAGTAAGATTACTTTGCCCCAGCTGCTGCAGTGTAAGAAAAAATATAGTCCCAACCATCCCCAAGCATAGGTCCTCCTCCTCCTCATCTGTCTCTACCCCCACTGTATGTCCTTCCATGTCATTGCCTACAACCTCCACTGACAGGGATGATGCTACAGTAATGGGTGTACCAGGTCCTTCCTCAGAATGTGACAGCATCCCATCAGCTGAAGATTTATGCAGTCAGATTATGTTGCCCCAGCTACAGCAGCGTAAGAAAAAATATAGTCCCAACCATCCCGAGCATAGCGTCTAAATGCCAGCATTACAGCTGCTGCCTTTCCAGCTGCTGGACTCTGCTTCCTTCCGTGAATTTGCCGAATGTGCTGTACCACAGTGGCAGGTTCCAAAATGCCATTTCTTTTCACGGAAGGCCATTTCAGCACTATACCAGCATGTGGAACACAATGTTATGGAGTTATTGGGAAAGGCAGTCAGCAACAAGGTGCACATTACTTTAGACACGTGGTCCAGCAAGCATGGACAGGGCCATTACATTTCCTTCACGGCACACTGGGTAACTCTGCTTGCAGCTGGGAGGGATCCAGGATGGGGCTCTGTGCTGGAGCTTGTTCATCAACCACACCTTCAGAAAGCTGCTTATATAAGGTCTGTCTGCTCCACCACCTCTTCCTCCTCCTCCTTCTCTGTCTCTGGCGAAGTGGCAGTTAAACCGATGCGTGGCAGGGGCTATGCAATGGCTCAAGCAAAAATATGCCATACTGTGCTTGAGCTGGTATGTTTAGGGGACAGGAGCCACACCGGGCCAGAAATTCTGTCAGCTCTGCAGGGGCAGGCGCAGAGATGGGTAACACCACGCCAGCTTCAGCTGGGAATGGTCGTCTGTGATAATGGCAGCAACCTTCTCTCCGCCCTACGCAAGGGTAAATTGACACAAGTACCATGCCTAGCACACGTCCTAAGTCTAGTGGTACAGCTTTTCCTAACCAGGTACCCAGGGCTGGCAGAGCTTCTCAGCCAGGCCAGAAAAGTCTGCAGCCACTTCCGACAGTCATTCCCAGCAAGCGTTCGCCTGGCAGAAATTTAAAGAGAATTTCACCTTCCCACAAACCATCTGATCTGTGATATGCCCACCATGTGGAACTCGACATTGGCAATGCTGCAGCATCTGCACAAGCAGCAGAGGGCCATCAACGAGTACCTGTGTGAGTATGGCACAAGGACAGGTTCAGGTCAACTTGGATTTTTTTCCCCCCGCAGTGGCTGATTATCAAGGATGCATGCACTATACTCTCACCATTTGAGGAGGCAACAAGGATGGTGAGCAGGGACAGTGCATGCATCAGTGACACAATTCCTTTAGTGTTCCTGCTGGAGCGCACTCTGCGGGGAATAATAGATGTGGAACTAGGCAGAGCAGCGGGAGGAAGAGGAGGCCTTCCCTAGCTCTCAAGGCCCCAGTCTTTACACAGACAGCATTCCTGCGGGTCCTCATATCAGACAGGAGGAGGATGAGGAGGAATATTTAAGTAGTGGGGCATTGAAGGTGGGGATTCCTCAAGGGAGGGTTTAGTGTGCCAAGAAACCCAAGGACTAGTACGTGGCTGGGAGGAGGAAGTGGACGATGGGGTCATCCTCATTGACCAGGAAGACTCGGAAGCTAATGCCACCTCCAACGTACGCTGCATGGCTCCCTTCTCCTGCAAAGCTTGCTAAAGGACCCCAGGATTCGTGCTATCAAGTAGAGGGATCATTACTGGTAGGCAAGCCTTCTTGATCCACGATACAAGGGTAAAGTTTCAGAGCTCATCCTGCCCGCACAGTGAGGACAGGATGAAACAACTTGAGGACGCTCTAAAGCGACACTTGTGTAACACCTTTCCAGGCACTGGTAGGTTACCAAGTGATGACACAGGTGCTTCTGAGGTTGCGGATGATCAGAGGAAGAGCAGTGAAGTCCGGGTCCACTTGACTGACACCCAGGGACGTCAAATGTAGGCACCCATTGCCAGCGTCTTCACCGTATGGTGCAGGACTACCTAGGGGCAAGGGCAGACCTGGATACCTTTCCAGCAGATGATCCACTGGCTTAGTGGGTGTTGAGACTGGATCACTAGCCAGAACTTAGCCAATATGCTATGCAGCTACTCAGTTGCCCTTCATCCAGCGTGCCTTCTGAAAGGACGTTCAGTGCCGCTGGAGGTTTTGTCAGACAAAAGAGTGCGTCTGTCCACCGACTCTGTAGTTGGGCTGACATTGATAAAAATGAGTCAGTCCTGGATCAGCAGCTATCAATCCCATGATGCTGACGTAACTGAATAGATCGGGGATCTCTTCTGCATTCCCAAAACCTCCACCACTGCACTCTTCCACAATACTACAAAGAGGTTACGGTGTGAAGGCACTTGCTGCCTCCAAAGGCACAATATTTGGGTGCACTGATGCCTATACCAGATTCATATCATTTTAATATTGGACCGCAGGGTCCACCACTGCACTCTTCCACAATACCACAGAGAGCTTACGGTGTGAAGGCATTTGTTGCCACCAAAGGCACAATATTTGGGTGCACTGCCACTGACGCCTATACCAGATTCATATTTTAATATTGGACTGCAGGGTCCACCACTGCACTCTTCCACAATACCACAGAGGGGTTACTTACGGTGTGAAGGCACTTGCTGCCACCAAAGGCACAATATTTGGGTGCACTGCCACTGACGCATATACCAGATTCATATTATTTTAATATTGAACCGCATGGTCCACCACTGCACTCTTCCACAATACAACAGAGGGGTTACGGTGTGACGGCACCGTTGCCGACACTAAAGGCCCAATTTTAAAGCCCCTTTTGTTACTTTCATCCAAAGCCTGCATAAGTTTCACCATAATTTAGCCCAAAAAAATCACTAAACTTGTTCTGTGTGTCCTAAAACGTCTCCTTTTTTCATACAGGCTGCCGCCCCAAGCAGTTGTTTATGAATAGATTAAAGGAAAACCATTTACTGTCATTTGAAATGTCTTTTTTTTCTTTTTAAATGTTTCTATACATCCTACAAATCCGCCACTTCATGGGCAGGTTATGGGGACTGCCTAGGCACGGTATTTGAAGGAATTTTTCTTTTTTATTCTTATCCTTTATTTCATGAAAAACTCACTGTTCCTTTAAAAACTTTTATTTATTAACTTTTTGTCCTTGTTTCCTCTCCCCCAGAGCACTACCTGGACCCCCATACACCTTTTATGGCAAATATCTAGCATATATGCCCTCTTGGATGGCACTCTAAAAATCGAACGTTCGGGTCCCATTGACTTACATTGAGTTTGGATCATGTTCGAGTTCGAACTCAAACTTCTGAAATTGTTCGAGTTCGAAGTCGAACCGAACACGGGGGCGTTCGGCTCATCCCTAACGGTGACCCATCTAGTATGTATTTTTGCTGATGACACAAAGATTTGCAACAGGGTTGACGTTCCTGGGGGGATCAGCCAAATGACAAATGATTTAGGTAAACTAAAAAAATGGTCGGAGCTGTGGCAATTGAGTTTTAATGTGGATAAGTGCAAAATAATGCACCTGGGACGTAAAAACCCAAGGGCTGAATATAGAATATTTGATACAGTCCTAACCTCAACCTCTGAGGAAAGGGATTTAGGGGTTATTATTTCAGAGGATCTAAGAATAAGTAGTCAATGTAATAGAGCAGCAAGAAATGCTAGCAGAATGCTTGGTTGTGTAGGGAGAGGTATTAGCAGTAGGAAAAGGGAAGTGCTCATGCCACTGTACAGAGCACTGGTGAGACCTCACTTGGAGTACTGTGTGCAGTACTGGAGACCGTATCTCCAGAAGGATATAGACATCTTAGAGAGAGTTCAGAGAAGGGCTACTAAAATGGTGTACAGCTTGAAGGAGAAAAGTTACCAGGAAAGGCTTAATGATACTGCAAAAGCAACCAAAGAGTTTGTGAAGGGACAGAACTGGAATGTTATGCAATGGCCAAGTCAATCACCGGACCTGAATCCCATTGAGCATGCATTTCACTTGCTGAAGACAAAACTGAAGGGAAAATGCCCCAAGAACAAGCAGGAACTGAAGACAGTTGCAGTAGAGGCCTGGCAGAGCATCACCAGGGATGAAACCCAGCGTCTAGTGATGTCTATGCGTTCCAGACTTCAGGCTGTGATTGACTGCAAAGGATTTGCAACCAAATATTAAGAAGGGAAAGTTTGATTTATGATTATTATTTTGTCCCATTACCTTTGGTCCCTTAACAAGTGGGAGGCACATCTGCAAACTGCTGTAAGTCTTACACCATTCACGAGTTGGATGTACATACCCTCAAATTAAAGCTGACAGTCTGCAGTTAAAGCACATTGTATTTGTTTCATTCCATCTCCATTGTGGTGGTGTATAGAGCCAAAGATGTTAGAATTGTGTCGATGTCCCGATATTTCTGGACCTGGTTGTATATCAAAAACACGGTACATGGGGTAATCACAAGAATCGTCAGAATACAGAGCTAGAAGTCAAAAACCAGGATATCAAAATACAGAATGCAGACATCAGGAACTCAGCAAGCAAGAACTATACTGGATCAGGGAACCATTGCACTGATTGCCATTATATAGGGCAGTGCAGGTCATGTGACCACAGGTCTGGTCAGACGCTGTTACTCCAGGGGCGGAGAGTTAAGACAGTGTAACCCTAAAAACCAAGAAGACTGAGAAGGGCTCTCAGCACCAGGGGGCCTGGCTGGGGAAACGTAACAGTATCCCCCCGTCAGAAGGGTGTCTCCCGGCACCTACAAACAACAAAAAACAAGACCCAGAAAGCCAGGACATGAGACAAGAAAATCAGTAAAACAGGGCCCAATAAACAACCAAAAACACACTCAGTAATCTTAGTCTTCAGAATTTATTACATCATTTTTCCAGACATTACGGTGTCGCTGAAGCGCTGCCAAGTGCGCCTCCCAGACCAATAACCTAGAAGGAGTCCTCACATATCCCTTAGGAACAATCCTCCCTTTGGGAAACTTTTCACTGGTCAGACTACTTGAATCCTGGATCTCCTCATAGAGGGAACGGAGTATAGCCTCATCAGGCATAGAACAGAGCGTGACATAATCAGAACCAAAGCGGAGCGTGGCATTCTCAGACCCAACTGGACTAGAGTTAGTCCCCTTTCTACGTCTCCTCTTAGACTGAGACTTGGTAGATACGACCATACCGCAGGACATGGCACTGGTGGAGGCACTACCAGACGTTTCCATTTGTGCCTCACTACTGGACTAGACATCAGTGGACCCACTGTGGGACATGGACACAGTGGTCCTGTGACTCGACACAGGGTTAACAGCTGCCTCGCAGCTCGACAGGGAAGGGACCTCGACAATATTGGGTAATGCTGGCCTCTCTTTCCTTGAACAAGACAACACTGGCATCATGCCAGTAGAACTCATGGCTGGCATCCCGCCAGGAATGGACATGATAATTGGCACCGCGCCAGGTTCGGGCATCACGCCAGGATTGGACATCTCTGGCACCGCTGACACAAAGCTTGGCTTGGTTACCACTGACACACAGCTTGACTCGGTTACATTGCCAGGATTTGGCATCCTTGGCACCGCTGACACACAGCTTAACTCGGTTACATTGCCAGGATTGGGCCCCATTATGAATCTGTTGTTGGTAGACCCCCTGTACCGTCCAGGTCTAGGAGAACCCTTCCTAGGGTAACCAGGCCTGTGGAGGGGGCAACTGACGCTCCAGACCCAGCCGAGTTTTCTATTGCTGATTTTGAGGAACAAATGGAGTATGACTCCTTCTCGGCCATAGGGTCAGATGAGGATGAAGCCATGGATATTGCTCCCATAAGGGCTTCCCGTATGTGGCCTCTTCAAACGACCAGACACCCTAATGGTGGTCCAGGGCGTCGTATTGTTACAGGCTGTATTGCCTGTGGTGCTGTTCGCCTATCCATATCACCCACCGCAATCTTGGAGTCTGGCAGCGAGGCCGCAATCACCATGTTTGACGGCAAGGCCGCAATCCTGAAGTCTAGCGGTGGGACCGCAACCACCGAGTCTGGCGGCAAGGCCGCAATCACCATGTTTGGCGGCAAGACCACAATCTTGAAGTCCTGCGGCGAGGCCGCAATGGTTATGTCAAGTAAAAGGTCCACTGTGCCTTAGTCCCACAGTGAGGCTGCACAGTCTAGTCCTGGCGATATACCAGTGATGTCTGGTATTGGCAATGCGCCACCCATGATGCCTGATACTGGCGATATGCCACCCATGATGCCCGATGCTGGCAATGTGCCACCCACAATTCATTATCAATACTGTGGTTTTCCATCTCCACTGAAGGCATATATTTGCTCCCCATAAGTTCTAACCAAGCAATTCGCTTTGTATTTGTTACATATTTCTGCTCTCCCTGCAACATATTGTGCCTACGTCTAAGTGTCTATATGTTTTTTAACATTTACTGTCGGTTTTATTTTCTGTGTGTCTTATTATGACTAATAAAAGTTATGTTTTAAATCAGCACTCCCTCTCAGTGATCTGAGGGTTTATCCCTTATATCTCCTTAAACTTTTAAATACGTAAAGGGAATCCACAAGGTAGAGGAAGGGAGTATATTTAAACGGAAACAAAGTAGCAAAACAAGAGGACATAGTCTTAGATTAGAGGGGCAAAGGTTTAAAAGTAACATCAGGAAGCATTATTTTGGCCTTTCCAAGTATACCAAACATGACCATCTTAAAAGTTACAAAAGAAAAAATGTAAATAAAAAAATATTAAATAAAATAAAAAAAAACTTTTTTGTTTTGTTAATGCAGCAATATTATTCCCATTTCAATTATAATGTGTACAATGATGCTGCACTAACGATTTTTGTATGTTGTGTGTTTGTTAATAATCATGTGATTTTCTCCCCAAAAAAATATAACGCTCACATGTTAAAATATGAAAAAAACACTTTACACGTTGTAAATTATTGAAAATTTTATTGCATTTTTTATATAATATACCGACAGGACCTGATGTATACATATAATAATGATATATTATGAATCTACTGAGTCTGTCGGAAAGAACGATATATAATATGTCTGGGTCATATAATAAAATAAAGCTTCAAAACGTGATTAAACATGATGAGCGAAACCAGTAAAAATGAGCTCAGCACACAGGCGTGAAATGCCTCAGCAGCGAAAAGGTTAATGATCATGCACTATTTTTGCTACTATTTTATTTGACGTGCTACTACTGTGGAAATCTACTAACATCGAGTGCAGGCGGGTGGGGCCCCCTTAGAGGCCTAAAGGCATACATCAAGAGCCAGCTGGCTCCTTCTTTGTGAGTGAGAATTGACTATGTTCTGTATAATATTTGTCTGATACTCACTATATTGCGCGATAGGATACATCAATCAAAGATGCATGATTACACCTGAAAAAATCCATTTAATAAGAGAAGTTCTTTTATGTCTTAATTTACTTATTTGCACAAATATTCAGCGCTTCCCTATACATCTCTTTCTGTTGTATTTTTAACATTGAAGCCTATGGGAATAGGGATGAGCTGTTCGGTTCGATTCGAACATCGCCTGTTCGCATGTTCGCGAACTACGAACATTTCCGCATGTTCGCGCACAATGCACCACAATGGACCACAATGCACTTTTCCACTGGCCCTGAAGCTTGTAATTGGCTACAGCCTTGCACCTCACCACAGGTCATGTGCAAGACAGGTTCAAGGCTATGCCAATCACGGCTCAGAGTCCTGATTAGGCAAATTTTGTCCAATCATGGGCTCACAGAGCTAAGTCCCGCAGCACACTATATAAGGCTTCACACAGCACTTCAGCACGTGGTTTTGAGAGGAGATTGTTGTGTTAGTGTCTGTTCTCACTGCCAGTCTGCCACCAGCTATTGGGGGTGTCTAATCGGTGTCTTGTCACTGTTGCCAGCTATCGGGGGGTCCCATCAGGGGGTCTCACTGATTTATAGGAGGTTTCTGGGAATTGTAATCTGTGTCTTGTCACTGGCTGCCAGCTATCAGGGTGTCTCACTGAGTTATACCAGAGTTCTGGAAATCTTTAATCTTTATACCAGAGTTGAATCAGAGTCCTGCAGCATATCTCCAATTTTTATAACAGTGTTCAATCAGAGTTCTGTATATCTTTAATCTATATATCACTCACCATGTCAGAAAGACCAAAAAGGACAGGCAGACGCTCACAGGCACAGATAAGAGGGCAAGCAGCCTCTGTGTCGGGAGGCTGTGCCTCTGGTCATGGTGGACGTGGTGCATCCTCTGCAGGGGCATGCTTGTCCTTTCTAACTGGTGCTGGCCGTCTTAAGCAGCAGCAACATACAGAGGATTTGGTGGATTGGCTAACCAGGCCATCCTCATCCTCCGAGTCCTCTGCCAGCCAGGCTTGTAGTGCTTTACAGTCCACCTCAGCTTCCAAAGCATCTAATGCAGCTTTCATGTCCACAGCTACTCCTGCCGTAGCCTTACTATCACACACGGAGGAGTCAGCTGAATTGTTTGACTACAATGACAGTGACATGCTGCTTGAGGATGAACAGCAACTACAGTGCTCTGATTCAATCTCTGAGGTTGAGGAAGGGAGTATAATCAACCTAGAGGAAGGGGGTGCCAGTGGCACACAAATGACTGGCACTCTTGTTGTCCCAGCAGCTGCAGCATACTGCCAAGTTGACTCCAGTGACGAGGAGATAGAGGGTGATGATAATGATGATGAGGTCACTGACTCCACCTGGGTGCCTGATCAAACAGAGGAGTCAAGTGAGGAGGATGAGGCGGCACAACAAACACGAGGCACAACATCCTCTATGACCAACCGTAGCACTAGCCAGTCCAAGGCATCAGATGTCAGAGCTGCTCAGGTGCAGAGCGCTATTGTCTCAAAGCACACATCCAGGAACTCTGCTGTCTGGGAGTTCTTTAAGAAATGTGCAGCAGACCGCACCGTTGCTATTTGTAATCTATGTCAGATGAGGCTCAAGTGTGGGAAAGACACCGGACGCTTGGGTACCACGTGCTTGAGACGACATATGACCACGTGCCACACATCCCGTTGGCGCAAAACTTTGCATAGGTCCTCCTTACCTGTCTCTACCCCCACTATATGTCCTGCCATGTCATTGACTCCAACCTCCACTGACCGGGATGATGCTACAATAATAGATGTAAACTAATCATAAAAAAGAAACACCTCCACAAGGAAGGTAGGCAATCACCCCACCCAAAAGTAAACAATTAACTCCGGGCGTGGACACTCCTACGTAGGACTAAACCTGATTTATAATGAAAAGGAAGTGAGGGATAAACCCTCAGATAATGGATAGAAGTGCTAATTTAAAACATAACTTTTATTAATTATACTTGTAATACAAACATATTGGACCAACAAATATAAAAACATAAACACAAAGCACGATGTGAAGCTAAGAGATGGATGTGTATATATAATTAACACATTGCCAAATGGCAACCCTAGGGTACAGATGACAGGTATATAAATATACCTAAAATGTAGATTCACAATTTAGATTGTGAAGCTGAAAATTACCAGTTGATGCATATAACGTTGGGACATGCAACAAGATTTTGTGAGAGATGCACAAATTGGATTCACAATTTCAAACTATACTGCTAATCACTGCAGATTTATGCGTTCAAAATGGCAAAAAAAAGAAATTATATATATATATATATATATATATATAAAAGTGCACAGGGTGCAAATTGCTGATTACAGGTTGAAGCATTAGAGACTGCAGATTGGAATTACCAAGGTTATAGGATACCAGAATATGGAACAATATTCAAAACGTTCTTTTGGCCTGGCTACCTTGTATTGAAAAATTAGAGACTGCTAATCAGCAGTGCCACGGCAACAAAACGATTCCACTGCGCTTCAAAATACGTATCTGCCATCCGAACAAATAGCCGCAAAGTGCTGAATAGTCTTTAAAGCCAAAGGCAAAACATTTCACATTCAACTGTCCCTACAAAGGCTAAATAGAATCTACCATCTCCCTACCAAATCACATCGCATGACAATTTTAAAAGAACACAGGACTCGACACGTGTTTCGCCGGTGCTAGACCGGCTTCATCGGGAGTCAGACAAATTATGAATGATAACCAGTTTTTATATTTGTTGGTCCAATATGTTTGTGTTACAAGTATAATTAATAAAAGTTATGTTTTAATTTAGCACTTCTATCCGTTATCTGAGGGTTCATCCCTCACTTCCTTTACAGTAATAGATGTACCAGGTCCTTCCTCACAATGTGACAGCATCCCATCAGCTGAAGATTTACGCAGTCAGATTACCTTGCCCCAGCTGCTGTAGCGTAAGAAAAAATATAGTCTCAACCATCCCCAAGCACAGCGTCTAAATGCCAGCTTACCAAAATTACTCGCATTACAGCTGATGCCTTTCCAGCTGGTGGACTCTGCTTCCTTCCGTGAATTTGCTGAATGTGCTGTACCACAGTGGCAGGTTCCAAAACACCATTACTTTTCACGCAAGGCCATTCCAGCACTATACTAGCACGTGGAAGACAATGTTATCGAGTCATTGGGAAAGGCAGTCAGCAGCAAGGTGCATGTGACTTTAGACACGTGGTCCAGCAAGCATGGACAGGGCCGTTACATTTCCTTCACGGCACACTGGGTAACTCTGATTACAGCTGGGAGGGATCCAAGACGGGGCTCTGTGCTGGAGTTTGTTCATCCACCATGCCTCCAGAAAGCTGCTTGTATGAGGTCTGTCTGCTCCACCACCAGCTCTCCCTCTTCCTCCTCCTTTTCTGTCTCTGGTGAAGTGGCAGTTAAACCGACGCGTGACAGGGGCTACGCAATGGCTCAAGCAAAAAGATGCTATTCTGTGCTTAAGCTGGTTTGTTTATGGGACAGGAGCCACACCGGGCCAGAAATTGTTAGCTCTGCAGGGGCAGCTTGAGCTGGGAATGGTCGTCTGTGATAATGGCAGCAACCTTCTCTCCGCCCTATGCCTGGTTAAGTTGACGCATGTACCATGCCTAGCACATGTCCTAAATCTGGTGGTACAGCGATTCCTAACCAGGTACCCAGGGCTGGCACAGCTTCGCAGCCAGGCCAGAAATGTCTGCAGCCACTTCAGAAGGTCATTCCCAGCAAGTGTTCGCCTGGCAGAAATTAGAAGAGAATTCCTCCTTCCCGCAAATCGTCTGATCTGTGACATGCCCACCAGGTGGAACATGCCCACCAGGTGGAAGGACAGGTTCGGGTCAACTTGGTTTCCCCCCCCGCAGTGGCTGATGATCAAAGATGCATGCACTGTACTGTCACCATTTGAGGCGGCAACAAGGATGGTGAGCAGGGACAGTGCATGCATCAGTGACACAATTCCTTTAGTGTTCCTGCTGGAGCACACTCTGCGGGGAATTATAGATGTTTGCTCTAGAGGCAGAGCAGCAGGAGGAAGAGGAGGCCTTCCCTATCTCTCAAGGCCATAGTTTTTCCGCAGACAGCATTCCAGCGGGTCTTCCTCAGATCAGACAGGAGAAGGATGAGGAGGAGGCGGAATATTTAAGTAGTGGGGGCAATGAAGGTGGGGGTTCCTCAAGGGAGGGTTTTGTGTGCCAAGAAACCCAAGGACTAGTACGTGGCTGGGAGGAGGAAGTGCACGATGGGTTCATCCTCATTGACCAGGAAGACTCGGAAGCTAATGCCACCTCCAACCTATGCTGCATGGGCTCCTTATCCTGAAAAGCCTGGTAAAGGACCTCAGGATTTCGTGCTATCAAGGAGAGGGATCATTACTGGTTGGCAACCCTTCTTGATCCACGATACAAGGGTAAAGTTGCAGAGCTCATCCTGCCCTCACAGAGGGAGCACAGGATGAAAAAACTTGAGGACGCGCTAAAGCGATACTTGTGTAACACCTTCCCAGGCACTGGTAGGTTACCAAGTGATGACACAGGTGCTTCTGAGGCTGCGGATGATCAGAGGAATAGTGGTGAAGGCCGGGGCCGTTTGATGCCTTTTAAATTTTTTTAGTCCATGACACCCAGGGACGTCAAATGTAGGCACCCATTGCCAGCGTCTTCACCGTATGGTGCAGGACTACCTAGGGGCAAGGGCAGACCTGGATACCTTTCCAGCAGATGATCCACCGGCTTAGTGGGTGTTGAGATTGGATCACTGGCCAGAATTTAGCCAATATGCTATGCAGCTACTAGTTTGCCCTTCATCCAGTGTGCTTTCTGAAAGGACGTTCAGTGCCGCTGGAGGTTTTGTCACAGACAAAAGAGTGCGTCTGTCCAACGACTCTCTAGACCGGCTGACATTTATAAAAATGAATCAGTCCTGGATCAGCAGCTATCAATCCCCTGATGCTGATGTAACAGAATAGATTGGGGATCTCTTCTGCATTCACAAAACCTCAAACCCTGAATTCTTCCACAATACCACAAAAGGGTTACGGTGTGAAGGCACTTGCTGCCATCAAAGGCACAATATTTGGGTGCACTGACACTGACGCCTATATTACCAGACTTATATCATTTTAATTTTTTCTAACCCTGCACTCTTCCACAGCACCACAGAGGGGATACGGTGTTATGGCACTGTTGCCGACACTAAAGGCCCAATTTTAAAGCACCTATTGTTACTTTCATCCAAAGCCTGCATAAGTTTCACCATAATTTAGCCAAAAAATCACTAAACTTGTTCTGCGTGTCCTAAAAGGTCTCCTCTTTTAATACAGACTGCCGCCCCAAGCAGTTGTTTATGAATATATTAAAGGAAAACCATTTACCGTCATTTGAAACGTCATTTTTTTGTTTTTAAATGTTTCTATACATCCGAGAAATCCGCCACTTCACGGGCAGGTTATGGGGACCTCCTAGGCATGATATTTGAAGGGATTTTTCGTTTTTTTTTTACTTTTTGTCCTTGTTTCCTGTCCCCCAGGGCACTACCCGGACCCCTATACACCTTTTGTGGCAAATATCTTGCATATATGCCCTCTTGCAGGGCACTCTAAAAACCGAACTTTTGAGTCCCATTGACTTGCATTGAGTTCGGTAAGTTTTCGAGTTCGAACTCGAACTTTTGAAATTGTTCGAGTTTGAATGCGAACCGAACACAGGGGTGTTCGGCTCATCCCTATATGGGTATCGCCTGAATAAACCTGTTGAATAAAACCACCGAACAGCAGGGCAATTCGGCAACTCTTCACTGATGGTTTTTGTTCTCTGAATAGACGAAGCATTGCTTCTCTATGGGGATTTCACTGCTCTCGAACAGGCAACGTATGTGCAGGCAAATCGCCAACATTTCCTGAACTGCCTGCTTTCTGGATAGCTGAATGGCCAGGAAAGGTAACCGTACACTGAATTTCACTGTTCGGTTACCTTTCGGCCACAATTCGGATCTTTTTGAATAACAATACTGGCTCTGGTGTGATGCGTCTTATGGGTATTTTTTGGGGTGCCCATCCACCCCCAGGGATTCTTAATGCAGATCTTGTATATGGAATATAGAAACAGAAAAGACATAGAATCTCCCTACTGCAATTCTGTTATACACTGCAAAAGGGTGCCAGTAGAACCTGCCAGGTTGGCAGGAAAAGTGATAGATGGTAGATACATTCATCCACGTATGCTTAGATTCATCATCTAAAGTAATGGCAGCATAGATTTGGAGGTAAGGAAAAATAGCTCTTTACCTTGTATTGATAAAACAAATCCTGGGACTGGTGTTACTAGGAGTATGATTAGCTCTGGGTGGGACAGGACTTCATTAATGTGCAGCTGCACCTAGCAAGTGTGTGTGTGTCCATGCAAGGAGAGACGGTGTGCTGAATGCAGCAAGTTCTGTGATTGGAGCCAAGTCTGTCAACAGGACAGGGTTCTGTGGATGGACTGTAACTGTTCCCTTGGAGGAAATGGACCTAGATCAGAGGACAATCACTAAGTACCCAGTAAGGCTCATTGGAGCGGACTTTTATTTTTAACATATTGTGCTTTATTACAAAATAAGTAAATCATACAGTTATTTGATTATATCAATTTGATTTTTGTCTGGATGCCTGAAATCTTGTCTTTTTTTTGTCAATTGATTGCTGTCTGGAATTAAAGCTGGCATTTTTGGTTAAAGAGACTGCGAGTTTGCCTCTACATTGAGACTGGTCCCCTACATTTGGTGGAGGATGCGGGCAAAGTTCCAGAGACATATACTCTTGCCAAAGCAGTCTTAAAGGGAAAGTACATATGACTTATGTCTTGGGTTATGGCTGCACGAACCCTAAAGCCTGAAATAATGGAAGAGTTAATCAAACAACTAGTGCAGTCAAATGCCCTTCTTCAGGCTGCACAACAGCAAGCGCACGCAGATCAACAGGAAACAAATTGTTTGCTGGCAGCGGCTACCCAGGCAGCTATAACCGAGCAAAAAGAGTTTTGTTTGCTTATACACAATCAGATACAGTCTCCTCCTGAAACGACACCATCTTTGGAAAATGTTGCATGGGTACGCAAGCAGGTGCAAGCGGCGCTACAAAAAATTACTGCTGAGGATGATGTGGAGGCCTTCCTCATGAGTTTTGAAAGGCTGGCTGAGCGTGAGCATCTGCTCCAGGAACAGTGGGCTGAGGTCCTTGCCCCTTTTCTGATTGGAGACCCACAGAAGGCCTATTTAGATTTAAGTGCTGCTGAGGCTCAGCAGTACCACAGACTCAAGACAGAGATCCTGGCCTGCCTGGGGGTTACCATGGCCTTGAGAGCCCAGCGCATCCATGCCTGGGAGTTTAAAGTGAACAAACCGGCAAGGTCCCAGATGTATGACCTTGTTCACCTCACATGTATGTGGTTTCAACCCAAGACCACCAACCCTGCCCAGATGGTGGAGAGAGTAGTGGTGGACTGCTTTGTGAGGGCCCTTCCAGTCCCTATACAGCGGTTTGCAGGTTGAGCTGACCCCAAAGATATTGATGAATTGGTGGCCCTCGTGGAGCAGTATTTAAGTACTGAGGATTTTCTTCAGAGTGCAGTCCCCAAAGAATCCCCCTCTAGGAGTCAGACGTCCAACACTCCTGCGCAGCGCACTTCTGGCCCGAGGTAGAAAAAGGAAGAGGTGCAGGCTATTGACAACCATACTGGGCAATGCATAAAAAGACCCAACCACAGAGATGCGACAGGACTGGGGGCCAGTAGTGTGCTGGCGCTGCCATGAACCAGGAGATATGGCTGCCAGTTGTCCCCTATACCAAGATCCTGTGGAATGTGGTTTTTCTAAGCGCCAGTCTCTGGTTGCTACACCAGGAGGCGCCCCACAACAGACTGTGGAGACCGTGAAACAAGTTTGTGTGATTACGGTGGATGGTTGGAAGATGACTGCCTTGCTGGATTCTGGCAGTCTCCTCACTCTAGTGCATGCAGCTCTAGTTAATCCTCAAAAGGGTAAACAACAGCTGATAGTATCCCCATGAATACAAACAACCCCTAAGTGCTACCCCACAGCCGTTGTGTTTTGCATTGGAACTGTTTGTGGCACCCGGGACCATGAAGTGGGAGTGGTCCCAAGTCTAATGTACAATGCTATACTGTGGCGAGATTTGCCCTTTTTCTGGGACTTATGTGAAACGGCTGAGGCAGACAGACCCAATACAGTGTCTCAATCTTACAGCCTGGATCCACTGGAAGAGAGTTCTTAGGAGGATGTACTTGTGAATTTTCCCCTGGAGGTCTTAGCAGGTGATGTTGAGGACCACACCCCAGAAGTAGAACTGCCAGACCTCCCCACGACCTGTGACAAGTTTGGCACAGCCCAGTTTAGGGACCCCACCTTAAACCGGGCCACAGAAAATATAAAAGTTGTAAATGGAGTGCCCCAAGAACCGGGGCGGAGACTATATTCCCTCATTTTTCAATGGAAATTGATTTATTGTATAGAGTGGATGAGATACGGGGTGACACAATTGAGCAGTTGCTGGTACCACAAACCCATAGACGTATGGTATTAGACTTGGCACATTCTCATGTACTTGGGGGACATCTAGGCTTAGATAAAAATAAAGAGTGGGTGTTGCAATGCTTTTATTGGCCAGGTTTACATAAGGATGTAAAATTGTACTGTGAGTCGTGTCCAGTTTGCCAGATCACTGCTCCTGTCTCTCGGTTCAGGAGTCCATTGGTACCGTTGCCCATCATTGAGGTAGCCTTTGACAGGATTGCAATGGATATTGTGGGTCCCTTGGTTAAGTCTGCTAGGGGACATCAGTATATCCTGGTAGTCTTAGACTATGCCACCCGTTACCCAGAAGCAATTCCTTTAAGGCAGTGTTTCCCAAACCTGTCCTCAGGACCCTCCGCCTCGCCAGGTTTTCCAGATAACTGAAGCACAGCACAGGTGATATGATTTGCTGCTCAGTGATTGCAGGATTCCGCTGCATTTCCCCAAAGTGATCTGCAAAATCTGGCCTGGTTGAGGGTCCCGAGGACAGGTTTGTTAAACACTGCTTTAAGGAATACCTCTGAAAAAGTATTGCCAAAGAGCTGTCTCTTATTTTTACACGGGTGGTAATTCCTCGTTAACTGACCAGGGCATGCCTTTTATGTCTAAGGTAACTAAGGAATTGTGTAAACTGTTTAAAATTGACCATTTACTCACTTCTGTGTACCACCCCCAAACTGATGGGTTGGTGGAGAGGTTTAAAAAACCCTGAAAGGAATGTTAAAGAAGGTGGTAGCTGCTGATGGAAAGGACTGGGATTGCCTCTTGCCCTACCTCATGTTTGCTATACTGGAAGTACCCCAAGCTACCACCGGCTTCTCTCCTTTTGAGATGCTGTACGGCCAGCATCCGAGAGGCCTCATAGATATAGCAAAGGGAACCTGGGAAAAAGAGGAAACCCCTCTTAAAAGTGTAGTGGAGCATATTGCCCAAATGCAGGACCGAATAGAGAAAGTGATGCCCATAGTTAAGTCACACTTACAACAGTTCCAACACGCTCAGGCTAGAATATATAACATTCAAGTTGTAGAACAGGTTGGGGAGGTTAATTACAGGGTACACCAACCTGGTAAACGGAAACCCTACCAAGTTTATCATATAAATCTATTAAAGCCCTGGAAAGATAGAGCATCCCTTAGGGCCCAAAACCCCTTAGCTATGACTCGCACACTGTCTACTATGGTGCCTGAGATAGAGATCACTGAGGCCCTGTTGGTGAGCCAAAAACAAGAGGCCAAGGAATTTCTACTAAGGAATAGAGAGCTCTTTTCTGATTTGCCAGGCTTAACCACCATCCTAAAGCATGATATTGTGACTGAACTGGGTGTAAAAGTAAACTTAAAACCCTATCGCATCCCAGAAGCTCGACGCTAAGTAGTCTCAGATGAGATCAAGAGAATGTTGGATTTTGAGATTATTGAAGAGTCGCATAGTGAATGGTGTAGTCCCATTGTCCTTATTCCCAAACCTGATAGTAGCATCCAATTTTGTAACAACCTCTGGCAACTAAATGAGGTCTCAAAATTTGATGCATATCCTATGCCGAGGGTGGACGAGCTAGTCGAGCGTTTAGGCCCTGCTCGGTATATCACCACCCTTGACCTTACAAAGGGTACTGGCAAATACCCCTAACTGATCTGGCTAAAGAGAAAACAGATTTTCTACTCCAGAAGGTCATTGGCAGTATAAAAGGATGCAGTTTGGCCTACATGGGAGAACCCGCCACTTTTCAGCGGATGATGGACCATGTCCTTAAACTATACAGAAACTATACATCTGCATATTTAGATGACGTAGTGATCTTTAGTGCAAATTGGGAGAGCCACTTGCCCAAAGTGGAGGCTGTCATTAATGCCCTCCGCGATGCTGGACTGAAAGCCAATCCCAAGAAGTGTGCAGTGGGTTTGGAGGAGGCCCGCTATTTGGGATACATTATTGGAAGGGGAGTAGTGAAGCCCAATATCCGCGCTATCCAGAATTAAATAAAAAACAGGTGAGAGCCTTTTTAGGGTTGATAGGCTATTACAGACAATTTGTCCCCAATTTCTCCACCAGGGCAGCGCCTCTCACAGATCTAACAAAGGGAGGAAAGTCTTCGGCTATGACTTGGACCCGGAAGTGGAGATCACTTTCCAGGACCTCCAGACAGCACTGTGCAAAAGTCCGGTTTTGATTACACCTAACTTTATGAAGGAATTTGTGGTTCAGACGGATGCATCGGACGTCAGCTTAGGTGCAGTGTTGTCCCAAGAGGTGAATGGGGAAGAACACCCTGTAGCTTTCTTGAGCAGGAAGTTGACTCCAGCGAAGCATAAATATGCCATTGTGGAATGGGAATGTTTAGCGGTTAAGTGGGCCCTCGAGTGAAAGCTTAAAATATTATTTGCTAGGGTGGCAGTTTAGACTCTTAACTGACCATGCCCCGCTCCAGTGGATGGCTCGAAATAAAGAAAGGAACGCAAGAGTTACCTGATGGTTCCTGGCTCTGCAGAATTTCAGATTTATAGTAGAGCATAGACCAGGTAGCCAACATGCTAATGCCGATGCTCTTTCCAGGGTCTACAGCCTGTTTGCCGAAGGTGCTCAACCAGGGGCAGACTGACCCATCGGGCGCTCGGGCACTGCCTGAGGGCCTGCTGGTTGGTAGGGGCCCAGTTTTGGCCTTTTCTCGCCGGCTCAGTGGGCCCCGTTGGTTTGTTAATGCTGTAGCTCCGCAATCTGGAGCTGTCTGTAGGATTTCATCATCACCATCAGCAGTCATGCGCGTTCACTCTGGCGCCGCCCCCTTCCTCCACGTGAGGCGTAGTGCAGGAAGTGGCAAAAGAGGAGTCACAAGAAAGGGTGCAGTCATGTTGGAGCTCGTGGAGCCAGCTAGACTGCCAGCATCCAGCCTGAAGGAGGACAGAGGCCGAGAATAATTTTGACAGCTGATGGTGAGTGACCTGCCACTGACTATAATATTTGCCCCAGGATGGATGAGGAGAGATCCTCACATCAGATTGATTATTGGGGAGAATAAAAGTGAGGGGGCCTGGAACACAAAGTTTCCTGCATTGTCACGGTGAAGGGTACACACACAGCAGCGGCTGGAGACCTGAGCTGGCTGAGCGCCCGGGAGGCTGGAGGAGTGCCTGAGAGAGGAGATGGGCCCCAGGGTGGAGGAAAAGGGGAAGCTCTTGGGGAGATGCTGCAGGGATCCTGGTGAGTAGGTACCCATCATTTACACTGGGGAGACAGGCTGGATTGACAGAGCAGATAAGTAACAGGGAGAGCAGGGGAACATTAGGGCAGTGAGGGGTGAACAGAGTGACTGGGGGTAAAATAAACTTAAGCAGTGGTATGGAGGAGGCATGGAGGGCAGAATATATTGAGAGCATAGGGATACATGTTGCTTAGAATGATAGGCTTTGCAGGGGTCAGAGGGCACAGAGTGTTGAGCTGGTAATGAAACACAGGGGTCTGGGGTGATGGGCAGAGTGAATTTTTACAGTGGCTGGCATCATTAGAGCTATAGGGAAAGACCAGGAGCATGTGAACAGTCATAAATAATGTGGGATGCAAATGTATAGTGCTGGCTAAGGAGATATATATATATATATATATCAGGTAAAAGGAGGGTTAATATTCTAAATGCTCATTCTCTGGGGCATTTTCCCCTGTTACACTGCAATCCTCCCCTCTGTATGTCACTACTGATGAGAAAAAAAAAGCAATAACACTCACAGAAATGTGTGGAGTGTATCTGCGTATCACAGAGCTTCCCAGCAATAAAAGTCACAGTAATGTGCGGTGTGTATGAACCAGGGACATGTAGTCAGGGGGTGGCAGGTGAGGCAGAGCCTCACCTGCCATTAAGAGCTGCACTGCAGTCAAACTCACCTCCTCCACGTTCCCCTGCCATCTTCTCCATCAGCTGCACTTTTTGTTTTTCCAGCAGCCTGAGCCTACGCAATTTGCGTAGCAGGAGGCTACGCAAATCGCGTAGGCTACCAAGAAGTGGGTAGTGCGGCTCGCCTGTTCAATGAACAGACATCCAAGCACTGCCCACGTCCTGAATATTGCTCTCCCAGAGCCTCAGAGGCCCTGGGAGAGCAATAGAATAGCTTGGACCAATAGGAAACCGCTATTGGTCCAAGCCATTCAAAAAACACCTGCATAGGAGGCATGCCTCCCAGGCATTGATTGGCGCAGGACAGTCATGTGACTGTCCTGTTGCTCCATCAGTGGACTTGGGGGTGTCTGGAGGAAGATGCAAAGATAGTGGTGACACTGAAAGCTGCCAGATCGTGGGGAGCCCGGAAAGCTGCCAGATACATCCTAATACAGAACCCCAAGCGTCCTAATACAGAACCACTAGCCCAAAGCACCCTAATACAGAACCACTAGCCCAAAGCTTCCTAATACAGAACCCCAAGCCCAAACCATCCTAATACAGAACCACCTGTCCAAAGCATCCTAATACAGAACTCCAAGCCCACACCATCCTAATACAGAACCAGCTGCCAAAAGCACCCTAATACAGAACCATCAGCCCAAAGCATCCTAATACAGAACCACCTGCCCAACGCACCCAAATTAAGAATAGGGATGAGCCGAACACCCCCCCCCCCGAGTTCGGTTCGAGCCCAAACCCGAACTTCCCATTTGTTAGGGACCGAACCCGAACCCGAATTCCCATGCAAGTCAATGGGGCTGAAAATTCGTTTTTTTAGAGTGCCCTCCAAGAGGGCATATATGCTACATATTTGCCATAAAAGGTGTATGGGGGTCCGGGTAGTGCCCTGGGGGACAGGAAACAAGGACAAAAAGTTTTTAAAAAAAGTTTTTAAAGGGACAGTGAGTTTTCCATGAAATAAGGGTTAAAAATAAAAATGAAAAATTCCTTCAAATATCTTGCCTAGGAGGTCCCCATAACCTGCCCGTGAAGTGGCGGATTTCTAGGATGTATAGAAATATGTAAAAACCAAAAAATTACATTTCATATGACGCTAAATGCTTTCCCTTTAATCTATCCATAAACAACTGCTTGGGGCGGCAGTCTGTATGAAAAGAGGAGACATTTTCGGATACGCAGAAAAAGATTTCAGATTTTTTGGCAGTGAAAAGCAGGAGAATGGAAACTTCTAGACCAAAAAGCCGATTTGGAAAGTGAGATAAATGGGAGAATTTTTCTGGTTTGGCTATTTTGACCTAGAATTTTCCATTCTCCAGTCATTCTCCTGAGTTTCACCTTTCTCTGAATAACCCTGTCAGGGTTATTCAGAGAGCGGTGAAGAGCAGGAGAATGGAACATTCTAGGTCAAAATAGCTGAACCAGAAAAATTCGCCCATTTAGGCTAGGGTCAGAGTAGCGAATTTTTAACGTGCGTTTAGGCGCACTTAATCACGGCCACACTAGCAGCAAATGACGGGCAATGACAGCCAATATACGAAGTACGGTCGCACGAAAGTCCGGCTGCGCAACGCAAGTGGAAAATGAACGCATTTTTTCGAGAATGCAGAACCGCTAGTACGGACGTACAGAGTGCGCTGCGTCCACTAGCGGCGTGTGTGCGTGATTTGGAGACGTCAGACCCTGCTCATGTCCGGCCAACATAACGTCCAGACACCCAAAGTTTCCTGGTTTAGATCCATAAAAAATCACGCACAAAAATGCGCATCTTATGACCGTTTTAACGCAATCCATGAAAAAATACGGCAATGCGTTCGGATGCACTTTTTGACGGTCGCTGCGAAAAATGCGTTAGTCTGACCCTAGCCTTATCTCACTTTCCAAATCGGCTATTTGGTCCAGATTGTTCTCTTTTCCTGCCATTCTCCTGGTTTTCACCTTTCTCTGAACAACCCTGAGAGAGAGGTGAAAGCCAGGAGAACTGGCAAGAGAAGAGAACAATCTAGACCAAATAGCCGATTTGGAAAGTGAGATAAATAGAATTTTTCTGGTTTGGCTATTTTGACCTAGAATTTTCAATTCTCCAGTTATTCTCCTGCTTTTCACTGCTCTCTGAATAACCCTGTGAATGTTTAATCCCGAGGTGAAAAATAACATTGCTTTAGATTTTTTTCAAACACCAGTTAAATGCAGCATATTAGGATGTTTTAGGGAAATTAATTCTCAAATCTCAATCAGAAGCAGACACCACCCCACCCTCAGTACAAATATTGTACAATGTATCAAATAGATTACCAGACTAAAAACACCTGGTGTTATGCCCGTTTGTGAACAGAGGTCATTTAGAGTTGATAATCTTTCCACGTACACATTAGTTTTTAATTCAATATCTAATAAACCGTTGCTTATAATATTCTGCAGTAACGAGTCTCTTTATTTCTAGATTTTTTAGTATTTTTTTAAGCATTTTCTAGCACTGAGAGCAGCCAGTTCCTGGGAAGCACTGAGAGCAGCCAGTTCCTGGGGAGCACTGAGAGCAGCCAGTTCCTGGGGAGCACTGAGAGCAGCCAGTTCCTGGGGAGCACTGAGAGCAGCCAGTTCCTGGGGAGCACTGAGAGCAGCCAGTTCCTGGGGAGCACTGAGAGCAGCCAGTTCCTGGGGAGCACTGAGAGCAGCCAGTTCCTGGGGAGCACTGAGAGCAGCCAGTTCCTGGGGAGCACTGAGAGCAGCCAGTTCCTGGGGAGCACTGAGAGCAGCCGGATTCTGGGGAGCACTGACAGAAGCCAGATCCTGGGGAGCACTGACAGCAGCCAGATCCTGGGGAGCACTGACAGCAGTCAGATCCTGGGGAGCACTGAACCTGAACCTACGTAACCTGTGTATATCTAGCTGATACTAGCCAGTGCCTCACCAGCCACTGACCTCAATGCACGTCACTGGTATGAACGTATCACAGAGCAATAAAAAACTCTCAGTAATATCCAGTTAGTATGAGTGAGAGTTTTATTGCTGTGGAACTCTGTGATACGCTCTTACATAGTGCACATTACTGTGAGTTGTATTGCTGTGGAGCTCTGTGATATGCTCATACACACTGCACAATACTGTGAGTTTTATTGCTGTGGTGTAGAGAAATAAAATCAATAACACAAGTATGCAGGCGGAGCTTAATATAGGCGTGGTTTGTGAGTGAATATAGCAAAAGGGGCACCATGATTTTTTACCCGGAGGCCCCATGAGTTGTCAGTCTGCCCCTGTGCTCAAACCCACAAGTTTGAGCAGAGGGGGGGATATGTAACAGAGTACCAGTAGAACCTGCCAGGTTGGCAGGAAAAGTGATAGATGGTAGATACATTCCTCCACCTATGCTTAGAATCATCATCTAAAGTAATGGCAGCATAGATTTGGAGGTAAGGAAAATAGCTCTTTACCTTGTATTGATAAAACAAATCCTGGGACTGGTGTTACTAATAGGGATGTGCAACGATTTTTTTTTTCCAATTCAGTTCGGTTCGGCTCGTTCGGGTTTTTAAAATTTTCTTTTCGGATCGTTTCGACCGATTATCGTTTTGGCTCCTGTTATCGTGTGGAGTGCGCCACGTCCGCATAGTTTTGTGTGTGAGTGATGGAACGTGGTCAGACGGACTGCATTTATACATCCAGCATTTTTGACGGACAAAATGTTTTGTCATCTTAATTTATTTTCCCTGCTACATCCGTCAAAAAATACGTCAGTGAAAAAAACGTACTGTGTGGCAACTAGTGATGAGCCGAACACCCCCGTGTTCGGTTCGCATTCGAACGATTTCAAAAGTTCGGGTTCGAACGCGAACAAGATTCGAACTCAATGCAAGTCAATGGGACTCAAACGTTCGAATTTTAGAGTGCCCTCCAGGAGGGCATATATGCAAGATATTTGCCATAAAAGGTGTATGGGGGTCTGGGTAGTGCCCTGGGGGACAGGAAACAAGGACAAAAAGTGAAAAAAAAATGTTTTTAAAGGAACAGTGAGTTTTCCTTGAAATAAACAAAGGTTAATAATAAAAACGAAAAATTCCTTCAAATATCGTGCCTAGGTCCCCATAACCTGCCCGTGAAGTGATGGATTTGTAGGATGTATAGAAACATTTGAAAACAAAAAAATGACATTTCAAATGACGGTAAATGTTTTCCTTTAATCTATCCATAAACAACTGCTTGGGGCGGCAGTCTGTATGAAAAGAGGAGACATTCTCGGACACGTAGAAAAAAGTTTAGTGATTTTTTTGGCTAAATTATGGTGAAACTTATGCAGGCTTTGGATGAAAGTAACAATAGGTGCTTTAAAATTGGGCCTTTAGTGTCGGCAACAGTGCCGTCACACCGTAACCCCTCTGTGGTATTGTGGAAGAGTGCAGGGTTGGACCCTGCTGTCCAATATTAAAATGATATGAATCTGGTATAGGCGTCAGTGGCAGTGCACCCAAATATTGTGCCTTTGGTGGCAGCAAGTGCCTTCACAGCATAAGTAACCCCTCTGTGGTATTGTGGAAGAGTACAGGGTTGGACCCTGCGGTTCAATATTAAAATGATATGAATCTGGTATAGGCGTCAGTGGCAGTGCACCCAAATATTGTGCCTTTGGTGGCAGCAAGTGCCTTCACACCATAAGTAACCTCTCTGTGGTATTGTGGAAGAGTACAGGGTTGGAGCCTGCGGTTCAATATTAAAATGATATGAATCTGGTATAGGCGTCAGTGGCAGTGCACCCTAATATTTTACCTTTGGTGCCAGCTAGTGCCTTCACAACGTAACCCCTCTGAGGTATTGTTGAAGAGTGCAGGGGTGGAGGTTTTGGTAATGCAGAAGAGATCCCCAATCTATTCAGTTACATCAGCATCAGGGGATTGATAGCTGCTGATCCAGGACTGATTCATTTTTATAAATGTCAGCCGGTCTACAGAGTCAGTGGACAGATGCACTCTTTTGTGTGTGACAAAACCTCCAGCGGCACTGAACATCCTTTCAGAAAGGACGCTGGATGAAGGGCAACCTAGTAGCTGCATAGCATATTGGCTAAGTTCTGGCCAGTGATCCAATCTCAACACCCAGTAAGCCAGTGGATCATCTGCTGTTAAGGTATCCAGGTCTGCCCTTCCCCCTAGGTAGTACTGCACCGTACGGTGAAGACGCTGGCAATGGGTGCCTACATTTGACGTCCCTGGGCGTTGTGGACTAAAAAATGTAAAAAGGCATCAGTCAAGCGGCCCCGGCCTTCACCGCTCTTCCTCTGATCATCCGCAGCCTCAGAAGCACCTGTGTCATCACTTGGTAACCTACCAGTGCCTGGAAAGGTATTACACAGGTGTCGCTTTAGAGCGTACTCCAGTTGTTTCATTGTGTCCTCCCTCTGTGCAGGCAGGATGAGCTCTGCAACTTTACCCTTGTATCGTGGATCAAGAAGGGTTGCCAACCAGTAATGATCCCTCTCCATGATAGCTCGAATCCTGAGGTCCTTTATCAGGCTTTGCAGGATAAGGGAGCCCATGCAGCGTAGTTTGGAGGTGGCATTAGCCTCCGAGACTTCCTGGTCAATGAGGATGACCCCATCGTGCACTTCCTCCTCCCAGCCACGTACTAGTCCTTGGGTTTCTGGACACACAAAACCATCCCTTGAGGAATCCCCACCTTCAATGCCCCCACTACTTAAATATTCCTCCTCCTGTCTGATCTGAGTACCCGCAGGAATGCTGTCTGCGTAAAGACTGGGGCCTTGAGAGCTAGCGAAGGCCTCCTCTTCCTCCCGCTGCTCTGCCTCTAGTGCCACATCTATAATTCCCTGCAGAGTGTGCTCCAGCAGGAACACTAAAGGAATTGTGTCACTGATGCATGCAGTGTCCCTGCTCACCATCCTCGTTGCCTCCTCAAATGGTGACAGTACAGTGCATGCATCCTTGATCATCAGCCACTGCAGGGGCGGGGAAACCATGTTGACCTGAAACTGTCTTTGTGCCATACTCACACAGTTACTCATTGATGGCCCTCTGCCGCTTGTGCAGACGCTGCAGCATTGCTAATGTCGAGTTCCACTTGGTGGGCATGTCACAGATCAGACGGTTTGTGGGAAGGTGGAATTCTCTTTGAATTTCTGCCAGGCGAACACTTGCTGGGAATGACCATCTGAAGTGGCTGCAGACTTTTCTGGCCTTTAACTTTATTGTTAAACTGCTTAGATTTGTATTAACGCACAACTATTTTCTGTTTAATAATAAATGGTACCTGCAACAACAAGGGATAGCGATGGGAAGCACTTGTGCACCAACTTATGCAAACCTTTATTTAGGATTCTGGGAAGAGGAATTCATCTATAAATCACATAATAATCCATTTCTTCCAAAAATAACTTTATGGAAAAGATATATATATGACATCCTGGTTATGTGGGAGGGTTCAGAGGTGGAATTCATAGAATTTAAAGATTTTCTTAATCATAATAACCTGAATCTGAAATTCACCTGTGACATCCAATACCAAACTCTTAATTTTTTGGATATCGCTATCTCAAAAGCAAGCAATATAGATTTAACAACCCTGTCTACAACAATTTATAAGAAAAAGACTGCAACTAATAGCCTTCAACTGGCAAAGTCATCATCCTTTTCCGTTAAAACGTGGTATTCCGTATGGGCAATATTTAAGGCTCAGACGTATATGTTCTGATGATTTGGAATTCATAGAACGAGCAAAGGATCTAAAAGATAAACTTTAGAGATAAAGGCTTCCCGAATAAAATTTTGAAAAGCGCATACAAGAGAGCTTTGCTCCTGCCCAGAGAAACATTGTTACAAGACTCTGCACATACAACCGAAACGTCAGTAATTAGATGTGTTGGTAGTTTTGATAAAGGGTGGAATAAGATCAAAAACATAATGAATCGCTATTGGCCACTTATTACCTGGGACCCTCATCTTAAAGAAGTGCTCACTCCACATGCAACGATCACAGCTCGAAGATGCCGTAACATAAAAGATATGATCGTTCGAAGTCACTATGGTGGCATTAAGAATCCAATTACAACATGGCTTTCTAATAAATTACAAGGCACTTACAAATGTGGTCACTGCAGTGCCTGTAAATTTATAAAACCAGATATGACTAAGATTAAAGATTCTAAAGGAGAAAAAGAGTTCAGAATTACATCTTTCTTTAACTGTAATTCAATGGGCCTAGTGTATGCCATGTCTTGCGTATGTGGGAAAATTTATGTCGGGAAGACCTTTAGACCTTTCAAATTGAGAATCCAGGAACATGTTCGTTCCATTAAAAATTATTTAGATACACCTATAGCCAGACATGTATATCAGCATTACAACAACGATGTAAATGCCTACGTTTCTTTGGTATTGAAAAGGTTAATAGAGTACAGAGGCAAGGGGACTATGATCTTGCCCTATCAGCTTATAACGTTAAGTCCAGCAGGCCTTAACGAAGGGTTTACTTTTACCCCATATATAGGTACATACATTTCTGACATTTAATTTAATTCATCTGTTGTCCTTTGGACTCATCATTCATTTGTATAGACAATCATTTAAGGAGCAATTAATAATATTTAAATTATTTAATTTAAAATAAATAATCTTTGTAAAAATTGAGAGAACATGACACTATATACATCATATATGGGAATTTGGTCATTAACATAGATTTCTAATTATATACTAATTAATCCTTTTCTGTAGCCTTGTTTGCTATGTTCCACCTTTAATTGCCAAATATTTTTAGATGGATTTATTTTTCATACAGGGTTATTCAGAGAGCGTGAAAAGCAGGAGAATGACTGTAGAATGGCTGGAGAATGAAAAATTCTAGGTCAAAATAGCCAAACCAGAAAAATTCTCCCTTTCATCTCACTTTCCAAATCGGCTATTTTGACCTAGAACTTTTCATTCTCCAGTCATTCTCTTGATTTTCACGCTCTCTGAATAACCCTGATAGGTACCGTCCATACAGATTCTCACATACACCTTCGTTGAATGTTTAGCTATCGTTAGAGGGGATTTTAAGCAAATTATTCATCTGTTTTGATTAGTGTCTTGACCTATGCAATCTTGTATTTTGTCTACTATGGATTTATTACTTTCGTTGGACTACTTAATATATAATGCTTGTAATTTCTAGCATTAAAGTGTGAGGAATGCATGTTGATTTATTTTTCCTCTAGTAGGCATCCGCAATTTATTCCAACATTAGCGGGCAATTTAAACATCTAATTGGGAATCCAACCATCTATATATGGCAGGTTAATAGTCATGTCTCACATAGCTCCTGATGAAAGTGCTGTTCACACAGCAGAGAAACGCGCGTTGAGCGTTCACAGGTTAATTTAGCCGGCAATTTATTTCCTCTTTAATAAGAGAGCGTTCACAGGTCAATTTTAACCTGCAATCTATCTTTCTCTTTAATAAGATTTATAATATCTGGTTATCAATCTAAACCTGGTTATTTAATAACATACTTAGCCTTAAGGCTTTTTTTTACTTTGCACGTGTGACGTCTTCGAGCGTTCACAGGTTAATTTAACCTACAATGTATGCAAACTTGGTTAGTAACAAACTTAGCCTTTGAGGCTTTTTTGCTTCGTCTGTGTGACGTTTTCTAACCAACATCCTTTCGAGCTGATGAGGCTGTAATTATCTGTGTTGGTTTTTTTGTCAGGGTGACGGTCTGGTCGTCAGTGGCGGCTTTCTTTTTGAATGAAACAATTTATAACAAAGTTTCCAACAGGCGTCACCAAATTTGTTTAGTAAGCGCTACCTAAATGGAATACAAATACGTTGCCAATGTGCTGCCTTACTGAGAATTTATCTTTCTAATTACCTGCTAAAGGAAGGAGCTTCTTATCAAACACCTTTAACTAAATGTGATATTCGTTCAATAACAAATTGGTATGTTTGTCCAGAGTTCCCGTTTAGGAGCATAACGGTGACCAAAGATTTTTTTCTAGTAGCATCTAACTATAATGGCTTGCTGAAACTTATCTGCGCTACATATGCTCAGTAATTAAATCGTAACTGTTTTGTGATAATAACAACTCTGTATCTATAAAGGTTGGAATTTATGTTGGGAGCATTTTCATCTGATAATTGGTTATCAATATAAATCTGGTTTATTTACAATGTGTTTAGCTTATCAGGCTTTTCCCTTCGTCCGTGTGACGTCTGTATGCCAATCATGCTCAGTATGCTAATTATGCCTATTAATCAAAAGGAAACTGTCTTTGCTAACATCTAGTTTAAAATTACTAGGTGAGAATATTCATGTTGATTTCACCAACTTATGCTCAATAATTAAATCGCAATTTTTTGCCAACATCTAATTTCGAACCTGTTAGGCTGAAATATACTAAATGAAAACTGTTTTTCTATCTACATTCATTTCAAACCTGTGAGGTTGAAATATGCTATGTTGATTTGTGCAAACTACGTTTAGCTTCTTTAAAATTGGCAAACCGCCTTTTTCCAACATTTATTTGGAGCCTGTTAGGCTGAAACATTCATGCTGGCTTTATTGGTGTGACAACTATCCGTCAGTTTAGCGGATTCTTGAACGAAAATTATCGAGTCTGAATTAGGCATCTAATGACTACATTGATGTTCAACATTGATGTTTATGTTTATACAAATGGTATTCAACTAATAATGATAGAACTTAGTCTTGTGTGATTTGGTGAGTCACAAGATTTTTTCATGCTCAATGATTAGAAGCCTCTTTTTTGACAGGCCACTGGGCTTTGATAAGGCTGCAATCTAATTACAGTGGATCTGACACCAGAAAAGCTTTTTCTTTCTTGGCATTCATATTGTGACCTTTGAATAACATTTGAGATATTTTGCTCCCAATCAATGGGAAATCTCTTTATTTTTCTCTTCTTTTTTTGTGACAATTCATTTCAAGCTTGGGGCAATCTGCGGATAGTAGCAGTAGATTGAATTTGGTAGAGAATAACTCAGCCAATCTCAAATTTATTTTTATGCCTTATTATTAAATTTCCAATGGAATTATAAGGTTTAGTATTTACGTATTTTTTTCAATAAGCATATCTTCTACCATTTATTTTTACTAATCAGCGATATTTTATTAATTTGCGATATCAGTGTAATATTTTTCAAGCAATAGGTAACTCTGGCCTCGTAAGGGGAACTGTTACTATTCGATTTAGTGTTTAGTCACTTTACTGGTTGCTAACCTTTCATAATACGGTGGTTTATCCATCGTTTATTTATCTGAAGTTGTGCCAGCCCTGGGTACCTGGTTCGGAAACGCTGTACCACCAGATTTAGGACGTGTGCTAAGCATGGTACATGCGTCAACTTACCCTGGCATAGGGCAGAGAGAAGGTTGCTGCCATTATCACAGGCGTCCATTCCCAGATGAAGCTGGCGTGGTGTTATCCATCTCTGCACCTGCCCCTGCAGAGCTGACAGAATTTCTGGACCGGTGTGGCTCCTGTCCCCTAAACAAACCAGCTCAAGCACAGTATGGCATCTTTTTGCTTGAGCCATTGCGTAGCCCCTGCCACGCGTCGGATTAACTGCCACTTTGTCAGAGACAGAAGGAGAAGGAGGAGGAGGTGGAGCAGACAGACCTCATACAAGCAGCTTTCTGGAGGCGTGGTGGATGAACAAGCTCCAGCACAGAGCCCCGTCCTGGATCCCTCCCAGCTGCAACCAGAGTTACCCAGTGTGCCGTGAAGGAAATGTAAGGCCCTGTCCATGCTTGCTGCACCACGTGTCTAAAGTCATGTGCACCTTGCTGCTGACTGTCTTCCACGTGCTGGTATAGTGCTGGAATGGCCTTGCGTGAAAAGTAATGGTGTTTTGGAACCTGCCACTGTGGTACAGCACATTCAGCAAATTCACAGAAGGAAGCAGAGTCCACCAGCTGGAAAGGCAGCAGCTGTAATGCGAGTAATTTTGCTAAGCTGGCATTTAGACGCTGTGCTTGGGGATGGTTGGGACTATATTTTTTCTTACGCTGCAGCAGCTGGGGCAACGTAATCTGACTGCGTAAATCTTCAGCTGATGGGATGCTGTCACATTCTGAGGAAAGACCTGGTACACCCATTTCTGTAGCATCATCCCTGTCAGTGGAGGTTGTAGGCAATGACATGGCAGGACATATAGTGGGGGTAGAGACAAGATGAGGAGGAGGAGGACCTATGCAAAGTGTTGTGCCAACGGGATGCGTGGCAGGTGGTCATATGTCGCCTCAAGTGCATGTTACCCAAGCGTGGGATGTCTTTCCCACGCTTGATCCTCTTCCGACATAACTTACAAATAGCAACGCTGCAGTCTCCTGCACATGTCGTGAAGAACTCCCAGACAGCAGAGATCCTGGACGTGTGCTGACAACAGTGCTCTGCACCGGAGCAGCTCTGACATCTGATGACTTGGACTGGCTACGGTTGCTCATAGAAGACGTTCTGCCTCTTCCGCCTCCCTTGACTCCTCTGTTCGTTTAGGCACCAAGGTGGAGTCAGTGACCTCATAATCGTCATCACCCCCTATCTCCTCGTCACTGGAGCCAACTTGGCAGTATGCTGCAGCTGCAACATGAGTGCCAGTTATTTGTGTGTCACTGGCACTCCCTTCCTCTAGGATGATTATACTCCCTTCCTTAACTTCAGAGTTTGAATCAGAGCACTGTAATTGCTGCGCATCCTCAAGCAGTATGTCATTGTAGTCAAACAATTCAGCTGACTCCTCTGTGTATGTTGGTGAGGCTATGGCAGGAGTAGCTGTGGACATGGAGGCTGCATTAGATGCTTTGGCAGCTGAGGTGGACTGTAAAGCACTACAAGCCTGGCTGGCAGAGGACTCGGAGGATGAGGATGGCCTGGTTAGCCAATCCACCAAATCCTCTGTATGTTGCTGCTGCTTAAAACAGCCAGCACCAGTTAGAAAGGACAAGCGTGCCCCTGCAGAGGATGCACCACGTCCACGATGACCAGAGGCACAGCCTCCCGACACAGAGGCTGCTTGCCCTCTTATCTGTGCCTGTGAGCGTCTGCCTGTCCTTTTTGGTCTTTCTGACATGGTGAGTGATATATAGATTAAAGCTATACAGAACTTTGATTCAACTCTGTTAGAAAAATTGGAGATATGCAGAACTCTGATTCAACTGTGTTATCTAGATTAAAAATTTCCAGAACTCTGGTATAACTCAGTGAGACACCCTGATAGCTGGAAGCCAGTGACAAGACACAGATTAAAATTCGCAGAAATCTGCTACAAGTCTGTGAGACCCCCTGATAGCTGGCAACAGTGTAAAGACACAGATTACAATTCCCAGATATCTGCTAGAAGTATGTGGGACCCCCTGATAGCTGGCAGTGAGAAGACACAGATTACAATTCCCAGGAACCTCCTATAAATCAGTGAGATTCCCTGATGGGTGGCAGTGACAAGACACAGATTACAACAATTCCCAGATGTCTGCTAGAAGTGAGACCCCCCCAATAACTGCTGGCACTGACAAGACACACTAACAGAACAATCTCCTCTCAAACAACATGTGGTGGGGCTGCAAGGGACACCTTATATAGTGTGCTGCAGGACTTAGCTCTGAGAGCCCATGATTGTGCAAAATTTGCCCAATAACGACTCTGAGCCGTGATTGGCATAGTCTTGCACCTGACCTGTGGTCAGGTGCAAGGCTGTAGCCAATTACAAGCTTCAGGTCAGTGGAAAAGTGCATTGTGGTGCATTGTGGGCGAACTCGAACCGAACACGTGGAAATGTTCGGAGTTCGACGAACAGCCAAACGGGCGATGTTCGATTCGAACTTTGAACAGATCGAACCGAACAGCTCATCCCTAGTGGCCACTACCTTGTCATCAGTCAGAAAGTACGTCCGTAGTGCACGGATGCACAGTCCGTACAAAATGCGCTCATCTGACCCTAGCCTTAAACGAATGGTATTTCGGATGATCCGATATTTCGGTCAAAACGGTAATTCTGTTGATTAAGGATCCTTTTTTTCTTATGAATATTGTGAGCTGGGAAACACGTAGCGGGTGCAATTGCTCTCTGGGGTGAGCACTCTTGAAAGGTTCAGAGACCAGACCAGTGACTTTTCTTCAAACGGGGGTACATTTATTGCAGCAACCCACAGGATATACACCACACTGTATATTGCTCAAAATAAACAGTTCAAAAGCAAAGAAAATTCCTAGCCGTGTCCCGGCACTAACTAAACATACAATAGCCCTGACTAACAACCTTTGCAAACCTAGTGTTTGTCAGGCTTCAGCAAACTAGCATGACCAACCTTGTGCTCCAGCAGATAGAGACTGTCTGCTCCCCAGGCTCCAGAGCGTTGTCTGTTTGCCTCACCTGCACTAAATTGCCACTGAGGCAAAGTGCAAAACCAGGTGCTTAGAGGTTCCGGAAGGTGTAAGAGACAAATCTGGGTGACACATAAACCCCGGACAGGACCTTTCCTTGCTCTCTACATGATGCCCTGTTACAATATGCATTGCACAACTTTATTTAATCATATTAAAATGGTATGAAAGGAACAAAAATTAACAAAACGATTTAAAAAAAACGCAAAAATATTGACCCAAATGGTCTGACTTTAAAAATAAAAACCAGAACACAATGTTTTAAAACGGAAAAAAGCTGAACAAAATTATCTGAAACGAAAAACCAGAGCAAATAAAATATGATTTAAAACGAAAAACAATTAAAAAAAAATTAATGCAGCATATGAATCTGCACACTGCTGGGGCAGCACTCTACAGCAGGGCCGCCATCAGGGCATTACAGCCCATGCAGCAGTAAGGGGCCCGGGGACTAGGGGGGCCCGCTGTCGGCGTCTATGTTTACTGTAGGCCGCAGGCCTCGGAGGAGTTACTGCGGCCTACCTGGGCCCCGTGCGCCGAGCAGAGCCTCAAAGATGGCGGTCGGCAGCTGACGGGCCCCCTCTGATGATGTCAGAGGGGGAGCGACAGACATCTGCAGCAGGCAGCCCATGCCCCCTCCCCTCGAACTCCTCCCTTGCTTCTGCGGCGCTGGGAGGAAGTGAGAGAGGCAGCTGGCAGGAGAATTTTGGCGGGCCAGATCTCATTCGATCTGGCCCGCCCACACACTCGTTACTGTCTCCTTCCGGCCGCCGCTCTCCCACTCCTGAGCAGCGTGGCTGCGTGTGTGGGGGCACGGTCACTGTTCCCTCAGCTAAGACCGGGCTGTCACAGTCACCTGACTTGCAGGAGGAGGGCAGAGTACAAGAAACCATCGGAGGCAGCCAAGGAGCAGCTGTTCAGGTACTTCACCCCAAAAACTGGAGGTTCCCAGCACTGCAGCGCGCTTTGTAATGTGTACAGTGAGGGGAGCCAGGGAGCTGCCTGCACCGTGCTCTCCCTCCAGCTTTCAGCTCAGACACATTCCCCAAGACCCCAACCCCTCCACACACTGCTACATGCAGACTGAGACAGTGATCCCTCCACACAGCACTTTGTGCCATTGCTGCCGTTAATAGAGGATGTCTGGGAGCTGCCTGTACGCCGTGCTCTCCCTCCAGCTGTCAGCTGACAGACATCCTCTATTAACGGCAGCAATGGCACAAAGTTCTGTGTGGAGGGATCACTGTCTCAGTCTGCATGTAGCAGTGTGTGGAGGGGTTGGAGTGTGTGTGTGGCCAGACGCGAACAACATGAAACCTCAGTGTTAAATTGTAATCTGCTTCCAGCTGCAGAGGTTTGTGAGGACGAGCTGCTGATGGTTTCAGCCAGGCAGCACCTCGGCACTATGGTCAGTGACAGCACACTCCTGGTTTTTAATGCATATCAAATAAAGTTTTTCTATTTTACAAGTCCCGGTGTGCACTTATCTATTTTTTACTATATTGACTCCACGAGTAGCAACTGGGCACTAAGTTACTCCTAACTAACACAGACTGAGTGCTACCTACTCTGAAATTATATATATATATATATTATATAAATAAATAAATAAATTTATTTATTTCTATGAGGGTGTATTGGGGTGGGGTGGGGGAGGGGACAGCATTTCATCCTTGGCTCCAGGCAGCACAGGGCAGGCCCTGAGTAAATTGGAAAAACCTTTACGTGCAATCACTTCAATAAGCTCAGCTGTTTTTGTCAGGGAAAATTGGGCTTGGTACTCAGTGCCGTAAATGAAGTTTATCCCTGCCCTTGCATGCTAAGCTGGGTTTTGGCTCCAAACAGGCAGGAAAATACACATTTTATGTGATTTTTTTTTAAGGTACTGTGAGCAACACTCTGTAATACGATCTTGATTCATATTTTTTTAATCGCAATTTCATACTGTCTTAAATTATTTGAAGCAGATAGGTACTTTATGTTAAATGTGCTGTTGTGCGAGCAATGTGTGCGATTTTAAGATATTGGCACTAGCACTCTAATGTGATCATAATTCACACGAAATAATGTATTTCCTATGGGAAGAGGGGATCGGGGGGGCCCCTTCTGAGAGCCAGTAAGGGGCCCCAAAATTTCTGATGGCTGGCCTGCTCTACAGTATAATTAATGCAGCATATGAATTCGCACACTGCTGGGCAGCACTTCTCTTCTCTGCAGAATAATTAATGCAGCATAGTTTTTTCAATTTAACCCTTTCGCTGCTGAGCCATTTCACACCTATGTGCTGAGCTAATTTTTACCGGTTTCGCTCATCATGTTTAAACGCGTTTTGAAGCCTTATTTGTTAGATGTCCCAGACATATTATATATCATTCTTTCCGGCAGACTCGGCAGATTCATAATATATCATTATATATTTATACGTCATGTGCAGTCTGTATATTATAATGTGAACAATGATGCTGCACTAACGATTTTTGTATGGTGAGCGTTTGTTAAAAATCGTGTAATTTTCCCCCAACAAAAATTTAACAAGTCCCCATTTCTAATTTTTTTAACAAGTGCAACTCATAGAAAATATAACCGCAAATGAATCCCATGTTAATATGTGAAAACACTTTACACCTTGTAAAGTATTGAAAATTCAAATTTTATTGCATTTTTTGTTATAATATACAGACAGGACATGAAGTATACATATAATAATGATATATTATGAATTTTCCGAGTCTGCTGGAAAGAACGCTATATAATATGTCTGGGTCATATAATAAAATAAGGCTTCAAAATGCGTTTAAACATGGTGAGCGAAACCGGTAAAAATTAGCTCAGCACACAGGCATGAAATGGCTCAGCAGTGAAAGGGTTAAATTAAAAAAAACTATGCTGCATTAATTATACTGCAGAGAAGAGAAGTGCTGCCCAGCAGTGTGCGGATTCATATGCTGCATTAATTATACTGTAGAGTGCTGCCCTGCAGTGTGTGGATTCATATGCTGCATTAATTATACTGTAGAATGCTACCCAGCAGTGTGAGGATTCATATGCTGCATTAATTATACTGTAGAATGCTACCCAGCAGTGTGAGGATTCATATGCTGCAACTATCGAATTTGAAATAAACTATCAAATGGATATCGAGAAACTATCATCTAGATAGTTACTCGATATCCATTCAATAGTTACTCTATCGTATTGATCGAAATGATATGAAATTCCAGAATCAGCAATGGAACAGACAAATACGATGTCCAAAATTACCGAAATGGATCCGAAATCACGAATGAAAATTACTGGTGATTTTACAAATTTCACGTTCATACAAAATAACAAAATTATTTTGTTTCGTATTGGAAATTATTTTGTATCGGAAGTATTTCGGATCCGATTCAGAAAATCGTGTGAATCCGAAGCACCGATTCGTGAAAAAACAAATCGAAACGCACATCCCTAGTTACTAGGAGTCTGATTAGCTCTGGGTGGGACAGGACTGCATTAGTGTGCAGCTGCACCTACCAAGTGTATGTGTGTTGGTGCAAGGAGAGACTGTGTGCTGAAAGCAGCAAGTTCTGTGTTTGGAGCGAAGCCTGTCAACAGGACAGGGTTCTGTGGATGGACTGTAACTGTTCCCTTGGAGGAAAATGACCCAGCTCAGAGGACAATCAATAAGTACCCAGTAAGGCTCAGTGTAGCGGACTTTTATTTGTTTATATCAATTTAATTTTTGTTTGGATGCCTGAAACCTTTTCTTTTTTTGTCAATTGATTCCTGTCTGGAATTAAAGCAGGCATTTTTGGTTAAAGAGACTGCGAGTTTTCCTCTACATTGAGACTGGTCCTGTCACGAGTGCCATGGCACTCACTTAAGAACAGCGTTGTTTGGATCTTTATGGACAGACTTCTACAATGCGTAATTTTATATCAATCAGGACTGTAATACCTGGTATCCCATGCCATGGAGGTAATACAGAAATCTAAGTACCACTCAACACCAAATGGTATTGTGACCAAGTGGTTGCTGAGCGAAAGCACGTTAGCTATACACTTGGTTTCAATAACAAACAGTAAATGCTCAAGGTATTCCGCAACCTGCAGGGCAGGTCTACAATCAGAGATAATGTGTTGCATTTTGTATATAGACTTGGTATCGAGCCGGTAACTTTAGAGGTTGGTAGATTTATTAGGGATGTGCGTTTTGATTCGGACTGATTCGTTTTTTTCACGAATCAGTCCGATTCGGTGCTCCGGATACGGCCAATTTTCCGAATCGGATCGGATCCGAAATACATCTGATACGAAAAAATTTCCGATACGAAACGAAATAATTTCGTTATTTCGTATGAACGTGAAATTTGTAAAATCACAAGTCATTTTCGTTCCATTCGTGATTTCGGTTTCATTTCGGTTATTTCAGACATCGTATTTTTTGGTTCCATTGCTGATTCCGTAATTTCGTATCGTTTCGATCAATTTGATAGTTCATTTCAAATTCGATAGTTGCAGAATATGAATCCGCACACTGCTGGGAAGCGCCTCTCTGCGGTATATTTGATGCAACATATGAATCCACACACTGCTGGGAAGCGCCTCTCTGCGGTATAATTAATGCAGCATACGAATCCGCACACTGCAGGGAAGAGCCTCTCTGTGGTATATTTAATGCAGCATATGAATCCGCACACTGCAGGACATCACTTCTCTGCAGTATAATTAATGCAGCATAGTTTTTTCAATTTAACCCTTTCCCTGCTGAGCCATTCCACGCCTGTGTGCTGAGCTCCTTTTTACTGGTTTCGCTCATCATGTTTAAATGCGTTTTGAAGCCTTATTTTATTAGGTTACTGTCAGGCTCGCGCCACGAAGGAGCCATGGCACAGCCTCTGTGTTGTGATATATAATCCCAAGGCGCTGGGGATAAGCAGGCACACAGACACTGGAGGCAGTATATGTACAATAAGGCCGTATTGAAGAATGGTTCACAGCTAACAGTCCAGCACAGAACAGACAGTAACACAGAAAATAGGCAAGTGGATGGTGGACCACGTAGTCTCTCTCCAGATCCGCTTGAGGAGAAGCAGGAGTCTTTAGGCAAATGTACCTTGATAGAAGGTTGGTCTCCTTGGAGAGAGCTGGAGGGCTGGAAGCCACTTGAGAGTCTCTGGACCCACTGGATAGTGGGCCACGCAGTGGATTGTCCAGCCAGCAGGAACCAGGTAATGCAGACACAGCAAGAATGCACGGCAGAGCAAAATAAATCAGGCAGCATACAATGACAAGAGGGAGCTCTCAAGACCTCTGAACACAGGGAAGGGAAAAACACAAAATGAAAGAGCAAAGGGGAGGAGGGTGTGGTCTGGTTTTATGCAAAACCTCAGGTTCAGACACAGAGTTAACCCTTAGGTGGGAAGCAGGTAATGAGAGCAAGTGACCCAGGCTGACCACAGCAGACTCTCAGGGCTGAGGCATGACAGTTACCCAGACATATTATATATCTTTCCGGCACACTCGGTAGATTCATAATATATCATCATATATGTATATGTCATGTCCTGTCTGTATATTATAACAAAAAAATGCAATAAAAATTGAATTTTCAATAATTTACAAGGTGTAAAGTGAAATTGCAATAGAAACCTTTGTAACGCATCAAGGTAAACTTTGAGATAAACTTCAACAAAGAGGTATATCAATCATAAAGTGCATCAGTCATAAAGTGACAAATATTCAATCAGTGTTTGCGTGAACAGAAGTGCCATAAAAACACAATAAAGTGCAACAGTACATAAACAATTCCAGCAATGTGATGAGTATAAAAAAGTCTATAGAGTGCAACAGTGTCCGAATGTGCAAAAAAAGTGCAATATATCCAGTGATACATTCCAATGTAATGGTATATGTACCAAATGGTGGTGTAAAAAATGTATATACTCAAATGATGCACAAATGTAGTCCTCCTTTCTTGATCCGTATATTTCTCGCCGTCTCTCAATGGTGGAGAAGGTAGCCAGAATAGGGGGAGGGTGGGGGGAAAAATGAGGAAGGAACAAAAAAGGGGGGGTAGGAGGGGAGAAAAAATAAAGAGATACCCACCTTTGATAAACCTTTTCCAGCTGAACCCTTTTGAAGCTTACATAATACATACCAAACGAGGCATTGGACCGGGCTCGGTCCTCCTGCACATTGAACTTATTAAGAGCACAAGAACATAGACCTGCGGACCAGTCGGGTCTTAACTGGTCTAGGATACTGACTTGAAGGTTGTACCTGCGGCGCTCTGATCAAGGTTCTTCTAAGGCACGGTTTAGTAGATGAGCACTAAGTATTTTTGTCATCGGTTATAGTGTTTTTATGGAGTTCAGTATTTTTATATTGAGTTAAGTAATCGTATTTGGCGTTTATTAGTCATGTGTGGAGTTTAGTATCCTTATACGGAGTTAAGTAATCTAATATGGAGTTAAGTATTCGTATATGGAGTTAAATATTCTTATATAGAGTTAAGCATTCTTATATGGTGCTAAGTATTCTTTTATATTCTTATATAGAGCTAAGTGATCTTATGCGGAGTTAAGTAGCCATGTTTAGAGTTAAGTAATCTTAAATGGAGTTAAATATTCCTACATAGAGTTAAGTATTCCTATACGGAGTAAAGTATTCTTCTATGGAGCCAAGTATTATTATATGGACTTAAGTATTCTCATACAGCAATAATCGCTAGAAGCAGTTCGAGATAAGTGTGCAGAATTAGGGGGGGGCTCTATAAGGATGACAGATTCAGAATCGAGCCCACACTGAGGCACGGGGCTCTCAATAGGCGGCTTCAATCCGAGGTTCTCAATACGGATTCCCATTATTACTATGAGTTTGCCCTTAGCTATGACCCGCAGATACCACACTATTAATTATATATTCATTTTATGACGGAATGGGATGTTGTTCCGCCTGCGGGTGTGCTCAATCTGCGTGACCCCTTCGCTTACCGCTGGCCCGACTACCGAGTGACGCGCACTCGGCGTCTCGTGCTGCCTGGCGTGACCCTGGGGAAGGGTTAGCGGGCGGTGGAGGGGACCCCTGCCTAGAACCAGCCCGACCACTGAGCCATACGGCACTCAGCGTCCCGAGCAGCTGGTTCACTGACCTTGTGGGTGTGGAGTGCGTCTGCGGGCGGCCGTGCGAATCTGGGGATCGGGTCTGCCGCAGAGGAATATTCGGATCTGATTGCGGAGGAATATTCGGATCTTTAAACGGATGAATCTTCGGATCTTACGGGAGCGGCTGAATCTTCGGATCTGATCACCGCTCACTTGGTATACCGAAGCGCGGTACGCGGCCGCGCCTTCGGTTCGGATCTTAAGTCCGTTCTGATCTTAAGTCCGTTCTGATCTTAAGTCCGTTCTGTTCTTAAGTCCGTTCTGATCTTAAGTCCGTTCTGATCTTAAGTCCGTTCTGATCTTAAGTCCGTTCTGATCTTAAGTCCGTTCTGATCTTAAGTCTGGACACCGCACCCTGAGACCGCGCGGGATGCTCAGACAGTATATGCGGCGGAGAGTAAAGGACATCAGGCGAGGCTGGATGCACTGGAAAATCTGCCCCTATTCTTCACATCACATACATCCATCACTCTACACAATCAGGAATACAATGGGAATCCCCGCCCGCCCACACAAGTCCCATTGGCCCTCGCTGGCAGGAGGCACCCGGGCCCCGATTCGTATTGGCCATTACGAATCGGGGAGCCGCCGATTCGGCCACCTTAAGATCCGAATACTCTGATCTGAACCACGAGGCGATCAGAAAACGGCGGCGGGCAAGGCAGACAAAGGGAAAACACACCCCGCAACACCAACGGGGAACACCCTACCCACACCACACAATAATCACATCCAATAAAAAGTACTTATAAAACTAGGTGCGTGCCACCACACCCAAGTGTCCATAGCCACCACCGTCACCGTGCACCGCCCCCGGCTGAGGGCGCCGGGCCACTCCGCGACACTCCTCCCCCTCCCCCAGTTCGACGCACCTGGTCTGACCCCACCGGGTCATACCGGGGAAGTCGGTGCTCCCAGGCCCATAGTCAGTCTGGGGAGGCCGAGTCACCAGGCCTCTCCATTTGGCCTTGCGGCCGTGCCAGCTTGGTCGGGACCCCATGTCCTTGGAGTTTCCCCGGCTGGGCGAGAGGACATACGTCGGGGCCGGCGTGCCTCCTGTGTCCCCTCCAGGGCTACCACTCACCCGGGGAACCCGGGTGCTAAATGCACACGCCCCGGGTGCCCAGGTCAACCGTGGGAAGAAACCGTGGCTGCGTGAGGCCCCCCCTCCCAAGGGTTGCCGAAATGGGCAGAGGCCAGCGGCGCTCTGCCCCGTTGCCAGCTCTTCCACTGGATGGCCAGGTACGGACACGGCAACCGAAGGAGCAAGTGGGACCAAACCTGACTGCTCTTCCTGGTAGCCGACAAGGGAGACAAATGGATGCAACCGCAGTTGCACGGGGTCATCCTCGCTCTGCCCCTCGGGGCAAGTTGGGAGAAACGGGCAGAGGCCAGCGGCGCTCTGCCCTGGTGTCAGCTCTTCCGCTGGGTGGGGATCTCCTTGCAGGAGGATGGTTTCTTTCCCCCCAGACCCATCAGCAGTGGCGCACAACCCAGCCCGGGGGAACCATCTGTCTGCCCCACCTGGCAGACTGTGGGTGGTGGGCAGAGGCCAGCAGCGCTCTGCCCCGTGGCCAGCTCTACAGCTGGGGGAGGATCTCCTTGCTGAAGGATGGTTACTTCACCCCCCGGGGCAAACAATGGTTGCGCACAACCCATCCCGGGGGACCATCCGTCTGCTCCTCCTGGCAGACTTTGAGTAGTGGGCAGAGACCAGCGGCACTCTGCCCCGTAGCCAGCTCTTCTGCTGGTTGGAGATCTCCTTGGGGAAGGATGGTCTCTTCACCCCCCGGGGCAAACAATGGTTGCGCACAACCCATCCCGGGGGAACCATCCGTCTGCTCCTCCTGGCAGACTTTGAGTAGTGGGCAGAGACCAGCGGCACTCTGCCCCGTAGCCAGCTCTTCTGCTGGTTGGAGATCTCCTTGGGGAAGGATGGTCTCTTCACCCCCCGGGGCAAACAATGATTGCGCACAACCCATCCCGGGGGAACCATCCGTCTGCTCCTCCTGGCAGACTTCGAGTAGTGGGCAGAGGCCAGCGGCACTCTGCCCCGTAGCCAGCTCTTCTGCTGGTTGGAGATCTCCTTGGGGAAGGATGGTCTCTTCATCCCCCGGGGCAAACAATGGTTGCGCACAACCCATCCCGGGGGAACCATCCGTCTGCTTCTCCTCCCCCGCTGGACCCGTGGCCTCGGCCACCCTGTCCTCTTGCGGGGTGCAGGGGGTAACTTCCTCAGTCGAAACCCCCACGGGCACCCATGGGTCCGCCTCGGCCTCCCATAGGTCCCAAACCTGGGGACTGTCGACTTCCTCCGCCGACCCGTCCCACCACGGGGAGCTCAGGCTCGACTGCGGAACGCCGTCCAACAGTCTCCGATAAGCCACCTCGAGCTCCCACTCTCGCTCGGCTAGGGACTCCAGCTCCTCAAACACCGAGTCCCTGCTGTCTGACGGGATCTCCAGTTCCCGTCGCTCCAGGATGTCTTCCATCCGCTCCTCGGTCTCCTCTCCAAACTCGGGGTCGGCGGCCATGCCCTCGTAGAGCAGCCCCATACCCCCGTAGCGAGGCCCTGCAGTGGAACTGCCTTCAATAGGGCGCGCTGTCGGAGAGGCGGTCAGCCACCGGAGCGCGCGGTACTCGGCGTCCAGTGCGATCTCCTGCTGCACCAGCCTCCGGAGCTCGGCCTCCCACTCCTCTGGGGCCCGACCTTGCAGGAACGCTGCTCGCACATTGTACTGCACCCGATGGACGACAGCGTCGGAAGGAATGTACACACCATGGCAGTCCCGCTCATGGTCCAGGGCCTCGTACCACAGTTCCTCTGTGGACCTCTGGTCCTGCTCCAGGCCCTCCTGCAGCTCTCTTGCCAACCCGACCTTCATGTCGGCGAAGGTGCCAGCACAGGAGCACCGCTCCTCAACGGGGAATGGGGCGTCCTCAGATGCAGCTCCAGGCGGGCTGTGAGTCTTCATCCGAGGGTCGCGGGGATAAGTGACGTCCTCCGTACAGGCTCCAGGCGAGCTGAGAGTCCCGCAAGCGTAGTCACTGGGGGTTGCAGATTCCCCAGGTGAAGCTCCAGTCGAGCTGTGAGCCTCGACCCAGGGTTCCACAGGATAGGGTTCGGGGTCAACATAATCAGTCTCTGCTCCGCGGAGCTCTGCCAACCGCAGCTCGTGCTGGCGTTCCTTCTCCTGCTCAACTTCCCGGTAGAACTCCCGAATCACTTGATATCTGGCCCCCTCCGCTGGGGCATCACCGAGCAGGGCAATCCGACGCCGCAACTCTCTGAGGCCAGCATCTTCCTCCACCTCTGCGCAGACAGGGCTGGGGACGGGCGTCATCGCCTCGTCCTTATCCATCCTGGTCAGTTCCTTGATCAGGGTCTTCCTCTTTTTGTTACCCGGCGTTCCTCCCCGGTTCTCCAACATCCCACGCAGGGTGTCCCGGTCATAATAGGTGTACACCACCATGGCGTAGGTCTCCTAGGGGTCTGCAGAGAGCGATCCCACCGCTGCCACCAGTATGACGGAATGGGATGTTGTTCCGCCTGCGGGTGTGCTCAATCTGCGTGACCCCTTCGCTTACCGCTGGCCCGACTACCGAGTGACGCGCACTCGGCGTCTCGTGCGGCCTGGCGTGACCCTGGGGAAGGGTTAGCGGGCGGTGGAGGGGACCCCTGCCTAGAACCAGCCCGACCACTGAGCCATACGGCACTCAGCGTCCCGAGCAGCTGGTTCACTGACCTTGTGGGTGTGGAGTGCGTCTGCGGGCGGCCGTGCGAATCTGGGGATCGGGTCTGCCGCAGAGGAATATTCGGATCTGATTGCGGAGGAATATTCGGATCTTTAAACGGATGAATCTTCGGATCTTACGGGAGCGGCTGAATCTTCGGATCTGATCACCGCTCACTTGGTATACCGAAGCGCGGTACGCGGCCGCGCCTTCGGTTCGGATCTTAAGTCCGTTCTGATCTTAAGTCCGTTCTGATCTTAAGTCCGTTCTGTTCTTAAGTCCGTTCTGATCTTAAGTCCGTTCTGATCTTAAGTCCGTTCTGATCTTAAGTCCGTTCTGATCTTAAGTCCGTTCTGATCTTAAGTCTGGACACCGCACCCTGAGACCGCGCGGGATGCTCAGACAGTATATGCGGCGGAGAGTAAAGGACATCAGGCGAGGCTGGATGCACTGGAAAATCTGCCCCTATTCTTCACATCACATACATCCATCACTCTACACAATCAGGAATACAATGGGAATCCCCGCCCGCCCACACAAGTCCCATTGGCCCTCGCTGGCAGGAGGCACCCGGGCCCCGATTCGTATTGGCCATTACGAATCGGGGAGCCGCCGATTCGGCCACCTTAAGATCCGAATACTCTGATCTGAACCACGAGGCGATCAGAAAACGGCGGCGGGCAAGGCAGACAAAGGGAAAACACACCCCGCAACACCAACGGGGAACACCCTACCCACACCACACAATAATCACATCCAATAAAAAGTACTTATAAAACTAGGTGCGTGCCACCACACCCAAGTGTCCATAGCCACCACCGTCACCGTGCACCGCCCCCGGCTGAGGGCGCCGGGCCACTCCGCGACACATTTGTTCTATCTTATTTCACACCTCATTGCAGGGCACCTCCTATAACCTCTCTGATACGGTACTAGCCTTAACGTGACCCTCATTTACACCTGCCCCGTACGTGGTGCTCGACTATAACATTTATAATGCATTTAACCTACCTGACGACCCACGCATCACCGCATACATAGATCCGGTGCGTTACATGGGCTGAGAATCTATGATACCTACTAATATCTCCTGATCTTCATTAATCCTAGCCGCTGGGTTTATTATTACTCTTGACTATGGTAGAGGGGTACAGGCAGTTTGATGGTATTGCTGATTGATATTGTATATAATTCTCTGTTATTTCGGAAATTGTATATCAACTGTTCATCTGACACCTAACTATACTACTGACACCCCACGAGGATAGGTGCAAACTTTCCCATTGACGGACCCCATTGCTCGGATCTGATCCTTGCAGTAGTGGGTGAACCCGCCACGGGTGCACGCTGTGCCTCCTTTTGAGCGACCTCTATTGGACATATAGTCCTTTACTCTCTTTCTGATCTTAAACTTTCTCTTTTCTGAACACTATTTTCCCCTTCCTCCTTGTCTCGTGAGTCCGTCTCTCTAGACACCGCTCTCCGCAGCGCTCACGTCTCACTCCCTGTGTGTCTGTCTGTACTACCCCGAGTCCCGCAGTATCCGATTCTGATATAGGAACCAGGCAGTAGCGTAACGCGGCTCAACCAATATGCCGCGTACAGATTCTTTGTTTACCCCACAGGAATTACAGTTGCGCTGCCTTAATGCCCGAGGCCTTAACATCCCAGAAAAAAGAACCCATCTTCTGAATGAACTAAGATCCACGCGGACATCTGTCGCCTTCCTCCAGGAGACCCATTTCCGGGCGGGGTCTGCCCCGACGTTAGGTAGTTCCCATTTTCCGATGACCTTCTTTAGTAACTTTACGCTAAGCAAATCCCGCGGAGTAGCGATTTTGATTTCCAAAGACGTACCTTTTGTCACTGAAGCGACTTTGACAGACGAAGGAGGTAGATATGTCTTTGTACGAGGAACTATCCTAGATACAAGATATACCTTCGCATCGGTCTATTTGCCAAATCGAAAACAACACACTAGCCTAGCAAAGATACTCCGACTGCTGAAGTCCTTTGAACAAGGCATCACCATTTTAGCGGGGGACTTTAATGTAGTGATGGACCCGCAGGTGGATTCCTCCACTGGGACCACGGCAACCCCTTCTCATGTATTGCGTAGTGTTCGTCGCTCCTTACAAGACCGGAGATTGGTAGACGTATGGAGAGCTCTACATGCCTCGGAGAGAGATTACTCTTTTTACTCACCCGTACATACGACACATACAAGAATTGATTACTTTTTTATGCACTATCATGACCTAAGCTTACCTACGACAGCGGACATCGCCGCGACCACATTCTCAGATCACGCACCACTCACTCTCACACTTCTATCTCCCTTATCTCTCCCACGAGAACGGCAGTGGCGACTCAATATATCTCTGCTAGAAGACCCTTTAATACTAGACGAATTACACACCACTTTGGTTAACTTCTTCACAGACAACCGACAACCGGACATGCCTGTTCCGGTGTTGTGGGAGGCACACAAAGCAGTAGTTAGAGGGTTCCTCATCAGCAAAGGCACAGCACGTAAAAAATCCCAGAAGGTGGAGCTCCAGACCCTCCTAACAGACATTAGAGCGCTGGAACTGGAGCACATTACCTCAAATGATACGACGGTTTACCAACGTTTACTATTGGCACGACAAAATCTCACTTCCATCTTAAACACAACCATTAGATTTCAAGCATTACGCTCTAGATCATTCTTCGCTTTACACGAGAACAAGCCTGGGCGCCTCCTGGCACGAATAATACGCAACAGACGTACCTCTTCTTATATTCCTAAAATCAAAACGGAGGCAGGTCTACTCTCGACAGCCCCGCAAGAAATAGCGGGAGCCTTTCTTAAATATTTCACAGACCTATACAACTTAGAGACGAATGGAACCCAAACACCGAACTTGGAACACATAGATTCTTACTTAGACAAAACAATTAAACGCTCACTTGACCCCCTTGACCGAGTCGCTTTGAACGCGGAAATTACAGCAGAGGAAATCCTGGCAGCGTTAAAATCCTCAAAACACGGGAAAAGCCCCGGTCCTGACGGCCTGCCAACCGAATATTACAAAAAATGCACAGCAGAACTGCTCCCGGTTCTCCTTGACCTCTTTAGTGCAGTGAGAGCGGGAGCCACCCTACACCCCCATTCTTTGCAAGCCACGATATCATTGATTCCGAAACCTGGAAAGGACCATACATCGTGCGGTAATTACAGGCCAATTTCACTTGTAAACACTGACATGAAACTACTGGCACGGATACTGGCCAACCGGCTTAAACGGTTCTTACCACAGTTAGTAGATTCAGACCAGGTAGGCTTCATCTCTGGTCGGGAAGCCAAGGACGCGACCACCAGAGTCCTGAACGCCATAGCTTACTCTAAACGAACAGCAACACCGCTATTACTATTGTCGACGGATGCAGAAAAGGCCTTTGACAGAGTGCTGTGGCCTTTTTTGTTTCACACTTTGAAGCGCTTTGGCTTAGGTGAAGACTATTTACAATGGATCAGAGCTCTCTATTCTGCTCCTACAGCGCGAGTCAAAATAAATGGGGCACTGACAAAACCATTCTCGATCCTTAACGGGACGCGACAAGGTTGTCCGCTGTCACCACTATTGTTCGCTCTTAGCCTGGAGCCTTTATTAACTTCGATCAGACGAAACCCTGCGATTAAGGGACTCTCGGGGGTGCACACTGAGCACAAGGTATCAGCTTACGCTGACGATCTGATGTTCATCTTACCTGACCCAGTTCGATCGATGCCAGAGGTCATGCACGAACTACGAGCATATGGCGAGTTATCCGGTTTTAAGATTAACAATAACAAATCTGAACTTTTAGCGAGCTTATTACCAAATTCATGGCGCACGAACCTGACTGACCGTTACCCATTTCGATGGTGCTCTACGTCGCTCACTTATCTAGGGATTAAGCTATCCTCGGATTATACTAACCTGGTGGCCCTTAATTACACGCCACTCTTGGAGGCATTCAAATCAGACATAATGAAGTGGACGCCTAAATACCTCTCCTGGATAGGCAGAGTAGGTGTGATTAAGATGAATCTCTTGCCGAGACTTCTATACCTGTTTCAAGCTTTACCACTCTTTTTGCCGAACTCATTTCATCAGTCAGTTCACCGGTTGTTCACTAAATTTATTTGGCCACATGGACGTCCCAGACTTAAATATTCCACACTTTGTAAACCAAAGTTAAGTGGTGGACTGGCCCTCCCTGACACCCGCCTGTATTATTACGCTGCACACTTAACTAGGATTGTGGATTGGATGGCAAATTCCCCTGACCAAAGCTGGACCGACCTGGAAGAGACATTGGTTGGCAGACCATTGTGGACTCTTCCATGGTTATCATGGATGGCAGCTAAACCACTCCGGCAGACTTCATCACCTGTAGGTTCCACGCTTTACATATGGCATAAAATTAGGACAAAATTCTCGCTCTCGACTTACCCGTCACCACTGCTTCCGCTTGTACACAACCCAGATCTACCGTTAAATATACTACCTTCGCTAATAGAACGATTCTCCGACACCCCGAATTTCAGAGCGCACCATGTACTCAAAGACGGCGCATTCATTCCTCTACAGTCCCCCGACAAATCACAACCCACCTTTGCAGTGGCTTTTAATTACCACCAAATCAAATCTTTCCTTAAAAGGTTACCAGGTAACACATCGTTAACTAGGCAGCTGACGCCCTTTGAAGCTATATGCCAACAAGCAATACACATGGCCCACAGTATATCCACGCTTCATGGATTGTTGAGGAGAGTAGATACTGAACCTCCTGATTTCATGGCACGATGGGAACGCACATTGGGCGCCCTTATCCCTGAGGAAGCATGGACAAAGTCGCTTTCCCTGACTCACTCTGGTTCACCGATGGCCAAACTGCAAGAATCCTCCTATAAAATACTAGTCTTCTGGTACCATACACCGGCGCTGATGGCCACTTTTGATGCTGCACACTCACCGACGTGCTGGAGGTGCAATGCGCAGATTGGCACTTACCTCCACATATGGTGGGAATGTGCCTCCCTCGAACCATTTTGGAGGGAGGTTCAAGACCTGATCCGCCACACGACTGACGAACATCTAGACTTTACACCACACATTTTTCTTTTACTTCAACTCCCATTTTCGGTCAAGGCAATGAAGAGCTCCATACTGCTACGTATTCTCCTAGTAGCCAGATCATTAATTCCTCTCAGCTGGAGGTCCACCTCCAGACCAACATTAAAAATGCTAGTTGATAAAATGGAACTCCTGCGCTCTAATGAGGAACTTGCACTTGCACCTGCTGCGGCGGCGCAACACTTCACTAAAGTATGGTTCCACTGGGCCGCACATTGTTCCTCGGCAAACTTCAGGAGGTCCATGGATCAGGTAAATACGGGTTTGACGATCACGGGCGGGAGTGGCTCCCTGGAGGGGGGTGATGGTGCCGCACAGGACTTATAATCACCTGTTCCCACTTGTAAATAAGCAATACGAGCTTACAACCTATATTGGTTTTTCTCCCTGGTGTATCTTGTTTACCCTACCCTCTCTCTGACTTTCTTCCCCCTCTTGCTCTCTGTACCCCTTTCTTTCATCTACTCTTTTTACTTCATAGTTCACTTTCATACATCCACTTTATTACTTCACGAAACGAATGTGGTGAACTCCTTCAGTTACCCATTTACTACTCGCTTGGGTTCTCTACGGGCACCATAACATTGACACTAACATCGGAGAGTCATCGGTCACTCTTGATCTATTAACTATATATCGTTTAATACCTCTCTGACATCGAGGTTTATTCCATCCGATTTTTATACTGCTGTTTTCTTTTTTACGAACCACCTGTAAATGATTACTGTATTGGATTATTGCACCTTGTATTGCTAAGATGGCTACCTTTTATTTGTATTGTATTTCTAAAACTCAATAAAACTTTTATTCAAAAAAATAAATAAATAAATAAAGAGATAATCGTGCAGAAAATCTAAATTGGATATGGCAGATTAATTACTCATGAGAATATGGAAACTCACATTTACAAGAGCCCAAAAAATCCCTGGCTCTAGGTTTAGGAACTTCCAGCCATATAGAGGGTGGCGTATCCCTTCTTTAATCTTCAACACTTGTTGCGATGACTATAATGGAATAGTAGACAGCGCTCCCATAGTATATTACTAGGGATGAGCCGAACACCCACCCCGAGTTCGGTTCGAGCCCGAACACGAACTTCCCATATGTTCGGGTCCGAACCCGAACTCGAACCCAATGCAAGTCAATGGGGCTGAAAATTCGGTTTTTAGAGTGCCCGCCAAGAGGGCATATATGCTACATATTTGCCATAAAAGGTGTATGGGGGTCCGGGTAGTGCCCTGGGGGACAGGAAACAAGGACAAAAAGTTTTAAAAAAAGCATTTTTAAAGGGACAGTGAGTTTTCCATGAAATAAGGGTTAAAAATAAAAACCAAAAATTCCTTCAAATATCGTGCCTAGGAGGTCCCCATAACCTGCCCGTGAAGTGGCGGATTTCTAGGATGTATAGAAACACTTAAAAACAAAAAAATTACGTTTCATATGACGGTAAAGGCTTTTCCTTTAAACTATCCATAAACAACTGCTTGGGGCTGCAGTCTGTATGAAAAGAGGAGACATTTTCGTACACGCAGAAAAAGTTTACTGATTTTTTTGGCTAAATTATTGTGAAACTTATGCAGGCTTTGGATGAAAGTAACAATAGGTGCTTTAAAATTGGTCCTTTAGCATCCCCAACAGTGCCGTCACACCGTAACCCCTCTGAGGATATGAATCTGATACAGGCGTCAGTGGCAGTGCACCCAAATATTGTGCTTTTGGTGCCAGGCCTGCAAGTACTATCATACAGTAACCCCTCTGTGGTATTGTGGAAGAATGCAGGGGTGGACCATGTGGTCCTATATTGAAAAGTTTTTTATCTGGTAATGGGTGTCAGTGCACCCAGATATTGTGCCTTTAATGCCAGCAAGTATCATCAGATATAAGAACTAAGAGACCTTCTGTTCCCTGAGAAACCAGCAAGCAAGGCTCTACAGGAACTTCTGAAACTATTAGAGGATCACTTTCAGCCAAAACCGCTGGAAATTGCAGAAAGATTTCGTTTTTATCAACGGCAGCAGCAGCCGGGTGAAGATATTAAAGCCTATGTGGTGGCCCTTCGCAAATTGGCCTCCACCTGTTCATTTGGGGAGTACCTACCGACAGCTTTGAGAGACAAGTTTGTCCTGGGACTGCATAGTGAAACGATTCAAAGGAAACTTCTGACAGAAAAGGGACTCACCCTTACAGGTGCAGTTGAGATAGCATCAGTCATGGAGATGGCTGTCAGGGATACGGAGGAATTGCACCCTCAGATCCACAAAGAAGGGGTGAAAGAGGACGTTTTCAGAACCGCAGTTGCTACAGCCAACTGGAGATACAGACCCAAACCCACGCCAGCTTGTTACCGGTGCGGTAATACAGACCACAACTCCAAAACCTGTCGGTTTAAGGATCAACCTTGTCATCAATGTGGAAAAATGGGCCATCTCCAACGGGTTTGCCGTAATAGGAATGTACAAGGACAAAAGCCGCAGTACCCTAAGAAGAAGACTTACAAGGTACAGAAATTGACATCATCTTCATCTGACTCAGACAACGATGAGGCATTACATAGTTTATCTATACATCGTATACACTCGTCACACCCTGCAATGACAGTACAAGTAACCATTGAAGGGAAGAGACTAAAGATGGACGTTGATACAGGAGCTGCAGTGTCAGTTATCACACAAAAACAGTGGAAACATCTTCAGATCCAGGCAACTGTGCGCCCCACTCCAATAAAGCTGCAGACCTACTCAATGCAAGTACTCCATCCACTTGGTTACGCAAAGGTAAAGGTAACATACAAGGGCCAGACAAAGAGACTACCACTATATATCCTGAGAAACGGAGGACTGCCTCTCTTTGGCAGAGATTGGATCACTCATCTGGGAATGCCAGATATCATCAAGAATCCTTGCAACACCCTGACAGTTCCGTCAGGACATGATGATGGATGGGTGGAATCCTTAAAACAGCGTTTCCCTGAGGTTTTCGTTGACGAGTTAGGGAAAATCAAAAATGACTGTGTGAGGCTCAAGCTGAAACCGGATGCTCATCCCAAATTATTCAAGGCTCGGACAGTACCGTTTGCCCTTAGAGCGGGAGTGGACGCTGAACTAATCTGGCTAGAAGAACAGGGTGTCATTTCCAAGGTAGAGCGCAGTGCTTGGGCATCACCTATTGTTCCAGTAAAGAAATCAAATGGTGAATTGCGCATCTGTGGGGATTTTCGCATGGTGCTGAATAGCCAACTGGAGGTTGACCAGTATCCTCTACCCAGAGTAGATGACATTTTCGCTTCACTTGCTGGGGGACAAAAGTTCACCAAGATTGATCTACGACAAGCTTACTTACAGTTTGAGGTCCACCCCTCTTCTCGAAAATACCTCACCATTAACACTCACAGGGGTTTGTACGAATACAATCGAATGGTGTTTGGCATTGCATCTGCACCAGCCATCTGGCAAAGAAAGATGGATGAAATTTTAGCAGACATTCCCTTCACTCAGTGTCTATTAGACGACATGCTGATCACTGGTCGCAAGGACCAAGAACACAAGCAGAATGTAGAGCTCGTTTTACAAAGACTTCAGGACCAAGGTCTCAAGGTAAATTTGACAAAATGTAAATTCATGGTGCCTAAATTGGAGTTTTGTGGCCACTTAGTAGATGCAGAGGGCATTCATACTGTTGAAGACAAGGTCGATGCTTTAGTCAAAGCTCCAGCCCCAACAAGTGTCCATCAACTACGATCCTACCTTGGCCTGCTTAACTACTATAATAAATTTCTTCCAGACCTTTCTCATACATTGTTTCCACTGCATAAGCTCCTGGAGAAACACTCCAGGTGGGACTGGTCAGCTAAATGTCAACATGCTTTTGAGTCCTCTAAACGGAAACTGTTAGCGTCACGTATGCTTGTGCACTACGACCTCCAGAAGCCTCTCACCCTGGCTTGTGATGCCTCTCCTTATGGTCTGGGCGCTGTTCTTTCCCACATCCTACCGGATGGCTCTGAGAAACCGGTGGCCTTCGCCTCCAGATCCTTGACGAAGACAGAGAGCAATTACTCTCAAATTGATAAAGAGGCACTTGCATTGATATGGGCAATTCGGAAGTTTCACCTTTACCTGTATGGTAGAGAGTTTACCATTTTAACGGATCATAAACCGCTTCTTCAAATTTTTAGCCCTGACAAAGGAATCTCTCAGACAACTGCAGCCCGTCTCCAGCGCTACGCCCTGTTCTTGGGAGCATACAGCTACCGCATACAGTATCGAAGTCATGATGACAATGCAAATGCAGATGCAATGTCCCGTCTCACAGAACTGCCTCTAGAGTCGACACTATCAGTCAAGAGTTGTAGGTACACACCTCACACCTCCTTACTTCCAGAGAGATAGCAGCCCATACTGTGAAGGATACCCTTCTGACAAACGTGCTTACCTTTATACGAGACAGCTGGCCTGCGACGGTATCACAGGAACATGAACCTTACTACAGGAAGCGAATGGAATTGTTTGTGAAGGATAATTGTGTCTTATGGGGAGACCGAGTGGTCATTCCAAAAACCCTCCAGAGACACATCTTGGACTTGCTACATACTGGTCACCCTGGAACCACGCGGATGAAACAGAAAGCAAGGGGCTATGTGTGGTGGCCGAACATAGATGCAGATATCACGGCATATGTCAATGCTTGTGTAGGATGTGCACAAACTGCCAGAGACCCTCCTCGAGGATGCATTCAACCCTGGACTTGGCCCACGGTTCCCTGGTTTCGCCTTCACTTGGATTTTGCGGGTCCCATAAGGGGACAAACCTTCTTGATTATAATTGATGCCCACTCAAAATGGCCAGAGGTCATTCCAGTTACCCAGCTGACTACAAAGGCAACAGTTGCCATATTATTGCATCTTTTTGCTTCGTTTGGGTATCCCAGGGAGATTGTCACAGATAATGGTGCCCAATTCACAAGTCAGGAGTTCCAGAGTTTTGTTACGGTGCATAATATCAAGCACAAATTAACCGCCCCCTATCACCCAGCCACCAATGGGCAAGCAGAGCGGTTTGTACAAACTTTCAAGAACTATTTCAAGGCCTCAGTGGCTGTGACTAGCCAGAGGTCCATATCGCCTCAGCAGTTAGACTCTTTCCTGTTTACTTACAGAACTACACCACATGCCACCACTGGTACGACACCAGCTGAGCTTATGTTGGGAAGACAGCCATGGACTGCTTTTGACATGCTTCGCCCTCAGACCATTCATGAACATGTATTACAATCCCAAGAAAAGATGGTGAAGTCCAAAGAGTCTCCTGTTTTTGCAACCCACCCGGAGGTCTGGACTCGATCGTATGGATCTGCCAACAGTCGGTGGCTGCCTGCTACCGTTGCAGAATCTTTGGGACCCAAGATGTACAGAGTCCGCCTGGAAGATGGTTCCATTACCAGACGACATGTAGACCAGCTACGGTCTCGTTTACGGGTGCCTGAACCCTTAACGTCCCCAACCCTACGGGGTCCGGTGTCCACATCTAATGCGTCGGAGGACATCTGGAATGGTGTCTGGGTTGACTCGGAAACTTTGGACTCGTCTCCTGTGGGTATTTGTGACTCTGGTTCAGAGGTTCCCCCTGACCCCTCTGTACCCTCCTTGACCCCACCAGTTGATCTTTCATCCAATCCTACCGCCTCCAACACCCCGCCTGCTGGTGGACGTCCCCAACGTCACCGACGCCCTCCTGACCGCTTACTTCTTCAAGAACGGATAAGAGACTTCCGTCGGTCCTCGCGTAGGGCCCAGAATGATGTGGATTCTGATTTGGCCCCGCAATTTTCTTCAGAAGACTAGCCATCAGTTTTTCAGTGACACTCTCCAAGTTCCTCAGATGAACTGTGTTCGATTGTTCTGGTTGTTGATTTGTTACTAGGTTTTTGTTATGTTGTTCTGGTTTTGTTTTTGGGGTGGGGAGGAAGGTGTTATAGCTGACTATACTAAACCTGTGCTATCACTTTATCTAGTGGCTCCGCCCAGGATGACACAGGTCAGAGGGCACGGCAGCCATCTTCAGGGTCAGTTAGTGTGATGCAGTTATGAAGGCAGATGCATGATCCTGTGTTCCTGTAGTTATCCAAGCCTGTATATAACAGTAAGTGTCCTGCAATAAAGCAATGGTGAACCTGACAGCCCAGCCTCATATCTGAACAAGCAGAGATCATAACAAATATGGTAGAGGGTACTTAGCTTTTCGAAGGCAGATCCGCTCCTCGTGGAGGTATTCCCACTCTCCTCAAGATAAAGCCACAAGAACAACAAGTGAGGAGCTTTGGATCCTTATTTTCCGTGTGGAGTGATCTCAATGGAGAGACATGAGACAGCCGTCTCTGTATCTCGGCAATGGATATTTACCGAATTGAATGAAGTATTAAGGCGGGAAGAGTAAATAAATAGATAAAAATTTATTTGAATCTTAAAATCATATAATGCCCAACGCGTTTCGTCCTCAGACTTTTTCAAGGGCGATAAATATAAAAAATCAAAGCATAAAAATATATTTTTTATGCTTTGATTTTTTTATATTTATCGCCCTTGAAAAAGTCTGAGGACGAAATGCGTTGGGCATTATATGATTTTAAGATTCAAATAAATTTTTATCTATTTATTTACCCTTCCGCCTTAATACTTCATTCAATTCGGTAAATATCCATTGCCGAGATACAGAGACGGCTGTCTCATGTCTCTCCATTGAGACCACTCCACACGGAAAATAAGGATCCAAAGCTCCTCACTTGTTGTTCTTGCAGCAAGTATCTTCATACAGTAACCCCTCTGTGGTATTGTGGAAGAGTGCAGGGGTGGACCATGTGGTCCTATATTGAAAAGTTTTTTATCTGGTAATGGGCGTCAGTGCACCCAGATATTGTGCCTTTAATGCCAGGCCAGCAAGTATCATCATACAGTAACCCCTCTGTGGTATTGTGGAAGAGTGCAGGGGTGGACCATGTGGTCCTATATTGAAAAGATATGATTCTGGTCAAGGCGTCAGTGCACCCAGATATTCTGCCTTTGGTGCAAGACTGCCAGGCCAGCAAGTATCATCATACAGTAACCCCTCTGTAGTATTGTGGAAGAATGCAGGGGTGGACCATGTGGTCCTATATTGAAAAGTTTTTTATCTGGTAATGGGCGTCAGTGCACCCAGATATTGTGCCTTTAATGCCAGGCCAGCAAGTATCATCATACAGTAACCCCTCTGTAGTATTGTGGAAGAATGCAGGGGTGGACCATGTGGTCCTATATTGAAAAGTTTTTTAACTGGTAATGGGCATCAGTGCACCCAGAAATTCTGCCTTTAATGCCAGGCCAGCAAGTATCATAATACAGTAACCCCACTGTGGTATTGTGGAAGAGTGCAGGGTTGGACCCTGCGGTTCAAAAAATTAAAATGATATAAATCTGGCACAGGCATCAGTGCAGCCAAATATTGTGCCTTTCATGGCAGCAAGTGCCTTCACACCGTAACCCTTTTGTGGTATTGTGGAAGAGTTCAGTGCTGGAGGTTTTGTGAATGCAGAAGAGGACATCCCCGATTTATTCCATTACTTCAGCATCAGGGGATTGATAGCTGCTGATCCAGGACTGATTCATTTTTATAAATGTCAGCCGGTCTACAGAGTCAGTGGACAGACGCACTCTTTTGTCTGTGACAAAACCTCCAGCGGCACTGAACGTCCTTTCGGAAAGCACGCTGGATGAAGGGCAACCTAGTAGCTGCATAGCATATTGGCTAAGTTCTGGCCAGTGATCCAATCTCAACACCCAGTAAGCCAGTGGATCATCTGCTGGAAAGGTATCCAGGTCTGCCCTTGCCCCTAGGTAGTCCTGCACCATATGGTGAAGACGCTGGCAATGGGTGCCTACATTTGACGTCCCTGGGCGTCGAGGACTAAAATTTTTTAAAAAAGCATCAGTCAAGCGGCCCTTGCCTTCACCACTATTCCTCTGATCACCCGCAGCCTCAGAAGCACGTATGTCGGCACTTGGTAATCTACCAGTGCCTGGAAAGGTGTTACACAAGTGTCGCTTTAGAGCATCCTCAAGTTTTTTCATCCTGTGCTCCCTCTGTGCGGGCAGGATGAGCTCTGCAACTTTACCCTTGTATCGTGGATCAAGAAGGGTTGCCAACCAGTAATGATCCCTCTCCTTGATAGCACGAATCCTGGGGTCCTTTAGCAGGCTTTGCATCATTAGGGAGCCCATGCAGCATAGGTTGGAGGTGGCATTAGCTTCCGAGCCTTCCTGGTCAATGAGGATGACCGTATCGTGCACTTCCTCCTCCCAGCCACGCACTAGCCCTTCTGTTTCTGGGCACACAAAACCCTCTCTTGAGGAATCCCCACCTTCAATGCCCCCACTACTTAAATATTCTGCCTCCTCCTCCTCCTGTCTGATATGAGTAAGACCCGCTGGAATGCTGTCTGCGGAAAGACTGGGGCCTTGAGAGCTAGGGAAGGCCTCCTCTTCCTCCCGCTGCTCTGCCTCTAGTGCCACATCTATAATTCCCCGCAGAGTGTGCTCCAGCAGGAACACTAAAGGAATTCTGTCACTGATGCATGCACTGTCCCTGCTCACCATCCTCGTTGCCTCCTCAAATGGTGACAGTACAGTGCATGCATCCTTGATCACCAGCCACTGCGGAGGGGGGTAACCCAAGTTGACCTGAACCTGTCCTTGTGCCATACTCACACAGGTACTCGTTGATGGCCCTCTGCTGCTTGTGCAGACGCTGCAGCATTGCTAATGTCTAGTTCCACCTGGTGGGCATGTCACAGATCAGACGGTTTGTGGGAAGGTGGAATTCTCTTTGAATTTCTGCCAGGCGAACACTTGCTGGGAATGACCGTCTGAAGTGGCTGCAGACTTTTCTGGCCTGGATGAGAAGCTCTGGCAGCCCTGGGTACTTGGTTAGGAAACGCTGTACCACCAGATTTAGGACGTGTGCTAGGCATGGTACATGCGTCAATTTACCCTTGCGTAGGGCGGAGAGAAGGTTGCTGCCATTATCGCAGACGATCATTCCCAGCTCAAGCTGGCGTGGTTTTAACCATTTCTGCACTGGCCCCTGCAGAGCTGACAGAATTTCTGACCCGGTGTGGCTCCTGTCCACTAAACAAACCAGCTCAAGTACAGTATGGCATCTTTTTGCTTGAGCCATTGCGTAGACCCTGTCAGGCGTCGGTTTAACTGCCACTTCGCCAGAGACAGAGAAGAAGAAGGAGGAGGTGGTGGTGGTGGAGCAGACAGACCTCATACAAGCAGCTTTCTGGAGGCGTGGTGGATGAACAAGCTCCAGCACAGAGCCCCGTCTTGGATCCCTCCCAGCTGCAATCAGAGTTACCCAGTAGGCCGTGAAGGAAATGTAACGACTCTGTCCATGCTTGCTGGACCACGTGTCTAAAGTCACATGCACCTTGCTGCTGACTGCCTTTCCCAATGACTGGATAACATTGTCTTCCACGTGCTGGTATAGTGCTGGAATGGCCTTGCGTGAAAAGTAATGGCGTTTCGGAACCTGCCACTGTGGTACAGCACATTCAGCAAATTCACGGAAGGGAGCAGAGTCCACAAGCTGGAAAGGCAGCAACTGCAATGCGAGTAATTTTGCTAAACTGGCATTTAGACGCTGTGCTTGGGGATGGTTGGGACTATATTTTTTCTTTCGCTGCAGCAGGTGCGGCAACGTAATCTGACTGCGTAAATCTTCAGCTACTGGGATGATGTCACATTGTGAGGATGGACCTGGTACATCCATTACTGTAGCATCGGTGGAGGTTGTAGGCAATGACATGGCAGGACATACAGTGGGGGTAGAGACAGATGAGGAGGAGGAGGACCTACGCAAAGTTTTGTGCCAACGGGATGTGTGGCACTTGTTCATATGTCGCCTCAAGCACGTGGTACCCAAGTGTCCGGTATCTTTCCCACACTTAAGCCTCACCTGACATAGATTACAAATAGCAATGCTGCGCTCTACTGCACATTTCTTAAAGAACTCCCAGACAACAGAGTTCCTGCATGTGTTCTTTGAGACAACAGCGCTCTGCACCGGAGCAGCTCTGACATGTGATGCCTTGGACTGGCTAGTGCTACGGTTGGTCACAGACTCGTGTTTGCTGTGCCTCGTGTTTGCTGTGCCTCCTCCTCCCCCTCTTCCTCACTTAATTCCTCGGTTCGATCTGGCACCCAGGTGGAGTCAGTGAACTCATCATCAATGTCATCTTCACCCCCTATCTCCTCGTCACTGGAGCCAACTTGGCAGTATGCTGCAGCTGCTGGGGCAACATGAGTGCCAGTTATTTGTGTGTCATCACTGGCACCCCCTTCCTCTAGGTTGATTATACTCCCTTGCTCAACCTCAGAGATTAAATCAGAGCACTGTACTTGCTGCGCATCCTCAAGCAGCATGTCACTCTCATTGTAGTCAAACAATTCAGCTGACTCCTCCGTGTGTGATAGCGAGGCTACGGCAGGAGTAGCTGTGGACATGGAGGCTGCATTAGATGCTTTGGCAGCTGAGGTGGACTGTAAAGCACAAGAAGCCAGGCTGGCAGAGGACTTGGAGGATGAGGATGGCCTGGTTAGCCAATCCACCAAGTCCTCTGTATGTTGCTGCTGCTTAAGACGGCCAGCACCAGTTAGAAAGGACAAGCGTGCACCTGCAGAGGATGCACCACATCCACCACGACCAGAGGCACAGCCTCCCAGCACAGGGGCTGCTTGCCCTCTTTATCTGTGTCTGGGAGCGTCTGCCTGTCCTTTTTGTTCTTTCAGACATGGTGAGTGATATATAGATTAATATATACAGAACTCTGATTCAATCTGGTATAAAGATTTAAAGAACTCTGGTATAGGGATGTGCATTTCGGGTTTCGGAATTTCGGAAATTTCACGAAATTTCCCGATTCGGGTCTTCGGATGCGGCCGAAATTCCGAAATTTTTTAGATCCGAAAAAGTCGAATCCGAAAAGTTTTCCGAGCCGAATCGAAAAATTTTCGGAATTTTCGAATGGACTTGAAATGTGTCAAATCGAAATTTATTTTCCCTCTATTCATGATTTCGGTTCCATTCGGGATTTCGGTTCCATTTCGGTAATTCTGGACATACTATTATCGGTTATATCGCTGATTCTGTAAATTTTGTATTTGTAAATGCGTATTAATTTTTTTTTCGTTTCCAATGATCCGATAAGAATTTTCATAATTGGGTCGGATCCGATTCGTCCGCGGGTCGCGCATGCGCGCGCGCGCGGATGTCGTAACTTTATTGAGCCGTTTTTTGACAACTTTTTTTTGGACAAAATATTGTTATTATTATTCACCATGGCTGCAAGAGACGACGAGTGCCATTCTGACACCTCCGCATCGTCTCTCCATGAACCACCACCACCCAGAAAGAAGCGGGCCAGCAATATGTCGTTTAAGGAGGTGCTCGAGCTGGTCCGGATCTTTGATCGTAAGGATTACGATTGCTGTAAGGGACCTTACGGCAGGAAGAAGAACGCTAGAAAGAATCGTATCCTAGACAAGCTACGCACCACCATTTTGGAGTTGTTCGGGAAGGACCGGACGAAGGACCAGCTCCGGAAACGCTGGTCTGATCTGAAAGTACGCGAGGAGGAGCAGCTGAGACACATCCGTCGCGTCATAGCGAAACGTAAGTGTCATGTTATATTGTAAAGCGCTGCACAAACTGTTGGCGCTATATAAATCCTGTATAATAATAATAATGTGCTTGCATGTGCTAATGTGCAAAGAAATACGCTGATTTAGGCTAGGGTCAGACGAGCGCAGTGCGAACGCGCATGCAGGCGCACTTAATCACGGCCGTAGTAGCAGCAAGTGCCAGGCAATGACGGCCAATATACGAAGTACGGTCGCACAAAAGTCCGGCTGCGCAACGCAAGTGGAAAACGAACGCATTTTGTCGAGAACGTCAAACCTCTAGTACGGTTGTACAGAGTGCGCTGCGTCCGCTAGAGGCGTGTGTGCGTGAATTGGAGATGTCAGACACTGCTAATGTCCGGCCAACATAACGTCTAGATGCACAAAGTGTTTTATTGATGATCCGTACAAAATCACGATGCAAATGCGCATCGTATGACCGCTATCGCGTACTCCGTGAAAAAATGCGTCCATTCGTTCGAACGCACTTTTTCACAGACAACGCGAAAATGCGTTCGTCTGACCCTAGCCTTATCTAGTCCTTTTTTCATGCAATGTGATTGTGTATAGCTTTGCGGTTTCACGACTCGTCATACATGCATTTTTGCCATAGCTCTTCCTTTTTGTGATTTTACGTATTCGTGAAAATTGTGACATTTGATGTATGTAGATGAAGTTACAATGCTGGATTTCTTTTGGCACTGTGTGTACTGTAGTGTGCTGGGGGGGGGTTGTTGTGATGAGTGATGCATACGAGAAGACCCGCAGCTTGCCCAATATTGGCTCCCACCTGTGCATCAATAAAAATCTCTGCGTCTGTGCTAAGTGGTAGGATGGGACATGTAGTTCTTCTGTAAGTGCATCCAAACAGAGCCACGTTCAATACATCCTCAGCAGCTGCTGAATTGTTGCAGCGCAGCAATTCAGTTTGCTGCAGCAGTGTCATTGAACGCTTTAGATGCAAATTTCAAAACAAAATGGTGGATTTCTGTTGTTGTTTCTGCAATATCCAGTTTTATTAGCAGAAACTGAAAGTGAAACTGAGGCTGAGGCCTTCTATAAAATAACTAAAAGCAGTCAGCACAATGCGTTTTGTACGCACACAACACAAATAATAGTTTTTATTGAATAAACGTAATGTTTACTTCTGAAAAAAATATATAATTGAACGGTAATATATGTCTGTGCAGAGGAAATAAATAAATATTTTGTGACTTTAGAACTATGAGATGGGAGTAGTGGGGGGTCAAGCTGGTAGTGGGGTAGTGGAGGGGTGTCGCAATACTTTCGGCAATATAGTGTATAGATATACCATTTTTTCCAGTCTGCACTATTTACGTGTTATTTTTTGGATTTGGCAGAAGACAGGGAGAAGGCAGCATCTGCCCCGGCGGGCACCAGTGCCCCAGTGGAGGAGGAGGAGGAGCCACGGGCATTCACCAGCGCTGGTATATACTGTTTTATTTTGCAACGACTTTTGGTCAAAAACAGAAACATTTTTTAGAAATAATTTTTTTTATGTATAGCACAAGAGGAGCAAGAGGAGGAGGAGGAGGAGCAGGAGGAGGGCGAAGTTGGAGAGAGGGAGCCGGAGCAGCAGGAGGCCGCCAGTCCAGGTTTTTTTTTTTACTGTTGTATTTTGCATCGACTTTTGTTAAAAAATAAATCAGTTTTGTTGTTTACTGTATTTTTTATTTCTTTAATTTCTTCGATATAGCACTGGATATGCAGACGGTGGTGGTGGGGGAGGAGTCGGAGGAGGAGTCGGAGCCTCAGGAGGCCGCCAGCTCTGGTATATACTACTGTTATATTTTTTCAAGACTTTCAGTAAAAATAGAAACCTGCTTTACTTACTGTATTTTCCTTCTTTCATTTATTGGATATATAGAAGGAGAAGCCAGACGGAAGGCGATCGGCGAGCTACGCCTGGCAGTTACCTCCATCGACGCCATACAGGAACTGCTCCAGGAACTGCGGGAGCACATAAACAATGCCGCAGACATCCTGGAGCAGCAGTGAGACCAGTGGCAGCCTCCTCCCGAATGTCACCGGAATGTGCCTCAGCTGCTCCTGCTCGCGTGCCTTGAGGTCGGACCAGCGTTTTCGGAGATGGTCCTTTGTCTGGTCCTTCCCGAACAGCTCCAGGATGGTGGTGCGTAGCTTTTCAAGGATACGATCCTTGCGGGTGTTATTCTTCCTGCCGTAAGGGCCCTTACAGCAATCATAATCTTTGTAATCCAAGATGCGGACCAGCTCCAACATCTCCTCAAATGCCAGTAACTGTTGGGCAGTTTGCCATCCTTGGCATGTTCCCTTCCCTATGTTATAAATAAATTTTCTATTTTTTCTATATTTTCCTGTTTGTGTGCGTTGCTTTTCCTTACTTAATAAGTTAATATGTATTGCTTGGTTTCCACACTGTTAAAATTATATGTACATAAATGTATTGACATTTCTATGGACCCTTTGTCATAAATTTGTCAACATATTTGTGGCCATGAATGTGACTGTGCACATTCTACACTTCCTGCCTGGCCAAAAAATGTCACACACTAACACAACCTTGTTGTACTGCCTTGAGATTTCATTACCGACGTGGCATGGTTTTGTTAAGCTTAGGCGATGTCACAACAACACGGATTTTTGTCCACAGTCACATTCATTGTATAACCAACAATTTATCAAAAGATATTGATGGCAGCACTGCGTGACGTCTTCTCCGACACAACCCAAAGATCCTTAGTGCGGCTCAGGTCTAGTTTATTTGTCCCTGTTTGCAGCTTCACGCAACACCTCCTCAGCTATGAGCTCTCTCCCACCGCTGCCCGCTAAGACGCTGCCCGCCAACATGGTCACGTCTTTGCAGGAAGACAACAGCGTGGGGGAACAGCAGCTGCCAACAGTCCCAAGACATCGTCACAATGACGTCAGTTCTGGAGTTAACCCCTAACTGTGACCAATGGTGGAGATAGGGGGTTCATTGGATAGCGGCAGCTATCGGTTGGTTAATGTTTGGTATCTTTGGATCGACCAGAGCATGGCCTTTCCAACAATACCAAACATGACAATGTTAAAAATTTAAAAAAAATTAAATATAAAAAAAAATAAACAGGTTTTTTGTTTTGTTTTGTTAATGCAGCAATATTGTTGCCATTTCAATTATAATGTGAACAATGATGCTGCACTAAGGATTTTTGTATGGGGTGCGTTTGTTAAAAATAGTGTAATTTTCACCCAAAAAAATATAACAAGTCCCCTTTTCAATTTTTTTTAACAAACGCAACTCATAAAATATAACCGCAAACACTCGCATGTTAAAATGTGAAAAAAACACTTTACACCTTGTAAAACAAACATTGAAAATTCTAATTTTATTGCATTTTTTGTTATAATATACAGACAGGACATGAAGCATACATATGATAATGATATATTATGAATCATCTGCCGAGTCTGCCGGAAAGAAAGATATATAACATGTCTGGGTAATATTATAAAATAAGGCTTCAAAACGCGTTTAAACAAGAGGAGCGAAACTGTTAAAAATTAGCTCAGCAGCAGACCGCAGTGCCGCACACAGGCGTGAAGGGAAGCCGTGAAATGCCTCAGCAGCAAAAGGGTTAATTTATATTTTTGTCTGCTTTAAATCATTTTATTTTATTATTTTTTTTCATTTCAGATCATTTTGATCAACTATTTTTCCGTTTTAAAACCTTTTTGTTCTGGTTTTTATTTTTAAAGTCAGACCATTCGGGTCAGTTTACTGTTTTTTAAATCGTTTTGTTCCTTTTTTTTTGTTCCTTGGCTTTCATACCATTTTTTTAATGTGATTAAATAAATAAAGTTGTGAAATGTATATTCATAAGAAAAAAAGGATCTTTATTTAATAAAAAAAAACTCGATAGAATCGCCAGAATTATCGTATCGACAGAATGAATTATTGGATCCGAAAAACAAACCAAAAATTTATTATAAAAAAATATATAAAGTATAAAAAAGTAAACCATAGTAGTTTACGTCAAAACGAATAGAGTTAGACAGCTTTGAAACGAGAACAGACGTTCCGAAAAAAAAGAAAATTTCCGAAATCACGAAGAGTCGATACAAAAAACGAGCAAAGTGACCCGAAAATACGAAAAATGGTCGATATTCCAAAAAAAATGTATACGAAAAACGAGCCGAACCAAACCGAATCGAAACAGAAATCGGTCGAAACGAGCCGAATCGAAAATTTTAAACATCAGAACAAATCGAACCGAAAAAAAAATCGGTGCACAAGCCTATTAATATCTGACATCCCGATGTGAAACATCGGGATTTTGCATTAGATTTCGACCATTTTTATTTTTTTAACTTTTGGATAGTCGAAAATCGAAATCTATCCAAAAAGTCCCAATGTTTCACAATCATTCTGAACTTTGTTTGGATAGAGTAAGTCCGTGGGCGTCTGGCCGTTAAATGTATATACCAGTGGCGTCGCTACGTGGGGGCGGGGGGTGCGGCCCGCACCAGGTGACACCCGCCTTTAGGGTGACACCGTCACCCTAAGGGCGGGTGTCTCACCCTCCGCCGCGTTTTTCGCTCCCTGCGAGCGTCCGAAGCATGCAGCTTCGGCGCTCGCCTGGAGGAAACACGTCACCAGCCAATCGCGGCTGGTCACGTGGTTCCCTCTGGCGAGCGCCCAAGCTGCGCGCCGCCGGACGCTCTAAGGGAGCGAAAAAGGCAGCGGAGGTGAGCTGGGGCCATTATCATGAGGTGCTGGGGCATTCCATGTGCTGGGGCAAATCCATGAGGAGCTGGGGCATATCCATGAGGAGCTGGGGCAAATCCATGAGGAGCTGGGGCATATCCATGAGGAGCTGGGGCAAATCCATGAGGAGCTGGGGCATATCCATGAGGAGTTGGGGCAAATCCATGTGTGAGCTGGGGCATATCCACGAGGAGCTGGGGCATATCCACGAGGAGCTGGGGCATGTCCACGAGGAGCTGGGGCAATATCCATGAGGAGCTGGGGCAATATCCATGAGGAGCTGGGGCATTCCATGTGCTGGGGCATATCCAGGAGGAGCTGGGGCTTATCCACAAGGAGCTGGGGCATGTCCACGAGGAGCTGGGGCATGTCCACGAGGAGCTGGGGCATGTCCACGAGGAGCTGGGGCATATCCATGAGAGCTGGGGCATATCCATGAGGTGCTGGGGCAATATCCATGAGGAGCTGGGGCATATCCATGAGGATGTCGGATGTCGGCCAAGCTTCCGGGAACTCCCCCTGAGGACTGGCGTCATCGTGCATAGCACGATGACGCCAGTCCTGGAGTTAACCCCTAGCTGCCACCAATGGTGGAGATAGGGGGTTCCAATGAACCCCCTATCTCCCGATCCGTGGCAGCTAGGGGTTAAAGTTTGGTATTGTTGGTTCGGCCAGAGCATGGCCGTTCCAACGATACCAAACACGAATGTGAAAAACGTTTGTAAAAAAAATAAAAATAAAAAAATATTTAAAAAAATTTATAAAAAAAAATAAACAATTTTTTTTTCTTTTTTTTGGTTTGTTAATGTAGCAATATTGTTCCCATTTCAATTATAATGTGAACAATGATGCTGCACTAACGATTTTTGTATGCGGTGCGTGTTAAAAATTGTGTAATTTTCCCCAAAAAAAATTGTAACAAGTCCCCATCTCTAATTTGTTTAACAAGCGCACCCCATACAAAATACAACCGCAATTGCTCGCGCGTTAAAATGTGAAAAAAAAACACTTTACACGTTGTAAATTATTGAAAAATCATATTTTATTGCATTTTTTGTTATAATATACAGACAGGTCATGACGTATACATATAATAATGACATATTATGAATCTGCCGAGTCTGCCGGAAAGAACGATATATAATATGTCTGGGTCATATACTAAAATAAGCCTTCAAAACATGTTTAAACATGATGAGCAAAACCGGTAAAAATGAGCTCAGCACAGGGGCGGGAAAAGCCTCAGCAGCGAAAGGGTTAATTAAAAAAACACGATAGAATCGCCAGAATTATCATATCGACAGAATGAATTATCGGATCCGAAAAACAAACCAAAAATTTATTATAAAAAAATATATAAAGTAGTATTAAAAAAGTAAACCATAGTAGTTTTCATCAAAACGAATAGAGTTAGACAGCTTTGAAACGAGAACAGACGTTCCGAAAAAACGAAAATTACCGAAATCACGAAAAGTCGATACAAAAAAACGAGCAATGTGACACGAAATACGAAAAATGGGCGATATGCCGAAAACCATGTACAATTCCGAAAAACGAAAATTTCCCGAAATCCCGAAAAGTCGATACAAAAACCAAGTAAAGTGACACGAAAATACGAAAAATGGTCGATATTCCGAAAAATAAATGTACCTGAAAAACGAATCGAACCGAACTGAATCGAAACAGAAAGTGGTCGAAACGAGCCGAATCGAAAAGTTTAAAAATTCGAAAAATCGAATCGAATCGAACCGAAAAAAAATCGGTGCACATCCCTACTCTGGTATAACTCAGTGAGACACACTGATAGCTGGCAGCCAGTGACGAGACACAGATCACCTCAATTCACAAATGTTTTAAAGAAATTAGTGAGCCCCAAAAAAACTTGCTGGCTGTGTGACAAGACACAGAAGATCACCTCAATTCACAAATGTTTTAAAGAAATTAGTGAGCCCCAAAATACTGCGTGGTACTGGATGTGTGACGAGACACAGATCACCTCAATTCACAAATGTTTTGTAGAAATTAGTGAGCCCCAAAATACTGCATGGTACTGGATGTGTGACAAGACACAGATCACCTCAATTCACAAATGTTTTAAAGAAATTGGTGAGCCCCAAAATACTGCGTGGTACTGGATGTGTGACGAGACACAGATCACCTCAATTCACAAATGTTTTAAAGAAATTAGTGAGCCCCAAAATCCTGCGTGGTACTGGATGTGTGACGAGACACAGATCACCTCAATTCACAAATGTTTTGTAGAAATTAGTGAGCCCCAAAATACTGCATGGTACTGGATGTGTGACAAGACACAGATCACCTCAATTCACAAATGTTTTGTAGAAATTAGTGAGCCCCAAAGTACTGCATGGTACTGGATGTGTGACAAGACACAGAACACCTCAATTCACAAATGTTTTGTAGAAATTAGTGAGCCCCAAAATACTGCGTGGTACTGGATGTGTGACAAGACACAGATCACCTCAATTCACAAATGTTTTGTAGAAATTAGCAGTGGCGGAAATACCAGGGTCGCAGCGGTCGCAGTTGCGACTGGGCCCTGGCATTCCGCCACTGGAGGGGGGCCCAGCGCCGCCCGCCAGATTCCGGCAATCAGCGCCGGAATCTGGGAGCCGCGCGCTGGCCGTCCCTCTGCCTGCGAGCGGCCACTGACATGCGTCTTGGCCGCTCACGTGGGAGAGAAACCACCTGACCAGTGCACGAGACCTCGCGCTGATCAGGTGGTTTCCGGCGAGCGGCCAAGATGCATGTTTCCAGCGGCCGCTCGCCAAGGAGGAGAAAATCCATGAGAGAGCTGGGGGGCATATCCATGAGCTGGGGGGGCATATCCATGAGAGAGCTGGGGGGGCATATCCATGAGCTGGGGGGCATATCCATGAGCTGGGGGGCATATCCATGAGCTGGGGCATATCCATGAGCTGGGGGGGCATATCCATGAGAGAGCTGGGGGGGCATATCCATGAGCTGGGGGTGCATATCCATGAGCTGGGGGGCATATCCATAAGAGAGCTGGGGGGCATATCCATGAGCTGGGGGGCATATCCATGAGCTGGGGGGGCATATCCATGAGAGAGCTGGGGGGCATATCCATGAGAGAGCTGGGGGGGCATATCCATGATCTGGGGGGCATATCCATGAGAGAGCTGGGGGGCATATCCATGAGCTGGGGGGGCATATCCATGAGCTGGGGGGCATATCCATGAGAGAGCTGGGGGGGCATATCCATGAGCTGGGGGGGCATATCCATGAGAGAGCTGGGGCGGGCATATCCATGAGAGAGCTGGGGGGGCATATCCATGAGCTGGGGGCATATCCATGAGCTGGGGGGCATAACCATGTGTGAGCTGGGGGGCATAACCATGTGTGAGCTGGGGGGGCAAATCCATAATCTGGGGGGCAATATCCATGTGTGAGCTGGGGCATATCCATGAGCTGGGGCAAATCCATGTGTGAGCTGGTGCATATCCATGAGCTGGGGCAGTATAAATATATATATATCGGGGGGGATATACATGTGAGCTGGGGGCATTTTTATATGGTCTGTTCTTATTGGAAGCGTCACATGACATTAAAGAAAAGTATCGGTACTCGGTATCGGTGAGTACTTTTAAAAAGTATCGGTACTCGTACTCGGTCTTAAAAAAGTGGTATCGGTGAATCCCTAGGCAATACTATCTTTGTTTTATTTTGCAGTGAAAAGTAAGTGAAAATACATAGATTTTTTTTGGGGGGGGCCCTTCGTGGATTCTTGCACCGGGGCCCTTAGGTTTCTAGTTACGCCACTGGAAATTAGTGAGCCCCAAAATACTGCGTGGTACTGTATGTGTGACAAGACACAGATCAGCTCAATTCACAAATGTTTTAAAGAAATTAGTGAGCCCCAAAAAACTTGCTGGCTGTGTGACAAGACACAGAAGATCACCTCAATTCACAAATGTTTTAAAGAAATTAGTGAGCCCCAAAATACTGCGTGGTACTGGATGTGTGACAAGACACAGAGCACCTCAATTCACAAATGTTTTAAAGAAATTAGTGAGCCCCAAAATACTGCGTGGTACTGGATGTGTGACAAGACACAGATCACCTCAATTCACAAATGTTTTGTAGAAATTAGTGAGCCCCAAAATACTACATGGTACTGGATGTGTGACGAGACACAGATCACCTCAATTCACAAATGTTTTGTAGAAATTAGTGAGCCCCAAAATACTGCATGGTACTGGATGTGTGAAAAGACACAGATCACCTCAATTCACAAATGTTTTAAAGAAATTAGTGAGCCCCAAAATACTGCGTGGTACTGGATGTGTGACGAGACACGGATCACCTCAATTCACAAATGTTTTAAAGAAATTAGTGAGCCCCAAAATACTGCGTGGTACTGGATGTGTGACGAGACACAGATCACCTCAATTCACAAATGTTTTGTAGAAATTAGTGAGCCCCAAAATACTGCGTGGTACTGGATGTGTGACGAGACACAGATCACCTCAATCCACAAATGTTTTAAAGAAATTAGTGAGCCCCAAAATCCTGCGTGGTACTGGATGTGTGACGAGACACAGATCACCTCAATTCACAAATGTTTTGTAGAAATTAGTGAGCCCCAAAATACTGCATGGTACTGGATGTGTGACAAGACACAGATCACCTCAATTCACAAATGTTTTGTAGAAATTAGTGAGCCCCAAAATACTGCGTGGTACTGGATGTGTGACGAGACACAGATCACCTCAATTCACAAATGTTTTAAAGAAATTAGTGAGCCCCAAAATACTGTGTGGTACTGGATGTGTGACGAGACACAGATCACCTCAATTCACAAATGTTTTGTAGAAATTAGTGAGCCCCAAAATACTGCGTGGTACTGGATGTGTGACAAGACACAGATCATCTCAATTCACAAATGTTTTAAAGAAATTAGTGAGCCCCAAAATACTGCGTGGTATTGGATGTGTGACAAGACACAGATCACCTCAATTCACAAATGTTTTAAAGAAATTAGTGAGCCCCAAAATACTGCGTAGTACTGGATGTGTGACAAGACACAGATCACCTCAATTCACAAATGTTTTAAAGAAATTAGTGAGCCCCAAAAAAACTTGCTGGCTGTGTGACAAAACACAGAAGATCACCTCAATTCACAAATGTTTTAAAGAAATTAGTGAGCCCCAAAATACTGCGTAGTACTGGATGTGTGACAAGACACAGATCACCTCAATTCACAAATGTTTTAAAGAAATTAGTGAGCCCCAAAAAAACCTGCTGGCTGTGTGACAAGACACAGAAGATCACCTCAATTCACAAATGTTTTAAAGAAAGTTGTAAACCTCAAAAAAACTTTCTGTCACAGTGACAAACAAAAACAGAAGAGTGAGGCTCAATAAACCTCAAGGGAATGTATGTGTGGCAGGTGTGTGGCCTGCCCCTATGTATCCCGTACCCCCAAACATTTCTGTAATTTTGATGACTCTATCTCTTTTTCGGTCCGTCAGTTCATTAATTGCAACTCCGCTGGTGTCATATATTTACTGTTGTGCCATTGTGGTAAAAAATATGTGGGCAAAACCATTCGACCTCTAAGGCTAGGGTCAGACTAACGCATTTTTCACGTTGTCCGTGAAAATGTGCGTTCGAAGAATGGACGTATTTTTTCACGGAATACGCAATAGCGGTCATACTATGCGCAGTTTCATCCGTGATTTTGTACGGATCATCAATAAAACACTTCTTGCATCTGGACGTTATGTTGGCCGGACATTAGCAGCGTCTGATGTCTCCAATTCACGCACACACGCCGCTAGCGTACGCAGCGCACTCTGTACGTCAGTACTAGTGGTTTAACGTTCTCGAAAAAATGCATTCATTTTCCACTTGCGTTGCGCAGCCGGACTTTTGTGCGACCGTACTTCGTATATTGGCTGTCATTGCCCGTCATTTGCTGCTAGTGCGGCCGTAATTAAGTGCGCCAGAACGCGCGTTCGCACTGCCTCAGTCTGACCCTAGCCTTAAAGTCCGCATACTTGAACATATTCGTTCGATTAGACTCAAAAAGGACACCCCGGTTGCTAGACACTTTATGTCATGCAACATTTGTCTACTTAGCAATTTTAGGTTTTTGGGCATTGAACACATTAAACTTGGCCCTCGTAAGGGCAATCTCGATAATAAATTACTTAAACGAGAAGCTTTCTGGATATATCGCCTAAACACCAGATCACCATCAGGCCTCAACGAAGGCTTTACATTTGTCCCCTTTATCTGAGCAATTATTTCTTAACACCTTCTAAATACCGCTCTTATATATGTCATATTACACTTTTGCTATTGTACCATTATCTATTGCTTTTTAATTGTTATATACTAAGCTTTCCTCCTCTGATGTTTTATCCCAATTCTTTTCCCCCTGTGCCTCCATTTCCCTTAATTTGTTTCTTATTTTGTGGTTATTCTTTCCACACCCTCTTCTTATTATTAAAGGGTTTTTATACTCTTCCAATATTACAGGTGTGATGATCATCTGAGTTTCTGATTTTTCCGTACTTAATTCTAGCGCATCTATGGGTTAACAAGCCTAGTTACACTAAGACAGCTACAATATGGGCTATTTGATACACGCTGTTTTTTATCTCATTAAGCCTTTTGCCTTTATCTTACACGCACCTAACTGTATTTAATTTTTGTTATCCCGTGGCTCATTAATAGACCGCTGTATATTTTGGCTGTTTATGTAACTCAATATGATGTCATGATTTGTACAATTCTTATGGATATTGGTACTTTATCCTATTCAGTAATGACGGTTGTCGGTATTTTACGGCATCGTAACGTCCTCGGTTGTCTTGACACCATTAATTGATATCTTATTGGCTCCCCGTTATCACATGGTTCTCAGGTGTCAGGAAGTTGGTGCCGGGATTTAGCTACATGAAACAAACTTGTTTCTTTTGACTCCGTCTGTTGTGCTTTCAGTTGCTGGGATACCGAGTAATTGATTAATCATTGGTCCCCCGAGGTCACGTGACCAGTCGTGTGCCGGTTGATATGGTTTTGACATCTACGCTTACTGATTGGTTGGTCTCTCAGCTGGCCGCATGATTCCAATTCTAATCACGACTTTGGAGGTACTTATAGGGGTTAACTGGGCGGGCACTGTATCTCTTGTTTAAGCCCTGGTCGGGCGAAACCGGTCGAGATATGCCTTCTTTTTCTTGTTTTTAACAGTTCTACCTTTCATATATTTTTTCTTGTGGACCTTGCCCTATGGCTTCTATTGGTTGTCTATTCAGTGTACTCTGGCTACTGGTCTTGTAGGTGGCTTGAACCACCGAGGTATAGTTAGTCACCAGCAATTACTATCTCATGCTACTGGCGTTTCCTCATTTCTTACAGAAAACTAATTTTTGCCCGTTGGGTGACCTGTACCTCCTGGTTGTCGTTATTTAGCTTATCTGTGCTATTGGCTATGTAGGTGGCTTGAACCACCGAGGTATAGCGAGCCTTATTACCTATGTGTACACGTTCGTTACCTTTACTAGTTATAGGAATTCTGCCTGTTTGGGTGGCTTGTACCTTTTGGATGTTGGTAGCTTCTCTTGCTTATAAGCAAGTCTTGCTACTTTGTATTGGTACTGTATTATACCTCCCCTTTTTGGGCTACTGTCCACATACTTTTTTTCATTCTTTTTTATTACATTGTTGGATGCTTATTTTTCATTAAATTTGTCACATTACCACATTACCACTCTTGTTGCACTTTGTGCAATTTGTTCTCGCTTGTCACAGTGACAAGACACACATCACCTAAATTCCCTGATATTTGGTAGAAATGAGACCCCCCAGACCCCCCCAGTAGCGTGGCAGACCGGCAGTAACAAGACACAACTATCTCCTCTGAAATCTCCTCTGAAATGTGTGCAGAAACGGCGCGTGGAAACGTTATATAGTGTGCTGCAGGACTTAGCTCTGTGAGCCCATGATTGGGCAAAATTTGCCCAATCAGGACTCTGAGCGGTGATTGGCATAGTGTTGAACCTGTCTTGCACCAGACCTGTGGTCAGGTGCAAGGCTGTAGCCAATTACGAATTTCAGGCCAGTGGGAAAATGCATTGTGGTCCATTGTGGTCGAACATGCGGCGAACACCCGGAAATGTTCGGTGTTCACGATCTAATCGAACAGGCTAAGTTCGGGTCGAACTCCGAACCGTCCGAACCGAACAGCTCATCCCTACTCCTCATCTACCTATCCAAATTCCTGAAACTTAAATCCTTCTCCAGTTGTCGCATCAGCTGTACCTTATCCAAAGGAATATTATTTATACTGTTGTCATTCTCAAATGTCTGACCATCGTCCAGACAAAAATTCTTTCTAAATTCCTTTTAAAATGGGGCTGCCCAAAAACGCTGTAGGTTAGTTTTTAAATAGACAAAAAAGAAAAGATATATACAGTTGTGTTCAATATTATTCAACCCCCAATGCTGTAAAGGGTTTTAGGGAATTTAGTGTACATTTGTAATTGTATTCAGAATGAAATCCTACAAGGACTTTTTAAAGAACCATATGCAACTAAAATGACATCAATTGGTTTTGTAATACAGTAGTAAATGTTTCTTTTGTGAATTCTTCATTGCCACAATTATTCAACCCCTTAAAGACTACCACTCTGAAGAACAGAGGTTCATTCAAGTGTTTTCAATCAGGTATTGAAAACACCTGTGGATGTCACGGAGCAGCAATAAAGCATAATAAGCACCAATTAGGCAGCTTTAAAATGACTGTGATACTCAGCTCCTTCTAGACATTTACTGGTGTGGTTACAAACATGGTGAAGTCAAGAGAATGGTCCAGGAAGACAAGAGAAGAAGTGATTACTCTTCACAGGAAGGGCAATGGCTATAAGAAGATTGCAAAGATGTTAAACATACCAAGAGAGACCATAGGAAGCATCATTTGCAAATTCAAGGCAAAGGGCACTGTTGAAACGCTACCTTGTCGTGGCAGAAAGAAGATGCTGACTTTGACTGCTGTGCGCTACCTGAAGCGTAGAGTGGAGAAAAGTCCCCGTGTGACTGCTGAGGAACTGAGAAAAGATTTGTCAGATGTGGGTACTGAAGTGTCAGCTCAGACAATACAGCGCACACTGCGTAATGAAGGCCTCCATGCCAGAACTCCCAGGCGCACCCCCTTGCTCTCTCCAAAGAATAAGAAGAGTCGACTGCAGTATGCCAAAAGTCATGTGGACAAACCACAGAAGTTTTGGGATAGTGTTCTGTGGACTGATGAAACAAAATTAGAACTGTTTGGGCCCATGGATCAACGCTATGTTTGGAGGAGGAAGAACAAGGCCTATGAAGAAAAGAACACCTTGCCTACTGAGTACCATGAATTCTCTTCAGTACCAGGAGATATTGGATGACAATGTGATGCAGTCCGTCACAAACCTGAGGCTTGGGAGACGTTGGACCTTTCAACAGGACAATGATCCCAAGCATACCTCAAAGTCCACTAGAGCATGGTTGCAGATTAAAGGCTGGAACATTTTGGAGTGGCCATCGCAGTCACCTGACTTAAATCCGATTGAGAACCTCTGGTGGGACTTATAGAAAGCAGTTGCAGTACGCAAGCCTAAGAATGTGACTGAACTGGAGGCTTTTGCCCATGACGAATGGGCGAAGATACCCGTAGATCGCTGCAAGACACTTGTGTCAAGCTATGCTTCACGTTTAAAAGCTGTTATAACTGTAAAAGGATGTTGTACTAAGATTGAATGTCACTTGGGGGTTGAATAAAACTGATAATGATGTGAGCACAGAAAAGACATTTGTGGTTATTTCATTATAAATATTATGTTATATTTGTCTGACCTACACATGCCTCTTTGATTTAATTGTAAGCAAGATGACTGAATGATCAAAATCAATATAGAAATGGCCAAAACACTCAATTTCAGTGGGGGTTGAATAATTTTGAACACAACTGTGTATATATATATATATATATCATACAGCATAGGCGCCTATTTATAGAACAGTCTGTTATACTATGATACTTTCTAGGGAGAGTGTAGCTAATAAATAGTAGGATGCTGCCCAAAGGGGTAAACACAGAACACAGAAAAAACAACCAAAATCTGCGTCAAACAAAAAGTGAAATTGCAATAGAAACCTTTGTAGCGCATCAAAGGTAAACTTTGATATAACTCTTTGTTGAAGTTTATCTCAATCATAAAGTGCATCAGTCATAAAGTGACAAATAGGGATGAGCTGTTCGGTTCGATCGGTTCGGAGTTCGCATCGAACATAGCCTGTTCGTTTGTTCGCGAACTACGAACATTTCCGGGTGTTCGCCGCGTGTTCGCCCACAATGCACCACAATGGAACACAATGCACTTTTCCACTGGCCTGAAGCTCGTAATTGGCTACAGCCTTGCACCTGACCACAGGTCTGCTGCAAGACAGGTTCAACACTATGCCAATCACGGCTCAGAGTCCTGATTGGGCAAATTTTGCCCAATCATGGGCTCACAGAGCTAAGTCCCGCAGCACACTATATAAGGTTTCCACGCAGCGCTTCTGCATGCATTTGAGAGGAGATTTCATAGGAGATTGTTGTTGTGTGTTCTTACTGCCGGTCTGCCATGCTACAGGGGGGTCTCATTTCTACCAAATATCTGGAAATTGAGGTGATGTGTGTCTTGTCACTGCCAGCAAGTATTTTGGGGGTCCCACATTTCTACAAAACATTTGGGAATTGAGGTGATCTGTGTCTTTTCACACAGCCAGTACCACGCAGTATTTTGGGGGTCACTAATTTCTACAAAACATTTGGGAATTGAGGTGATCTGTGTCTTATCACACAGCCAGTACCACACAGTATTTTCGGGGTCACAAATTTCTACAAAATATTTGGGAATTGTTATTATCCGTGTGTTCTCACTGGCTGCCACCCATCAGGGGGTCTCACTGATTTATAGGAGGTTTCTGAGACTTGTAATCTGTGTCTTCTCACTGCCACCCATCAGGGCGTCACACTGATTTATAGGAGGTTTCTGACACTTGTGATCTGTGTCTTCTCACTGCCACCCATCAGGGGTTCCCACATACTTCTAGCAGATTTAAGCGTGGGAAAGACACTGGACGCTTGAGTACCACGTGCTTGAGGCGACATATGAACACCTGCCACACATCCCGTTGGTGCAAAACTTTGCGTAGGTCCTCCTCCTCCTCATCTGTCTCTACCCCCACTGTATGTCCTGCCATGTCATTGCCTACAACCTCCACTGACAGGGATGATGCTACAGTAATGGATGTACCAGGTCCTTCCTCACAATGTGACATCATCCCATCAGCTGAAGATTTACGCAGTCAGATTACGTTGCCCCAGCTGCTGCAGCGTAAGAAAAAATATAGTCCCAACCATCCCCAAGCACAGCGTCTAAATGCCATCTTAGCAAAATTACTCGCCTTGCAGCTGCTGCCTTTCCAGCTGGTGAACTCTGCTCCCTTCCGTGAATTTGCTGAATGTGATGTACCACAGTGGCAGGTTCCAAAACACCATTACTTTTCACGCAAGGCCATTCCAGCACTATGCCAGCACGTGGAAGACAATGTTATCGAGTCATTGGGAAAGGCAGTCAGCAGCAAGGTGCATGTGATTTTAGACACGTGGTTCAGCAAGCATGGACAGGGTCGTTACATTTCCTTCACGGCACACTGGGTAACTCTGATTGCAGCTGGGAGGGATCCAAGACGGGGCTCTGTGCTAGAGCTTGTTCATCCACCACGCTTCCAGAACGTTGCTTGTATGAGGTCTGTCTGCTCCACAACCACCTCTCCCTCTTCCTCCTCCTCCTCCTCCTTTTTCTCTGTATCTGGCGAAGTGGCAGTTAAACCGAGTTTAAGTGGCAGGGGCTACGCAATGGCTCAAGCAAAAAGATGCCATACTGTGCTTGAGCTCGTTTGTTTAGGGGACAGCAGCCACACTGGGCCAGAAATTCTGTCAGCTCTGCATGGCCAGGTGCAGAGATGTTAACACCGCGCCAGCTTCAGCTGGGAATGATCGTCTGTGATAATAGCAGCAACCTTCTCTCCGCCCTAAGCCTGGGTAAATTGACGCATGTACCATGCCTAGCACACGTCCTAAATCTAGTGGTACAGCGTTTCCTAACCAAGTACCCAGGGCTGGCAGAGCTTCTCAGCCAGGCCAGAAAAGTCTGCAGCCACTTCAGACGGTCATTCCCAGCAAGCGTTCGCCTGGCAGAAATTCAAAGAGAATTCCACCTTCCCACAAACCGTCTGATCTATGACGTGCCCACCAGGTGGAACTCGACATTAGCAATGCTGCAGCGTCTGCACAAGCAGCAGAGGGACATCAACGAGTACCTGTGTGAGTATGGCACAAGGACAGGTTCAGGTCAACTTGTTATTTTTCCCCCCCGCAGTGGTTGATGATCAAGGATGCATGCACTGTACTGTCACCATTTGAGGAGGCAAAGAGGATGGTGAGCAGGGACAGTGCATGCATCAGTGACACAATTCCTTTAGTGTTCCTGCTGGAGCACACTCTGCAGGGAATTATAGATGTGGCTCTAGAGGCAGAGCAGCGGGAGGAAGAGGAGGCCTTCCCTAGATCTCAAGGCCCCAGTCTTTCCGCAGACAGCATTCCAGCGGGTCCTCCTCAGATCAGACAGGAGGAGGATGAGGAGGAGGAATATTTAAGTAGTGGGGGCATTGAAGGTGGGGATTCCTCAAGTGAGGGTTTCGTGTGCCCAGAAACCCAAGGACTAGTACATGGCTGGGAGGAGGAAGTGCACGATGGGGTCATCCTCATTGACCAGGAAGACTCGGAAGCTAATGCCACCTCCAACCTATGCTGCATGGGTTCCCTTATCCTGCAAAGCCTGCTAAAGGACCCCAGGATTCGTGCTATCAAGGAGAGGGATCATTATTGGTTGGCAACCCTTCTTGATCCATGATACAAGGGTAAAGTTGCAGAGCTCATCCTGCCCGCACAGAGGGAGCACAGGATGAAAAAACTTGAGGACGCTCTAAAGTGACACTTGTGTAACACCTTTCCAGGCACTGGTAGATTACCAAGTGCCGACATACGTGCTTCTGAGGCTGCGGGTGATCAGAGGAATAGTGGTGAAGGCAAGGGCCGCTTGACTGATGCTTTTTTAAAAAATTTTAGTCCTCGACGCCCAGGGACGTCAAATGTGCTGACACAGGTGCTTCTGAGGCTGCGGATGATCAGAGGAATAGTGGTGAAGGCCAGGGCCGCTTGACTGATGCATTTTTTATTTTTTTTAGTCCACGACGCCCAGGGACGTCAAATGTAGGCACCCATTACCAGCGTCTTCACCATATGGTGCAGGACTACCTAGGGGCAAGGGCAGACCTGGATACCTTTCCAGCAGGTGATCCACTGGCTTATTGGGTGTTGAGATTGGATCACTGGCCAGAACGTAGCCAATATGCTATGCAGCTACTAGGTTGTCCATCATCTAGCGTGCTTTCTGAAAGGACATTCAGTGCCGCTGGAGGTTTTGTCACAGACAAAAGAGTGCGTCTGTCCACCGACTCGCTAGACCGGCTGAAATTTATAAAAATGAATCAGTCCTGGATCAGCAGTTATCAATCCCCTGATGCTGACGTAACGGAATAGATCGGTATGTCTTCTGCATCACAAAATTCATTTAACCCTTTCGCTGCTGAGGCTTTTCCCGCCCCTATGCTGAGGTCATTTTTACCTGTTTTGCGCATCATGTTTAAACGTGTTTTGAAGGCTTATTTTAGTATATGACCCAGACATATTATATATCGTTCTTTCCGTCAGACTCAGTAGATTCATAATATGTCATTATTATATGTATACGTTATGTCATGTCTGTATATTATAACAAAAAATGCAATAAAATATGTATTTTCAATAATTTACAATGTGTAAAGTGTTTTTTTCCACATTTTAACATGCGAGCAATTGCGGTTATATTTTGTATGGGGTGCGCTTGTTAAAAAAATTAGAGATGGGGTCTCGTTACATTTTTTTTTGGGGAAAATGACACTATTTTTAACAAACGCACCGCATACAAAAATCGTTAGTGCAGCATCATTGTTCACATTATAATTGAAATGGGAACAATATTGCTGCATTAACAAACCAAAAAAAATTAAAAAAAAGTGTTTATTTTTTTTTTTTTTAATTTTTTTTTATTTTTATTTTTCATTTTTTTTTTTTTTACAAAAATTTTCACTTTCATGTTTGGTATCGTTGGAACGGCCATGCTCTGGCCGATCCAACGATACCAAAATTTAACCCCTAGCTGCCAGGGATCGGGAGATAGGGAGTTCATTGGAACTCCCTATCTCCACAGTTGGTGGCAGTTAGGGGTTAAGTCTACGACTGGCGTCATCGTGCTACGCACGATGACGCCAGTCCTCTGGGGGAGTTCCCGGAGGCTTGGCCGACATCCAAGATGTCGGCCAGCTCCGGGAAAGGATCGCGAACCGGCGCTTTTCAGCGCCGATTCGCGATCCAGCTCCCCAGGGGTTAATGCCAGGCATCATTTGGAAGGGCAGGCTGTGCCCTTCCAAATGATGCCTGGGTTAACCCCCTGTGCACTGCCGATCGGAGGAGAGAGGTCCGAAGGACCTCCCCCTCCCTTTCAGGCGCCTCCTCCGCACATGCGGGGGGGGCCCCTGAATTAGGTGTCATCGCGCCCCCGCGATGACACCTAATTCTGGCGGCTGCTGGTCCGGATGCCGGGCTGACATCCAGGATGTCAGCCCGCACCGGAGGGGCCAGCGATCGGCCGGAACCCGGCCGAACGCTGACCCCGATGGGAGGACGCGCTCAGCGCGTCCTCCGCATACCAGCGGGACTGCTGAGGACGCGCTCAGCGCGTCCTCAGCAGCGAAGTGGTTAATATTTTTATTAGTGATATTGCAGAAGGTATTAATGGAAAAGTATGTCTTTTTGCTGATGACAGAAAGATTTGCAACAGCGTTGACGTTCCTGGAGGGATCAGCCAAATGACAAATGATTTAGGTAAACTAAAAAAATGGTCGGAGCTGTGGCAATTGAGTTTTAATTGGGATAAGTGCAAGATAATGCACCTGGGACGTAAAAACCCAAGGGCTGAATATAGAATATTTGATCTGAGGAAAGGGATTTAGGGGTTATTATTTCAGAGGATCTAAGGGTAAGTAGTCAATGTAATAGAGCAGCAGGAAATGCTAGCAGAATGCTTGGTTGTGTAGGGAGAGGTATTAGCAGTAGGAAAAGGAAAGTGCTCATGCCACTGTACAGAGCACTGGTGAGACCTCACTTGGAGTACTGTGTGCAGTACTGGAGACCGTATCTCCAGAAAGATATAGACATCTTAGAGAGAGTTCAGAGAAGGGATACTAAAATGGTGTACGGCTTGAAGGAGAAAAGGTACCAGGAAAGGCTTAATGATCTTAACATGTACAGCTTGGAAAAAAGATGAGACAGAGTAGATATGATAGAAACATTTAAATACGTAAAGGGAATCCACAAGGTAGAGGAAGGGAGTATATTTAAACGGAAACAAAGTAGCAAAACAAGAGGACATAGTCTTAGATTAGAGGGGCAAAGGTTTAAAAGTAACATCAGGAAGCATTATTTTACTGAGAGGGTGGTGGATACATGGAACAGCCTTCCAGTTGAAGTGGTAGAGGCCAAAACAGTTATTGAATTTAAGCAAACATGGGATAGGCATAAGACTATCCTAAACAAAAGATAAATCCAGGTTAAGTATCCATGTAATTGGGCAGACTAGATGGGCCGAAAGGTTGACATTTTTGACGACATTTTTCTATGTTTCTAAAACCTCCAGCACGGAACTCTTCCACAATACCACAAAAGGGTTACGGTGTGAATGCACTTGCTGCCATGAAAAGCACAATATTTGGCTGCACTGACGCCTTTGCCAGATTTATATATTTTTAATATAGGACCGCAAGGTCCACCCCTGCACTCTTCCACAATACTACAGAGGGGTTACTGTATGATGGTACTTGCTGGCCTGGCAGTCTGGCACCAAAAGCACAATATCTGGGTGTACTGACGCCCATTACCAGATTCATATCTTTATAATATAGGACCGCAAGGTCCACCCCTGCACTCTTCCACAATACTACAGAGGGGTTACTGTAAGAATGCAATTGCTGGCCTGGCAGTCTGGCACCAAAAGCACAATATCTGGGTGCACTGACGCCCATTACCAGATTCATATTTTTTTAATATAGGACCGCAAGGTCCACCCCTGCACTCTTCCACAATACCACAGAGGGGTTACTGTATGATGGCACTCACTGGCCTGGCACCAAAGGCACAATATTTGGGTGCACTGACGCCTTTATGAGATTCATATCTTTTTAATATAGGACCGCATGGTCCACCCCTGCACTCTTCCACAATACCACAGAGGGGTTACTGTATGATGGCACTTGCTGGCCTGTCACCAATGGCACAATATTTGGGTGCACTGCCACTGACGCCTGTATCAGATTCATATCCTCAGAGGGGTTACTGTGTGACGGCACTGTTGCCGACGCTAAAGGCCCAATTTTAAAGCACCTATTGTTACTTTCATCCAAAGCCTGCATAAGTTTCACAATAATTTAGCCAAAAAATCACTAAACTTTTTTCTACGTGTCCGAAAATGTCTCCTCTTTTCATACAGACTGCCGCCCCAAGCAGTTGTTTATGGATAGATTAAAGGAAAACATTTACCGTCATTTGAAATGTCATTTTTTGTTTTTTACATATTTCTATACATCCTAGAAATTCGCCACTTCACGGGCAGGTTATGGGGACCTCCTAGGCACGATATTTGAAGGAATTTTTCGTTTTTTATTTTTAACCCTTATTTCATGGAAAACTCACTGTCCCTTTTAAAAAGTTTTTTTTTTTAACTTTTTGTCCTTGTTTCCTGTCCCCCAGGGCACTACCCGGACCCCCATACACCTTTTATGGCAAATATCTAGCATATATGCCCTCTTGGAGGGCACTCTAAAAATCTACTTGCATTGACTTAATTGACTTGCATTGAGTTTGAGTTTGAATCCGAACATTTGAAAAGTTCGAGTGCGAACCGAACACGGGGGTGTTCGGCTCATCACTATGAGTGGTATTTGATTGGCTCAGTCATTATCTCTTAATTTTTGTACTCTAGCAACACCTCTTTTATCCTTAATTAAAATCTCCTCACGATCTTTCTGTATCCTTGCTTTGTCATAACCTTTTTGTAAAAATTATGATTGTAAGAAATCTGCCTGATTATTAAAATCTTTTACATCAGAGCAATTACGGCGTAGTCTTAAAAACGATCTTTTGTAATATTCTTTAGCCAAGGTGCAAAATAACAACTATCCATATCTATAAAACTATTAATATCTGCTTGCTTAAAATGGGTTCTGGTTTTAAGGATACCCTCCTGAATAAAAAATTCTAGGTCCAGGACGTTTACCTTGTTATTAGTAATATCCTGAGTGAGGACAATACCCCATGTATTACAGTTAAAATGGTTAAAAAAAGAGACTAATGCATTATATTCCCCCCTCCAAATAATAAAAATATCGTCGATGTAGCGTCGATAGAGGACCAGGTTCGCCTCCCAGACAGACCTAAAAAAAATATATACAGTATATTGATGTGTCGTTATATTGGAAATATTCCTTTATATTCTCGGGCACCGAGTCACGCACCTCCGGCTTGTCAAGTAGGAATGGGTCAAGGCACCAGCGGCGCCCTGTGGAGGGGGCAAAGGGCTGAAGTTGCAAGGAGATGTCCGCATGGTCGGACCAGGTGATGGATCTAATGGAAGAGGATATGATCATGGGAAGGCAGTTCGGGGAGGTTAGGATATTATCGATTCTGGAATAGGTGCCGTGGACAGGGACGTAATACGTATAATCTTTGACGGAGGGGTGCTGAACCCTCCAAACATCTACAAATCCCGTTTGTTGGACGAAGCTATAGAATTGTTTATCTTGGGGGGAAGGGAGATGGGAGGACCTGTCATAGTGTAAACTGGACCTGTTAAGCGGCGGGCAGAGGATGGCATTAAAGTCCCCCCCACAATAATCCATCCCGAGTGTGGGATGAGATAAAAGTCTGGGTAGAGAACCAAAAGTCAGCATCGGGGGTATTCGGGCTATAAACTGAGGCCAAAGTATAATGTTGGGTGGACTCTGTACCTATCACTACTACACAACAGCCCACTTCATCTGCATGACATTCGGTTACAACCATTGGGGAGAATGTACGAACCAATAGTGCAACACCATTACATTTGGGGGTGGCGCAGGAGAGGTAGACCCTGGAATAGGCTGGACCAGAAAGGCGGAAAGCCACCGGTTTTAGGGATTCTGGTTTCTTGTATCATGGCTATATCAACCAATTTACGTTTCAGTTTACAGAATAATAGTCGCGGTTTATGGGGCAAGTTAAGACCCTTAACATTAACCTCCCTGGCGATCTATTTATTTAAAATTTTCATGTCCCAAAGCGCTCTTTCCCCCCCCAGCGGTATCCAATGTTGGAAGCGGTAACCCCGAGCAACACCTCTCCCTGCACTCCCTCGATGTCCCCAGCTGTCTCCTCTGACGATCGTTACCTCATATTTCCTGGTTCCCCCCATGCGAAAAGGGAATCCAGGAAGTAAAACGTCGCGATCGCCGGAGGAGACTGCAGAGATCAGCGAGGGAGTGCACGGAGAGGTGAATTATCCAGCCAGAGTGTGGCTCGGGGTTACCGCTTTCAGCAGTGAAATTTAACCCTGAGACCCACTCGGAATAACCATCAGGGGGGTTAAGTGATAGGATATTCACCAGGGCCATTCGGGCATATTTTCAAGAGCGAGTGTGAAGGCCATCCAGGGTCCCCTCCCTGCCCCCCTCCCCCCCGCGGGCACAGAAGCCAGGAAGAGGACAGAGGTAGAGCGATGTTGAAAGGAGGGTGAAAGGGAAGGAACCGAGTAGTAAGGAGAAAAGGTGTAAAGTGAAAGATAGAGCAGAAAGAAAGAAAAGAGAGGGGGTCCTGAGTTGGGCAGACCCGAGGATCAAGGGGTGCACCCTCCGAGTGAGGATACTGGAGGGAGGGTGTGAAGGGGGAAGGAGAGATGAAAACGGGAAGTGGTGAGCCAACGACCATTCTGTGCGTGGAGGAAAGGTCACAATGTCGCCCTCTGGCTGCCGAGATTAGTACACATATAACAGTAGTGCGAACAACATCTCCTACTTATAACTCAAATTAAATCGCAAACATTAACCTGCAGCAAAACTAGATATCAAACATTAAAACTGGAACATTAACTTTTGGGGGCAATCAGCCCAAGTACCCAGGCCAAGTGCCGGGGGACAGAATCAGGGCCGTGACCCCAGAAAACCGAGGCCCACGGCGGAATCAAAACCCCAGGTACTCCAAAGTCAGTCCCCCACTGTAGACCAATCCTGATCCAGGCAGGGAAGCGGCAGAGGGGGGCCGAAGTCTGCAAGGGTAAGTGGTACTGGTATATCGATGAGGCGCAAAAGATCCTTGCCCTGAAACAGATGAGAGAATGCATGAGTGTGGTTGTCTTTTGTCACCAAAATTTTGAAAGGGAAGCCCCAAGCGTAATGGATGTTATGTTGGTGACGGAGCTTCGTGACTTTGCGCCATTCCTTCCTTCTCGCTAAGGTGGCAGGGGATAAATCTTGATAAAAAGAGAGGGGAATCCTCATAATCCACGTTTTGATCCCTGGTCTTCCGGAGCAGGGTGTCCTTAGTGGTGTAATAATGGAACTGCACCACCACATCACGAGGAGGTGTGGCCTTGTTACGTCTGGGGCCTAGGGTACAGTGGACGTGGTCGAGGAGTAATTTGGCTGGGGAAAGTTCAGGCAAAAAAAGTTTCACTATACCAGTTATCGTGGCTTGAAGTTGGTCTGCAGGTATCAAATCCGGAAACCCCCTGAGGCGAATGTTATTCCAGCAGGAACGATTCAATTGGTCCTCCAGCAGAAGTACGCGGGTCACCAGGTTGTTGTAGTAGGCTGTAATATGCTCTGACCTGTCTTGTAGCCGCGCTGTACGTTCTCCCATGGTCTGGATTTCAGTAGACAGGCAGTGGGACGTTTTGTCTAATTCAGCCGGTATGAAAGTTTTAAGGCCCATGATGTCAGCCCTAGTGGCTGGACCGGCCGCCACGTTGTGATCCCCGTCCATGTCATGTGGAAGGTCTGGCCGGGCACCATCTTGGGAAGCGTCCTCGTGCCGCACCCAAGCAGAAAAGATCGGCGCCACAACAATGCTGGCATCCTTTTTGTTTTTTGGGGGTGCTTCATGCTGAGGGGTCATTGGCACCCCTGGATTGTGCTTTTTGCAGGTTAGGGAAGCACGTAGGAGATGGATTTCGACAGGTTAGACAGAGAGCTCACATAGCCAGCTGCCGCTCTCATCGCCACCTCCACTCCGCCCCCCCCCAAAGTCCCATTTCTGACATAATTTTGCCCATAGACAATGGTGTCAGTGGGCAGAGAGAAGTTCCATTGTGGGGGGCTGACATCCAAGATGTCAGTCCACCGTGAACAAAGCATCAAATTAGCAACATATGTACAGTGCATAAAAGGCAATTTTTCAATTCATAATTTTACAGTTAGGGTTCATGCACCTTTTTATAACATGACTTTTTTCTAAAGTCTAAATGTAATAAATATTTTCCATGTATCCATGTCCACAAGGTGGCTGCTTCATGATAGTAAACCTGCCATTATCATCTCATCGAGGAGTGAATTGAATTTGCTCAGACCACAAAACACTTACCCTAGGAGTTTCCTATAGCGATGTTGTATTACATCTCCCAGGAAAATAGAGGCTGAAACTTCCTGAGTGGGCCTTCACAAAGTGGACTGCCAAGCAAGTAATAACAATGTTAATAAATATGTAACACACTGATAAGCAGTCCACAATATACTAGCAGTAGGTTTCTATTTCCTGGTCTATCTGTTGTGAAGCGATATTAGGCACTTCACCTGATGCTGCCATGGTTTGATTAATTAAATGTTTTTTTTATCGCTATAAATATTTCAGTCAAATGAAAACGAAAAGTTCTCATTGTGTGCTACATGCAGGATTTGTTTAAATGTTGACCAATAGTGATGAGCCGAACACCCCCGTGTTCGGTTCGCATTCGAACTCGAAAAATTTCAAAAGTTCGAGTTCAAACACGAACCGAACTCAATGCAAGTCAATGGGACTCAAAAGTTAGATTTTTAGAGTGCCCTCCAATAGGGCATATATGCAAGATATAGAATATATAGCCTGAATCGGCGCAAATAATGCTCTCTGGGGTCCTGGGATCTCACATGTACATAGGAGAAACAATAAACAGTAATAGTGCAATACAGTGGGTATTGAAGATATTAAAATTGTACAAATAATGTCCCACTCACAAGTGAAGAGCCTAAACACTGGCTCTGAGTGGGTCCAGACGAGCGGGTAAATTGCCTTCAGATTTCTCAGGTGACCCCCACCTTATTAAGGATATTCTGTCCAAGATCAAGCAATAGGAAACAGAAAGAAAAAAACTCCTTGCGCAGATCTGCAAAAATCACAATATGATATACTGGAGATTTTGTACTCACATTTTAAGGAGCTCACATAGCTCTTGGATAAACCCTTATCTGAAAAAACCCATGAGCGTTTATCCAAGAGCTATGTGAGCTCCTTAAAATGTGAGTACAAAACCTCCAGTATTGCACTATTACTGTTTATTGTTTCTCCTATGTACATGTGAGATCCCAGGACCCCAGAGAGCATTATTTGCGCCGATTCAGGTTATATATTCTATATCCTGTGTGTATTGGTATAGGGGAAACCACTATATCCTGTTATTGGCCATATGGGGTGCCGTGGTGGTGGATGCATGTTGTGTGGCACTGCACCATTCTTTGTATAAACTACATATATGCAAGATATTTGCCATAAAAGGTGTATGGGGTCCGGGTAGTGCCCTGGGGGACAGGAAACAAGGACAAAAAGTTAAAAAAAGTTTTTAAAGGGACAGTGAGTTTTCCTTGAAATAAAGGTTAAGAATAAAAACGAAAAATTCCTTCAAATATCGTGCCTAGGAGGTCCCCATAACCTGCCCGTGAAGTGGCGGATTTGTAGGATGTATAGAAACATTTAAAAACAAAAAAATGACGGTTCAAATGAGGGTAAATGGTTTTCCTTTAATCTATTCATAAACAACTGCTTGGGGCGGCAGTCTGTATGAAAAGAAGAGACATTTTAGGACACGCAGAACAAGTTTAGTGATTTTTTGGCTAAGTTATGGTGAAACTTATGCAGACTTTGGATGAAAGTAACAATAGGTGCTTTAAAAGTGGGCCTTTAGTGTCGGCAACAGTGCCGTCACACCGTAACCCCTCTGTGGTATTGTGGAAGAGTGCAGGGTTGGACCCTGCGGTCAAATATTAAAATGATATGAATCTGGTATAGGCATCAGTGGCAGTGCACCAAAATATTGTGCCTTTGGTGGCAGCAAGTGCCTTCACATCGTAAGTAACCCCTCTGTGGTATTGTGGAAGAGTGGAGTGGTGGAGGTTTTGGTAATGAAGAAGAGATCCCCAATCTATTCAGTTACATCAGCAGCTATAACAAGACCGGATCAGCAATGTTTAGGCACTTGTACTGCGCTACTGTATATGGTGAGAATCGGCGCACACCAGTAGCAACAGGAAGCAAACAGAACAGGCAGGGAATACGCAGAGAGAATAGTCAAATGGCAGGCAAAGTCGGCAACAGATCGGGTCCTCAGAACAAGCAGGGTCAGTAACAAGTATACAAACTGATTCGGTAAGCTAGCGATGCGGGAATAAAGGCTGAGACACACTGAGCATGTAGCGACGCACAGCGTAGCGAAGTGAAGAGAAGCAAACATTTTGCAGGCTTGACTTCACTCCGCTCCGCCTCGCAGCGTGTCTACACTACATTACGTTTGCTTCTCACCGCACTGGACAGGAATCCACTAACTAAATTAAAATGTACACACAAAACCATTTTATTTTCACAAAGCACATGTTCTATAGGCAAAAAAAGTTTCTACTGCATAAAATACATAAAAAATTACTGTTAATTTAATAGGAATAGTATCAAAAAAAGGTAACCCCTGATCATATAGATTATAGGGACACGGAGCGCCGTGTATAGAGTAGGGATGCATTGATACCACACACAGACATATACGTATATATCAACACGCAGACCTATATTTATGTATATATCAACACGCAGATATATATATACACCCACCCACAGACCTCAGACCATATATACACATATGCACATGGGGGGTGGCATGTGGACAATCTCAACTAAATGTGCCCCACCCCCCATTTGGCTGATCCCTCCAGAAGAAATGTTGAACCCGACAGAGCAGAGAATATATATGTTATTCTCTGCTCTATTGGGTTCAACATTTCTTCTGGAGAGATCAGCCAAATGGGGGGGGGCAATTAGTTGCCAAAATGTGTGTGTAATAGAAGTCTAGATATATATATTTATAACAAAATAGATATATATCTTATCTATATATATATATATATATATATATCATATCTGCCCTTACCTTCCCCTATAAATTTGCTAAAAATATACATACAAAAAGACCAAACCACTGCCTGAGACCCCGCGCAGCCCACATGCTACCCCTCTACCTGGCTGAATGTATCTAATATATATAATTAAATACATTCAGCCAGGTAGAAAAATAAAACTTTTTTTTTTCTTTCATGTTCCCGTGGACATTTAAAAATGTCCTCAGATTTTATTTTTTTTAGAAATGTGTCGCCTTAGAAATGTGTCGCCTGGTGGTCAACTCAGTGGGGGCTCCCTGGATCCTGGTTGTGGGGGGGTCTGCCGTGGCCGCAGGTGCAGTGACTCCCTCCCTGCATTGCCTGTCTCTGCCACATGCACCTGGGTGGCTAACCCGCACAGTCGCAGCTCTGTCATTGCATGCTCCTCAAGGGGATCCTTGGGAGGCCCCTGCAGGCTGCCCTCTACAGTACCTGATTAGAATGCCGTGTCTGCCTGATGTTTTAGTAACAAGAATGTTTTATCCCATAGGGTTCAATGTTAAAAATATTCCCGTTTTAATTCAATATCTAATAAACTGTTGCTTATAATATCCTGAAGTAAAGAGTCTCTTTATTTCTATATTTTTTTTTAGTATTTTTCAAGCATTTTTAATACTTTAAAAAAAAAAGAAGAAAAAATCGAACTTTTGGCAAACGTCCCAAATAGTTTGAAGTTCGGAACTGTCGAACGGCCGATGTTCGATGCGAACTCCGAGCAGATCGAACAGCTCATTCCTATTGACCAACACCGTATAATGTGTAGTATGTTTTCCTTGTTAAATCTCTTTTACAACTGTTTTAAACTATAAGCATTTAACTAACATAGATTTATTGTTCCAGAATGAACTGCACATCATTGCTAGGACTATTGTGTGCACTTGTCATTCTTCAAGGTTGGTATGCTGCAAAAATACTTTTGTAAAATATCCATTGTCCAATTAAGTACATGAAGGTTAATATATTTTGTATTTTCTGCAGCACAGTCAAGGGAAGTTTTGTATCCCTTCTGGCAGAATGATACCAAGACACCAAAGGTTGATGATGGAAGCTCAGTGGAAATTAAACTATCCATTCCTTTTGTATTATTTGGCATTCCTTATAGATCACTCTATGTAAGTAATTACCGGAATAGAACATTTTATTTAACCGATAAAAAATAGGTGACGTTTATAATATAATAATTTTGTCTCATGGACATCTTTAACACTTATTTCAAATGAGTAAAATATTTTTGCTTTTATCATAATCTTCACATTTCCTTCTTACTTTCTAGTGTTTTACTATTATATATTGTTTGAAGGACTGCACTATAAACTGCTCTATTTTTGTCTGTAGAACGGTAACCACTATGTACTATTGCTGTCTTGCATTTTAACAAAAGCATTAGAATTAATGTCTGGTGTATGATTGCCATTGTCTGCATTCCACTAGCAATTAAGTAGAAAGTGGAAAGCACAACAATGTTTTCTAAAGTGCAGATTTATTCTGCACACATCAGCAAATATAGAAACTTGGCACCAGAACCAGGTTAGTAGCTATTTAACTGTTAGAGTGTCTATGACAGACACCTTAAATGGACAGAGTTAATCAGAAGGAATTGTGTCTCTATAATGGTATGATAATGATAAACTAATAAAAATATTCATGTCACATTGGTCTTTGTAGTGTCTTTATACATTAAAATCCTCATTGTCCAGGCCGTGAACTGAACTTGAGGAGGTCTATGTCAAAGTAAAACAAATAAAGAAAAAACTCTTTTTTTCTTTTTTCTTTTTTGTTTGTTTTCTAAGACAGCTCACGTTTCAATTATAAAGTGAACAGTGATGCTGCAGGAGCTCACCTTCTCATTTCTTACACTGCCACTAAGTGTGGAGGCGATTTTTAATTTATTATTATCAATTATTTTTAGTTTGGAAGAGAATGATGTCCCACTGTGGTGGACAACTTTTGCTACACACTAAAATATTTATAAAAACAAAACCATACAGTTTTTTAACACTAACAGGGTTATTCAGAGAGCGTGAAAAGCAGGAGAATGACTGGAGAATTAAAAATTCTAGGTCAAAATAGCCAAACCAGAAAAATTCTCCCTTTCACATCACTTTCCAAATCGGCTATTTTGACCTAGAATTTTTCATTCTCCAGTCATTCTCCTGCTTTTCCGGCTCTCTGAATAACCCTGTAAGTTTTGATATCCTTTTGAAAAAGTACTAAAAATAAAGCGGCATAAAAAAATGAAGTGGTACTTATGGGGCAAGGGGGGCTTCTAGATTTCAGTGCCTACAGGCTCCTGAGGTGCCTTATACAGTCAGGTCCAGAAATATTGGGACATCGACACAATTCTAACATCTTTGGCACTATACACCACCACAATGGAGTTGTAATGAAACAAACACAATGTGCTTTAACTACAGACTGTCAGCTTTAATTTGAAGGTATGTACATCCAACTTAGGTGAACGGTGTAGGACTTACAGCAGTTTGCAGATGTGCCTCCCACTTGTTAAGGGACCAAAGGTAATGGGACAATTGGCTTCTCAGCTGTTCCATGGCCAGGTGTGTGATATTCCCTCATTACCCCAATTACAATGTCCAGATAAAAGGCCCAGAGTTCATTTCAAGTGTGCTATTTGCATTTGGAATCTGTTGCTGTCAACTCTCAAGATGAGATCCAAAGAGGCTGTCACTATCAGTGAAGCAAGCCATCATTAGGCTGAAGAAACAAAACAAACCCATCAGAGAGATAGCAAGAACATTAGGCGTGGCCAAAACAACTGTTTGGAACATTCTCAAAAAGAAGGAACGCACCGGTGAGCTCAGCAACACCAAAAGACCCGGGAGACCACGGAAAACAACTGTGGTGGATGACCAAGAATTCTTTCCCTGGTGAAGAAAACACTCTTCACAACAGTTAGCCAGATCAAGAACACTCTCCAGGAGGTAGGTGTATGTGTGTCAAAGTCAACAATCAAGAGAAGACTTCACCAGAGTGAATACAGAGGATTCGCCACAAGATGTAAACCATTAGTGAGCCTCAAAAACAGGATGGTCAGATTAGAGTTTGCCAAACAACACCTAACAAAGCGCTTAAAGACCTGGGTCCATAAGAAAGTGGAATAGACACACAATATGTCCATAAACAGTAGTCCTTATCTTCAGGAGTTAGTCTTCTTTAAAATGCAGATGATGAGGCATACACTGCAGGAGAAAAAAGAGAGACGACTAAAATTGCAGCCACAGGTACTCCTCCTCCAGGACCTATTTAACCTTGATCTGCGGGAGCTCCATGAAGGGGACCTGTTCCTCATCTGCCTTTATGATCCTGGAAAGAAGGTTTGGGAAACACCTGTATGATTCCCTGCACGTATTGTGACAGAGCCAATAGAGGCTCAATCGTTTGTGAGTTTGAATTTGGCTCTTTTTTTAAACCACGATACTATTTGTGATTTACTGCACCAAGAGGTGCCTTCTTTTGGTCTTGTCAATTTTCTGCAGTATTACTCTTTTGGCAACACTGGAGAAGTGGATCGAAGGGTCTATGGGCACCTGATATAAGTCCATGTCCGCTATATTCCTGAGAGCCGGCTGTAGGCTCCACAGAATGTGAGTTAAATACGAATATAAGTTACTCTCATCGGGTGCTGTCGTACTGCGCAATCTTGGTCATCTCTCTGTTTTCTCCTGCAGTGTAAACCTCATCATCTGCATTTTAAAGAAGACTAACTCCTGAAGATAAGGACTACTGTTTATGGACATATTGTGTGTCTATTCCACTTTCTTATGGACCCAGGTCTTTAAGCGCTGTGTTGTTTTCCTTTTGTCTAGCTATTTATTCAAGTATTTAGAGAAACCTCCATACACAACATTCAGCGAGTGGGGTAGACACTCGTTTTCGGTGGGCGCTTCACCCCCCTTTCTTTGCTCAACACCTAACAAAGCCTTCACAGTTCTGGAACAAGATCCTATGGACAGATGAGACCCAGATCAACTTGTACCAGAGTGATGGGAAGAGAAGAATATCGACAAGGAAAGGAACTGCTTATGATCCTAAGCATACCACCTCATCAGTGAAGCATGGTGGTGGTATTGTCATGGCGTGTACATGTATGGCTGCCAATGGAATTGCTTCTGTTGTATTTATTGATGATGTGACTGCTGACAAAAGCAGCAGGTGAATTCTGAAGTGTTTCGGGCAATATAATCTGCTCACATTCAGCCAAGTACTGCAGAACTCATTGGACGGCGCTTCACAGTGCAGATGGAAAATGACCCAAAGCATACTGCAAAAGCAACCAAAGAGTTTATGATGGGACAGAAGTGGAATGTTATGCAATGCCAAGTCAATCATCTGACCTGAATCCCATTGAGAAAGCATTTCACTTGCTGAAGACAAAACTGAAGGGAAAATGCCCCAAGAACAAGCAGGATCTGAAGACAGGTGCAGTAGAGGCTGGCAGAGCATCACCAGGGATGAAACCCAGCGTCTAGTGATGTCTATGCATTCCAGACTTCAGGCTGTGATTGACTGCAAAGGATTTGCAACCAAATATTAAGAAGGGAAAGTTTGATTTATGATTATTATTCTGTCCCATTAACTTTGGTCCCTTAACAAGTGGGAGGCACATTTGCAAACTGCTGTAAGTCCTACACCGTTCACCTGAGTTGGATGTACATACCCTCAAATTAAAGCTGACAGTCTGTAGTTAAAGCACATTGTGTTTGTTTCATTTCAACTCTATTGTGGTGGTGTATAGAGCCAAAGATGTTAGAATTGTGTCGATGTCCCAATATTTCTGGACCTGACTATATATCCAACTATTTATTCTACCATTATAAACATCAAGAACAAAAATAAAATAGGGTACACTTAAGTGTCTGAGATGTGTGTCACTGTACACATACAGCTGATCAAAAACATAGTGATTAAAATCAGAGTTTGTGAGAGTACTGAAAATAGACAACAGCATAATAGCCTGCCCTATGGGGTCCCCTCTCACAAGATTTTAGCCTGATAGTGCCATTAGAGAGAATATTATTCCATATGCAAATCAGACTGCTATAACCCAGAAAGGGTGGCCAGTACTGAAATGCCATAGATGTCCTTTCTGCAGAAAAGACGCAGCAACCCCCAAAGATCATGTTGGCCTTGTTTGACCCATTCAGGAGGGTATAGCTGACACCCATGTAGGCACTTTGAGCATACATACAGCCTCAATCAATGAAAGAAGCTGTATGTATACAATGAAACGTGTCTTGGACACTTAAGTATATTCTATTTTCTATTTGATCTTAAACATTCTACAAATCCTGACCATTTTATCTTTATAAAGTGGCTAAGATGTATAGCGTTCCCCCACTCGTCCCCCCCCCTTTATACACCCTGTTCTGGTTAAAACACTGGTTGAAATGGAGGAGTTTCAACCACCAACCATCACCAGCAGACAGGATTTAAAATTTTCCGGCAGCCAGTCACCAGGTTAGTCATTAGTGACGTCAGCACACAGAGCATCCCAACATCATCCTCTCTGAGACCGCCTGCAATAGCGAGTGTTCTCAGAGATGCAGCCACTGGAATGGTTCTGAGAATTGACTCATTGTTTTGTGCTAGAGAACTTGCGTACATAAGAATGCGAATCCCGAGTGATGCAAAATTTCCGTATCCACGTAAAATGAGTAGCAAAGCCTCAGGGACTTTCGAATTCGGAAGTTCTTGAACTGAAGCGGAGGAGCTGCTGTGCACCAAAGGACAAATGATGAGTAAAATCACCTAAAATAAAAAAATATTTTAAAAAAACTATTATTAAATTATTTTAGGTTAAATAGGTGGCTCTATATACATTTGAAGTTTTAAATGGCTGAATAAACAGTTGGATATGGATATATATTTATATATATAAATCTATATCCATCCAGTAGGAGCGAACCAACCAATATATCATAGAGGTGCTCAGCCTATTGCATTAGGGTGTGCACCCAATTCAGGGTGCAGCAACCTTGGCCAGCCAGAAGTTCTGGAACTACATTTCCCATGAGTCTCAACTAACATAATTAGTGCTGAGCAATAAATGAGATAAACAGGGTTATTCAAAGAGATCCGAATTGCTGGCGAAAGGTAACCGAACGCTGAAATTCAGCGTTCGGTTACCTTTCCTGGCCATTCGGCTATTCAGAGAGGAGGCAGTTCGCCAAATGTTGGCGAATTGCCTGCACATACTGTGCCTGTTCGAGGGCAGTGAAATCCCCAAAGAGAAGCAATGCTTCGTCCATTCAGAGAACAAAAATCAACAGTGAAAGGTTGCCGAATTCCCCTGCATTCGGTGGTTTCCTCCAACAGGTTTTTTCAGGAAAATCACATAGGCTTCAATGTTAAAAATATTCCTGTTTTAATCCAATCTATACTATAATAGAGTAAGGCTTGGCGTGTCCGTCGCCAAGCCTTACTCTGCGCATGCGCGTGCAACCAGCGGCGGTTGGTTGCGCGCGCATGCAACCGCCGCGGCAAGAGCCGCTGCCGGCTCGCCGTGGCGGTTACAGATGCACACAGCAGCCGGGTAGAGGCTGCGCTCGCAGCCTCTACCCGGCTGCCGCGCGCATCCAACCCCCGAGCGGCGAAGGGAAAGGTCCCTCCGCCGCTCGGGGGTTGGATGCGCGCGGCAGCTGGGTAGAGGCTGCGCTCGCAGCCTCTACCCGGCTGCCGAGCGCATCCAACTCCGAGCGGCGCCGGGGAAGTGAAAGTTTCCCCACTTCCGCTCTTTGAAGGACCCAAGCCCCGGTCACGTGACCGCGGCTTGGGTCCTTCAACGAGCGGAAGCGGGAAACTTTCACTTCCCCGGCGCCGCTCGGAAAGGTAAGTATGGGGCGGCTGTCCGATGCAATAGAGCATTCGGACAGCCGCCCATGTCTGAGCTGGGGCATATATCCATGAGCGCTGGGGGGCAATATCCATGAGCTGGGGGCAGTATCCATGAGCTGGGGGGGGCAATATCCATGAGCTGGGGGGCAGTATCCATGAGCTGGGGGGGCAATATCCATGAGCTGGGGGGGCAGTATCCATGAGCTGGGGGGCAATATCCATGAGCGGGGGGCAGTATCCATGAGCTGGGGGGCAATATCCATGAGCTGGGGGCAGTATCCATGAGCTGGGGGGGCAGTATCCATGAGCTGGGGGGGCAATATCCATGAGCTGGGGGGCAATATCCATGAGCTGGGGGGCCATATCCATGAGCTGGGGGGGGTATCCATGAGCTGGGGGGCAGTATCCATGAGCTGGGGGCAGTATCCATGAGCTGGGGGGGCAATATCCATGAGCTGGGGGGCAGTATCCATGAGCTGGGGGGGCAATATCCATGAGCTGGGGGTGCAATATCCATGAGCTGGGGGCAATATCCATGAGCTGGGGGCAGTATCCATGAGCTGGGGGGCAGTATCCATGAGCTGGGGGCAATATCCATGAGCTGGGGGGCAATATCCATGAGCTGGGGGGCCAATATCCATGAGCTGGGGGCAGTATCCATGAGCTGGGGGGAATATCCATGAGCTGGGGGCAATATCCATGAGCTGGGGGGCAGTATCCATGAGCTGGGGGGGCAATATCCATGAGCTGGGGGGGGCAATATCCATGAGCTGGGGGGGCAATATCCATGAGCTGGGGGGCAGTATCCAGGAGCTGGGGGGCAATATCCATGAGCTGGGGGGCAGTATCCATGAGCTGGGGGGCAGTATCCATGAGCTGGGGGCAGTATCCATGAGCTGGGGGACAGTATCCAGGAGCTGGGGGGCAGTATCCATGAGCTGGGGGGCAGTATCCATGAGCTGGGGGCAGTATCCATGAGCTGGGGGGGCAATATCCATGAGCTGGGGGCAGTATCCATGAGCTGGGGGGCAATATCCATGAGCTGGGGGGGCAATATCCATGGCTGGGGGCAGTATCCATGAGCTGGGGGCAGTATCCATGAGCTGGGGGCAGTATCCATGAGCTGGGGGGCAATATCCATGAGCTGGGGGGCAGTATCCATGAGCTGGGGGGCATATCCATGAGCTGGGGGGCAGTATCCATGAGCTGGGGGCAGTATCCATGAGCTGGGGGCAGTATCCATGAGCTGGGGGGCAATATCCATGAGCTGGGGGGCAATATCCATGAGCTGGGGGGCCAATATCCATGAGCTGGGGGGCAGTATCCATGAGCTGGGGGCAGTATCCATGAGCTGGGGGCAATATCCATGAGCTGGGGGGCAATATCCATGAGCTGGGGGCAGTATCCATGAGCTGGGGGGGCAATATCCATGAGCTGGGGGGCAATATCCATGAGCTGGGGAGAAGTATCCATGAGCTGGGGGGCAGTATCCATGAGCTGGGGGGGCAATATCCATGAGCTGGGGGGCAATTCATGAGCTGGGGGGCAATATCCATGAGCTGGGGGCAGTATCCATGAGCTGGGGGCAGTATCCATGAGCTGGGGGGGCAATATCCATGAGCTGGGGGGCAATATCCATGAGCTGGGGGCAGTATCCATGAGCTGGGGGGCAATATCCATGAGCTGGGGGGGCAATATCCATGAGCTGCGGGGCAGTATCCATGAGCTGGGGGGCAGTATCCATGAGCTGGGGGGCAGTATCCAGGAGCTGGGGGGGGCAATATCCATGAGCTGGGGGGCAATATCCATGAGCTGGGGGGGGCAGTATCCAGGAGCTGGGGGCAGTATCCAGGAGCTGGGGGCAGTATCCAGGAGCTGGGGCAATATCCACATGCTGGGGCAGTATATCCACGAGCTGGGGCAATATCCACGAGCTGGGCCAGTATCCACAAGCTGGGGCAGTATCCACGAGCTGGGGCAGTATCCACGAGCTGGGGCAGTATCCACGAGCTGGGGCAATATCCACGAGCTGGGGCAGTATCCACGAGCTGGGGCAGTATCCACGAGCTGGGGCAATATCCACGAGCTGGGGCAGTATCCACGAGCTGGGCCATATATCCATGAGCTGGGGCAGTATATCCACAATAGACTGCCCTCTGGGCAGGCTTTCCACCTTGTATCTAATAAACCGTTTATTATAATATTCTGAAGTCAAACATTTCTTTATTTTTTGATTTCTTTTAGGATCTTTTAAGCATTTTTCGGGATTTTTTTTGCGAAAGGTTTTTTCCGTTTTTGTTTTTTAAATAGTTTTTTCTTTTTTCTGTAACAGCACTTTTTATTATCATTCATTGGATCTTAAAGGTAAATTCCAGACATTTTCATTCTAAAGTTTCTTTGCAAACAGCGGTTCACTTTTCAAACATTCAAGCGTACGTTTTTTTTTCCACTCCATTCGTCTGCAGTGTCGTTTTTTTCCGGCGGCTGCTCTGCGCTGTGATCGGCGGCTGCTCGGGTTCCTCCGGCATGTTCAGCGGGGTTAATCCAGATGTTTTTGCGGGATTTCGGTGTGCTTTCACCGGGTTTTGCGGTGAGTGTTCGTCGGGTTTGCGGCAGGTTTTCCCTGCACTACGATGGCTCTGGTGCTTGCTGAATACACCGCAGGGTCGCCGAAATGGGATTTGCCAAATCGCACAGAATTGAAGAGAACGAAAAGTCACCGAACGTTCGGTGACTTTTTGATTCTCTTTGAATAACCCTGATAGTTCCAAAACGGCTAGAGGCCAATAACCACAGTATACATCATATCACATCAAAATGCTATTTCAAAAATTTTAAATTTCCATTTGGATTTCGATCACCTGCAACATGTAAATTTATTTTCCCACATTTTTTCATCCAAATATTTGCAGGATTACTGTATTCAGAGAAAGGTGAAACTCTCGAATTTTTGGAGAAGTGAAAACTCTAGGTCAAAAGAGCTGATTTGGAAAGTGATATAAATTGAGAAATTTTCTGGTTTGGCTATTTTGACCTAGAATTTTCACTTCTCCAAAAGTTCTCCAGAGTTTCACCTTTCTCAGAATATGTAACTCCCATAGGGTTATTCAATGTGTTACTCTTGTAAAAAAAATAAAAAATAAAAAATAAAAAAATTCTGAAATGGGAACCTGTTACAAAATTTCTCTAAGATAATATGCAAATTTAACTAAAACTGCAAAAAAGTAAATTTTTCGCTTGTATTTTGGCAGATTGTGTTTTATGAATATGACTACTAGGTTTAAAATGCTGAACTCAATCCTGGCATGGGAAATGAGGTGGGAAATAACATTGTTTGCCTTATTTGTTAAAAGTGGGCAATGAGGAATTTTTTCTCTCTTACTAATTTTTACATGATCCTGTTTGGTCTCATTAGAAAGGCCAGGCTCAGACCTGTACACTGACACCTAACTTAACATTGTGGAGTGTAAAGAATGGAGATACAGTGGTCCATAGGACCCCCACCTCTTTCCACACCAGTGCAGTGGCTTTTGTTTTAGATGAAACAATGTAATAACACAGACTCTAAGCTTTCCACTGATGTCCCATATGACCCTGTAGAACCTACGGTACCAGAGATACAGTGGCCCAAAGGACACCTGTATCTCCAGTAAGCGGATTTCCCAGCTGAGAGGGGGGAGTGGGAGAGACTGACATCATAACGCTCTAGAGCGATTATATCAGTGTCCAGGGGTAGTCCTACAGCAAGGGAAATTTGTCCACCCACTGTGAAAGAAGAAAGAAATGACACAGAGCTGCAGGAGTTCAACAACGTGCCGAGTAAATTCTCTGCACACAAACATGAAACCAGAGGAAGCGTTCAGAACGTCGTCAGCAGCAAAGAGGTTAAAGGTGAAAAATTGGGGTAAAATTTGAGTAGAGCGCTCATTTAACCTCTTGCTGCCCCACACCAATATTTATTCTCCTACCTGTACCTCACAATGCTGCCAAGACACCTGCTGTCATTCTTACTTTATGGAGTGCAGGCAACAGATACTGTGGTGATTCTAGGAGCAATACCATCTGTGACGGACCACCTGGGACACCGACTGTGTGCCTCCATCAAACTAGCTTTCTCCAAGCAGATCCAGCATTCACAGCCCCAATCTCCCTAAAATCACCAGGCAAGACCAGTGTTTTAGAGTCACAGTGATAGACTAACTCTTTATTCAAACAGACATACAGCTCTGTGCATTTAGGGACAATTCCTCTTCATGAATAAATCACAGATTATATCAACAAATCCAGTAACAGGAAAATTTGAAGGTACAGTTGTGTTCAAAATTATTCAACCCCCAATGCTGTAAAGGGTTTTAGGGAATTTAGTGTACATTTGTAATTGTATTCAGAATGAAATCCTACAAGGACTTTTTAAAGAACCATATGCAACTAAAATGACATCAATTGGTTTTGTAATACAGTAGTAAATGTTTCTTTTGTGAATTCTTCATTGACACAATTATTCAACCCCTTAAAGACTACCACTCTGAAGAACAGAGGTTCATTCAAGTGTTTTCAATCAGGTATTGAAAACACCTGTGGATGTCACAGAGCAGCAATAAAGCATAATAAGCACCAATTAGGCAGCTTTAAAATGACTGTGATACTCAGCTCCTTCTAGACATTTACTGGTGTGGTTACAAACATGGTGAAGTCAAGAGAATGGTCCAGGAAGACAAGAGAAGAGGTGATTACTCTTCACAGGAAGGGCAATGGCTATAAGAAGATTGCAAAAAAGTTAAACATACCAAGAGAGACCATAGGAAGCATCATTCACAAATTCAAGGCAAAGGGCACTGTTGAAACGCTACCTGGTCGTGGCAGAAAGAAGATGCTGACTTCGACTGCTGTGCGCTACCTGAAGCGTAGAGTGGAGAAAAGTCCCCGTGTGACTGCTGAGGAACTGAGAAAAGATTTGTCAGATGTGGGTACTGAAGTTTCAGCTCAGACAATACGGCGCACACTGAAGGCCTCCATGCCAGAACTCCCAGGCGCACCCCCTTGCTGTCTCCAAAGAATAAGAAGAGTCGACTGCAGTATGCCAAAAGTCATGTGGACAAACCACAGAAGTTTTGGGATAGTGTTCTGTGGACTGATGAAACAAAATTAGAATTGTTTGGGCCCATGGATCAGCGCTAATGTTTGGAGGAGGAAGAACAAGGCCTATGAAGAAAAGAACACCTTGCCTACTGTGAAGCATGGCGGGGGGTCAATCATGCTTTGGGGCTGTTTTGCTTCTGCAGGTACAGGGAAGCTTCAGCGTGTGCAAGGTACCATGAATTCTCTTCAGTACCAGGAGATATTGGATGACAATGTGATGCAGTCCGTCACAAACCTGAGGCTTGGTAGACGTTGGACCTTTCAACAGGACAATGATCCAAAGCATACCTCCAAGCACTGGTGTATTTTGGCCTAGGCCAACAAGGCCTAGGCCTAGGGCGGCACTCTCCAGGGGGCGGCGGCCCGCCGGGTGGCCCCACCCCTTTACTTTTGCAAACTATTTTACCAGGAAGGAAACATTGAGATGTCACTAATTTTCAAGTATGTCCTGGGTAGGCAACGCCTAGGCTTTCACTTTCCAGGGGGCAACAAAAAACCTCACCACTAATTGGGTTACTCACAGAGCACCGAAATGACACCAACATTTTGGTGTTCTGTTGTTCCCTGCACTTCGGGGAATAAAATTTCCCCAACCTGCAGTGAATTCACCATTCACCGCAGAGTCCCCAAAGTGCATGGAGTCGGCCGCTGTATGCTGCCACCGCAAACCCATGGCCTGCTCTTTTCAAAAGAACTACTGAACGAAAATGTCTGGAATTTACATATAAGATCCTATGATTGATAATAAAAAGTTCTGTTACAGAAAAAGAAGAACCGATATTAAAAAAAAGGGGGGGGGATTTTGCCCAAAAAATTCAGAAAAATTACTAAATGGTACTAAAAAAAAATAATCTATAAATAAAGACTTTTTACTGCAGATTAAAATAATAAGTGGTTTATTAGATATTGCATAAAAATGGGAATATTTTTAATATTGAAACTTATGGGGTTCGCCTGAATACCTGAACCTGCTGATTGAAACCACCAAACATCAGGGTATTTCACTGACATTTCTCTGCTGTTTGGTGTTCTCTGAATAGATTAACCATTACTTCTCTATGGGGATTTGCACTGCCTTCAAACAGCACCGTACTTGCTGGCAGTTCGCCAAACTTGTGTGTGAGCATATCACCAGAGCAGTGGTGTACTTAGAGGAGTGGTGGAGGGTGGGCTGCCCCAGGTACCAGTGATTATTGGGGTGTCATTAGGGGGTACTAGGAGGTGCCACTGTCACTGTGTGTCAGCTTTGAGCTGTGTTCTCAAACAATGAGCAGCGGAGCATGGCGTTTGCATACGGAATAAAATCGAATAGAATAAAAATCCCCCTCACCTCCCTCCATAGCTCCTCCCCTGCCCCGCAGCAGCTCTAGGAGGGGGATGTGATTTGTGTCCAGAGAGAGAAGATGACAGTAAACGGCAGGTTAAAGGGGGGGGGTATCAGCAGAATATGAAGCCCTGTCTGCTTACTGCTGTTTAAAGTGGACCTTTTCTTAACCAGCACTGTAGTGATAGAAATTTGTCATTGAGCTGCCTGGCTCCTGGTGAGGCTACGTGCGTGAAGGTCACACTCGGTCCGGCCAGTCAGGTGGTACTGAGTCTCAGTACCACCTGACTGGCTGAACCACGTGACACGCACGCAGCTGCCCAACCTTTCGTTAACATGGACTGTCACTCTATTCTGGACTGAACACCCACCAGGAAGGGAATCAAAGCCACGGTGCACCCTCTGGCAGTGGCACCCCACTGCTGACAAGATGGCTCCACGCACAGGCACAGCCACGATCCTAACGTGGCCTGGAGGGACCTCCTGCTGACTCTGCACACAGCCCTACCGTGGATGGAGGCCCGTAAATGTAGAATAAATAATTGCTGTGTGCTCATATACACTCGGTTTGCTGGGAGTTTTATTGCAGTGGATTCTGATGCACTCATACACACCACACATTGCATTGCTGGGAATTTTATTGCTGTGGATTCTAATACACTCATACACACTGCACATTGCATTGCTGGGAGTTTTATTGCTGTGGATTCTGTGATACACACTGCATAGTACTGTGAGTTTTATTGCCTTGGAGCTCTGGGATACACTCATACACACTGCACATTACTGTGAGTTTTATTGCTGTGCAGTTCTGTGATATGCTCATACACAGTGCACATTTCTGTGGGTTTTATTGCTGTGCAGCTCTGTGATACGCTCATATGCAGTGCACGTTTCTGTGGATTTTATTGTTCAACCAATTAGAGCGCCTTTGATCCAGTATACTTAACATGTGTGGCTGTTCTTTGTAAAAATGCTTGAATTTAAACATTTCATAATTTTATTTATCTCAATAGATACATTTGAAATGGTATACAAAATATACAAGTAGGCACTTGGTATCCACTTTTAATATAAAGAGAGGAAAAGGCGGGGCTCTAAGAGGAAAAGGTGGAGCTTAAAGAGGAAGGGTGGGGATTAACCAGGAAGAGGTATGGCCTTGACAGGAAGGGGTGCCTCAAATTTAAATTAGGGGGTGCACGAGTTTAGTCAGGCCTAGGGCAGCACAAAGCCTAAATACACCACTGCCTCCAAGTCCACTAGAGCATGGTTGCAGATTAAAGGCTGGAACATTTTGGAGTGGCCATCGCAGTCACCTGACTTAAATCCGATTGAGAACCTCTGGTGGGACTTAAAGAAAGCAGATGCAGTGCGCAAGCCTAAGAATGTGACTGAACTGGAGGCTTTTGCCCATGACGAATGGGCGAAGATACCCATAGATCGCTGCAAGACACTTGTGTCAAGCTATGCTTCACGTTTAAAAGCTGTTATAACTGTAAAAGGATGTTGTACTAAGTACTAAGATTGAATGTCACTTGGGGGTTGAATAAAACTGATAATGATGTGAGCACAGAAAAGACATTTGTGGTTATTTCATTATAAATGTTATGTTATATTTGTCTGACCTACACTTGCCTCTTTGATTTAATTGTAAGCAAGATGACTGAATGATCAAAATCAATGTCAAACTGGCCAAAACACTCAATTTCAGTGGGGGTTGAATAATTTTGAACACAACTGTACATTCAAAAATAATGGACAGATTACACAGGCATCCTTTATCAAACTGCATGCTAGTTCCTGGGAGGAAGGGGTGGGGGAGGGAGCAGAGCATGTGAAAACAAAGGAATATATTCTTACCGCAGGTGTACACTATACAGAGAGAGGATAGCAATACAGAGGTGTACAGAGAGAGGATAGTAATACAGAGGGAATGTACACTATAGATATGACATGACACTATAATAAATACATAAGGGAATAATACACATACACAGTTAAACCTAAATCCTGGATTCCCTGGGCAATCCATTTGGAAAAACTCCAATAGCACCTTGGCCCATAGTTAGTAGGAAAGAGGCTAGCCCCTGGCTCTTCCAACAGCCCCAGTGACGACTGTGTCTGTCACACCATCCTTTGGGTGCAGGGCTAGGGAGCAATGCCCGGCTGCAACAAGGACGCAGGTGCAGAATTATTTTTTTTAAATTCAACACATTTTTATTGAAGGGTAGTAAGCAACACAGAGAAGAGAAATAACAGTATAAACTTGTATCAAAAAGCGTTCCAGTCGCCAGCCGATAGACCCATCACAAAAGTATATACAGTATAAGAGCGAACATATCTAGCAATTCCCTAATTTTTATCAAACTTCAAAAAATAAGGTGCAGACGGAGCAACAGTATCCAGTGCCAAAATATGGGGATACTAAAAAAAATAAATATACAGTCTTAACAAGGTTTTCCGTCAGTAAGGAAGTAAAAACCACGTATAGGAGCTAGCAACATGTTCTAACGAAAAGGGGAAGAGGAGGGGGGAGAGAAAGTCGAGGGGGGGGGAATGAGCGAAAGAAAAGGGGAAGAAGAGAAAGAGAGGAAAGAGAGAGAAGAGAAAGAGAAAAAAAAACCTATCTTTTAAAGGGGGGGAAGGAGGTGAAGCTGTGAAGCTGCAGGCCCGTCCTCTTCGAAGCTCCCTCTACCCTGAGAAAGCAATATGAGCGGAGGATGGGGAAGCAAACGCCGCCAGCCAGGGCGACCAAACCAGCTCAAATTGGGCCATTCTATCAAGAACCACTACCGTCAGGCGTTCCATCGTAACCATGTGCCAAATTTTTGCCTCTATCAGCTGGCATGGGGGAGGGCCCTTCCAGGTCTTGGCCAAACAGATACGTACTGCCGCGCACACCCTAGAGACCAGAGAATGCTCGCTGCGCATAAGGCGTGCCTCAGGGTGCGGGCGGTTAAGGAGCGCCATCCAGGGGTCCGGACGTAAGTATATCCCTAGTGCCCTGCTCAAATCTCCAAACGCTTCCGTCCATATAGGTCTGACCATGCCGCAGTCCCACCAAGCATCCAGATACATCCCCTCATCGCCACATCTCCTGAAGCAAATCGACAGCACCCTCGGACACATCTTAGCTAGGTGGCTCGGGTGTATGTGCCATCTTGCCATGACCTTGTAACAGTTCTCACGAACTGCGGTGCAGATTGTGACCCGGGAGGTCCTGTCTAGGGATGAGCCGAACACCCCCCGAGTTCGGTTCGAGCCCGAACCCGAACTTCCCATTTGTTCGGGACCGAACCCGAACCCGAACTCCCATGCAAGTCAATGGGGCTGAAAATTCGGTTTTTTAGAGTGCCCTCCAAGAGGGCATATATGCTACATATTTGCCATAAAAGGTGTATGGGGGTCCAGGTAGTGCCCTGGGGGACAGGAAACAAGGACAAAAAGTAAAAAAAAAAAGTTTTTAAAGGGACAGTGAGTTTTCCATGAAATAAGGGTTAAAAATAAAAACGAAAAATTCCTTCAAATATCGTGCCTAGGAGGTCCCCATAACCTGCCCGTGAAGTGGCGGATTTCTAGGATGTATAGAAATATGTAAAAACCAAAAAATTACATTTCAAATGACGGTAAATGCTTTTCCTTTAATCTATCCATAAACAACTGCTTGGGGCGGCAGTCTGTATGAAAAGAGGAGACATTTTCGGATACGCAGAAAAAGTTTACTGATTTTTTGGCAGTGAAAAGCAGGAGAATGGAAACTTCTAGACCAAAAAGCCGATTTGGAAAGTGAGATAAATGGGAGAATTTTTCTGGTTTGGCTATTTTGACCTAGAATTTTCCATTCTCCAGTCATTCTCCTGAGTTTCACCTTTCTCTGAATAACCCTGTCAGGGTTATTCAGAGAGCGGTGAAGAGCAGGAGAATGACTGGAGAATGGAAAATTCTAGGTCAAAATAGCCAAACCAGAAAAATTCTCCCATTTAGGCTAGGGTCAGACTAGCGAATTTTTAACGTGCGTTTAGGCGCACTTAATCACAGCCACACTAGCAGCAAATGACGGGCAATGACAGCCAATATACGAAGTACGGTTGCACGAAAGTCCGGCTGCGCAACGCAAGTGGAAAATTAACGCATTTTTTCGAGAACGCAGAACCGCTAGTACGGACGTACAGAGTGCGCTGCGTCCACTAGCGGCGTGTGTGCGTGATTTGGAGACGTCAGACCCTGCTCATGTCCGGCCAACATAACATCCAGACACCCAAAGTTTCCTGGTTTGGATCTGTAAAAAATCACGCTCAAAAATGCGCATCGTATGACCGTTTTCGCGCAATCCGTGAAAAAATACGGCAATGCGTTCGGACGCACATTTTGACGGTCGCTGCGAAAAATGCGTTAGTCTGACCCTAGCCTTATCTCACTTTCCAAATCGGCTATTTGGTCCAGATTGTTCTCTTTTCCTGCCATTCTCCTGGTTTTCACCTGTCTCTGAACAACCCTGAGAGAGAGGTGAAAGCCAGGAGAACTGGCAAGAGAAGAGAACAATCTAAACCAAATAGCCGGTTTAGAAAGTGAGATAAATGGGAGAATTTTTCTGGTTTGGCTATTTTGACCTAGAATTTTCACTTCTCCAGTTATTCTCCTGCTTTTCACCGCTCTCTGAATAACCCTGTGAATGTTTAATCCCGAGGTGAAAAATAACATTGCTTTAGATTTTTTTCAAACACCAGTTAAATGCAGCATATTAGGATGTTTTAGGGAAATTAATTCTCAAATCTCAATCAGAAGCAGACACCACCCCACCCTCAGTACAAATATTGTACAATGTATCAAATTGATTACCAGACTTAAAACACCTGGTGTTATGCCCGTTTGTGAACAGAGGTCATTTAGAGTTGATAATCTTTCCACGTACACATTAGTTTTTAATTCAATATCTAATAAACCGTTGCTTATAATATTCTGCAGTAAAGAGTCTCTTTATTTCTAGATTTTTTAGTATTTTTTTAAGCATTTTCTATACTTTTTTCAAAAATTTTTTTTTTCCGAACCCGAACCGAACACGCCCAAAAAGTTCGAAATTCGCGAACTTTCGAACTGCCAAAGTTCGGGTCGAACTCTGAACCGTCCGAACCCAAACAGCTCATCCCTAGTCCTGTCAATAATGTCTGCCCACTCATCACCATCCAGAGAGTCCCCTAGGTCACCTTCCCATCATGCAACGTAAGGCACCTCCTGCGGAAAGGTCACGTCAAGGATGTGGGAATAGAGAGAGGATATCATGCCTCGTCCTCGATGCGCCCGACGACAGCAGGTCTCATAAAGGGTCAGTCTGCGGTCTGGCATCTCCCCAATAGTTCCCCTGACAAAATGCAGCAGTTGAAGGGCTCTGAATGTCTCCGAGAGGGGTAACGCTTTCGACTCTCTTAGATATCCATGGGTGACCGGGCGGCCCTGCAGAAGTAGGTCGCACATTTCCATAATGTCGGATCGGAGCCACCAACCGAACACCCTAGGTTGGTTACCCTCCGGGAACTTCGGGTTGTAGAACAAAGGTTGGAGGCTCGAACCTGGGGGAGACAGTCTGTCTCCATCTCTATAGAGATTCCAGAGACGCAGTGAATGCTGCAGCGTGAGGCTATTGTGGAGGATCCGGGAAGTAGCTTTAGGGGCCCATTGAAGCGTGCGCAACGGCCCTGGTCCCCCCCATGTCTTGCTCAAGCGAAGTCCAGAGCGGAGCTCCACTTATCAGGTTAATCGCGGGGAGCATCGTAAATTGGGCCGCATTGTAATATGAGTAAAGGTGTGGGACTCCCATGCCCCCCCCCCCCCGTCGCCTGGACTGAAACATTAGGTGTTTGGGTAACCGACCCCGACGACCTCCCCAAATAAATGAGTGGATTGCCGACCGAAGGAAAGTCAGGTCCGCCCTGCGAACAGGTATTGTCAGTGTTCGGAAAAGGTACAGCAGCTTCTTGAGCATGTCATCTTGACCGCATATATCCGGCCGAAGAGCAAAAGGCGTAAATGGGACCATGCGGACAGCAGTGTGTGGAGGGTAGGAAGCAATACCCCATAATGTGCCGTGTACAGTTGATCCCAGCTGGGAGTCAGCTGGGTCCCTAAGGAGCCCAGGGATGAGCGGCACCATCTAAAAGGGAACCAATCTCGAACAACCGCCTTGTCTCCCTCTGTCATGTTGAGGTCAAGCACCTCACTGTTATCTGCATTGAGTTTATATCCCGAGACCCTGCCGAAGTCCCTCAGGGCCTTAATCAGGTTTGGGAGGGAAGTAATTGGCGAAGTCAGGGAGAGAAGGACGTCGTCAGCAAAAAAGGGACAGCTTATATGATTTCCCCCCTCACCTCCACCCCCCGGACATCAGGATGGTCCCTAATATAGGTCGCCTGGGGTTCAATAGAGAGAGCGTATAGGAGCGGCGACAGGGGGCATCCCTGTCGGGTCCTGTTTAAAATAGGGGAGGGGTGCCGAGAGGAATCCCCTCGTGTCAACCTACGACCTTGGGCCTGCGTATAAAGCCCGTATCACTGTCAAAAGGTCCCCCCTTATTCCAAAAGTGTCCAGAGTCGCCCATAGATAGTTCCAGTCGAAGGCCTTTTCGGCATCTAAAGAGAGGAGAAAAGAGCCGCAGCCTGAGGTTCTAGCTGCGTGAATCAAGTTAAGGGCCCGTCTGATATTGTATGGGGTCTCTCTGCCGGGAACAATCCCCACCTGATCGGGATAGATGACCTCGGCAATATATCGGCCAAGTCTGTTAGCTAGAATTTTGGCGTAAATCTTCATGTCCATGTTTATCAGGGAGATAGGCCTGTAGCTTGGGCATAACCCCGGGTCCTTGCCCGGCTTGGGGATGACTACAGTGCGGGCCATGAGCATGTCAGAAGATGGGGCCTCCGTCCCCTTCATGTAAGTGTTGAACAGTCTGGTCATGGGCTGAAGTAAGGCCGGGCGCAATCCCTTAAAATAGGAGACCAATGTGACGTTTATTAGGTCGTCTGGAGTAAGGTCAGGGAAAGGTCCATTTGGATATCGCCTTCTACGGGAGTGCGGTGGGTGTGGAAAGTTGCAAGAGTGCATAAATCTCAGAGGTCGAGGGAGGGGGTTATGAGCGTGTAAGCAATTGTGTGTTTAATGGGTTAGCTAGGTCAATGGGGGACATAACTTGTAGTTGGGCGAGGAGAAAGTGTTTCAATTGCAAATAATACACTGGATGTAGCTCTAGGGGGGCAATACGATCCATTAGATTTGAGAAAGAATATGGCTGGCCCGTCCTGCCATCTAAGTATTGATGGATGCTGGTAAAACCTCTTTGGGCCAAGGTGTGGAAAATAGGAGCAGGAGAGGCATTTTGGAAATGTGGGTTGTGTAGGAGGGGGGGCCACATAGATGTTGCCATGACAGCTGAGGACGTTTCAGGATTTTAACCCATGCCATTTTCGTGGCGGATAGTAATGGATTGGAGTGTAACTCCAGGGGTAATGTGGGGCAGTGGAGGAGTGCCAATAAGGCGGAAGAGGGGAGTAGCTCCTGTTCCACTTGGAGAGGAGTAAAATGTGAGGTGTTGTGCAACCAAATCGGAGACATAGTGATATTGCGCTGCTAGGTTATAATCAAGTATATTTGGAAAATTTATACCTCCTCTAGCCAGAGATTGTTGAAGATTAGGGAGTGGTATGTGTGCTTTTTTAGCCTGCCCTATGAATGCCGTGTACAACTTGTTCAGCAGGTGGATGTCCGTAGGTTTCAGTAGTAAAGGTAATACCTGTAAGGAGTAGAGCAGTTTGGGAAAGAGGGTCATTTTAATCAAGGAAGCCCTTCCTAAATAGCTCCAGGCGTCCAACAGTGACTTGGTTTGAATCCAGTGGGGATCAATATTTAGTCGATATAGTTGAGAGAGATCAGCCTGTAGAATGATCCCCAGGTACTTAATAAAGAGTGTAGGGGCCCAAGAGAAGAGGGAAATTGTCTGAGCCATGGACCGCGGGTTTTAGTTCCTAACGGTAAAGCAAGCGATTTGGTATAGTTAATTTGGAAACCCGAAGCAACACGAAATGCACCTAGTAGAGTCAATAGTGGTGAAGCCATTGCGGCAAGGTCTGAGAGGAACAGTATCAGATCAGTGAAAGCTACCACTTTCAGTGTCACTGAGGGGGATAGGCGGATGCCTGTGATTTCTGGGAATGTTTCTAGGGTGCGAATAAGGGGTTCTAGGGCAAGGTTAAAAAGCAATGGGGATAGGGGGCAGCCCTGTCTGGTACCGCGTTCTAAAACGAAGGGAGTGTAATTGAGGCCATTCGCCGTGATCACTGTGGAGGGATTGAGATAAAGTGCTAGAAACACTTTCCCAGTGATGAAACTTAATGAAGCAGACTAAGTTATCCCAAGAAAATCTGTTGAACGCCTTATCAGCATCACAACTAAGTAGGAGGTTAGAGGAGTGCGGTGTCAATGAAGAGGACCATATCGCTGCTATGGCCTTACGAATGTTGATGGTAGAGTGTCGGCCATTTAGGAAGCCTGTCTGTTGGGGACCTATAAGACTCACGAGAGCGCCCTGCAGACGACCAGCCATAATAGTAGATAGCAGTTTAAAATCGGTGTTGAGTAACGCTATGGGTCGGTGCGAGGTAACTAGGGTAGGGTCCTTTCCGGGCTTGGGGATCACCACCACCCGTGCCGCATTAAAATTCAGAGGGGGATCATCCCCTTGTAAGATATTGTTGTAAATGGAGGTCAGGTGTGGAACCACCAAGCCGGAGAGGAGTTTATAGTACTCAGCCCCAAACCCGTCAGGTCCCGGAGCCTTGCCATTCTTGAGTGAGGATATCGCTTTACGTACTTCAATATGTGTGATAGGTGCCAAGAGGGGGTCACGGTCAGCCGGGGACATTTTTGGAATTTTTGCCCTGTGAAAAAGGTTCAATTGTGCGGGGCAGTCATCTGGGATGGCTTTATAAAAGTCTGCAAAGTAGGTCCGAAAATAGTCAACGATAGCGATGGAGTCTGTAAGTAAGGTACCATCTGCAGTCTTAAGTTGGGATATGAAAGGTCGTGTCTGCGTTTGGGATCGGACAAAGTTAGCCAGGAGGCATCCGTGTTTATTGCCAAAGTGATATAACCGATGTTTCTGGCGCTGCCAAGAGCAATGTGCAATGTCAGTGGCTAAGGAGTCATATCTGGCCTTTTCTTGTTTGTATATTTGTAGAGCTATGTGGGTCGGGTTCGACAGGTATGTTCTATAGCTCCTGAGCAAATCCGAATGAGCCCTAGTTAAGTGTAGAGAATCCTCCTTTTTACAGGCAGTGTATTCAATTATCTGGCCTCTGAGTACCTCTTTGGAATTGGACCAGAACAGATTAACCTCGTCAATGTGTTGTATGTTGTCGTCTGTGTAATTATTCCATGCTAATTCAACATGCGACTTGAACAGTCCGGAGGTCATGAGGTGGGAAGGGAAATGCCAATTGCGGGTGTAGGGCCGCGGGTTCCGGTCCAGAATGGAGTCCGGTACGTTGTTAAAGTCTCCCCCGATAATTCTGCAGGCGGAGGAATATTGATGAAGTAACGGGATTAAAGTTTTGTAAAATGCTAGATATCGACCATTAGGGGCGTAGATTTTCAGTAATTGAAACGATTAGTGTCCTATGTTCAAATTGAGAAGAGTGTATCTGCCTTCAGGATCATTAATTGCTGTCAGGTCGGAGTAGGGGAGAAGTTTGTGAAGGAGAATTGCGGTGCCCCTGGACTTTTGAGTATGGATGGAAGACGTTTGATAACCCACCCATGGGGCTCGTGGCGACTGAGCTTGGGTAGTCCAGTGCATTTCCTGTAGGAAAACTATGTCAGGGTCCAATCGTTTCAAATATTGCACCACCTTCTTGCATTTAATTGGCGAGTTAAGGCCCTCGACGTTCCAGGACACCATATTGAAGGAGTTACGGGTGGAAATCTGAGGGGTTGAGGATGTTGGGAGGGTAGTAGAAGAAGCGTGCATCATGGGGGGGTACCAAATTCTAGATTGAAAAGATGCTGTGTAGGAACTAAGTTGTAAAGAGGGAAAGGACCGTCCCAGCAGTGACCCCCCTCCCTGGGATATCACGAAAAATGTTGTTACCTGTCAGAATAGTTGTATTAACCTGGTCCGAAACAGTTTAACTATGTACAACCTAAAAGGAACATGAGAAAGTCCGCCCCTGAAAAAGAGTGGGTCAGCGCGAAAGCGAACAGGAGAAACAGTAAGGGCCATATTACAATCTTCGCGCAAACGTTCGCGACGGCGCAAAAAAAATTAACGCGAGGGGTAAAACCCTTTGCGCTGAACATCGTATTACATAGTCAGCGCAACAAATGCACGTAATCGTCTAATGCGGCTGAACCTGCGCGAACCCTTTGCGAGCGTACTGTACTGCGTGTGTCGTATACTTAACATTTTGAGCGCAAACGCGAATGAACGCTGGTATGCGGGTGGTATTACAATCTATGTGCAGGATTTAACGCATAGCCTTTGCTCGCATAATTTTAGCAACTCCTAAAAGCTGGTGTTAATGGCAAATCTGAACAACCTGGCCAAACCCAAATACACCAGCCCTAAAAAAAAAAAGTGCAGCAAAGTATAGTTACACATTCTACTCATACCAAACCAATAAAATGGAGAAGTTGTGTGTGCATTTATTATTGCTGCAGCATATATGCCCAGATTGACTTTGACAGGTGCAAAAACTTAATGTGAGATAATTGTGGTTCTTAATTCTGATTGGCTGAATCTCGTGAAAAAAACAGTGCGCACACTGATTTCTTCGCGTCCGTTTCATGCACGTTATTACTCGACGAATGAAAAATGCACGAGGATTGGAATTCCAGCGTTGTTTTACATGCGTTGCGCGAGCGTTTTTACGCAAAGATTGTAATATAGCCCTAAGAATGTAATGGTAAACCAGCGTAGAGTCCCGTGGGTGTTGTGGAAATACCAGCAGGCGGTTTCTGTCCATTGTGGCAGGATCAACTACAAGACACGGAAATAAAACAAAAACCGTAACAAGTGAATAAAGAAAAATAAATTTGTGCGGTGGGAGAAACAGGTCTCGTTGGCAATACCAGTCCCGCTGCGAGGTCATCGGCGCAATCATGGGGTTGGTTGAGTGCGATGATTTTGCGAAGGGTCAGGTTCGGTCTTCAAGATGGTCAAGGCGTCATCTGGAGTGTCGTAGAAAGCGACCAGGCCGTGAAGGTGGACCCAGAGACGTGCTGGGTACTGGAGCGTGAATCTTATGTTGGCCGCAGCCAATTGTGTACAGATAGGGGCAAATGCCCATCGACGGGCAGCCAATGAAGCAGAGAAATCCTGGCAAAAGGGGAAAAATGGTTCCTTGTTATTCTAGAGTACCTGCTTTTCAATATGCCTGGAGAATACGGATTTTGTCCTTGAAGTCCAATAATTTGAAAATGACTGTGCGAGATCGATTCAGAGAGGGAGAGATATCCGGTCCCAATCTGTGGACCCGCTCTACAGTTAGTGGAGTATCAGCTGATATGCCCAGTGCTGTGGGGAGCCAGGAGGTGACGAAATGGTGGAGCTGTGGACCTTTTACGGATTCTGGGAGACCCACAATACGTAGATTGTTTCTGCGGCTTCTATTTTCCAGATCATCAACCTTGTCTAGCAGAGATGAAAGAAGCGTTCGTGTGATTCTGTGGTCATCTGTAAAGGCGCGAGTCCATCCTCCAGCGCCAAAATCCTCTCCTCCACCTCCATCAGTCGTTAAGCCTGAGAAGTGAGTTGGGAAAGTGCCTGTCACGGTGGCTCAGGGGATGGGGCGCCTGGCAGCAGCTTCCTCGCTGCTCGCTGGCCAGGCGCCGAATGTAAGCGCTTCCGGGCCCGCTCACGTGGGACGCCGAGGGGCGGGGCCTGGCGCTGTGACGCGGACCCGCCGGGTTTAAAACCCAGTCTCTCCCATACACCGGTGCCCTGACGTGGTATTCACCTCCCGCAGAGCTCTTGTGATTTTTGGCTATCTCCTGTGTATGATCCTTGGCATTGGCAAACGAATCCTCTTGTGTATGACCCTTGGCACTGGCAAACGAACCCTCTTGTGTATAACCCTTGGCATTGGCAAACGAACCCTCCTGTGTATGACCCTTGGCATTGGCAAACGAACCCTCCTGTGTATGACCCTTGGCATTGGCAAACGAACCCTCCTGTGTATGACTCCTGGTATTGGCAAACGAACCCTCCTGTGTATGACCCCTGGTATTGGCATTTACTCTGCTCTAGGTTCTGCCCTTAACGTTGGTACTGAGGTCAGTCTATGTGGCATCCTAAGCACGCATCAGATTACCTCTGCTATTACTAAAGTCCTAGGGAGGACTTGTGATCTGTTCTGTACCCCTGTCTGGTATTTCCCTTTCTTTGTCTGTTACCTGCTTCATTGTCTACATAGCTTTGCCGACCATTCAAGGATCGGAAGAGTAGAAAGGGAGCTACAGAAAGAGATATATATCTTGGTAGTCAGAAGGATTCGTGACGATACTCTATTCCATACCTCTGTCTGGTGTTACCCCTTGTCTATCTATTGTCTGGTTAATTGTCCTTCTAGTTTCGCCGACCATTCAAGGATCGGAAGGGTAGAGAGCGGTCTGCGTAAAGGGACCACACTTCTGGTAATCAGAGGGATCCGTGACATTACGTCAGGGCCAATGGATCCCGCAGACCTCTCTAACCAGCTGGCACGTATCGCAGCCAGACAAGAGGAACAAGACCATAGGATGGACCAGATTTCTCTCGCTCTGCAAACCCTGTTAAATCGGTCCAATACAGGTATCACAAACCCTCCAGATCCAGTGTTACCTAGGGTCAGTCCCGTCCCCCCTGAAGGACATAGGCTTAGTATGAAGGCACCCCTACGCTATGATGGTACACCAAGCCTATGTCGGGGGTTTTTGACTCAACTCGAGATTTTGTTTGAGAACAATCCAGGTTCTTGTATGTCTGATAAAGCCAAAGTAGGATATCTGATTAATCATTTAACAGAAAAAGCTTTATTGTGGGCTACGCCGTTGTGGGAAAATAAGAAACCCATCATTTATGACTATGAGGGTTTTACCTCTGAGTTAAAACGTACCTTTGATCCCTCTAGAAGGGCTACCAATGCGGGTAGGTCCTTGTTTCACATCAAACAAGGTAATAAGAGGGTCGCCGATTATGCCATAGAGTTTTAAGACTTTGGTTTCTGAAGTACTTTGGCCGAACGACGTTTTAACCTTAGCCTTTACCGAAGGCTTGAACGAGGCTTTTATGTTTGAACTGGCTCCCTTAAAATTACCAGAAAGTCTGGACCACCTGATAGATTTCTGTATAGCCATGGACGATCAAATCAGGGAAAGGAGACACCCCAGAGATAGACCCAGAAGGTCTTGCCTCCTTTACCCTCGTTACCCCACACCCCAGTACATCAGGTGGTTCGGAGAATGTAAAAACAGATTTTACCGGTCGTTGAACCCATGCAAATAGGGAGGACAGGTATTTCAGAAGCAGAAAAAGCTCACAGAAGAGAAAAGGGGCTCTGCTTTTATTGTGCAGGGGCAGATCACTTCCGCCTTCAATGTCCTCAGAGACCCAGGGTTGGCAGAGCTGAACATAGCAGAGTGGGATTCAGAACAGGAGACACCCAGGTTGTCGGTTCTCTGTGTGCCTCCTTTGTGGATAATGAGAAAAAAAAATCCAGGATTCTGTTACCGGTCTCCCTAACCTGGGAGGGGGTTCACCTCAAGACTGAGGCGTTTTTGGACTCTGGGGCCTCAGGCAATTTTATGGATAAGAATTTTGCTGCCAAAAACCTCATACCACTGGTTCTCAGGGAAAGACCTCTAAGGGTGGAGGCCATAGATGGTAACCCCCTGGCATGTCCACATATCACTCACGATACAGTCGATGTATGTATGAAAGTAGGAGTTTTACACCAGGAGACAATAAGATTTCAAATCATTGAATCACCTCATGTCCTGTCGTCCTTGGGTTTCCATGGCTAACAGAGCACAACCCAGTAGTCGATTGGGTCCAGAGAGACATAAAATGTTGGGGTCAGAGTTGTCAGTCTAAGTGCCTAGGCACAGTTAATGTGATTGGTAGCCTCAATATTGCCACAGCTCCTCCTTTGTCCACGGAGGTTCCGGAATGTTACCTGGCATTAAAGGAGGTGTTCTCTAAAGCCAGGACTGAGGTCCTACCACCACATCGTCCATATGACTGTGCCATTGACTTGCTCCCCGGTACGATGCCTCCTAGGGGTCACGTATACCCTTTGTCACAAAGGGAGAACGACATTATGGAGGAATATATAAGGGAGAATCTGGAACGAGGATTCATTAGACGGTCCTCCTCTCCAGCAGGAGCAGGTTTCTTTTTTGTTTCCAAGAAAGAGGGAGATCTGCGACCTTGCATCGACTATAGGGGTTTAAATAGGATCACTATAAGAAATGCATATCCCATACCTCTCATAACAGAATTGTTTGACCGATTAAAAGGGGCTCGTGTCTATACTAAGCTTGATTTACGCGGAGCGTACAACCTGGTCAGGGTTAAAAAGGGAGACGAATGGAAAACGGCTTTTAATACACGTAGCGGGCATTACGAATACCTGGTGATGCCTTTTGGGTTGTGTAATGCGCCAGCCGTCTTTCAGGACCTTATAAATGACACTCTAAGGGACTTTCTGCAAGAATTCGTCATAGTATATCTGGATGATATCCTGATATACTCTCCTGATGTGGACACTCATCATGTCCACGTGAAACAAGTGTTGAAAAAACTATTGAAGGCTGGATTGTACTGTAAGCTAGAAAAATGTCTATTCGACATAGTAACTGTGCAATTCCTTGGTTATATTATAACTCCTGGGGGTTTTCAAATGGATCCCAAGAAGCTCTCAGCTATTCTTGACTGGCCTCTACCCCAAGGACTTAAAGCCATTCAGAGGTTCTGGGGTTTACGAACTATTACCGAAGGTTCATTAAAGATTTTTCGGCCTTGGTGGCCCCCCTCACGGCTATGACAAGAAAGGGGTGGGAAATCAGAAATGGACACCTCAAGCCACTCAAGCCTTTGAGGCACTTAAACAAGCCTTTACTACTGCCCCTGTTCTCCGGCATCCAGATCCGGCTCTGCCTTTCCAATTAGAAGTTGACGCCTCCGAACTAGGTCTTGGTGCAGTCTTGTCCCAAAGGGAGGCTCCTGACAAACCCTTGCATCCATGCGGCTTCTATTCTCGGAAGTTGTCCCCGGCAGAGAAGAACTATGACATTGGAAATAGAGAATTGTTAGCAGTCATCGCGGCCTTGGCTGAATGGAGATACTTATTAGAAGGGTCTAAGGACCCCATTGTTATCATAACCGACCATAAGAATCTCACGTACATTGGAGATGCCAAACGTTTAAACTCCAGACAAGCGAGATGGTCATTGTTTCTTTCAAGTTTTAATTTCGTACTCACCTATAGACCTGGGTCCAGAAACATCAAAGCAGACGCATTGTCGAGACAGTATGAGTCTTATGAACATAATATCCAAGATCAGCATCCCATTGTACCCCAGGAGAGGATTATAGCCGCTACCACGATTAGTGTTTCGTCTCCTCTAATGAAAAGGTTGCAGACCGTCCAGGGCGCAGCTCCTGGGGGAAAACCTCCTGCGAGACTCTTTGTACCTGAGAACGAAAGAGAGGAAGTACTTAACATCTATCATGATAATAAAACTTCCGGGCATATGGGTATCACCAAGACTGTGTCTAGTATCAGTAAACTCCTCTGGTGGCCCACATTGCGCCGAGATGTCAAAGATTACATTGCCGTGTGCGAAGTGTGCACAAGGCAGAAAAGTCCCAAAACAGCACCCATTGGCTTACTCCAGCCTTTGCCGATCCCCGAACGACCCTGGTCACATGTAGCCATGGATTTTATCGTAGAGTTACCTGAGTCAAGAGGGAATACAGTGATACTTACGATCATAGATCGATTTTCCAAGATGGGTCACTATGTTCCTCTTCAGAAACTACCTTCGGCAGCTGAACTGGTGCCCATATTCATTGCCAATGTGGTCCGCATTCACGGTGTCCCTCGGGAGATAGTCTCTGATAGGGGGACCCAATTCATCTCAGGATTCTGGAGAGGGTTTTGTAAGAACGTGGGGATAGACCTCTCTTTCTCTTCGGCCTATCACCCCCAGACCAACGGAGCAGCAGAACGAGCAAACCAAAACGTAGAGAAATATCTCAGGTGCTTCATCTCAGAACAACAAGATAACTGGTCAGATCTGCTACCGTGGGCAGAATATGCTATTAACAGCGCAGTAAGTGAATCCACAGGTCATTCTCCTTTCTTCACTGTTTATGGCTTTGATCCTCCCGTGCTCCCCGATACGTTTCCTGATTCCACGATTCCTGCTTTAGATAAACAACTGGCATCATTGAAAGAGACTTGGGGGAGAGTGAGACGGGCACTGGAGGAAAGTAGTGCCATCCAGAAAACTAAGGCCGACAGACACAGGAGGCAGGCACCAGTGTATCAAGTTGGGGACAGGGTTTGGCTGTCTTCACGTAACATCAAGCTCTTAGTGCCTTCCATGAAGTTGGCTCCTAGGTATATCGGCCCCTATAAGATACTACGGCGACTCAACCCTGTCTCCTATGCTTTGGCGTTACCCCCCCCCATTAAAATACACAATGTATTCCATGTGAACCTTTTGAAGCCGCTGTTATGTAACCGGTACACCAAAGTCCATGCTCCACCGCCTCCTGTCTCTGTGGAGGGCGAGGAGGAATTCGAAGTTCAGGCCATTCTGGGTGCCAGGCTGTCTAGGGGGTCCTTGCAGTATTTGGTCGATTGGGTGGGGTACGGTCCGGAGGATCGTTCTTGGGTACCGGCTGCGGAAGTCCATGCTCCTAGGCTAGTGAAGGCCTTCTATTTAGCGCATCCCCGTGCCCCTGGGGGTCGTCCAGTGGCCGCCCCTGGAGGGGGGGGTTCTGTCACGGTGGCTCAGGGGATGGGGCGCCTGGCAGCAGCTTCCTCGCTGCTCGCTGGCCAGGCGCCGAATGTAAGCGCTTCCGGGCCCGCTCACGTGGGATGCCGAGGGGCGGGGCCTGGCGCTGTGACGCGGACCCGCCGGGTTTAAAAACCCAGTCTCTCCCATACACCGGTGCCCTGACGTGGTATTCACCTCCCGCAGAGCTCTTGTGATTTTTGGCTATCTCCTGTGTATGATCCTTGGCATTGGCAAACGAATCCTCTTGTGTATGACCCTTGGCACTTGGCAAACGAACCCTCTTGTGTAAACCCTTGGCATTGGCAAACGAACCCTCCTGTGTATGACCCTTGGCATTGGCAAACGAACCCCTGTGTATGACCCTTGGCATTGGCAAACGAACCCTCCTGTGTATGACTCCTGGTATTGGCAAACGAACCCTCCTGTGTATGACCCCTGGTATTGGCATTTACTCTGCTCTAGGTTCTGCCCTTAACGTTGGTACTGAGGTCAGTCTATGTGGCATCCTAAGCACGCATCAGATTACCTCTGCTATTACTAAAGTCCTAGGGAGGACTTGTGATCTGTTCTGTACCCCTGTCTGGTATTTCCCTTTCTTTGTCTGTTACCTGCTTCATTGTCTACATAGCTTTGCCGACCATTCAAGGATCGGAAGAGTAGAAAGGGAGCTACAGAAAGAGATATATATCTTGGTAGTCAGAAGGATTCGTGACGATACTCTATTCCATACCTCTGTCTGGTGTTACCCTTGTCCTTGTCTATTGTCTGGTTAATTGTCCTTCTAGTTTCGCCGACCATTCAAGGATCGGAAGGGTAGAGAGCGGTCTGCGTAAAGGGACCACACTTCTGGGTATCAGAGGGATCCGTGACAGTGCCAGATCGATGGTTGCTGATAGACGGCCCAACTTCTCGTCCAGCAGTGGTGAAAGCATTGCAGTAAATTCGGCCATCTGGGCGGTGGTGATCGACAGAGGTGAAACTGTCAGATGGGGACTGGCTGGTGCGCTTCCAGGCTCTGAGATAGACCGCGTCGGAGATCTAGCCGACGTCGATACGCCCTTGCCATGAGATTTAGTCGTGTTGCGTTTGGAAGTTTTGGTGGTCGATGCAATGAATTTATCCATTGTTGACGGTATATAGAAATGGAGAGATCGTCGAGATAGGCGGAACTTAGAACTTACAGAGTACAGACGATGAGGTCAGTAGGAACCACCGGGGGAGTTATGTTTGTTGAAGCAGGTAGGACTGGTAGACCCGCAGTATCTCAAGTTAGGTAGATTTTTTTTTCGCGCAGTAGTAGTGGACCCCTTGTTGGTGCTGGAATAAATCCACTTTTGATTTAATATATGGGTTTATGGAATTTATTTATGCAGTTCTGGCTTATATTGGGAGTAGTACAAAGCTGACAAGTCATGTGGTACAAAACCAGGCCGGCTACAGGAAAATCCTGGAGCGGAGGGAGACTTGGAACTGCCTGTGACAAATGGCCACCACATTGTTTATGTGTGTTTTTATTTTACTTACATTTCATTGCCCCTGTATATAGTGTAGAGTGTTGTGGCACTCACAAATGGTGGAGCATTACAGGTCTATTCACAGAAAGGTGAAACTATCCCATTTATCTCACTTTCCAAATTGGCTATTTGGTCTAGATTATTCTCTTCTCCTGCCAGTTCTCCTGGTTTTCACCTTTCTCAGAATAACTCTGTATGTTTCATTATGATGTGCTTTTATTATAGGACTCAAAGTAATTATTTTATAAAAGACCAGCAGAGGGCACTAAAGACCACTACATGGTGTAAAATGCCATTATGTTAGAAACTTAGAACGGTCACAGAACAAGTCAGACGAGTAGCAGAATGAGGTCTGAGTTTGATAGGAAGGGGAGCAGTGGAATGAGATGGGAGTGTGTTGGTTATTTGACTGTGAAATGGGTGAGACTATGTGGAAGGAGATATATGGACTAAATGGGGGGCAGGGCTAATTGAGACACTATTAGGGCAGGGCACATAGGGCAGGGAAGGCTGCTTTGGGGGGATTATATGAATTATAAGGGGTAACTATGTGAGAGGGGCGTGCATATGCATACTGGGCTGGGAAGGCTTCTGTAAATAACGGGTGGATGAACAGGCTGCAGAACTTTGAGTCAGACCAGTGTTGTGTGTGTGTGTGTGTGTACACTCACCACTGCCCCATCGCTTCACATGCTAAGAACAGGGGAAGGGAGTGAGCCAGTTACTCATGGGACCGACAGAGACTCCGGGGTGTTTCCTTCCAGGCAGCAGTGCAGGCAGGCACGTGTCACACACACAAACATGAGGGAGCCTTCCTTCCTGCGCGATGACTGGGAAGTGGGCATTGCGCAGATCTTCGGAAGGAGGCGGAGCTGGACATTCACTCCAAAGTATGTTGAATAATCGTCGGTGCTAGCAGTGCTAGCTAGCTAGGGAAAGCTATAAAGACACACACACACACACACAGGGGTGTTGAGTAAAAAACGCCTTCAATTTGATGGTCCATGCATTTGACTTATATAACAAACATACAATGGAATAACCGTGACCAATCAGTGTACAGATATATTTCCACGTCAGAGTTGACCAGCACGGTCAGCCTAAAAGCACATTTTTTTTACTATATATGGTTTACATTTACCTTTTAGGAGTATACAAAAGCTTTCTTTATGCCCAGCATCACATGTCGTAGTATGGTCAGAGAAAGGGGAGGGTGGAGGACTTTCTAAGTCATATCATCCCACATTCCTGAGACTTGCTACAGCAAAATAGTCTGCAGTTACATTAATTTAAGAAAATGACTTAACTAAGTGGTATATTTGGATAACCTTTTATATGCATAGTACAGGGAAATTATTATTTATCAGTATGTTATACAGTGAAAGAAGAAAGATATATATATATATATATATCTCATACAGCGTAGGCGCCTATTTATAAACCAGATTACTATAGTGTTATGAAGTAGTTAAATTATAACTAATAAGTAGTGAGATGCTGCCCAAAGGGGTAAGCGCAATATACAGAAAAAACAACCAAAATCTGCATTAACCAAAAATGAAATTATAGATAGAACCTTTGTAGCACATCAAAAATAGATTTAAAGGTAGACTTCAACAAAGAGGTATATCAAACATAAAGTGCTTCAGTCTTAAAGTGCTTCAATCTTAAGGTGACAAATATTCAATCAATGTACACGTATAAAAGTGCAATGTGCCATAGAACATAGTAAAGTGCAACAATATATAAAATTCCAGCAGTGCGATGGGTATAAGAGAGTTTATAAAGTGCAACAGTGTCCTAATGTGCAAAATGTGCAAATCCAATGATATCCAATACAACAGTATGAATACCAGTGTGAAAAATTCCTTAAAATTTACTTATCTTTATGTTCAAGTGATGCACAAATATAGTCCTCCTTTCTTGGTCTGTGTATCTCTTGCCGTCTCTCAATAATGGAGAGGATAGCCAGAAAGGAGAAAAAAGTGAGAGAAAGAAAAAAGAAAAAGAAAAAAAAAAAGATTCGAGGGGAGAGGAAAAATGAAGAAATAATCGTGCAGAAAATCCCAATAAAATATGGCAAATAAATCACTCGTAGAAATATGGAAACTTACATTTATAAGAGCCCAAAAAATCCCTGGCTCTAGGTTTAGGGGCTTCCAGCCATATAGAGGGTGGCGTATCCCTTCTTAAATCTTCAACTCTGGTTGCGATGGCTACAATAAGATAATAGACAGCGCTCCCATAGTATATTACCGTATTATGATAAAAAGAGGTAATAATGTATTGAACTCACCAGATATGGAGCCTCTTCCACACAGGCTCACTCAATACAGCATCAGGTACACTATGGTGGATACCCAGAACCTCTTCCCAACCGTCTGAGGGCCAGATATCAGGAGCATTCAAGCGGTGGCAAGTATATATCCAAGGAGAGTAGTCAATAGAATATAAACCATATAAAATTTATTATGTATTAAAAAAATTAAAAAATCAATTTCCTTCCTTCCTCAGTCGGTATATTTAGGTGCACTATTGTCCAAAAAGTCTCCAAAAACTATTATACAGTAGTTTTCAGCAAGCAACAACCTGAGGCAAGTAGTGGTCATATTAGAAAATGAATGGTTTCAATCAGTCTCAATGTCAAACAATAACGAATCTTATGTAAAAACTTTGAACATATAAATATGGTGTATTTCATGTACAAATATCTTTAATAAAGTTTTGTCCCATTCTATTGTGTTAGCATGTGAGGGGGTGTGTGTGACCGGAATAACGTCCTACGAAGCAAGACCAGTTATCAATCATTCATATTTTTTGTATATAAATTGAAAATACAACGCTTCTGCCTAGGCATGCCTGTTTTTCTGATGTGTTTCAGGAAGTAATTAAAAATGTGAATGAAGTCCCCTTTTGAAGGGATATCAAAGACCAAGTTAACACCTTTTTGAAATACTAAAGGGATGTCTTCAAACTGCAGGATGGGGAATTGCCCATTTGGTTGGCTCAGCAGGGGGCAACAACCCAAGCACACCAAAGAGTGTTCTGCCCAGACTCCGTGGCAGCACTTTGTAATTGATCATGTAGATCAAAGAAGCAAATATTCCCTTTGATAGCTAGAGACGATCTTTTGATAATTGTTATGATACCTTTGAATTAAAATAAGAAGTGGACTGAGCATGCCCATGAATAACCAGAAGTGGGCGGACCACCCAACCTCTGTCCAAAGGATGAGTGTATATATTCTGGGACAAGAACCATGTTCCTTTGCTTATTCGTTGGGGGGTCAACCGAAAAATTGAGGAATATTGCCATTTCCTACTAGAGCCCCCCCCCCCCAGCGGCTGATCATCTAGCTTGTATTGTAAGTAACTAGAATCTGCTGTTTATCTCCTTTTTATTTCTCAGCTTGTGTGTGTAACTATTAATTTGTAATATCTTGCTCCATATGCCTGTGACATTCTTTTGTCATAATAAATATAAAAATTATTAAGATTTGCCTCTATCTGATATAAGACCCTTGTAACCGGCGAGATGGGAATATCCTAGTGGGTTTTTAGCTCGGATCGATCTACTAAGAGTGAGTTGGGGTGAAGTCAGGCGTTTGAACGGTTTTCTGTTTTGTGGTACGTAACCAAAGTCTCAGGTCCGTTCTGGTTTAGAGATTTGGGGGATCCTGTGGTGGCAGTGTGGATAAAAGGGAAGTGGGTGCGAGGTATTGTGTGCAACGTAGTCCTTATTCTGGGTCTAGTGAAGACGGATAGTGAGTTGTACTCCTGCTTCCACTTCGCCATGTGGTGTGTCCTGCTGGAGTGACGTGACAGGCAAGCGCGTGCGGTGGATTGTGGGCCACAGTCATTATTCTGGATCTAGTGCAGATGGATAGTGATTTTTTTAACCCTGCGTCCTCCTTGTCTCATCACGCGTACGTGACACGCGGTACATGCATTTGGAAGAGGGGGGGCTACACTTTAGTACCATCCTCAGACAATAAAAAGTCTGTGAGTCTTGAGGTAGTTACTGGGTTGGGCATCAGGCTCCAGGTCTTAAATCTTTGACGGAGGTAACCATCACCATTTAAATTCATTTAACAAAAAGTATTCCTTCAATAGACATGTGCATGACTGAAATTTGTTTTCATTTTATTTAAAAAAAATTAGTCTGAAACAGAATTAATTTGACTGCCAATTTTGTTTTAGTTTTGTTTCGTAATTTCGGATCGATTCATTATTCCGTGTTCGATATTTTGTGTCGTAATTTTGGGTGGCTAAAAACACAGTAAATTACTGCTCAATTACCGTTAGATTACAGTTAAAAATGAAGGTTACAAGGCAAGCAAGGTTTAAATTACCATTTCGGTGCAGTTTGGCGATTTGTCCCTTAAAGATCATTCAATGGTTCTCTGTGGGACAATTTAGTTGCTGCCGAATTGCGCTGCACAGCACCGTATGTCACTGTCCACTGGCCTGTGGTGCTGAATCTACTGAATCCATTGGATTCAGCAGAAGATCCAATAGATTCAGCACCACAGGCCATTGGACAGCGACAATACTGTGCCGTTCAGCGCAATTGGGCTGCAACAAAATTGGCCCATAGAGAACCATTGAACAATATCTAGGGGACAAATTGCCGAACTTCACTTAAAAAAATCTCAAGGTGAATGTTCAGAGTCCCTGAGATTCTTCCCATTCACATTGAGACCCTATGTATTGGACATTGAATTTAGGGCGATCTACTCCAATGAATAATAAATAAATATTTGTTTAAAACCCTCAAATAGCCATGTAACAATGAGTAACTGACACTAGATGTCAGTAAAGAGCAAAATAGTCTTTGTCAAAAAAACATGTGCTCTGACCAGGAAGTGACAAAGGCTAGATACCCCCCACCTTTTTCCAGGAAGGTCACATGTCATTCAACTAGCCACTAGGATCCAATCATCTGGGTGGAGACAAGACCATAGCTCAACCTCCTCTGAATGGATTCCAGGGAAACACGGGAAGTGAAGTAGAGATGGGTGTAAGCTGAGGAAGGGAACAGATTGCACTGAGCAAGTGCTTGCTGCTTCCTATCTATGGGTAACAAATCTTTTTGCATTTAAAGATCGCCTATGCTATTGTCTTTTATTTTCTTGTTAGGGTCCAGAATTTACAGTCAGGTCCAGAAATATTGGGACATCGGCACAATTCTAACATCTTTGGCTCTATACACCACCACAATGGAGTTGGAATAAAACAAACACAATGTGCTTTAACTGCAGACTGTCAGCTTTAATTTGAGAGTATGTACATCCAACTCAGGTGGAATGGTGTAGGACTTACAGCAGTTTGCAGATGTGCCTCCCACTTGTTAAGGGACCAAAGGTAATGGGACAATTGGCTTCTCAGCTGTTCCATGGCCAGGTGTGTGATATTCCCTCATTACCCAATTACAATGTGCAGATATAAGGCCCAGAGTTTATTTCAAGTGTGCTATTTGCATTCGGAATCTGTTGCTGTCAACTCTCAAGATGAGATCCAAAGAGCTGTCACTATCAGTGAAGCAAGCCAACATTAGGCTGAAGAAACAAAACAACCCCATCAGAGAGATAGTAAGAACATTAGGTGTGGCCATAACAACTGTTTGGAACATTCTCAAAAAGAAGGAACGCACCGGTGAGCTCAGCAACACCAAAATATGTGGGAGACCACGGAAAACAACTGTGGTGGATGACCAAGAATTCTTTCCCTAGTGAAGATGAAGAAAACATCCTTCACAACAGTTGGGCAGATCAAGAACACTCTCCAGGAGGTAGGTGTATGTGTGTCAAAGTCAACAATCAATGGAAGACTTCACCAGAGTAAATACAGAGGGTTCACCACAAGATGTAAACCTCAAAAACAGGAAGACTAGGGTTTGCCAAACAACACCTAACAAAGCCATCACAGTTCTGGAACAAGATACTATGGACAGATGAGACCAAGATCAACTTGTACCAGAGTGATGGGAAGAGTATGGAGAAGGAAATGAACTGCTCATGATCCTAAGCATACCACCTCATCAGTGAAACATGGTGGTGGTAGTGTCATGGCGTGGGCATGTATGGCTGCCAATGGAACTGGTTCTCTTGTATTTATTGATGATGTGACTGCTGACAAAAGCAACAGGATTAATTCTGAAGTGTTTCGGGCAATATTATCTGCTCACATTCAGCCAAATGCTGCAGAACTCATTGGACGGAGCTTCACAGTGCAGATGGACAATGACCCAAAGCATACTGAAAAAGCAACCAAAGAGTTTTTGAAGGGACAGAACTGGAATGTTATGCAATGGCCAAGTCAATCACCTGACCTGAATACCATTGAGCATGCATTTCACTTGCTGAAGACAAAGCTGAAGGGAAAATGCCCCAAGAACAAGCAGGAACTGAAGACAGTTGCAGTAGAGGCCTGGCAGAGCATCACCAGGGATGAAACCCAGCGTCTGCTGATGTCTATGCGTTCCAGACTTCAGGCTGTGATTGACTGCAAAGGATTTGCAACCAAGTATTAAGAAGGGAAAGTTTGATTTATGATTATTATTCTGTCCCATTACCTTTGGTCCCTTAACAAGTGGGAGGCACATCTGCAAACTGCTGTAAGTCCTAAACCTTTCACCTGAGTTGGATGTACATACCCTCAAATTAAAGCTGACAGTCTGCAGTTAAAGCACATTGTGTTTGATTAATTCCAACTCCATTGTGGTGGTGTATAGAGCCAAAGATGTTAGAATTGGGTCGATGTCCCAATATTTCTGGACCTGACTGTAGTTTATTATTTTCTTAGGTTTAATCTCTAGGGAGAGCTATCATTAATTATTTAAAGCTCAAGGACCATGGGGTTATTTCAGTGTAATCTGTGGGGAGAGATTTTTAATAAATACTATTGTTGTTGAAGCCGTGCCCCTGCAGTCAATGGCGTGTGCTGCGCGTCGGTGGGCCAAATTAGAGGCCTGCGGCAGCACTTGTCGGAGAGGCATTTTAGTATGCCTCTCCAACATTAACCCCCACCCGACGGGTGACACAACACGTGAAGGGATTCATTTTGCCATGTTAAAAAACTGTTAGTGCATTGGGATTGCGCTCTCTTCCATGGGCTTACTGTACTTTGTGCTCCCAATGTTAAGTATAGGGAGCGCAATCAGTAATTAGCGTTCCGATTACAAAGTTCTAACGCTAATTATCGCACCGCTGTTGTAACTACCGCAATGCTTCTGTGAAATCAGCACCAGCAGAAAACCCCCACAAAAATCAGATGCTCACCTCTCATCCTGTGGCGAGAATGGTGGTCCGATCTGCCACTTCTGGCCGCCTGGTGCAGAGTGGGACTAGGGACAAATAGTCACTAGTCTCACTCAATGAATCACTGAGCAGCCCTGCACAATCTTGTGAGAGCACGCAGGGCTAAAGGCCCAGCAGTACAACCAGTGGCAGATCCAGAGGGGGCAACGGGGCAATTCCCCCCGCCAAGAAAATATTGCTGAGTGCGTTTCCCTGTATGAGCGGCCGCCGGCATGAAGCTCGGCCGCTCACCTGGGATCCACCAGCCACGATCTCCCGGAGTTCACGAGATCTTGTGAACTTTCGGGATCTTGCGAGATTGCGGCTTGTGAGTGGTTCGCAAGCGAGCGGCAGAGCTTCATGCCGGTGGCTGCTAGTACAGAGAAAATCACTCAGAGGGGCCTGGCCAGGCACTGCAGATAGCAGGAGAATGATTGGGACCACGTGAGCTGGGGGCAATATACTGTATATAAAATGTGAGCTGGGCCAATATATATCCATGTGAGCTGGGCCAATATATATCCATGTGAGCTGGGCCAATATATAACTATGTGAGCTGGGGCAATATATAACCATGTGAGCTGGGGCGCTATATATATATATTTATATATAATGTGAGCTTTGGCAATATATATCCATGTGAGCTGGGCCAATATATAACCATGTGAGCTGGGGCAATATATATCCATGTGAGCTGGGGGCAATATATATACATGTGAGCTAGGGGCAATATATATCCATGTGAGCTGGGGGCAATATATATCCATGTGAGTTGGGCCAATATATATATAAAATGTGAGCGTGGCCAATATATATATCCATGTGAGCTGGGGCACTATATACCCATGTGAGCTGGGGCAATATATACCCATGTGAGCAGGGGCCAATATATATCCATGTGAGCAGGGGCCACTATATATCCATGTGAGCTGGGGCACTATATACCCATGTGAGCTGGGGCACTATATACCCATGTGAGCTGGGGCACTATCTATCCATGTGAGCAGGGGCCAATATATATCCATGTGAGCAGGGGCCACTATATATCCATGTGAGCTGAGGCAATATATACCCATGTGAGCAGGGGAACTATATATCCATGTGAGCAGGGGCCAATATATATCCATGTGAGTTGAGGCAATATTTACCCATGTGAGCTGCAGCAATATATATCCATGTGTGAGCCTGGGGCACTATATATCCATGTGTGAGCCTGGGGCACCATATATCCATGTGTGAGCCTTGGGCACTATATATCCATGTGTAAGCCTTTGGGCAATATATCCATTTGTGAGCCTGGGGCAATATAACCATTTGTGAGACTGGGGAAATATATATCCATGTGTGAGCCTGGGGCAATATTTATCTATGTGTGAGCTGGGGCACTATATCCATGTGAGCTGGGGCAATATATATTCATGTGAGCTGGGGAAATATATATCCATGTGAGCTGGGGCCAATATATATATAAAATGTGAGCTGGGGCAATATATATCCATGTGAGCTGGGCCAATATATATATAAAATGTGAGCAGGGGCCATATATATATCCATGTGAGCTGGGGCACTATATACCCATGTGAGCTGGGGCAATATATATCCATGTGAGCAGGGGCACTATATATCCATGTGAGCAGGGGCACTATATATCCATGTGAGCTGAGGCACTATATATCAATTTGAGCAGGAGCACTATATATCCATGTGAGCAGGGGCCAATATATAGCCATGTGAGCTGGGGAAATATATATCCATGTGTGAGCCTGGGGCAATTTATATCCATGTGTGAGCCTGGGGCAATATATGTCCATGTGTGAGCCTGGGGCACTATATATACATGTGTGAGCCTGGGGCACTATATATCCATGTGTGAGCCTGGGGCACTATATATCCATGTGTGATCCTGGGGCACTATATATCCATGTGTGAGCCTGGGGCAATATAACCATTTGTGAGACTGGGGAAATATATATTCATGTGTGAGCCTGGGGCAATATTTATCCATGTGTGAGCTGGGGCACTATATCCATGTGAGCTGGGGCAATATATATTCATGTGTGAGCCTGGGACAATATATCCATTTGAGCTGGGGCAATATATATATATATATATATACCCATGTGTAAGCTGGGGCAATATATGAGCTGGGGCATTATATATCCATGTGTGAGCTGGGGCAATATATATCCATGTTTGAGCTGGGGCAATATATATCCATGTTTGAGCTGGGCTGGGGCATTATATCTATTTCCATGTGTGAGCTGGGGCACTATATATCCATGTGTGAGCCTGGGGCACTATATATCCATGTGTGATCCTGGGGCACTATATATCCATGTGTGAGCCTGGGGCAATATAACCATTTGTGAGACTGGGGAAATATATATTCATGTGTGAGCCTGGGGCAATATTTATCCATGTGTGAGCTGGGGCACTATATCCATGTGAGCTGGGGCAATATATATTCATGTGTGAGCCTGGGACAATATATCCATTTGAGCTGGGGCTATATATATATATACCCATGTGTAAGCTGGGGCAATATATGAGCTGGGGCATTATATATCCATGTGTGAGCTGGGGCAATATATATCCATGTTTGAGCTGGGGCAATATATATCCATGTTTGAGCTGGGCTGGGGCATTATATCTATTTCCATGTGTGAGCTGGGGCAATATATATATATATATAAAATGTGAGCTAGCTGGGGTAATATATATCCATGTGAGCTGGGGACAATATATATTAAATATGAGCTGGGGACAATACATTACATGTGAGCTGGGAGGGGTACCCTGGGCCCCTGGTATGAAAAGGGTTCGCAGGGCTGCACAGATGGGGTGCCATGTGTTTCCTGCCAGCATAGAAAGGGTGCAAAGAACAGCCCACACCTGGGTTACCCTACACTGCATAGCGTCAAGGGAGGGGGGTACCCTGGGCCCTTCGTATGGAAAGGGTTCGCAGGGCTCATGAGCCACATGAGACAGACCCTATGCAATGTTCTGGGGAGAGTGAATGTAACAAGCACAGTTTGCGATTAGGGGCGTCTCTCTGCCTGTCACTGCAAACCCAAAACCAGTTCTTAGCCAAAACTGGTAGAGTGCCCCCCCCCGAAACCTGTGTCTGGATCCGCCCCTGTGTCTGGATCCGCCCCTGAGTACAACCCTCAATGGCACAGGTTTTCCACTTTAGCATCCCTGTTTTAGTTTTGGGAATGTAATATGGGCCTAAATCACTTAGTTAAACATTGTCTTGTTGTATTGGCTACAAATGTTTGAAACCTTAATGTTGATGTTAGGCTAGAGAAAAGGCTCTACAAGAGCCAAAATGTCACTTGTTCATTCACAATAAATCTGTCAAGAAGAGGAGTGCCCATTACATTTTTTTCTATATTTGCTGTGCCACCTTTCATTGGTCAGTCCAGTTTCATAGTGGAACCTGTATTCTACTTTATGGACTCTATTCCAAAGATGATGCTAACTTAACTGGAGCTGTGGTAAATTTACCATTTTAGTCTATAGAGTTAAGTTTACAACAGCTCTGGTTAAGTTAGCAGCAACCTTTGAATATTGCCCTATATGTTTTGTTACACCTGATATCCAACTCCTAGGAATTTTGTTGGGCTTATTCGGAGCACTGAAAAGTAATCACTGTACTTTACTATTAATATATAAATTAATGTGTAAAATCAATTTTAATTATACTTAAAAGTGCAGAGCTGATATTAAATTGGTTTGTTATTCGTTTATGTTTGCAGGTGAACAATAATGGAGTAATCTCATTCAATGTTCTAGTCAGCCAGTTCACTCCAGAAGCCTTTCCTCTCGCAGACGGACGTGCTTTTATTGCACCATTTTGGGCAGATGTACACAATGGAATTCGAGGAGAAATCTACTATACTGAGACAACAGATAATGCAATCCTGAAGAAAATCTCGAAAGAAATCAGGAAGCACTTTAAAAATATCCCATCTTTCTCAGCAACTTGGGTTTTCGTGGTCACATGGGATGAAGTCACCTTTTATGGAGGAAGCAGCACAACTCCTGTAATGTCAATATTTATACTTTCCATAAATAATATCTCAGTATGTCATATACATCATGCCAGAATATTCCAATATGATCCTCAAAGACAGAAGAGGGAAAAAAATGATAGTGTAGCCAGCCAGACTAAATCCAAATAATTAAAGAGGAAGTTGGTCATCATTTGTGTGCCGTCCATGGGATGGTGCCCTTTATCAAGATGGCGGTGAGAACAACTTGGAGCTACAGAACATGCACGCCGCCGGGTGTCATTTTGGGGGCAGAACTCTTGTAATGTAATGATCATGGATGACAGTGTTATTACTTTCTGGTGGGCCTAATTAGTGACAGGTGTATTTGTATGATTAATGGATTGATTGGTTTATTATGGTCCTGATGAAGTCTGTGGAAGGACAAAATGCCTTGAACTTTTACCAAGGACTGGTCTGACTGAGCTGTGGACCTATTACTATTGGCTCTGCACAGGCTTGTGGCCTGGGTGACCTTTACAGATATTCATTACTTGTTTTTTTATCCTTTAAGCACATTACATGTAGAGCCCTATTACATTCTTCACGCAAAAACGCACACGTAACACGTGAATTTGTGCGCCAAGCGTTAAACGTTAAGGTGCGTAAATCAACGCTGGAATTACAATCCTCTGCATTTTTCCATCTGTCGATCAATACCGCTCGTTAAACGGACACGCACAAATGTGCGCGCAGAAATGTTGCGCGCAGAAATCAGTGTGCGGTTGAGTTTTTGCGCCTGTCAAAGTCAATCTGCGCATGTATGCTGCATCAATAAAAATGCACACACAACTTCTCAAATTTATTGGTTTGGCATGAGTAGAATGTGTAACTATACTTTGCTGCATTTTTTTTTTTTTGGACTGGTATATTTGGTTTCGGCCAGGTCGATAGAATTTGCCATTAACATTAACACCAGCTTTTAGGAGTTGCTAAAATTATGTGCGCAAAGGCTGTGCGTTACAAACTGCGCATAGATTGTAATACCATCCGCGTACCAGCGCACAAATGCATTTGCGCTCACAATGTTAAGTATAGGACGCGCGACGTGCAGTAAGCTCGCACAGCGTTCGCGCAGGTTCACCCGCGGTAGACGTATACTCGCGTTTGTGGCGCTGACATTGTAATACGACGTTCAGCACAAAGGGTTTTGCCCCTCACGTTAATGCGTTTTTGCACCGGCGCAAACGTATGCGCGAAGATTGTAATAGGGCCCGTAATTATTTGGATTTATTCTAGCTGTTTGCACTATCAGTTTTTTCCTTTTTCTCTGTGTGAAGGTCATATTGGAATATGCTGGAAGATGTATGTGATATACCGGCAATCAATATTGTGCTTGTGAGTGGTTAATTGGCATGTATTTTTATACTGTACTGAGGGTATAACCAGGTTTGGGTCAAAATCCCTACAACCAGGTTCCCTAATGCCAAAATCATGATGGCCAACTTCTAGACAGAACAAGTGCCGGACATACCAAGTTCCCTACTGAGAGAACTCCCTGACGGCCAACTTCCAGACATGCAAAATCCCAGCGGCTAACCCGAACCCTAACTCCCTAACGCCCTAACCCTAACCCCCTAAACCTAGCCCTAACCCTAACCCTAACCCCCCTAAACCTACCCCTAACCCTAAACCCCAACCCTAACCCCCTAACCCCAACCCCCCTAAACCTAGCCCTAACACCCCCCTAAACCTAGCCCTAACCCCCTAAACCTAACCCCCAAACCTAGCCCTAACCCCCAAACCTAACCCTAACCCCCCTAAACCTAGCCCTAACCCCCCTAAACCTAGCCCTAACACCCCCAAACCTAGCCCTAACCCTAACCCCCTAAACCTAGCCCCCTAAACCTAGCCCTAACCCTAACCCCCTAAACCTAACCCTAACCCCCTAAACCTAGCCATATCCCTAACCCCCCTAAACCTAGCCCTAACCCTAGCACCCTAGCCCTAGCCCTAACCCCCCTAGCCCTATCCCTAACCCCCTAAACCTAGCCCTAGACCCCCTAAACCTTGCCCTAACCCCCTAAGCCTAGCCCTAACCCTAACCCCCTAAACCTGGCCCTAACTAGTGATGGGACGAACACCCCTGTGTTCGGTTCGCATTTGAACACAAACATTTGAAAAAGTTCGGATTCGAACACGAACACGATTCAAACTCAATGCAAGTCAATGGGACTTGAACGGTCGATTTTTAGAGTGCCCTCCAAGAGGGCATATATGCAAGATATTGGCCATAAAAGGTGTATGGGGGTCCGGGTAGTGCCCTGGGGGACAGGAAACAAGGAAAAAAGTTTTAAAAAAACGTTTTTAAAAGGAACAGGGATTTTTCCATGAAATAAAAGTTCAGAATAAATACGAAAAATTCCTTCAAATATCGTGCCTCGGAGGTCCCCATAACCTGCCCGTGAAGTGGCGGATTTTTTGGATGGATAGAAACATTTAAAAACAAACAAATGACATTTCAAATGACGGTAAATGGTTTTCCTTTAGTCTATTCATAAACAACTGCTTGGGGTGGCAGCCTGTATGAAAAGAGGAGAAGTTTTAGGACACGCAGAACAAGTTTAGTGTTTTTTTTGGCTAAATTATGCAGGCTTTGGATGAAAGCAACTACCAGTGCATTAAAATTGGACCTTTGGTGCCAGCTATTGCCTTCACCCCGTAACCCCTCTGAGGTATTGTGGAAGAGTGCAGGGGTGGACTCTGCATTTGAATATTAAAATGATATGAATCTGGTACACGCGTCAGTGGCAGTGCACCCAAATATTACTGCGCTATAGTGTATGGCAGGATGGAAGCACACCAGCAGTACCAAGCAGCAGAATATACCAGACAGGGGCACAGAGTGAGAGTAGTTGTTATAACAAAACCGGGTCAACAACGTTTAGGCACTAGTACTGCACTACTGTATATGGTGAGAATTGGCGCACACCAGTAGCAACAGGAGGCAAACAGGGAGGGAGTACACAGAGAGAATAGTCAAATGGCAGGCAAAGCCGGCAACAGATCGGGTCCTCAGAACAAGCAGGGTCAGTAACAAGTATGCAAACTGATTCGGTAAGCTAGCGATGTGGGAATGTAATTCCACGGCAAGGCAAGGTGTACAGCGCACGCTCCTGATTTAAAGATCCCGGCGGCTCTGCGTCATCACGCCGTGCCCTGCCCCTGATCACTCACAGCTGCGCCGGGTGCCGCTGGAGCTCCTGGCATTCGGTCAGCTGGCGACACCATGCATCCGGGCCCCCCCGATCGCCACCCGGGGCCCTGGATTTCACAATATTACAATCCAAGCGCAAACAGGTTAAGTAACCAAATTTGTAAGAAGAATAATTAATGCAGCATGTGAATCCTCACACTCCCGGGCAGCACCTTTACAGTATAATAATGCAGCATGGGAATCCTCACACTGCTCGGCAGCACCTCTACAGTCTGATGCTAGCTTTAACGAGAAGATATGCTATTAGTGTAGCAGGGGAGCCGGCTGCGCATTTTGCATCGCTAACTAAAGAGACTGGAGTATTGCTTGTTGTGTTAAGCTCGAGTAGCTTCGAAATTGTGAGTTGCGGTTGCTGGGGACGGTTGGGTAAGCGAGTGGCGGATTGTTGTCCTCGTAGTCATTATCTGGGTCTAGGATAGACGGATAGTGTGTTGCTTAGCCCTGTGTCTTTCGCTGCGACGCACGTAGTGTTCAGGGGAACTGGTGGCAGCGTAACTAATAGAATAAGAAAGTGGGCACCGGGATTGTTGGAAACGTAGTCACTACCCAAATCAAGAGAAGATGGGTACTGCGTTGCAATCCTGGGACCACTTTATTGCGCTCTACGTGCCTGTTGCGAGAGAAAGTGTGCGGGGACGGATAGGTAAGCGAGCGTGCAGGAATTGTTGTCCACACAGTCATTATCTGGGTCTAGGATAGACAGATAGTGAGTGGATTAACCCGACATCTTTCGCAGCAGCGCGCGTAGTTGCCTTGACAGGAGGCTGCGCTTGTTTGTGGATCCATGAATCAGGTGAATATTAGAAAGAAAAAAAAGATTTTATTTTATATTCCAGGGGACATTTAAAGATGTCCTCGGATTTTTTTTTTTAAATGTGTCGCCTTACCTTAGCCTGGTGGTCAGTGGGGGCTCCCTGGATCCTGGTTGTGGGGGGGGTCTGCCGTGGATCCCTCCCTGCGCCACCTCTCTGCCACATGCACCCGGCTGGCCAGCCCGCACAGTCGCAACTCTGTAATCCTGTGGCCGCATGCTCCTCAAGGGGTCCTTGGGAGGCCCCGGCGGGCTGCCCTCTACAGTGCCTGATTAGAGGGCCTTGTCTGCCTGATGTTTTAGCAACAAGAATGTTTTATCCCATAGGCTTCAATGTTAAAAATATTCCCATTTTAATTCAATATCTAATAAACCATTGCTTATAATATTCTGCAGTAAAGAGTCTCTTTATTTTTAGATTTTTTTAGGATTTTTTAAGCATTTTAAAACCAAATTTTTTTTAGAATTTTTGGCGAACGTCCCAAAAAGTTCGATGTTTGAGAACTTTTGAAAGGCCAATGTTCGAATCGAACCGAACGTCCATCCCTAGCCCTTACCCTAACCCCCCTAAACCTAGCCCTAACCCCCTAAACCTAGCCCTAATACCCTAAAGCGAGCCCTAACCCCCTGAACCTAACCCTAACCCCCTAAACCTATCCCTAACCCCCTAAACCTAGCCTTACCCCCTAAACCTAGCCCTATCCCCCCTAAACCTAGCCCTGTGCCTAACCCCCTAAACCTAGCCCCCCTAAACCTAGCCCCCTAAACCTAAACCTAGCTCCCTAAACCTAAACCTAGCTCCCTAAACCTAACCCCCTAAACCTAGCCCTAACCCTATCCCTCTGAACCTAGCCCTAACCCTAACCCCCTAAACCTAGCCCTAACCCCTAAACCTAACCATAACCGCTAAACCTAAGCCTAACTCCCTAAGGGTGGGATTTTGGATGTCTGGAAGATGGTTGCTAAGCCTCTGTAGCAAAAATATTTGGTTAATATACATAATTGACTTCTAAATATAACAAAACTCTGTCTATACCATATAATTTAAAAGTTATAATTGACTAAAATGCGGGAATTAATATAGCAAGTAAAAAAGTCACACAGGGTCCTATTACAATCTTCGCGCATATGTTTGCGCCCGTGCAAAAACGCATTAACGCGAGGGGCAAAACCCTTTGCGCAGAACGTCGTATTACATTGTCAGGGCAACAAACGCGCGTATACGTCTACCGCAGGTGAACCTGCGTGAACGCTGCGCGAGCTTACTTTACTTTGCGCGTCCTATACTTGTTCCCAGGACATACTTGGAAACGAAAGAAATCTCAATGTATCCTTCCTGGTAAAATCCTTTATAAATAAATAAATAAAATTGTGAGCACAAATGCATTTGTGCGCTGGTACGCGGATGGTATTACAATCTATGCGCAGTTTGTAACGCACAGCCTTTGCGCGCATAATTTTAGCAACTCCTAAAAGCTGGTGTTAATAGCAAATTCTATTAACCTGGCCGAATCCAAATTCACCAGCGCAAAAAAAAATACGCAGCAAAGTATAGTTACACATTCTACACATACCAAACCAATAAATTTGAGAAGTTGTGTGTGTTTTTTTTATTGATGCAGCATATATGCGCAGATTGATTTTGACAGGCGCAAAAACTTAACGTGAGACAATTGGGGTTCTTAATTCTGATTGGCTGAATCCCGTGAAAATAAACAGTCTGCACACGGATTTCTGCGGGCAACGTTACTGCGCGCGCGTCTTTGCGTGTCCATTTTACGAGCGTTATTGCTCGACGGATGAAAAAATGCGCAAGGATTATAAAACCAGCGGTGATTTTGCGCTTTAACGTATAACGCTTCGAGCAAAAATTCACGCGTTGCGCGTGTGTTTTTGCGTGAAGAATGTAATGGGGCCCACAGATGGATGGTTACATTAATTTATTGGTATGTTCGGCACTTGTTCTGTCTGGAAGTTGCCCGTCGGGATGCTGGCATTAGAGAACCTGGTTGTAGGGATTTTGTCCGGCACCTGGTATTAGTGATGGGCCGAACACCCCCGTGTTCGATTCGGATTCGAACATTTGAAAAAGGTTTGAATTCGAACACGATTCGAACTCAATGCAAGTCAATGGGACTCGAACTTTCGATTTTTAGAGTGCCCTCCAAGATGGCATATATGCAAGATATTTGCCATCAAAGGTGTATTGGGGTCCGGGTAGTGCCCTGGGGGACAGGAAACAAGGAAAAAAGTAAAAAAAAACATTTTTAAAGGAACAGTGATTTTTCCATGACATAAAGGTTAAGAATAAAAACGAAAAATTCCTTCAAATATCGTGTCTAGGAGGTCCCCATAACCTGCCCGTGAAGTGGCGGATTTCTAGGATGTATAGAAACATTTAAAAAAAAAATGACATTTCAAATGACGGTAAATGTTTTTCCTTTAATCTATTCATAAACAACTGCTTGTGGCGGCAGCCTTTATGAGAAGAGGAGACGTTTTAAGACACGCAGAACAAGTTTAGTGATTTTTTTGGCTAAATTATGGTGAAACTTATGCAGGCTTTGGATGAAAGTAACAACAGGTGCATTAAAATTGGACCTTTGGTGTCAGCTAGCGCCTTCACACTGTAACCCCTCTGAGGTATTTTGGAAGAGTGCAGGGGTGGACCCTGCAGTCAAATATTAAAATGATATGAATCTGGTACACGCGTCACTGGCAGTGAACCCAAATATTGGGCCTTTGGTGCCACCTAGTGCCTTCACAACGTAACCCCTCTGAGGTATTATGGAAGAGTGCAGTGGTGGAGGTTTTGGGAATGCAGAACAGATCCCCGATCTATTCAGTTACATCAGCATCAGGGGAGAGATAGCTACTGATCCAGGACTGATTCATTTTTATAAATGTCAGCCGGGCTACAGAGTCGGTGGACAGACGCACTCTTTTGTCTATGACAAAACCTCCAGTGGTGTCAGGTACTGTACCGGGGTGGTACAGAAAATGCAGGATTCTGAGCCCGGGATGCGGTGATGCCAAAACAAGGGGTCTGCGGTGAGGGGCGAGGTTGCTGCTGGAGGCAGCAAAAACAAATAAACTTGATGTAGGGGAAATCAGGAAACAGACTGGGACAGCAGGGTCTTGCATACACAGGATACCGGAGGGTCTGGAAACACACACCGAAGGGTTGGTAGCACGGCAGGGTTTGGTTTTCAGGAAACCACAGGAAAGCCACAACATAGGTTCTCTCTTGCTGAGAGCAGATACAACTAATGTTTCAGCAGGGAACAGAAGGGGTGTGGCACTTTTATTAACAGAGAGGTCAGATGACCTGGAGTGTGTGAGTGTGTGTTTTGGTGCATTAACTATTTAGCTGCTGGAACACAGTGCTGGAAACAGGAATGACACGAAGTGCAGGATTTGGAAGGGTGCTGCCCTGCATGGATCAGGATCCTTACATAATCCCCCTTTTAAGGAGTGACCTCTGGGCGCTCAAGAATTGGCACTGCCAGCTTGGGCACGGGTCTTCCTTTGCCGTCTCCTTGATTTAGTTTTGTGGTTTTTCTGGTTCTGTGCCAGGTATACCAGCGAACTTGATCTTTCTTCCCCAGATGATTCTTGATTGCTTAGGACAGTCTGTGACTCAGTATCACCAGGAACATGGGTAAGACACAGCCTTTGAAACTCCGGAATGGAGTCCACATCAGAAAACGAACATCTGGGAGAAGTGACAACTGGAGACGGATGGGGTGCCAAGGAACATGAGGTCTTAATCCAGGGGCTGTGGGGGATAGGAGAATCCATCTTGGTCACTCCCGGGGTCCTCCTGAAAGCAATGGATTCATACTGGTAAGTGTTTGGACTGGCAGCCGGTACAGAGGTAAAGGTGCACAGGTATATCCCTTTTTGACCAGGTGATGTTTCACATTCTATATTCACCGCGTCCTTGTCCAATACCGAAGTTTGGGGTTCACCCACCAAGGGCTGTGGGTTGAGGATACCAGTGTTGTTCTCTGGCAGCGGTACTTGGGCGGAGGTCTGGATCTCCTGCAACTGCAAGATTTCATGGTTGCACCGGAGTTTCCGCATAACTTCAGTATAAGTTCCAACCTGGGCTACAAGGTCTGTAACAGTTGCAACAAGTGCTGGAAATCCTGTGGATGAATCAACAGCACCATAAGCTGGCTCCATGCTGGTTAGAGGTGGCTGAAAGTCCATGGGATCAGGTTCTGCTGGCACAGTATTTTCAGTCTCCATGGCAACATATTCATGCACCAGGGTTTTTCTAGGAGCCGGCTTGGGTAGGGATGACAGCCTTGCTACCAGGGTTCTCCTGGGGCAGGTGTGGGTACCGCAGGCTTTCTAGGAGCCAGTTTAGGCAGAGGTGACAGCTTTGGTACCGGGGTTCTTCTGGGTGCCGGCTTGGGAGCAGCGGCTTTTCCAGGAGCCGGTTTGGGAGCTGCGGGTTTTCCAGGACCCGGTTTGGGAGCAGCAGGTGCTGGTCTTGGTACCGGGGCAGGCCTAGGTACCGGAGGTCTCACCAGGGCAGACTTGGACACCGGTGCAGGTTTTGTGTACCGGGGCTGGGTGCTTGGTTGGCCTTATGGGACAGCTGGTCAGCCAGTGGGTTGGAGCGGCACAGTACAGGCACAAACCTTCAGCTTGTCTCCTGGCACGTTCCTGTGGTGATAGCGGTCCATAGGCTTTTCTTGCAGGAGTGCACACCTTGTCTGATGAGCCCCACATAGACTGTAGCAGCTCCTTCATGAATTCAGTCAGGTGTGCAAACATTTCTTGTAGGGTTTTCTTTACCAGCTCCACCACGAAATGAATCACCGCGGGTTCAGCAGTAGGCTGAAACATTTTGTCAGGTACTGTACCGGGGTGGTACAGAAAATGCAGGATTCTGAGCCCGGGATGCGGTGATGCCAAAACAAGGGGTCTGCGGTGAGGGGCGAGGTTGCTGCTGGAGGCAGCAAAAACAAATAAACTTGATGTAGGGGAAATCAGGAAACAGACTGGGACAGCAGGGTCTTGCATACACAGGATACCGGAGGGTCTGGAAACACACACCGAAGGGTTGGTAGCACGGCAGGGTTTGGTTTTCAGGAAACCACAGGAAAGCCACAACATAGGTTCTCTCTTGCTGAGAGCAGATACAACTAATGTTTCAGCAGGGAACAGAAGGGGTGTGGCACTTTTATTAACAGAGAGGTCAGATGACCTGGAGTGTGTGAGTGTGTGTTTTGGTGCATTAACTATTTAGCTGCTGGAACACAGTGCTGGAAACAGGAATGACACGAAGTGCAGGATTTGGAAGGGTGCTGCCCTGCATGGATCAGGATCCTTACAAGTGGTACTGAACGTCCTTTCAGAAAGCACGCTGGATGAAGGGCAACCTAGTAGCTGCATAGCATATTGGCTAAGTTCTGGCCAGTGATCCAATCTCAACACCCAGTAAGCCAGTGGATCATCTGCTGTAAAGGTATCCAGGTCTGCCCTTGCCCCTAGGTAGTCCTGCATCATATGGTGAAGACGCTGGCAACGGGTGCTTACATTTGACTTCCCTGGGCGTCGTGGACTAAATAAATTGCGAAAGGCATCAGTCAAGCGGCCCCTTCACCACTCTTCCTCTGATAAACTGCAGCCTCAGACGCACCTGTGTCATTCACTTGGTAACCTACCAGTGCCTGGAAAGGTGTTACACAAGTGTCGCTATAGAGCATCCTCAAGTTGTTTCATCCGGTCCTCCCTCTGTGAGGGCAGGATGAGCTCTGCAACCTTACCCTTGTATCGTGGATTAAGAAGGGTTGCCAATGCCAACGAGTAATGATCCCTCTTCTTGACAGCATGAATCCTGGGGTCCTTTAGCAGGCTTTGCAGGATAAGGGAGCTCATGCAGCATAGGTTGGATGTGGCATTAGCTTCCGAGTGTTCCAGGTCGCTGAGGATGACCGTATCGTGCACTACCTCATCCCAGCCACGTACTAGTCCTTGGGTTTCTGGGGACACAAAACCCTCCCTTGAGGAATCCCCACCTTCAATGCCCCCACAACTTAAATATTCCTCCTCATCCTCCTCCCGTCTGATCTGAGGACCCGCTGGAATGCTGTCTGTGTAAAGACTAGGGCCTTGTGAGCTAGGGAAGTCCTCCTCTTCCTCCCGCTGCTCTGCCTCTAGTGCCACATCTATAATTCCCTGCAGTGTGCACTCCAGCAGGAACACTAAAGGAATTGTGTCACTAATGCATGCACTTTCCGTGCTCACCATCGTCGTTGCCTCCTCAAATGGTGACAGTACAGTGCATGCATCCTTGATCATCAGCCACTGCGGGGGGGGGAACCAAGTTGACCTCAACCTGTCCTTGTGCCATATTCACACAGGTACTCATTGATGGCCCTCTGCGGCTTGTGCAGATGCTGAAGCATTGCTAATGTCGAGTTCCACCTGGTGGGCATGTCACAGATCAGACGGTTTGTGGGAAGGTGGAATTCTCTTTGAATTTCTGCCAAGGTGAACACTTGCTGGATATGACCGTCTGAAGTTACATAGTTACATAGTTACATAGTTATATAGGCTGAAAAAAGACATGCGTCCATCGGGTTCAGCCTCTCCCACATAACCTACTGCTGTTGATCCAAAAGAAGGCAAAAAACCCAGTCTGAATGCTTGCCAATATGCAACATACTGGGAAAAAATTCCTTCTTGACCCCAGAATGGCAGTCAGATTTCTCCTTGGATCAAGAAGCTTTTACCCACATATTAAATATTATAACCCTTAATATTCTGTGTCTGCAGGAAGTCATCCAGTCGTTTTTTAAAAGTCTGTACAGACTCTGACCCAACCACCTCAACAGGCAGAGAATTCCACAGCTTTATTGTTCTCACCGTAAAATAACCCTTCCTATGCTTTAAGCTAAATTTTCTTTCTTCCAGTCTAAATGGATGACCCCTTGTCCTATGTATAGTCCTGTTAATGAATAGGTTATCAGACAATGGTTGATAATGGCCCCGTATATATTTATATAAGGTTATCAGATCCCCTCTAAGGCGCCTTTTCTCTAAACTAAACAGGTTTAAGCTTGTTAGTCTTTCCTCATAACTTAACCCTTCCATCCCCCTTATTAATTTAGTTGCCCGTCTCTGCACTTTTTCTAGCGATATAATATCTTTTTTTAAGACAGGTGCCCAAAATTGCACGGCATATTCAAGGTGCGGCCTGACCATTGATTTATACAGAGGCAAAATTATGTTTTCATCCCGTGAGTGAACTCCCCTTTTAATGCATGCCAGTACTTTGCTGGCCTTGGCGGCTGCTGTTTGACATTGCACATTGTTACTTAGTTTGAAGTCTATGATTATTCCCAAATCCTTCTCCTGCTTGGATTTCCCTAACTCCGTACCATTTAGGGTATACATTGCTTGTGTGTTCTTCACTCCAAAGTGCATAACTTTACATTTATCTAGATTAAATTTCATCTGCCATTTAAGTGCCCAGTCCCCCAATCTATCTAAATCCCTCTGCAGCGAAGTAACATCCTGCTCACATTGTATTACTTTTCCTAGCTTTGTGTCATCTGCAAACACTGATACATGACTTTCAATGCCTATCTCAAGGTCATTTATAAATAAATTGAATAGTATTGGTCCTATAACAGACCCCTGAGGGACACCACTTACCACTGGTGTCCATCTTGAAAATGTACCATTTATGACCACTCTCTGTACCCTATCTTTTAGCCAGTTTTCTATCCAAGAACAAGTATTTTCATCTAGACCATTTTTTCTTAATTTAAATAGTAACCTTTTGTGTGGAACTGTGTCGAAAGCTTTGGCAAAATCTAAGTAAATCACATCCACTGCGACCCCCTGATCTATACTTCTACTTACTTCCTCATAGAACGTAATTAGGTTAGTCTGACATGATCTGTGTTTCATGAAACCATGCTGATTTTTGCCAATTACATTATACCTCCCAATAAATTCCTGAATACTATCCCTTAGTAACCCCTCAAATACTTTCCCAGCCACAGATGTTAAGCTCACAGGTCTATAATTCCCAGGCACAAATTTTAAACCTTTCTTAAATATAGGGACCACGTCAGCTTTTCTCCAATCCTCTGGTACTATTCCTGAAAGAAAAGAATCTTGAAAGATTAAGAACAGAGGTTTACATATTTCAACACATAGCTCTCTTAGTACTCGCGGGTGAATTCCATCTGGCCCTGGGGCTTTATTAACATTCACATTGTTTAATTTGTGTAAAACCTTGTCCTGAGTCAACCAGTCACTTTGTATTAGTAAGTTTTTATTAATGAATTTCATGTCTCCTGTTATAGGTTCTCTTTGATAAATACTGAAGAAAAATAATCATTTAAAATTTCTGCCTTATCCTGATCTTCAGTTAACAATAACCCTGACTCAGATTTTAGTGAACCTACATTTTCACTCTTAGGTTTTTTGGATTTATGTACCTAAAGAATCTTTTAGGGTTGGTCTTCCTCTTTGGCTATTTCTTTTTCATTATCTAGTTTAGCCCATCTAATCGCATTTTTACATGCTTTATTGGCTGCCCTATATGCTTTATAGGATGCCTCAGATTTATCAAATTTAAAAGCTTTAAATGCCTTATTTTTATTTTCATTTTTCTTTAGTTACCTTCCTACTAAGCCACATTGGTTTCAGTCTGTTTCTTTTATATTTATTAACCAGTGGAATATATTGTGACGTGTACTTTTCTAGTGTTAGTTTAAAGATATTCCACTTATCCTCAGTGTTTTTCCCGTGAAAGAGTTTCTGCCAGTCAATGACATTGAGAGCTTCCTTTATTTTAATAAAGTTGGCCTTTTTAAAATTATATATTTTAGCATGCCCCTTATGAATGTGTTTTTTTGAGTTTATTTTCAAAAGTCACCATGTTATGGTCGCTGTTTCCCAATTGTTCTTTTACATTAATATTTGAGAAAAGATCCACATTATTTGTTATAACCAGGTCCAAACAGTTATCCTCTCTAGTTGGTTATCCTCTACCAGTTGTGACATGAAGGTATCATTTAAAATGTTCAGGAACCGGATTCCCTTTGCTGAATTACTAGTCCCACTATCCCAATTAATGTCTGGGTAATTAAAATCTCCAATAATTAAAGTGCTACCATGATGTGCAGCCTTCCTAATTTGCTCTAACAGTTGTTCTTCCTCATCATTATCTATATTAGGTGGTTTATAGCATATGCCAACCAATAGTTGACTTCCCTGTTTATTCCCCAACAAATATTTACCCATAACGATTCCACATTTCCCTCATCACTTTCCAGTTGTGTAATATTAGGCTTTAAATCCTGATTTACATATAAACACACTCCACCCCCTTTCTTATGTTTCCTATCCTTTCTAAACAATGTTTAAGTGGCTGCAGACTTTTCTGGTCTGGCTGAGAAGCTGTGCCAGCCCTGGGTACCTGGTTAGGAAACGCTGTACCACTAGATTTAGGACATGTGCTAGGCATGGAACATGTGTCAACTTACCCAGGTGTAGGGCAGAGAGAAGGTTGCTGCCATTATCACAGATGGCCATTCCCAGCTGAAGCTGGTGTGGTGTTAACCATCTCTGCACCTGCCCCTGCAGAGCTGACAGAATTTCTGGCCCGGTGTGGCTCCTGTCCCCTAAACAAACCAGCTCAAGCACAGTATGGCATCTTTTTGCTTGAGCCATTGCATAGCCCCTGCCACGCGTCAATTTAACTGCCACTTCACCAGAGACAGAGAAGGAGGAGGAGGAAGAAGAGGTGGTAGAGCAGACAGACCTCATATAAGCAGCTTTCTGGAGGCGTAGTGGATGAACAAGCTCCAGCACAGAGCCCCATCCTGGATCCCTCCTAGCTGCAAGCAGAGTTACACAGTGTGCCGTGAAGGAAATGTAACGGCCCTGTCCATGATTGCTGGACCACGTGTCTAAAGTAATGTGCACCTTGCTGCTGACTGCCTTTCCCAATGACTCCATAACATTGTCTTCCACGTGCTGGAATGGCCTTCTGTGAAAAGAACTGGAGTTTTGGAACCTGCCACTGTGGTACAGCACATTTGGCAAATTCACGGAAGGAGTCAGAGTCCACCAGCTGGAAAGGCAGCAGCTGTAATGCGAGAAATTTTGCCAAGCTGGCATTTAGATGCTGTCCAAGGAGATGGTTGGGACTATATTTTTTCTTACGCTGCAGCAGCTGGGGCAATGAAATCTGACTGCGTAAATCTGCAGCTGGTGGGATGCTGTCACATTCTGAGGAAGGACCTGGTACACCCATTACTATAACATCATCCCTGTCAGTGGAGGTTATAGACATGGCATGACATATAGTGGGGGTAGAGACAGATGAAGACCGATGGGAAGTGTTGTGCCAACGGCATGCATGACAGGTGGTCATATGTTGCTTCAAGCATGTGGTACCCAAGCGGCTGATGTTTCTCCCACGCTTGATCCTCTTCAGACATATAGTACAGGAGGGGTGGGGTCTCGCCTATTCCCCGATGGGGCGGCTGCAACCACCAAATGCATCCAGCCCAACAACATGTGTTAAACCTAACAAAGAAAAAAATGTCATCTGCGCTAATTCCCATTATACCATGTGAAACTAAACACAATTAGAGGTTTGGTTTCTTATCAATGGCCATTATAAGACTAAGCTCGCCTGCCAAACGTCAAGGCACCTCTAATGAGGGCAAGTCCTATCCAAAATTGAAACCACAGGCTGCTGCATAGCAAACCATACCTGCTCATGCTGCTTGTCAGACATGAGGTAGACTGGTGGGCCTTTATTTATGCTCCCTCAGAAACAAAATCCACTTTGGGATCGAAAACAAAGACACGGCACGGGATCTTGCTTCAGACATAGCTTACAAATAGCACACGTCGTCTACTGCACACGTCGTGAAGAATTCCCAGACAGTAGAGTTCCTGGACGTGTGCTTTGAAACAACAGCGCTCTGCACCTGAGCAGCTCTGACATCTGATGCCTTGGACTGGCTACGGTTGCTCATAGAGGACGTCGTGCCTCGTTTTTGTTGTGCCTCCTCACTTGACTCCTCTGTTCGATCAGGCGCCAGGTAGAGTCAGTTACCTCATCCTCGTCATCACCCCCTATCTCCTCGTCACTGGAGCCAACTTGGCAGTATGCTGCAGCTGCTGGGGCAACATGAGTGCCAGTTATTTGTGTGTCACTGGCACCCCCTCCCTCTAGGCTGATTATACTCTTTTCCTGAACCCCAGTTTGAATCGAGCACTGGAGTTGCTGCGCATCCTCAAGCAGCATGTCACTGTCATTGTAGTCAAACAATTCAGCTGACTCTTCCGTGTATGATGGTGAGGCTACGGCAGGAGTAGCTGTGGACATGGAGGCTGAATTAGATGTTTTGGCAGCTGAGACTGTAAACCACTACAAGCCTGGCTGGCAGAGGACTCGGAGGATGAGGATAGCCTGGGTAGCCAATCCACCAAATCCTCTGTATGTTGCTGCTGCTTAAGACTGCCAGCACAGTTAGAAACAAGGACAAGTACGCCCCTGCAGAGGATGCACCACGTCCACAACGACCAGAGGCACAGCATCCTGACACAGAGGCTGCTTGCCCTCTTATCTGTGTCTGGGAGCATCTGCCTGTCCTTTTTGGTCTTTCTGACATGGTGAGTGATATATAGATTAAAGATATACAGAACTCTGATTCAACTCTGTTATAAAGATTGGAGATATGCAGAACTCTGATTCAACTGTGTTATCTAGATTAAAGATATTCAAAACTCTGCTATAAGTCAGTGATTTCACTGATATTTTCCCTGCAAGGCTGCCAATGTCCTCTACTCTCTCTCTGATTCACTTCCTCTCCTGCAGGCTGCAACACCCTGATAGCTAGCAAGACCCAGATTCAACTCTGAATAAATAAAGATACGGATTAAAGATACAGGTGACCTCTGATTCAACTGTGGTATTCTATAGTATCTAGAATTTGATTAAAGATATACAGATTTTCTAGAACTCTGCTATAAATCAGTGATACACCCTATCCCTGATAGCTGGCAGTGCCAAGACACAGATTAAAATTCCCGGAACTCTGGTATAACTCAGTGATACACCCTGATATGCAACAATCTCCTCTCTGATTCACTCCTGCAACACACACACTGGGGCTGCGGCGAAGCCTTATATAATGTCCTTCGGGACTTAGCTCTGTGAGCCCATGATTGGGCAACATTTGCCCAATCAGGACTCTGAGCCCTGATCGGCATAGTCTTGCACCTGTCTTGTAGGGATGAGCTGTTCGGTTCGATCTGTTCGGTGTTCGATTCGAACATTGCCCGTTCGGCTGTTCGGCGAACTCCGAACATTTCTGCGTGTTTGCCGCATGTTCGCCCACAAAGCACCACAATGCACGTTTCCACTGCCCTGAAGCTTGTAATTGGCTACAGCCTTGCACCTGACCACAGGTCAGGTGCAAGACAGGTGCAGGACTATGCCAATCATGGCTCAGAGTCCTGAATTGGCAAATTTTGCCCAATCACGGGCTCACAGAGCTAAGTCCCCCAGCACACCTCTTCTAGGTCAAAGTACGCTTTTTGTGCTTCTCCCAGGAGAAAAGGAGCAATAATTCCTGCCCACTGTTCTGGAGGCCAGGCTTCACGGGTGGCTGTTCGCTCAAAAGCCAGCAGATAGCTCTCCACATCATCTTCGGGAGTCATTTTCTGCAAACAATTGCTTGCCCGTATTTTGCTAACCCCTCCTGTTTGCACAGGCGCTCCCGGGTTAGCGATATATTCCAGGATACCTTTAAGCAGCGCATGGTCAGACTTCTGTGCCTCCGCCAGGGCTCCAATTTGTTGGGCTAAGAGTCTGTTGCCCTCCTGCTGTGCTACTACAGCTTGCCGGTTTGTTTCTTGTTGGGCTGCAGCTTGCCTGTTTGTTTCTTGCTGCACCGCCGTGGCCTGCACCAGGGCCTTCACAACGTCCTCCATTTTCTATGGGTCCTGTACCTTTAAGGTTCTTGTGGCAACTGAACCGGCACGAAAGAAATCCCACCGCTGCCACCACTTGTGGTAGGGTCGTGGCCAAAGAGGGTCAGGACAGCATGAACAGGCCTACTCCTGTCAGGAGGCTAACTCACAGTAGTATGTTCTGACTACAGGAGACTGGAGCAGCTACTCTGCTTCCAGCACAAAAAAACATAAACCATACGTTTTGAACAGTAGGCAACCAAAATTCAGTCTCTTACCAGACGACTTAGGAGACAACCTCTCTGGGCTTGGTTCAGCTCCACTCTGAGCTATTTCCCTGTTCTCCCAGACCTACTAAATAGGCCTGAGCTAATTAGGATGTGGAAAAGGTGTGCTAGCAGGACAAGAGCCTTTAACCTGTTAGTAGCCTGGATACACAGCACGTTGCAACCTCAGGCTTATATACGCATGATCCTGTACTCTGTCACAATAGATTAATTGCATTAAGCTATATTAAGAGATGGGGCTTAGATTAATTAATAGTGAAAGCCATCACCGCACGTAGCAAGTTATCAATTAACATTGGTCAGGTCGACATAAACTCGTCTTTAGGGAACAAATCAATATTCGGCTCGGTCAAATGAAGTTATGTCAATAGAGAGATGAGCAGAAATGATCAAGGTACAGAAAAACTATTTTTAGCTGCGACAGCAGAATAAAGATCATCATTAAAACCAGAAATAGGAATTGTCATGTTTCACATGACTTGTGATATGCCTTTAAGAATTGCACATGTCTTATCTACCCCTCGGTTTCTCTCCTCCTTTTCTCATGGCGCAGGGATTTCCTGTTCAGATAGCTCCATCCTTGTCCCCTTCCCAGTAATCCTTTGCAAGCCTTATGGACTCAGATTCATTATGATTTTTTGACCTATCGGATGTATATTGTTGTGGATTTTCTACAGTTTTGGAATAAAACTTCAACAGATCTTCAAGGTGTCATCTCGATTGAGTCACTGTCTGTAATTCATCTAGACTGGGAGCTATAGCCATCTCATCACAACAGTAAGTTAAGAGATCCCATTCTCAGTGCTTTGGTGGAGAAACAGAACAGTCAAAAAATCATATATATCAGTCAGAAGATCTTAGAAAGATCAGCCAAAAGATCAAAGAAAGATCAGTCAGACATCCTCCATAGGATCCTTGCTAGCTCTGGATACACAGGGAGACGCTGTAGGGACACTGGAAATAGCAGCTTCACACAGTGCAGCCATTACCACAAGCCTGTATGTGCCTGCAAGCAAGTCCCAGCATAGCATTCAACAAAGGATATTAGTGCTGTGAAAGTTCATACATCTGTGCCTTACAAACAGTTTATCCAGTGCATCTGTACACTACAACCAGTTTATTTCTCTGTACGCATTGCATGTGATTTGACTGTGAAAAGAAAGTAAAAACAAATCTTTTTTCACCCAGTGCCTAGAAATCCTAGCTGAGCTGAGCAAAATTGATACATTTCTCTGCTGCTATAGAACTAGATCATTAACCCTCTCCTTGTCAGCAAAATGTTCCAGCAAATCAACATGCAAACTGACACACTACCAGACTCAGAAATCCTTTCAGATCAGGAATTAAACCCTGAACCAAACAAAAGAGAAAAAAGATTAACAAAACCAACCTGGAAAGTACAAGAAAATCTTGAAGCTCACGCAAAAGAGTTGGTGTCTCAAACGAATGATCTATGGTGTACTAATGTCTCATGCATGTCAGCTCTCTCTCAACCATGTCATGATGCATTACAACTAGAGAGCACTATTAAGCAATTAGATGTCGCTTATCAGAATTATCAAAGACTGTGTGTTAAATATATTCATCTCTTAAAGCGGTATAACACTAAAGTGTCCCTGGAAGAACTAAAGAGATTCAATGAGCTCAATCTAGAAAGAGACAATTTAGTGCTGCAAACAAAGACAAAGGCAGAAGTAAGAATTGCACAGCTCCATGAATCCAGATCCCACCGCTCTGCATCCTCCAGACACTCCTCAAGGTCTTCCAAATCCCTACAATCAAGGTCTTCCACACTCAGTCAACAACTCATAAAGGCCCGTGCTGATGCTGAAGCCTCTAAAATTCAGGCAGCCTTCGCCAAAAAGAAAGCAGAAATGGGAGCTGAAGCCGCACGCATGGAGGCTGAAGCCGCACGCCAGAAGGCAGAAATGGAGGCTGAAGCCGCACGCCAGAAGGCAGAAATGGAGGCTGAAGCCGCACGCCATAAAGTGGAAATGGAACTTTTGGAAAAACAATGTGAACATGCCACGGCCATGGCAAGATTAAAAGTTTTAGAACAGGCTGCTAGTGAAAGTGAAAGAGACAACAGTAGCAGCAGACACTCAGCTGTGTCTTATGCCTCAGATTCTTCACATTCCTCTCCAGAACGTCAGCTCCCTGTCACAGCAACCAAAGCACTCAACCAAGGTCTCTTCTCCGCACCTACTGTACTCCAAGACAATTTGCCTTCATATCTTCCAGTACACCAGACTGCAGCATCTCACCAAGCAGTGGACAATAGCATGCACATAATAAACTATCCACCTTACCTTGACATCAGCCAAGTACCTACTAGCAAGCACACTGCTCCACAGCTACAAACCGACATGCCAATAAACTTTAAACCAGTTCCAGTGTTGAATGCCTCAGCACCAACATATGTTCCCAAGTCACCTGCAGTCATGCACCCAAAGTGAAAACTGAAAACACGGACATGTCGCAGTTTGCTAAATACATGCTTCGCAGAGAGCTCACAAAGACAGGCCTCACCAAGTTTGATGACAAGCCTGAAGATTACAGAGGATGGAAATCCACCTTTAAAGCCACAATGAGTGACCTAGACATCACTGCTACAGAAGAATTAGATCTGCTCATCAGATGGCTAGGTCCCCAGTCTACTGAACGCATCAGGAGGCTCAAAGCGGTTCATATTGACAACCCTGCTGTAGGCCTTAATGCTTTTTGGGACAGACTTGAACGTACCTTTGGCAGTCCAGAAGCCATTGAAGATGCCTTATTCAAAAGATTGCACAGCTTCCCAAGGATTTGCGCTAGAGAGAATTTAAAGGTTCAAGAACTCAGCGATGTTTTATTGGAGCTTCAACTCGCTAAAGCTGACATCCGCTTACCTGGTCTCAGTTACCTTGACACCCCTCGTGGCATCAACCCTATTGTTCTCAAGCTACCGTATGGCCTTCAAGAAAATTGGGCAGCGCTTGGATCAAAATACAAGGAAAAACATCAAGTTGCCTTTCCTCCTTTTTCCTACTTCTGTGAGTTCATCAAACGAATTGCAGACACAAAGAATGACCCAAGTTTCACCTATGGTGAAGGTAACCCTCTCAGTTCACCCCCTCCAAGACCTACAAACACACGTATGATACACAGAGACCATCGAGGACCAGTGTCCGTGAAAAGGACCACTGTTCTACCTGCACCTGCTACAGTTCTTGAAAAGACTGAACAAAACAAGAACATCGAGAACCCAAATCGCCAATGTCCCATACATAACAAACCGCATCCACTTAAGAAATGTATTGGCTTCGGAAAGAAAACCCTACAAGAACGTAAAGAACTTTTAAAGAAATTTGGGGTCTGCTACAAATGCTGCGCCTCCACAGAACACTTTGCAGAGGACTGTAAAGCTATCATTAAATGCATAGAGTGTGACAGCGATGACCATGTACAAGCTCTTCACCCATATCCGCACAACTTTACTAAGCCCACAAACAATCCTCCAGAGGCAAAGCAAGGCGGGGAGCGCACAGATCAAGCAGTACCTTCCAGCTCAGTGTTCTCTCATGTACGGAAGTCTGTGGAGAAGGACTCTGTGACAAATCCTGCGCAAAGATATGTTTGGTTCGTGTATACCCAAGAGGTCAACCTGAAAAGGCCATAAGACTGTATACCATTCTGGATGATCAGAGTAACAGATCTCTTGCAACAACACAATTTTTTGAACTTTTGAACATAAAAGAAAATGCTCTACCATATACCCTAACTACTTGCACCGGCACTACAGAAGTCTTAGGTAGGAGAGCCAGCGGTCTTGTGGTTGCTCCTCTGAACGACAATGTGGAAATACCTTTGCCCACTATCACTGAGTGCAACCAGATTCCAAGCAACAAAGAGGAGATCCCTACTCCGGAAGCTGCCTTGCACCATTCTCACTTGAAGGACATAGCCTACCAAATACCAGCCCTCAACGGAAGTGCTGAGATCCTACTGTTGCTCGGCCGAGACATCTTAAGGGTGCACAAAGTTCGTCAACAAATCAACGGTCCACATGATGCTCCATATGCTCAGTGTCTGGATCTAGGCTGGGTCATCATAGGCAATGTTTGTCGAGACAAAGGCAGAAAACCTTACTCTGTGTCCTCCTTTAAAACACACGTCCTGCCAAATGGTCGGACTTCTTGTTCTGCACGACGACCACACCAATATCATGTGAAGGAAAGACTGCTTCATAAGAGCGCACAACAACACATCATACAGGACGAAGAGAAAGCTCTTAATTTCTGGGATGACAACATCGGCAACACAGTGTTTGAGGTAACTAACATCTAAAGACAACGAGTTGGCAGCTACCATAGAAGACAAGGAATTCCTGAAAACCATGAGTAAAGAGTTCCACCAAGATGATTCCAACAGCTGGGTAGCACCTCTACCATTCCGTACTCCAAGAAAGAGACTACCAAACAACAGAGAACATGCAGAAGCACGGTTTACTTCTTTACAACGCAGTTTGAATCGGAAACCTGAGATGAAAAGACACTTTGTGGACTTTATGCAGAAAGTGCTTGAGAGAGATCATGCTGAGCTTGCACCTCCGCTTAAGGAAGGAGAAGAATGCTGGTATCTTCCATGCTTTGGTGTCTATCATCCTCGCAAGCCTGATCAGATTAGGGTGGTCTTCGACTCAAGTGCTCGACATGAAGGTGTCTCCCTCAATGACAGTCTTCTCACTGGGCCTAATCTGAACAACAACCTCATAGGAGTTTTACTTCGCTTCAGACAAGAACCAATTGCTATAATGGCTGACATTCAGCAGATGTTCCACTGTTTCATCGTCCGTGAAGACAACAGAAACTTCCTCAGATTCCGATGGTATCGCAATAATGATGTCAATGATGAAGTCATAGACTACCGGATGAAGGGACATGTTTTCGGTAATAGTCCGTCTCCTGCAGTAGCAATTTATGGACTGAGGAAAACGGCTCAAGAAGGAGAGAAAGAATTTGGGTTTGATGCACGACAGTTCGTCGAAAAGAACTTCTATGTAGACGACGGACTCAAATCTCTGCCTACAGAAGAAGAAGCTATTGACCTTCTCACTAGAACTCAGAACATGCTTGCCACTGCAAACCTCAGACTTCACAAAATCATTTCGAACAGCGACAAGGCCATGAGAGCCTTTCCCTCTGATGACTACGCTGTCAGTGTGAAGAAATTCCAACTAGGAACGGACCTTTCCATTACACAGCGCAGTCTTGGATTGCTTTGGAACGTTAAGCAAGACACGTTCACATTTCAAGCATCAACCTGTGATAAACCCTTCACAAAGCGAGGAGTTCTGTCTACAGTGAACAGTATTTATGATCCATTGGGTTTCATAGCACCTCTCACCATTCAGGGTAAAATACTGCTGAGACAGCTTACTTCTGAAAGCTCAGACTGGGATACCCCCTTACCCAAGGAGAAGCAACAAAGGTGGGAATCCTGGAAACAATCTCTACAAGCGTTAGAACAACTCCAGATACCACGTGCTTACACCCCTTCATCATTAAAGAATGCCACCAGAAGAGAGATCCATGTCTTCTCCGATGCATCCAACTAAGCCATAGCTGCAGTGGCTTATCTTCGGGTCACAGATCCCAGCAGTGGAGCAAGTCTAGGATTTATCATGGGCAAGTCCAAGCTCACACCAAAACCTGCACATACGATTCCAAGGCTTGAACTTTACGCAGCTGTGTTAGGTGTGGAAATTGCTGAGCTTATAGAACTTGAAACAGACACTGAAATAGACTCCTTTGACTTTTACACAGATAGTAAAATAGTGCTAGGATACATACATAATCAGACAAGACAGTTCCACGTGTATGTAGGCAACAGAGTGGAACATATAAGAAAGTTCTCTACACCTGAACAATGGCACTATGTGTCCACTAACTTCAACCCTGCTGATCGAGGCACTCGCGCAGTACCTGCTACTGCATTTCTGGACACATTATGGCTATCCCCACCAATACTCTTGAATGAAGACCTCATCTCAAGTTCTACAAATTCTACATTTGAACTGGTTGAACCAGAATTGGATAAAGAAATTAGAGCTGTTACCGTTATACTCAACACCTCTGTGAAAGAAAGGGTAAGGCTGAGTCCTCACCGTTTTGAACGCTTTTCCAAGTGGTCTTCTGTTGTACGAGCCATTGCACGTCTTATTCACATTGCTCATCAATTTACAAACAGCTCTGATACAAACAAACAATGTCACAAGCGGCACATCTGTAAAGACCCCCCCCCACAATTCAGGAGGCCTCTCGACCAGAAAAGATACTGAACTTCTTGAATGACAACAAGTGTAAATTGGAATTCAACCCACCTCACTCCTTTCACATGGGAGACTCTTGGGAACGCATGATTGGAGTCGCAAGAAAATTCCTGGACTGGTACTGGACCAGAAAACTTTACAACTTATTCATGAAAGAAGATTCTCCACACCTTTACTTCAGGCCTATAAAGGAACTAGTACTCCTTCTGCCCAAAGAAGAAGACAAGCCTCACAAGTCATCAATTTGAGACAAAGAGAGGTAAGGATTGGTGCATGTTGCTGCCTTCCCCTCTGAAGATGGACTCACTGACTGTTCTTCTCACAGCCCAGACCATCAAGATCAAGATCTGCAAGAATTGTTAATGTTGCATTATTTTCTCTTGTTCTTCCCTTCCCTCTTGTTTTTCAGATGTTCCTGGAAAAGAATCTTCACTTATTTGTTTTGAACTTTAGTCAAAGTTATTTAATTATAGAAATCATAGATTTCGACAGGGAGTGTCATGTTTCACATGACTTGTGATATGCCTTTAAGAATTGCACATGTCTTATCTACCCCTGGGTTTCTCTCCTCCTTTCCTCATGGCGCAGGGATTTCCTGTTCAGATAGCTCCACCCTTGTTCCCTTCCCAGTAATCCTTTGCAAGCCTTATGGACTCAGGTCAAAAAATCATAATGAATCTATCGGATGTATATTGTTGTGGATTTTCAACAGTTTTGGAATAAAACTTCAACAGATCTTCAAGGTGTCATCTCGATTGAGTCACTGTCTGTAATTCATCTAGACTGGGAGCTATAGCCATCTCATCACAACAGTAAGTTAAGAGATCACATTCTCAGTGCTTTGGTGGAGAAACAGAACAGGAATCATGAGCAAAAGGCCTAGATGCAGAGAAGACCAGACTAAATTAATGGTCAATGTTAGCAAGTACTCAGAGAGATCGTTAGCAGCGTACATCATTAGTAGAATTAATACCTAACAACTCTCCCTTTTGTCGCAACCGCGACAATACGTCATATAAAACGTATTAATTCACCCTTACCATTCTGTTGCTGGGCACATCGGTCGAAAAGACAACCGATCAATTTATAGATCAGGTAGATGGAAAATATAATCACTAGGACCACTAGCAGACCCGCAAGAATACTCTTACCCATGGATCCTAGCCAGGAACCAATACCTAAGGACCAATCCCATCCATTGAACAGACCACGTGCCTTCTCCCGGAGATGGGACTGGACTTCCTCTAGGTTGTCTAACTCGTGGTGTATCGCCCCTGAATTATCAGGGATCCAGGAACAGCAGGAAGAGCCAATTCTAGCACAGACTCCTCCCTCTGCGGCTAGCAGGTAGTCAAAGGCCATCCTATTCTGCAATGTAACTAACCTTATCTGTTCCTGTTCTGAAGAAATTAACTGTATGGCTCCTCGAGTTGCATTGAATGCAGCATCTACTTCTGTAGCAATCAGGTTTAGTTTAGTATACAAGCGAGCAACACCAAAAGCAGGCATCAGAGATAGGAAAAACATTTCAGTAGTAGAAGATTTAACTGTCAGTGCTCGCTTGCGTTTGAGTTTGGGGATGCGTATATGTGTCTTGGGTAATGTCTTAGAGACAGTGAAAGCGGGCATGATCTGTCCTATAAAACAGGGTTTCTTTAGGTGTACTGGTATGGTCTTATATGCCCACTTATCACAGAGGTAATATACCCCTTCAGGTAAGGTAAGAACCAAACCTGGATTGGCCTTCTGGTGTTACAATGAGGTAATGTTCAGGGCTAAGAGGTATTTGGAAGCGGCCTTAGCCCAACGAATGATGGTAACATTCACATTTTCCTCTGGTTCTATGTGTGGGGATATCACATAGCTTTCCAAGTATGTGGTGCATATGTACTGTGTTAGAATCAGCTGTACAGCTTCTACAGGTGTATATCTCTGAACAAGAGTGGTTATCAGGTACCAACAAAAGATACCCAAGCAATTAGCTAATTGTTCTCTTTCCTTGTCTGTATGTGGACACACTGGATCATCACCCATACGCGGAAGCCATAGAGGGACATTGTAATCAAACACAAGAGTAGCATTCACATCGGGTATGTTAGTACGATTATCATGGTTAACAAAAGCAAAAGCTCCAGTTGTTATGGCATAAGCAAGATGTACTTTAGTGCGTTCCATTTTGGCTCTGGCCTCAGGTGCACTACGGAAATCAGTAATCATGGTCTAGTTGTTCTTTATCATGTCGGCTAACATCTGTGCAGTCCATTCTATCCCTATAAAGGGATAGCCATATTGTTGTGAATGTGGGGCATATCCGCATATCCAACAGGACTCGTTCCTCATGTAGGATTCACTGTGTACAGCTTGTAGGGTTTGTATGAATACATTATCTATCTCATATGCGGAATGTCTGCGGTGTCTATGTGTTGTAGCAGCAGAAGTGTTGTGACATGAAGAAGGATTAAGAGCAATACAGGCACAGTCAGTATAACATTCGATTAGCATATGTAATGCTATGATCAATGGAAAGCCAATGGCGCAGATCTTGGTTATCATTCTGATGGAGATGAGTCCTCCGGCGAAGGCGAATGCCATGGTTGGATCTTTGGTGGTGCGGCCTTTACTCGTGATGCGTGTATCCAGGCGGGTGAGTCACTCGTCAGTACAGCGGTACAGGTAACAGCCACTACCGTCATCGGAAGACCATATGGTGGATCCAGAGACTTGTGCCGGTGTAGTTCCTTCACAATGACTTAATCTCCTGCGCGGAATGGATGCGTTGGCTCACTAGAAGGAAAAACAGAAGACAAAGACACATCACCATAAACACTATTCAGTTTTTCTATCAACCGGGCCACGTAATGTTCCTGGATCTGTTCCAGATCACCAGATAACATTACCGGTGGCCCTCCTTTGGTCCACGGTGTTGGGAACGGACGTCCCATCAGAATCTCGAATGGTGACAGCTTTGTCTGTGCCATTGGAATCATTCTGATTTCTGCCAATATGGCAGGCAGGTAATCAGGCCAATTAGTGAATGTACCTTGTGTGGCCTTCCTTATCTTATCTTTGATCGTGCGGTTTTGACGCTCGATTAGGACGGAGCTTTGCGGGTGGTACGTTATTGGGAACTTACACTGTATTGACATAAGATTAACCACTTGTTGAACAAGTTTTGAGGTAAATGCTGGACCTTTATCAGAATCGATTGTCATTGGACAACCAAATCTGGGTATAATTTCTTTGCACAGAATCTTAGCTGTGGTTCTTGCATCCTCTCTAGTAACAGCAAAGGCCTCAGGCCATTTGCTGAACCTATCTACTATAACAAGTAGATATTTAACTCCACCTCTGGCTGTTGGCATGTGTGTGAAATCTAGCTGTAATTCCTGAAAAGGACCCTGAGCTGGGATTAGATGTTCATGTAATCCTACTCTTTTACCTTGTGTGTTATTGCGGCCGCAGGTCAAGCATTGACTGATTTGGGCCTGCACCATGGATGTCATGCCAGAAAACAAAAAACGCTTGGCCAATTCTGTACATGTGCGTTTAATCCCACGATGGCCAATACCATGGAACTGTGCTATGAAGACGGGTGCGGCGGCTTTAGGGAGCCCAACCACTCCATCTTTGGACAATAGTCCTGTGGCATCTATTGTCAAACCTTGAGACTGCCAGAAGGATACATCTTCTGGAGCAGCAACTGCCTGTAGTTCTAGTAGCAATGTATCACTGGGAAGTGTTGGTGGAGCAAGAAAGAAGTGTGTCTGTACAATGTTTGTTGTGTCATCGGTATCAGCTGCTTCTTTCGAGATAATGTCAGCAAACTGATTTCCTTTTGCTTGGAAAGAACCATCAGTGGCATGTCCTTTACACTTAACTACAGCTAACCTAGCAGGTAACTGTATGGCCTCAAGTAAGTCAGTTATGAGGTCTGCATGTGCTATCGTCTTACCGTCAGCTGTCTGGAATCCTCGTCTCGTCCATAATACACCAAAATCATGCACCACTCCAAATGCATACCTCGAATCTGTAAATATTGTTACTTCCTTATCCTTGAACAACTCACATGCTCTTGTCAGTGCTATAAGTTCTGCTGCTTGTGCTGATCCTTGTGATATTCTTCCTGAATCATGTATCATGTCTGGTAATTCTACCACTGCATATCCTGTCATGTATGTATTGTCCGTGGACCTACGGCATGACCCATCAACAAATATGTGATGTATGTGTTCACCCTCTAGTGGTGTAGACATAAGATCCATACGTGGAGAGGTCACTGCGTGTATAAGAGGTAAACAGTCATGTTCATCATCTTCTGGTGTGTTACGTAACCTGAGTAAGCTGTTTAGTGCATGTATGGGACCTGAGGTTGGTGATGAGTACTTGACAGTCAGGTTTTGTGTGGCTGTAAGGATTATCTCATACCCTGAGAGTCGTTGTGCGGTCACATGTTGTGTGGTCAAGTTATGCAGTACTTTCAGTACGTGATGTGGTGTGTGTAACACAGTATCATGTGATAATGTAATGGCTTGTGCGGCTTCTACAGCCATTGCACATGCTGCTACAGCTTTTAAGCATGCTGGCATACCTTGTACTGGGAGAGGCAACACCCTTGAAATGAATGCTGTCGGCTTTAGAACACCTCCATGAACCTGGGCCAGTATCGCCGCCATGGCTGTACAATCTTCTCGACAATACAGGTGAAAGGGTACATGATAATTGGGCAAACCTAGAGCAGGAGCGGATGACATCAATACCTTTAACATTTCATATGCGGCGCACATGGACTCGTCCCAGATCAGCGTATCTGGTGCGTCCTGTCTTGTAGCTTTACGCAAAATATTGTCATAGTGGGAGCAATCAGGAATCCAGTGTCTGCAGAAATTGTCCATACCTAGAAAGCTCATCATGTCTGTTTTGCTGGTGGGCTGGGCCAGCTGTGAAAGAGCTTCTATACGAGAGGTGGAGACATGCCTCTCACCTGGGGAAAGCGTGAAACCCAGGTATGTGACCTTTGGCTGGCAATACTGCAATTTTGACAAGGAAACCTTATGTCCCTCTGCTGCCAGGTGCACGAGCAGGGCTGACGTATCCTGCTTGCATGCATCTGCGTATGAGCTACAGAGCAACAAGTCATCCGCATACTGCAAATAGGACTGAACCAGACAGCAGTGCCCACTCTTTGAGGGTCTCACGGAGAGCTCTACAATAAGCAGAAGCGCTGTCAACGAAACCCTACGGCAGTCTTTCCCAGTAGAATTGAGCTCCTTCAAATGTGAAGGCTAACAAGGGCTGTGTCTCCCTGTCCACTGGTATAGAAAAGAAGGCATTGGACAGGTCTATGACTGTGAACATTGTAGCTGTAGCAGGTATGGATGTGAGTAGTGAGTGTATGTCAGGTACAATAGGCGCTATGGGAATGATGACCTTGTTTAATGCTCTGAAGTCTTGGGGACTGGATTCACTGGTGTGTTGTAAGGTGATACTATTGGTCTCAGGATACCAGCTTCTAGGAACCTATGAATAAATTCCCTAATACCTTCTGTTTTAGCTGGTCCTAATGGATATTGTTTCTGGTATACAGGCCCTGTGCCAGGTTTGAGTGTGGCTCTGAAAGGTGTACAGTCAATCAGTCCTACATCATATGAATGTTCTGCCCATATTGTTTTTGGTATGTCAGTCAAGGCCTCAGGAATGGTAAGTGCAGGGAAATGTCGTGTCCCGTACTTACGGGTTGATGTGATTGTCTGGAAACATGAGTAAGGTGATGTAACGTCAAGGTACCCCTTTGTCCCACATGTGATCTGTATACCTAAGTCACCCAACACGTCACGCCCTAACAAGTTCACTGGACATGTGGGGAGGATGGAAAAACTTTGTTTGGTAATTACATTCCCATCGTCATCCCATATGCGTAAAGGTGTGGTTCGTTTGGTGTTAGTCAAGACCCCAGTCTTCCTCTACCTCTGCCTCTACCTCTACCTCTCTGCTGCTGTTCACTATTCCAACTTCCTCTATACTGTCCTTGAAACGCTAGCAACATACTTTTACCATCTTTGATATTCCTTTCAAAACACCCAGCTGCAGCTTTTACCTGTAGTGTTCTTTCTATATCATCAGGCGATTGCGCAGGCCAATTATCAACCATTTGCTTCACCAATCTCTGCACATCAGGCAACAGGTTATTCACCAGCGTCTGTACATACATTTCACCTGTTTCACCATCTCTCGTCAGACCACCATCTTCTTTCCAATTTGCCCGAAAACGTTTCACAAAGTGCGTTGCACTTTCATTCTTCTCCTGCTTACAAGCTAGGACAGCAGCCATAGACTTACGATTACCATGCATCACAATCCATTCAGTTAAAACAGATGCCCACATCTCATCTATCTTAATCTGTGTTCTTAAAGGGTATTCTGTGTAATTTGTTACTGCCACCTCAGTGAGTAATGGACACTGGTCCCATCTGAACCTTCCATCACCATCATATCCCATCACACCATTTATAATCATTCGATAGTCTTCTACAGTAAACCTAAGTCCTTTTGTGGCTCTCTTTAGGTACTGTACTGTGGCTGCAGGTGATTTTACCGGGTCTGGGGCTCCTTTAATTATATCATTTATTACAGCCATATCTACTGGGACTATAATCAAGTGTTCACCTGCTGACATAAAAGGATAAAACTCTTCAGTATACTCTGTATGTTCCTTCTTTACCATGGCTGCTTTCACTCGTTTATCTGGCTGTGGAAACGTGTTAGGGGGTGCATGTTCTCGTGGGGGATATCTGGTTTGTAGGTTCCCAAACTGGGCAGTTAATAGCTCAACCCCTTCTTCCTCTACCGTTCCTTTAATGCCTTTCTTTGCACCCCCTCGTGTCTGTGCTTGCGTATGTACGTGTTCTAATGCTGCTTCTGCCTGTTCTACCCCATAGGGGTCACCTGGTGCTTCTGTATCCCGTAGAAGGCCTGTAGCCTGTAAGGCTGAGGCCAGCACCTCTGGCTTTGTAGCGTGTGGGAATAGAGTGGATGTTGGCGGGTATAGGGGTACATATGCTGGTGGTATGGGTGTAGGTGCAGTAGGGACGTACTTGGGTGCTTTTGTCCCAGGGGCATTGTAATATGAGGCTAATTCAATCCATACTTTACCGCACTCCTTCATGTACTTGGGGTCTCCCGTAAACCAAGGGAAGGCATCTCTATCGTTCAGACACAAACCTTTAATCATTTTAATATGCCAATCATCCATTGTCCCCTTTGTAGGAAAACGGGTCTGTGGATAATAGGCTGGTAGTCCAGGAATTGAGAAGATCTGTAAATGGAATCGTATAATAAGCACCAGCGATACGACCTACGTAGTCGAAAGGAGTTTCATCTGGAAAAGGCTTTGGATCCTTTGGGGCATTTGTGCAGTTACCCGCTGTCTTCGGCAGGCTCTTACTGGTACGATAGCGGATCTTGGGCTTTCCCCCTTTCGTTGTTCCCTTCTGTAGTGCCTCGAAATCAGGCACCGTCACCTCCTTGACTCTTTGTTCCGTGTAGCTTGAGTTCCCCATCGTAACACCTGTGTAGAAAAGACTACACAAACAAAGTCTACAAAAACAATATACAGTACTACGTTCTTAAACAATTACGGCTTATACAGTTACAAGATAAGAGTTAGTACTTGTTAAATCACACAAAACACAAGCACAAAAAACGGCATACATCAGAGATTGTCACATACAGTTGCGTTGATAACTTGGCCCATGCAATCTCCCCACTCCCTTATGCAAACAACCAGCTTTGTTGCACATGTGGCTCTGATACATAGAAGAGTGTGTCACTATCTCCTAACTAACTATACTATCTCTAAATACGAGCAAAAACAAATAAACCTGTGCGCACTTCTATATACTTACTGACGTGCTCCCTCAGCACCGAACAGACACCTCTGGGCATACACTGTGCTCCAGATAAGGCAACCTGCTTCCGTTAGCATTTGCCGCAACACTATCCTCGCCTGGATAGTGGGATACGTAGTCGCTCTGGATAAGAGCAGCTCGTAACCCTAAACGTGGATACGTAATCCTACTGAGCAGGTAAAACAGTCAAAAGACTTTCACTTACCCACTCACAGGATCCCACTTCTGACACCATAATTGTAAGCGTCCCAAGTCCCGACACCAATCTTCACGCCTGGACACCTATTTTCACACCTCTCCTTCTATGTATCAGCCGCCACGAGATCGATCGGAGAAGGAATAACACACGAACAGACAGTATCTCATGTGCAATCATTCTGGTGATTTATTCTTGAGATAGGTCTTTTAAAGGTTTCAGGTGGGAGGATACAGGAAAAAAGAAGGGAAGGAATGGGGAGGACACAGGGTGGTACAATATCGGGTGAGACGCAGCTCACCAATCAAAAACATACATTGCATAGATTAATTGCATTAAGCTATATTAAGAGATGGGGCTTAGATTAATTAATAGTGAAAGCCATCACCGCACGTAGCAAGTTATCAATTAACATTGGTCAGGTCGACATAAACTCGTCTTTAGGGAACAAATCAATATTCGGCTCGGTCAAATGAAGTTATGTCAATAGAGAGATGAGCAGAAATGATCAAGGTACAGAAAAACAATTTTTAGCTGCGACAGCAGAATAAAGATCATCATTAAAATCAGAAATAGGAATCATGAGCAAAAGGCCTAGATTCAGAGAAGACCCGACTAAATTAATGGTCAATGTTAGCAAGTACTCAGAGAGATCGTTAGCAGCGTACATCATTAGTAGAATTAATACCGAACAATATGGTGCAGGACTACCTAGGGGCAAGGGCAGACCTGGATACCTCTACAGCAGATGATCCAATGGCTTACTGGGTGTTGAGATTGGATCACCGGACAGAATTTAGCCAATATGCTACGCAGCTACTAGGTTGCCCTTCATCCAGCGTGCTTTCTGAAAGGACGTTCAGTGCCGCTGGAGGTTTTGTCACAGACAAAAGAGTGCGTCTGTCCACTGACTCTGTAGACCGGCTGACATTTATAAAAATGAATCAGTCCTGGATCCGCAGCTATCAATCCCCTGATGCTGACGTAACTGAATAGATCGGGGATCTCTTCTTCATTACCAAAACCTCCACCCCAGCACTCTTCCTCAATACCTCAGAGGGGTTATGTTGTGAAGGCACTAGCTGGCACCAAAGGCCTAATATTTGGGTGCACTGCCACTGACGCCTATACCAGATTCATATCATTTTAATATTGGACCGCAGGGTCCACCGCTGCACTCTTCCACAATACCTCAGAGGGGTTATGGTGTGAAGGCACTTGCTGGCACCAAAGGCCTAATATTTGGGTGCACTGCCACTGACGCCTATACCAGATTCATATCATTTTAATATTGGACCGCAGGGTCCACCACTGCACTCTTCCACAGAGGGGTTACGTGTACAGAGAGCGCGGGGATGAGAGGAGTACAGAGAGGGGTGAGATGAGTCACAGATGGATGAGAGATGAGTCACAGAGATGGATGAGAGATGAGTCAGAGAGAGAGGGATGAGAGAGGTCAGAGAGGATTCACTGAGAGATGAGTCAAAGAGAGAGAGAGGGATGAAAGAGGACTCACAGATGTGTGACAGGGGTGAGAAAGAGAGTACACAGAAATGAGAGAGACTACTTATACTGCACATTGCCATGAGTTTTATTGCTGTGGATTCTGTGATACACTTGTAGCGCTCACTCCCGGAGGAGCCGCTGAAAATGAACCACGGGTCAGTCTCCCCGCACTAGGGAATAAATATACTCCAACACAGTTGTGGGTTTTTATCATTTAAATAGTTTACTAAAATAATAAGCAGATGTTGAGATACGGTATTCACAGATATTATTACAGTACTTTCGTATTGCGGTAAAACGCGTAGCGGAAAAGAGCCGAAACACGAGGCGTCGTATTTCGGAAAATAAAATATTCGTAACCGAACATAAAAAAGAAATGCAGTTGCACGAATATTCGAAAAAGGGACACGTAGCGGAACCCCAGGATATACAATCTCTTCGTATCACAGTAAACGCGCAGCGGAAAGAGAAAAATATATTTCGGAACGTATCTTTAACCCCCGCTCCGATTCGCAACAGAATGAGTCCTGCACAGGTTAAGTCCCAGAATGTAAAAGGTGTGTATGTGTGTAAGGTACCCGGGTACTGTTCAACTGGCCAGTGAATTTACTTAAGGAATGTCTTCGACTAGTCAAGTTGGGGCCCTGTGGACTTTAAAGAGAAAACAGCAGCATGCTCTTTGTATTACAAACGGCCTTGGAGGCCTCTCAGCCATCCACCGGTTGCTTTAGGCTCCGCTGACCCAGGACGTCTCTCCGCTCGAGTTTGACTGGGGATACTAGCGGCCGGATCCGTTGTCTGACTTCCGTAGCTTGTCCACGACTTTTCCCAGCTCACCGCCTGCTCTCTGTACCCGATCAACTTGCGGTGACTCCTTACTCGAGGTCTTCGGTTGGTTCAATTTACAGCAACTCTGGAACTTGGAGGGCTCCTTCTCCTTAGGCTGAATGACCCGGTAAAAGAACTGACAGGTCTCACTTGCTCTCCGGCCTAGGCCCTCTCACGATGTACGGCACTGCGTCTGCTCTCTCTCGTTCCCTGGCGCGCTCTGGCACGTTCTCCACGAGGTGGAGGATGTAAGTGTCCAGTCCCCACCCACTTCCTGTCTCCTTGCCAAGCATGCCGGGAATTGTAGTCCCAATGTCCAGTGTCTCTAATCGCAACGGTCTCCATCTTGTGGCCAAAAATAGGTAATGCCACAGCAAGATTTTAACACAGTGCTACACTCCCCCCCTCCTAGAACTCTTGGGTCTCTCCAAGGAGGTACAACAGTTACATTACATTCCCACAGTATTGAATACAGTTTACATAACATGCACAGGTTCAGCAGCATACATATAGTGAGTTAGGAACACTTCCTCAAGTTGACTCATATTTTGGGCTACCTCAGCTAGCATAGCAGACACTTCGGGCAACCTCTGCACTGTGGTGATGGCCTCTTCAGTGCTATGTCCTGGTGAGTCGTAGGTGAGTCGTTGGGGCGGTCAAACAGAGCGTTTTGGTTCTGGCTCAATCCGTTCCTCTTCAGGTGGAAGTACTATAGGGGTTGGCTCAGTCCTTCTCTCTATCACTGGAGCAGACGTCTCTTCAGAATATGATCCCTCCAGTGAAGGCATAGAACTATAATCGCCTGAATAAGCTTCAACTTCAGGAGCTACCGGGATCCCAACAGCCTCAGGGACTTCTAGCTGAAATTCAGAAGCTTCAGGGATTTCAGCAGTCTCAGGGACTTCTAGTAGAAATTCAGGAGCTTCAGGCCTCAAGTTACTCTCCCACCGTTCAGGGACAACGACAACCTCTTCAGGCTCCGGCGAGCGCATCCAATCTAGACAATAACTCTCTTCTTCACTGTCTCTTTCGCTCTCTTCGGCAACCCGGGTCTGTTGAGACCGAGTAACAGGAGGCAAACATGGAACAGGCTCTCTCAAAAGGTAACAAATGATTCTGGTGCCAGTTCTTGAGAGGCCCAGCCTTTCCATCCGGGCGAATCTGATACACTGGTAGACCCGGCAGTTGTTTGCAGACAATGTAAACCTGGGAACTCCACCTATCCGCCAACTTGTGTCTCGCAGCAGCACCCAAGTTCTTCAATAGAACCCTATCACCGGGTTGTAGATCTTGTATTCGGACTTTCAAGTCATAGTTCCTTTTGTTTCTTTGCTCCCTGTTTCCTGAGGTCAACCGGGCCTGTTCAAATGCAGAAGCCAGATTCTTTCGAAGTCTATCCACGTAGTTTCTATGGGAAGCTACTGACGTCTGGTCTAGAGATAACCCAAACGCCAAATCAACCGGCAGTCGAGCCTCTCTTCCGAACATAAGATGGTACGGTGAGTATCCAGTTGCATCACTCTCCGTACTGTTATATGCATGCACCAGAGTAGCTATGTGCCGACTCCAACTCTGCTTCTCCACATTCGACAAGGTCCCCAGCATGTTTAGCAGTGTGCGATTAAACCTTTCAGGCTGAGCATCACCTTGAGGGTGATATGGTGTAGTTCGGGTCTTTTGGATTCCCAACAGCTCTAACAATTGCCCCACCAGTCTGCTTTCAAAGTCTCTACCCTGATCAGAGTGTATCCTCCTTGGCAGTCCGTAATGAACAAAGAACTTTTCCATCAACACCTTGGCCACTGTCGGAGAGCGTTGATCTTTTGTGGAAAAGGCTTGGGCGTAACGAGTGAAATGATCAGTCACTATTAGAATGTTCCCTTGCCCACTAGCATCCGGCTCTAAGCACAAGAAGTCAATGCACACCAAATCCATAGGTCCTTGGCTCTGCAGATGACTCATTGGAGCAGTTCGGGTCGGTAGAGTCTTCCTCTGAATACACCTTAGACAGGAGTGACAATAGCTTTCCACTTCAGCTCTCATGCAAGGCCAATAGAACCTATCTCGCACCAGCTTAAAAGTTCTTTCAGCACCCAAATGTCCATGCTCATCATGTAGTGATCGCAGCACAGTCTCCCTATGTTTAGTAGGGAGGAATAACTGTTGAATCTCTTCAGCGTTAGTTGAGGGGCCCCTTCGGTAGACCACCCCATCCAACATCTTTAACCGCTCCCACTCTTTGTAGACCAATCTGGCTCCACTCGGGGAGTTGGTTAACAAAATCTCTCGCTGGTTTGCAGACAGGGCCTTTAGGGTCAAGGCAATTAAAGGGTCTCTGGCCTGATCCGCTTTCAGGTCCTGTCTCGAAAAGGTAGGTAAACTTTCATCCCTTAACTGCGGAGGGTTACAGTAGAACTCAGGAACAGCCGCAGCCATGACTCCTATGGCCTCCGCTTCAATCCCTCCCTTGACTCGGCGCTCTGTTCCTTGACACAAAGTTGCACCCCGTCGGGAGTCAGCTGAGTCCATTCTGTAGTGTAGGGTCTTCTCGATAACGCATCAGCATCTCGATTATTCACCCCAGGGCGGTACTTCAGGCTGAACCAAAACCCTGACAGAGCGGCCAACCTCCGATGTCCCGTTGCGTCCAGTTTTGCGGTAGTAAGGATATAGGTAAGAGGATTGTTATCCGTCTTGATCACAAACTCAGCTCCATACAGATAGTCTTTTAACTTGTCTACCACTGCCCACTTTAAGGCTAGGAACTCCAACTTGTGAGTAGGGTAGTTCTTCTCTGAAGGCGTAAGGCTCCGGCTCACGTACGCTACAGGCCTCAGCAATCCGCCATACTCCTGATACAGGACTCCTCCCAGACCTTCTCGGCTGGCATCCACATGTAACTCATACGGCTTGTGAGGGTCCGCATAGGCCAAAACAGGAGCTCGGGTTAGACTCTCTTTCAGTTTCACGAAAGCTCCCTCACATTGACTGGTCCATTCACCTTGTATAGACTCTCGAGCTTTCCTTGGCCCTGGAGCTGACGGGTTCTTATCAGAGACCTTACAGCCTTCTTCGGTGGTTTCCTTCTGCAGAAGTTTGTTCAATGGTTGAGCTATTTTCGCGAATCCTCCCACAAATCTTCGATAGTATGAACAGAATCCCAAGAAAGATCTAAGCTCAGTGACGTTTCGGGGGTCTAGGCCAAGAAGCTACGGCCTCCCACTTCCGAGGATCTGTCGAAACACCTTCTGCTGAGACCACATGTCCCAGATACGTAACAGAGGGTAGACAGAATTGGCATTTCTCCAGAGACAGTTTCAGCCCTCTTCATGGAGCCTCTTCAAGACCTTCTCCAAACGTTGCTCATGTTCTTCCAGAGTCTTCCCAAACACAATTATGTCATCCAGGTACACTAATACTTCGATTAGATTCATATCCCCGACTGTCTTCTCCATCAACCGTTGGAACGTGGCTGGAGCCCCCGTAAGGCCTTGAGGCATCCTGTTGAATTCAAAGAACCCCAGTGGACAGATGAACGCAGTTTTCTCCTTGTCTTCAGGATGCATGGGTATCTGGTGATATCGCTTCACAGGTCTAGTACACTAAACCACTTTGCTCCAGACAAACACTGCAGGGCATCTTCTATCCGAGGAGTGGCATATTGATCGGGGATGGTTCTCCGGTTCAACGTGCGGTAGTCTATGCATAGACGGACAGAACCATTTTTCTTCCGGACCAACACTATGGGAGATGCGTATGGACTCCTGGACTCTTGAATCACCTTGGTTCTTTGCAATTCATTCAGCTGTTTCCTCAGATCATCTAAGTCTCCTAGCGGAACTCGCCTTGATCTTTCCCGAAACGGCTTGTCTTCTTGTAATCGGATGCGGTGCTCAGTACTCTTTGCTAGGCCCACATCGAACTCATCTTTCGAGAACAATTCCTTGCACTTTAGGACTTGAGACTGAAGACGTTTCTTCCACTCAGGTGAAATGGGAGCGTCCTTGGGGTAGAATCTTTCATCTGGAATCTCTTTATCCACTCCCCCTCCTAAAATCGGTAGAGAGGGGTGTAGCAGACTCTACTTGCCCGATAGGCATTCGTGCTTTAAGGACAACTGGAGAATCCGTCACATTGCACACGCTGACTGAGACTCTTCCTCGTGTTCTCTTCAGAGCTTTGGTGGAGATTATTTCAGGAATTACTTAGACTCCGGTTTCACTCCCATGATTAAAATCGGTTCCCAGCACCACATAGGGACCGGGTTGCGATCCGTTCAACTTGACTGAAGCCCGGAAGCTCGCTACTTCTCCTGCTTGCAGAACCTTCTCTGTTCCACCCAGTCTCCACAGTCTTCCCACCTCGGCAGGTGCCTTTTGTTCTTCGACCATCCTCTGAAAGACCGGACGTAACATTGGGTGTACTCCTTGAGTTGAACCTTCTTCCAACACGATAGGCGTCAGGAGACGCGCACTAGGTCAGTATTCGTCCCCACTATCAAGGAGCTTCTGTTCGCACCCGAGGGTCGAGGACACACGATAGCCAATGCATCACAACCCCCAGACTGCCCGATGACTTCAGATCCGATCTCCAACTTCACTTGCAGGTACCCGTCATACGGGAGTTTCTCAGTGCCGATACCCCATATTTCCAAATCCTTCAATTCTTGCAGAGGAATGTGCTTTAAGTGTTTCTCGTAGAAGTCTCTGTAGATCAATGTCACTTGAGCCCCTGAATCTAACAGGGCTTTGGTGTAGACTCCTTCCACTTGGATTGGCACAATAGGAGAAGGACCTATCAGTTGGTCAGGAAACTTGGCGGCTGTATCCGGACACTTAGTCCCAGTTTGCTGTACCCTGGCCTTTTTCTTGGCCCGTGCAGGTTTTGGGTGTGTATTGCTTCCCCATGACGTAGACCCGGACGCTAAGGGAGTGACTCTTTCAGTCCTGGCAGGCTCCACAGTTGGCTCGGCTTTGGGCCTTCTCGCCCTCTTAGTCTTGGCTTGGTTTCTGGAGCGGGGTTCAACCTTCGGGCACTTAGGTTGCTCCTTCACTTGTGCCCTCTGGCGTTTCCCGCCGGTGAGGTAGATAACAGTCCTTTTAGGGCTTTCAACAGTCCCTTGACTCTATCCTTCTCAGGCTTTTGGCCTTTGCACTGTGCCCGGACATGGCCCATTTCTCCACAACCAAAACATCTCTTCTTAGAGAGCGGAGACGTAGTTGCTTGTTGGGATTTTGTTAAAGGACTTGGACCAGACGCCACAGCAGCTCCCGTCGTCTGCATATCTGTGAGGAATTTCTGCATTTCTGCCTGCATTTCGGTCACCTTCATCAACACTCGGCACAGTTCCGCGTGCGCTTGTTGCAATTCAGCTTGAGCTTCCTGTACTTTGACGGTCTTGGACAATTCACCACGTTCAGAGAGGTTCGATTCTTTGGCAGCCCTCTCTGTAGATTTAAAAACAACTAGGTGTTCTTTTTTTTTTTTTTTATTGTAATAAAGTTTTATTGTTTTTACACACGTATTTTACATGACACTAAGTGCATTACAACATAATCAGGCCGCTATGTAGTATTTGTGACATATGCATCTGATGGTAGACACGCAGGTTACAAAACTGCGGTCCTCCTGACGGTTTTTGGTCATGTAAACATATAAAATACCAATTTAAAATATCAATTGAAACAGAAACAGAAAAATATAAAAGGGGGGGAGGGATGAGGGAGGTAGGGCCTGTGACAGAGGAAGTGTAATAGGAAGGGGGGTATTAAGGAAGCGGACTTTCTCTTGTTATTTAGTTGCAGCCAAGAGCGGTCTACTGGGGCTTAGGGTGGTGTGCTTGCTGGTGCAGACCAGTAGTACCAGCGCCTCAGATGTTTGGCGGTGGCGCCAGAGGATTGATGCAGCAGATCCTCCACATCTCTGGTGCGTTGGACCTCATCCAGCCATTCCCGAAATGTTGGGGCTATCGCGGACTTCCAGTGTCTAGGTATCACCGCTTTGGCGGCATTCAGCAGACGAATGTCAAGAGTGTTTCTGTAAGTGTCCACAGGTAGCGGTGTGTGGTGGAGCAGCATTGCTGCTGGTGTAAAGGAGGGTGGAGTGTCAGAGACCCTGCTAATGGCATCATGAACCAGTGTCCAGAAAGGTTGCAACACTGGGCAGGACCACCATATATGCAGTAAATCTGCACGTTGCGATCCACATCTCCAGCAGGAAGCATCTGCTGTGTCCGAATACATGGCAGTAGTGATGGGCGCCCTATACCAACGCGACAGCAGCTTATAAGCCGTTTCTTGTGTGCGAGTAGCAATAGAGCACCGGGTACTGAGCGCAAACATTTGGTCCCATTCTTCCTCTGTGAATGTCTGGTGAAGGTCCGATTCCCATTTCGCCACATACTGGGGCGTGGTGGGGGAAAGGTTTTGCAGGATACCATACATGGTCGAAATGCCATGTTGGGGAAGGGTCCTACGGGTAATCATTTGCTCAAATGCGGTCAGTGGGCGAGTGTATTTGTCTAAAGGAGCCAAGGAGCGGAGATATGTAATGAGACAGTGCATGTGAAATGTCGTAAGGAAGGAGTCAGGGTGGGCCAGTGGGATGTCCTTTGGGGCTTTAGGTCGGTCACCATCTATGTAGAGGCCAGGTAAGGGGTCTGCGTCAAAGCCGCGTCAGGGAGAGGTAACAGTCGTGGCGAGAAGGCCGGTAACTGGTTGAGCGGTAGGAGTGGTGAAGGCCAGGGGGCCAAACGTGTGGACCTCTGCAGCCGCCGCCAGATGGCCATTGTGACTGAAACTGTCGGGTGTGTGGGGATATCAGTAAGGGCAGTGGTGCCTATAAGCCAAGGGAGGGAGGTGAGCGAGCGCCCTACCAACTCATGTTCCAACGCCACCCATTGTTTACCAGAGGCACCCAAGCTCCACTCCACCAGCCGCAGAAGGTGAACAGCCTGATAGTAGCGCCGCAGATGCGGCAGAGCCAGCCCCCCCCTAGAGCGAGGAGCCGTCAGCAGCGCCACCCTCAGTCTTGGTTTACGCCCGGCCCAGACATATCTAATAAAAAGAGATTGCAAGGATCGGAAGAAGGCAGTTGGGACATGTACCGGCAAAGTTTGCAATAAGTAAAGGACTCTTGGAAGAACATTCATTTTAAGGACATTTATGCGTCCAAACCATGTGATATGTGGGATGGCCCATCGAGTGAGATCTTTTTCCAGGACCCGAAGCAAAGGGACAAAGTTCGTGACATAAAGGTTTGATACCGCTGGGGTGAGGTGGACTCCGAGATATTTAAGAGACGAGGTACACCATCGAAAGGGGAATGTGGATTGAATATGTGTGCTGAGGGGGGCAGGTATTGAGATATTCAAAATTTCCGATTTTGACATATTAATTTTGTAATTACTGAGCGAGCCATATTCGCGTAGTAGTTCAATGAGTGAGGGTAAAGAAATCTGGGGCTGCTGCACAAAAAATAGCAGATCATCTGCATATGCCGCCACCTTATGAGTGTGGCGCCCAACACCCACACCATGAATGGAGGGGTTAGCCCTGATGGCTTGAAGGAGGGGTTCCAGGGATAATGCAAATAAAAGAGGGGAGAGGGGGCAACCCTGGCGAGTGCCATTTTTGATGTTAAAGGGGGAGACAAGGTGCCATTCAAGTTGATGCGAGCGGTGGGTGAGTCATATAGGGCGGTTATCCAGCGTAGGGCTTTGGGGCCAAATCCCATATGATGCAGGGTCTGAAATAAGAAAGGCCAGTGTACCCTGTCAAACGCCTTCTCAGCGTCGGTGGAGAGGAGCAGGGTCGGGCCAGCACCAGGTCTCTGGGCAGCGTGAATCAGGTTGATAGCCAGCGTAGTATTATCACGTCCCTCCCTCCCCGGAATGAAGCCCGTCTGGTCAGGGTGGATCAGATGTCTCATATGGTTAGCAAGGCGCAGGGCAAGGACCTTAGCAACTAGGTGTTCTTGTTCGTCCTCGTCAGATCCATAAGTATCTAGGGAGTCGCCTTCAGGCTGCAGTCCGTCGTTATGTCTCACAGGTTGTGCATAAGCCCTTTCCCCCCGCCTGAAGGATTTCTCTTCCAGCAAAGCCTCTTCCTCTCGTACAACTCGGATCAGTTCCAGGTACTTTAACTCTTGGTTACCTGCTCTGCTTCTCAGCTGCATCATTACTGGATCTAGAGGTTGAGAGCCCCTCAGGATCTGTTTTATTCGGATCTTATCTACTTCGGCCGGTTCGGCCCCTTTCTTCAGGAGTATCTGGTGTAGAATCTTATCTAAGCGCCTCATGTACTCGGTCATCCTTTCACCTCTTCTCTGATAGGTGTGTTCGTACTGATATACTAGTTCGGCCGCCTTTTCGGTTCGCCCAAAAACTTCTTCAAGAACGTTTAAGTAATCTAAAGCAGTACAATCTTTTCTACTCAGTTTTAGGTTTCTCACCGCTTCCGACGCAGGTCCCTTTAAACTCTCGGTGATCCTTTGCTTTTTCTGGGCCTCAGGGACATCCCACTCATCCAGAGCCTGCATCGCCTGTTCCACCCATTCTTCAAAGGTTTCTTCTCCCGCCGGAGTTGGCACGTTTCCTGTAAAATTTCTTAACCGTCGATAACCGAAGTTAGTGTGAGGAGGGCTTGTTTTCTGACATTTAGCCAGTAGATCTCCAATAGCCACGATAAATTCAGGCCCGATCATGGCCAACGGACTAGGCGCGGGAACACTTGCGGATTCGCCACGTGGCGCACTTGGCTGAATTAGTTGGACTTCCACCTCATCGGCCAGTTTCACGCTCGCGCCCTGAAAACATGGTGGAACACCCTTTCTCCATTCAAGAAGAACATACGTGTGAGAGGTATCTGTGTTCTTTACAATGTCCAGTATTAACCCCCGATGGTCTGGTGTCAGCACGGCCACAGCCTGGCGAATCTGATCTTCGGCCCAAGTGTCTGCGGGAATATCCATGACTATACAACATTCTAACTGACCACTATGCTCCTCACACCACTCGGCAACAGTGTCTGGATCCATATTTAACCCTTTAGATGCGGTTTTTCCAGAGACTGGATCCCGGAAACGAGCCCCCACGTGTAGTGCTCACTCCCGGAGGAGCCGCTGAAAATGAACCACGGGTCAGTCTCCCCGCACTAGGGAATAAATATACTCCAACACAGTTGTGGGTTTTTATCATTTAAATAGTTTACTAAAATAATAAGCAGATGTTGAGATACGGTATTCACAGATATTATTACAGTACTTTCTTTTTTGCGGTAAAACGCGTAGCGGAAAAGAACCGAAACACGAGGCGTCGTATTTCGGAAAATAAAATATTCGTAACCGAACATAAAAAAGAAATGCAGTTGCACGAATATTCGAAAAAGGGACACGTAGCGGAACCCCAGAATATACAATCTCTTCGTATCACGGTAAACGCGCAGCGGAAAGAGAAAAATATATTTCGGAACGTATCTTTAACCCCCGCTCCGATTCGCAACAGAATGAGTCCTGCACAGGTTAAGTCCCAGAATGTAAAAGGTGTGTATGTGTGTAAGGTACCCGGGTACTGTTCAACTGGCCAGTGAATTTACTTAAGGAATGTCTTCGACTAGTCAAGTTGGGGCCCTGTGGACTTTAAAGAGAAAACAGCAGCGTGCTCTTTGTATTACAAACGGCCTTGGAGGCCTCTCACCCATCCACCGGTTGCTTTAGGCTCCGCTGACCCAGGACGTCTCTCCGCTCGAGTTTGACTGGGGATACTAGCGGCCGGATCCGTTGTCTGACTTCCCGTAGCTTGTCCACGACTTTTTCCCAGCTCACCGCCTGCTCTCTGTACCCGATCAACTTGCGGTGACTCCTTACTCGAGGTCTTCGGTTGGTTCAATTTACAGCAACTCTGGAACTTGGAGGGCTCCTTCTCCTTAGGCTGAATGACCCGGTAAAAGAACTGACAGGTCTCACTTGCTCTCCGGCCTAGGCCCTCTCACGATGTACGGCACTGCGTCTGCTCTCTCTCGTTCCCTGGCGCGCTCTGGCGCGTTCTCCACGAGGTGGAGGATGTAAGTGTCCAGTCCCCACCCACTTCCTGTCTCCTTGCCAAGCATGCCGGGAATTGTAGTCCCAATGTCCAGTGTCTCTAATCGCGACTGTCTCCATCTTGTGGCCAAAAATAGGTAATGCCACAGCAAGATTTTAACACAGCGCTACACACTCATACACACCACACATTACTGTGATTTCTATTGCTGTGGAGCTCTGATACGCTCATTCACACCACACATTACTGTGATTCCTATTGCTGTGGAGCTCTGATACGCTCATACACACCACACAGCTCCGTCCCCAGTTTTGTCACCTCACCCGCTTGGAAGGTCTGCATCTGGGATATCTTGGTGAAGAGGCGCTCCACATCCCCTCTGGAGGCAGGGACTGCGAGGTCAGACGGCGTGGGAGAGTCCCCTTCCGGGGACAGCGTTTCGTCCGGGCCGCCATCTTGGAAGACCTCGGCCTGCTTTTTAGTCGGGATAAAGTGCTGGACCACGGAAGGGTCCGGCGGCTGCATTTTTTTCAGTGGTTTTGGGGCTGGCATGCTCCGGGAGCTCTGAGGTGGGCAAGGAGGCTCAGGGATGCGCTGGGATGAGGGTATTGACGCTAGGTGTGCAGGAGCCGCGGGTTCACGCGGCCGTCTTGGGTGGGCGCTAGCTCTGCCCCCCAAATCTGTTGCCTTTTTAATTACACAGGCCGACCTGATACTGTAATTAACTGATACTGTAATTAACTCAGTAAGCAACTGATACTGCTGCTCTCTAGTTCGGGTTTCCCTTCTCATCAATCCTAAAAATTTACAACTTCTTTACTTGTTTCTTTTCCTTAGGCAATAGCAACTGCAGTAGGAAAACATTCAAACTTTCACAAATGCAGGGATTATTGATTTTGGTAATTTACCCTCAGGAATATTCACAACTAACCTGTAAACTCTGTCAAATGTAGAAAGATAATTAAAAACACCTTTATTACTATTTGTTTCAAATTTTTCCAAAACATCAGTATTTACATATTCACTTCCTGCTGTTAGTCTCATTGGGAAATTCAATCTGTTTCTGTGACTCTAACATTAATGCGGTTATTCAAAGACTGCCGAATTGGCCAACGAATTGCACCGAATGGTGAATATCACTATAAGGTGCAATTTCGTGGCAATTTCCTATTCAGAATGCTGGCAATTCTCCAAATATTGTGAATTGCCTGCGAAATATGGTCTTTTTTGGCAACAGTGAAATTCCCTATAGAAAAGTAATGGTGAATCTATTCAGAGAATGCGGAACAACAGTGAAAAGTAGGTGTAATGCCAAAATGTTGTTTACATTAGACAGATTTAGGGCCCTATTACAATTAGTGATGAGCCGAACACCCCCGAGTTCGGTTCGTATTCGAACCCGAACTTTCCAAATGTTCGAATCCGAACTCGAACTCAATACAAGTCAATGGGGCTGAAAATTCAATTTTTAGAGTGCCCTCCAAGAGGGCATATATGCTAGATATTTGCCATAAAAGGTATATGGGGGTCCGGGTAGTGCCCTGGGGGACAGGAAACAAGGACAAAAAGTTAAAAAAAACGTTTTTAAAGGGACAGTGAGTTTTCCATGAAATAAGGGTTAAAAATAAAAACAAAAAATTCCTTGAAATATCATGCCTAGGAGGTCCCCATAACCTGCCCATGAAGTGGCGGATTACTAGGATGTATAGAAACACTTGAAAACAAAAAAAATACGTTTCAAAAGATGGTAAATGCTTTTCCTTTAAACTATCCATAAACAACTGCTTGGGGCGGCAGTCTGTATGAAAAGAGGAGACATTTTCGGACACGTAGAAAAAGTTTAGTGATTTTTTGGCTAAATTATTGTGAAACTTATGCAGGCTTTGGATGAAAGTAACAATAGGTGCTTTAAAATTGGGCCTTTAGCGTCGGCAACAATGCCATCACACCGTAACCCCTCTGAGGATATGAATCTGATACAGGCGTCAGTGGCAGTGCACCCAAATATTGTGCTTTTGGTGCCAGGCCTGCAAGTACTATCATACAGTAACCCCTCTGTAGTATTGTGGAAGAATGCAGGGGTGGACCTTGCCATCCTATATTAAAAAAATATGCATCTGGTAAAGGCGTCAGTGCACCCAGATATTGTGCTTTTAAAGCCAGGCCTGCAAGTACTATCATACAATAACCCCTCTGTAGTATTGTGGAAGAGTGCAGGGGTGGACCTTGCCATCCTATATTAAAAAAATATGCATCTGGTAAAGGCGTCAGTGCACCCAGATATTGTGCTTTTAAAGCCAGGCCTGCAAGTACTATCATACAATAACCCCTCTGTAGTATTGTGGAAGAGTGCAGGGTTGGACCCTGCGGTTTCAAAAAATTTAAATGATATAAATGTGGCACAGGCGTCAGTGCAGCCAAATATTGTGCCTTTCATGGCAGCAAGTGCCTTCACACCGTAACCCTTTTGTGGTATTGTGGAAGAGTTCAGTGCTGGAGGTTTTGTGAATGCAGAAGACAACCTCGATCTATTCCGTTACTTCAGCATCAGGGGATTGATAGCTGCTGATCCAGGACTGATTCATTTTTATAAATGTCAGCCGGTCTACAGAGTCGGCGGACAGACGCACTCTTTTGTCTGTGACAAAACCTCCAGCGGCACTGAACGTCCTTTCAGAAAGCATGCTAGATAAAGGGCAACCTAGTAGCTGCATAGCATATTGGCTAAATTCTGGCTAGTGATCCAATCTCAACACCCAGTAAGCCAGTGGATCATCTGCTGGAAACGTATCCAGGTCTGCCCTTGCCCCTAGGTAGTCCTGCACCATATGGTGAAGACGCTGACAATGGGTGCCTACATATGACGTCCCTGGGCGTCGTGGACTAAAAAAAAAAAAAATGCATCAGTCAAGCGGCCCTGGCCTTCACCACTATTCCTCTGATCATCCGCAGCCTCAGAAGCATGTGTGTCATCACTTGGTAACCTACCAGTGCCTGGAAAGGTGTTACACAAGTGTCGCTTTAGAGCGTCCAAGTTTTTTCATCCTGTGCTCCCTCTGTGCGGGTGTCACGATCAGCCACAATGGCGGTACCTGGCATGTGCCAAGTAGGGCCCAGGTAAGAGGAAAAGCCGCTATACGCAGAGATGCGTGACACAACGATCAGGAAAAGTAAATAAACCACAGTAGACACTGGGGACCTCTGCACGGCTAAATACCAAAGGAGCCCTATACTGATAGATCGGTCCTTAGAGTGGCTGAATCTGCACTAATAGAAAAAGGTTACCTTGTAGCCGTGCAGAGTCCTGGGAAAACACAGACACCTGAAGGAGAATATACTCAACAACTTGCAGGGCAGGACTTCAATATACTAAAGCCGTGGTCTACAGGGACACACAACATATAATACGATAAGCACAGGACAGCTAAGGATATCCAGAAGAGTGGTCAATAAATAAGCCAGGGGTCAAAACCAAAACGTATACCTTGAGCCAAAGCGGGGATATAGCACCAGAGAAAATCCGTCAGCCAGGCCAGAGGGTCAATACCAGGAAGTCAATCAGAACATAAAACTCAGACAAGGGGGAAACACTGAAATAGAACTAGGATGGAAAACAGGGAGCTCTCAGGAACAAATCTGTGGCTGAAGTGAACCAGGATGCAAGAGCATGGTGATATGGGCCCATGGTTTTATATAGGGGAGTAATCAGCCCATAATCACCAGCAGAAGCTCAACGAGCCATGAACTTAACCCCTGAGCTGCATGTCAGGGAAAGCAGCACAGGGAAACACATGGAAACACAGACATAAGGAATACAGAGGGCAGGGAGACAGGGTTGGAACGTGGGAACGTGACAGCGGGCAGGATGAGCTCTGCAACTTTACCCTTGTATCGTGGATCAAGAAGGGTTGCCAACCAGTAATAATCCCTCTCCTTGATCTGTAACCACTCAATGTTCTTGAACCCAGGACATACTTGAAAACGAGAGAAATCTCAATGTATCCTTCCTGGTAAAATCCTTTATAAATAAATAAATAAATAAATAAAATAAATAGCACGAATCCTGGGGTCTTTTAGCAGGCTTTGCATTATAAGGGAGCCCATGCAGCGTAGGTTGGAGGTGGCATTAGCTTCCGAGTCTTCCTGGTCAATTAGGATGACCCCATCGTGCACTTCCTCCTCCCAGCCACGCCCTTGTGTTTCTGGGCACTCGAAACCCTTCCTTGAGGAATCCCCACCTTCAATGCCCCCACTACTTAAATATTCCTCCTCCTCATCCTCCTCCTGTCTGATCTGAGTAGGACCCGCTGGAATGCTGTCTGCGGAAAGACTGGGGACTTCAGAGCTAGGGAAGGCCTCCTCTTCCTCCCGCTGCTCTGCCTCTAGAGCCACATCTATAATTCCCCGCAGAGTGTGCTCCAGCAAGGAACACTAAAGGAATTGTGTCACTGATGCATGCACTGTCCTTGCTCACCATCCTCATTGCCTCCTCAAATGGTGACAGTACAGTGCATGCATCCTTGATCATCAGCCACTGCGGGGGGGGGGGGAAATAAAACAAGTTGACCTGAACCTGTCCTTGTGCCGTACTCACACAGGTACTCGTTGATGGCCCTCTGCTGCTTGTGCAGACGCTGCAGCATTGCTAATGTCGTGTTCCACCTGGTGGGCATGTCACAGATCAGACGGTTTGTGGGAAGGTGGAATTCTTTTTGAATTTCTGCCAGGCGAACGCTTTCTGGGAATGACCGTCTGAAGTGGCTACAGACTTTTCTGGCCTGGCTGAGAAGCTCTGCCAGCCCTGGGTACTTGGTTAGGAAACGCTGTAGCACTAGATTTAGGACGTGTGCTAGGCATGGTACATGCGTCAATTTACCCTTGCGTAGGGCGGAGAGAAGGTTGCTGCCATTATCACAGACGATCATTCCCAGCTGAAGCTGGCGTAGTGTTAACAATCTCTGCACCTGGCCCTGCAGAGCTGACAGAATTTCTGGCCCGGTGTGGCTCCTGTCCCCTAAACAAACCAGCTCAAGCACAGTATGGCTTCTTTTTGCTTGAGCCATTGCGTAGACCCTGTCAGGCGTCGGTTTTACTGCCACTTCGCCAGAGACAGAGAAGGAGGAGGAGGAAGAGGGAGAGGTGGTGGTGGTGGAGCAGACAGACTTCATACAAGCAGCTTTCTGGAGGTGTGGTAGATGAACAAGCTCCAGCACAGAGCCCCGTCTTGGATCCCTCCCAGCTGCAATCAGAGTTACCCAGTGTGCCGTGAAGGAAATGTAACGACCCTGTCCATGCTTGCTGGACCACGTGTCTAAAGTGACATGCACCTTGCTGCTGACTGTCTTCCACGTGCTGGTATAGTGCTGGAATGGCCTTGCGTTAAAAGTAATGGCATTTGGAACCTGCCACTGTGGTACAGCACATTCAGCAAATTCACGGAAGGGAGCAGAGTCCACCAGCTGGAAAGGCAGCAGCTGCAATGCAAGTAATTTTGCTAAGCTGGCATTTAGACGCTGTGCTTGGGGATGGTTGGGACTATATTTTTTCTTACGCTGCAGCAGCTGCGGCAACTTAATCTGACTGTGTAAATCGTCAACTGATGGGATGATGTCACATTGTGAGGAAGGACCTGGTACATCCATTACTGTAGCATCATCCCTGTCAGTGAAGGTTGTAGGCAATGACATGGCAGGACATACAGTGGGGGTAGAGACAGATGAGGAGGAGGAGGACCTACGCAAAGTTTTGCGCCAACAGGATGTGTGGCAGGAGGTCATATGTCACCTCAAACACGTGGTACCCAAGTGTCCGGTGTCTTTCCCACGCTTAAGCCTCATCTGACATATATTACAAATAGCAACAGTGGGGTCTGCTGCACATTTCTTAAAGAACTCCCAGCAGACAGCAGAGTTTTTGCGTGTGTGCTTTGAGACAACAGCGCTCTGCACCGGAGCAGCTCTGACATCTGATGCCTTGGACTGGCTAGTGCTACGGTTGGTCATAGAGGATGTTGTGCCTCGTGTTTGCTGTGCCTCCTCCTCCTCTTCCCCCTCCTCCTCACTTGATTCCTCTGTTCGATCTGGCACCCAGGTGGAGTCAGTGACCTCATCATCAATGTCATCTTCACCCCCTATCTCCTCGTCACTGGAGCCAACTTGGCAGTATGCTGCAGCTGCTGGGGCAACATGAGTGCCAGTTATTTGTGTGTCATCACTGACACCCCCTTCCTCTAGGTTGGATTATACTCCCTTCCTCAACCTCAGAGATTGAATCAGAGCACTGTACTTGCTGCGAATCCTCAAGCAGCATGTCACTATCATTGTAGTCAAACAATTCAGCTGACTCCTCAGTGTGTGATAGCGAGGCTACGGCAGGAGAAGCTGTGGACATGGAGGCTGCATTAGATGCTTTGGCAGCTGAGGTGGACTGTAAAGCAGTAGAAGCCTGGCTGGCAGAGGACTCGGAGGAGGAGGATGGCCTGGTTAGCCAATCCACCAAATCCTCTGTATGTTGCTGCTGCTTAAGAAGACGGTCAGCACCAGTTAGAAAGGACAAGCGTGCCCATGCAGAGGATGCACCACATCCATCACGACCAGAAGCACAGCCTCCCGACACAGGGACTGCTTGCCCTCTTATCTGTGTCTGGGAGCGTCTGCCTGTCCTTTTTGTTCTTTCAGAAATGGTGAGTGATATATAGATTAAATATATACAGAACTCTGATTCAACTCTGGTTAAAAAGATTAAAGATTTACAGAACTCTGGTATAACTCAGTGAGACACTCTGATAGCTGGCAGCCAGTGACAAGATACAGAATACAAGTCTCAGAAACCTCCTATGAATCAGTGTGACCCCCTGATGTGTGGCAGTGAGAAGACACCGATTACAAGTCTCAGAAACCTCCTATAAATCAGTGTGACCCCCTGATGTGTGGCAGTGAGAAGACACAGATTACAAGTCTCAGAAACCTCCTATAAATCAGTGTGACCCCCTGATGTGTGGCAGTGAGAAGACACAGATTACAAGTGTCAGAAACCTCCTGTAAGGATATAGAGTCACCCAGCACGCAGACAAAACCCAGAAAGGCAAGGAAAAACCCTAAACTGAAAAGCTGGTCCTTAGAATGGCCAGGTACTAATCTAAAATACATAGAATTACAGATCAGGGACAGGAGAGATATCGTAGTAATAACAAGCCAGAGGTCGGTACACGAGATAAACATATGCCAAGGGATAAACACAGAAAACACAGTCAATATACAAGCCAGAAGTCAAACCAGAAAACCAATATGCAGAAGTATAGACACGCGCTGAGGGCTAGAAATAACCACGTCAGGGCCCAGAGCACAGTCAGTGACTGATATTTAAAGGCCTAGATCCCTGACCAGGTGCGGCATTCAAAGTGGCCTGATTCAGAGACTGGCACCCTCTCTGTTGGGAAGGCCGCACTGCAGGAGCACTAGCAGGCATGACACCTCCTATAAATCAGTGTGACCCCCTGATGGGTGGCAGTGAGAAGACACAGATTACAAATCTCAGAAACCTCCTATAAATCAGTGAGACTCCCTGATGGGTGGCAGCCAGTGAGAACACACAGATTATAACAATTCCCAAATATTTTGTAGAAATTAGTGACCCCCAAAATACTACGTGGCACTGGCTGTGTGACAAGACACAGATCACCTCAATTCCCAAATGTTTTGTAGAAATTTGTGACCCTCGAAATACTGCGTGGTACTGGCTGTGTGACAAGACTCAGATCACCTCAATTCCCAAATGTTTTGTAGAAATTTGTGACCCTCAAAATACTTGCTGGCAGTGACAAGACACAGATCACCTCAATTCCCAAATGTTTTGTAGAAATTTGTGACCCTCAAAATACTGCGTGGTACTGGCTGTGTGACAAGACACAGATCACCTCAATTCCCAAATGTTTTGTAGAAATTTGTGACCCCCAAAATACTGCGTGGTACTGGCTGTGTGACAAGACACAGATCACCTCAATTCCCAAATTATTTGTAGAAATTTGTGACCCCCAAAATACTTGCTGGCAGTGACAAGACACAGATCACCTCAATTCCCAGATATTTGGTAGAAATGAGACCCCCCAGGTAGCGTGGCAGACCGGCAGTAAGAACAATCTCCTATGAAATCTCCTCTCAAATGCGTGCAGAAGCGCTGCGTGGAAACCTTATATAGTGTGCTGCGGGACTTAGCTCTGTGAGCCCATGATTGGGCAAAATTTGCCCAATCAGGACTCTAAGCCGTGATTGGCATAGTGTTGAACCTGTCTTGCACCAGACCTGTGGTCAAGTGCAAGGCTGTAGCCAATTACGAGCTTCAGGCCAGTGGAAAAGTGCATTGTGGTCCATTTTGGTGCATTGGGGGCGAACACGCGGCAATGTTCGTAGTTCGCAAACAAACGAACAGGCTATGTTCGATGCGAACTCCGAACCGATCGAACCGAACAGCTCATCCCTAGTTTAGAGCTCCAGTAACCGGCTCCGGTATTCTACTCCTTGGCAAACTTTCATAGGGTGATGCCCCTGTGGATGCCGTGGTAAGAATGCCTGATGTCCTGTGGTGATGGAATGGTGGTCCCTCCGAGATGGTAATGATGGAAGCCAAAAGGGTATTAGTATATATCAAAAGGGGTTTTATTCTAAAATAATACAAGTAAAACAATTAAAAAATATATGAAGAAAAATAAAAACAAATATATGCCTCCAAAATGAGAAGGGGAAAATTGGAAATTCCAGAGATAAAATGTGTTTCACTGCTCAGATTGTGGCTTCATCAGTTATCAAACAGTCTGGAGTGTGGGTTGTTCTTACATAGGCCTTTGACGTTGTTTCTCATGGGCGCCCCCTTTGGGAGATGTTGTGACGGCTCCTGGTTGTCCAGCAAGTGGCATCATGTCACTTCCGGTTTCGTGGCTATCTTGGATCAGGTTTTCTTTATTGTCTTTATTGTCTTAATGTCAAGGGGTTAAACACTCCTCAGAAGCGGTGCCTGTTAATCAGAGAATTTAGATGCAGACATGTGGATGTAGCCTTCTTGCAAGAAACAAAACTCTCTATAGTGGGTGTAACAGATCTCTGTGCCCAGACAGGGTCACATCTGTCAAATGCTACTTCCTCGCCGGACACCTGGGTTCTCCTCATGATCTTTCTCCAGTACCTTAGCCGCAGCTCAAAGGCAGGTGCATGTAGAGAGCCTGACTAGCATTCCCAGAAATAAGCTGAAACTGTAGACCTGGAGCCTTTCATTGGCACAGCGAGCAGAAGATAGCTGCTACCCCAAAACATGAGCCGTGACTTCAAGTTTGGTCAGAACAGAACTGGTTTAATCAGATGACAAGCACAGGTTTTTATGGGGACATTTGTTTAAAAGCATGAGGTATTACTCCCAACTGCATGTATACATGCTAGATTATGATGCACTCACAGACAAAATTTGATTGAAGTCACATCAAGGTATCTTTTTAATGTTTCCTCCCTTTTAGAGGATCCAATCTTTCTTTTGGACTCCTCAGGTCTGGCGATTTTCAGATCTCCCAATGACCTAGACTGGACAACACAAGGGAGGCAGAGCTGAACATTTTACAATTAGACGCTAGAGCACAGAGTAAATATCACATCTTGGCCCTGCCCCCTGCTGGTGGTAGCAGAGATTCCTGTTTTTTTGTTTTTTCAGGCTCTGCAGACCATCTATTGGGCTAATTGGTCTGTGGTCACATAACCTGTTCAGCCCTATATATAGGGCCAGGATTTCCCTTGATCCTTGGATCAGGATAGACCAATATCTACCTAGTTCCTGCTTGCTGTATTATTTAAATTCTTGTTCTGATATTCTATGTAGACCCTCTGGATCTAGTGTTTGGATTACTCTCTCGTCTGTCCCCTGAAGTTATTATAATGATATTCTGTGTATGACCACCTGGCTTGGATGTTTGGACAACTCTCGTCTGTTTCAGGATATTCTGTCTGTTTATAATTTAAGCTGTTTCACTCAGCAGGCATTTGGCCACAAAGCCAATTTGCTGTTGAGTGGTACTCAGGGCCTTGTCTGTACTCCCTGGCTGGGATTGTTTGGATCATCGGTCTGCACTGTTGTATCTTTTTTAGTATTGAGTCCTGCCCTGCAGCTTGCAAAATTCATTGTCTTTATCCCCAGTCCTGCATCTGTCTTTAGAGGAGAAGTTATACCCAGTGCAGGGCTTCCTAGTGCGTCTGTATTCTACACTATCCTCTTGTTTTCCAGTTATGCAAGTCTGTGCTTGATTCTGTTACTAGAAGCTATACCATATACCTGCCATAAAGGCTTCAACTTACGCAGCCTAAAGGCTCCCCATCACTCTATAGGGGGCCTACTGTCATAGTAAAGTACCGGAAGAAAAACATTTAAAACAGGAACAACCACATTACAAATGTTATCGCTGTGGAGCTACAACACATGATGCAACTAAATGCAGATTCAGGGATGCCAGATGTCATGCGTGTGGGAAAATGGGCCACTTACAAAGAGTCTTCATATCCACAGGAGAGAGGGGCAGAATTTGTATGAGACAGAGCAAAAGATGTCTACAGAGTGAAAATAAAGGAGTCTGATGACGATTCAAATGTACAATTCCCTATACAAAATGTAAGAATTTATAAACTGGGCAGTAATCTGGCTGTACTAACAATTCAGGTTATTGTTAATGGCAAGGAACTCCCTATGGATTTGGATACTGGTGCAGCTGTATCTGTGATTTCTTGGAGAGACTGGAAACGCCTTAACATACGTAGGCCAATACTTCAGACACCAGTGCGACTCCAAATATATTCTAATGAGCTGTTAAAACCACTGGGATGTGTGACTGTCACAGTTACAGTGAATAGGAGAAAGAAAGATCTACCTCTATCAGGGTTATTAAGAGAGCGTGAAAAGCAGGAGAATGATTGGAGAATGAAAAATTCTAGGTCAAAATAGCCGATTTGGAAAGTGAGATGAAAAGGAGAATTTTTCTGGTTTGGCTATTTTGACCTAGAATTTTTCATTCTCCAGTCATTCTCCAGTTATTCTCCTGCTTTTTACGCTCTCTGAATAACCCTGTATATGTTTTGCAAAATGTCCCTCCACTGTTTGGCAGGGAATGGATAAAGGCTCTTGGGATGCCTGAAATTCAGTATTATCCATGTCATGTGTTAAATGAAAAACAGACCAGACTTGACTGGATTAAGGCTAGGGACAGATGAGCGCATTTTCTGCGGCCACCGTCAAAATGTACGTCGATGCGTGCGCACGCATTTTTTCACGGAATACGCTTAAGTGGTCAGACGACCACAGTCGCACAGTCGCACAGTCGCAGGTACTCACCAACGCAATTCTAGGGAAATCCGGCTGTTTGAACGTTATGTAGGCCGCACACTAGCAGCGTCTGACGTCTCCTAATCACGCACACACGCTGCAATGCGGCCGCAGCGCACTCTGTACGTCTGTAGCAGCGGTTTCACGTTCTGAGAAAAATGCGTTCATTTGCCGGTTGCGTGGTGTCGGCGCACTTTTGTACGCACGTACTGCGTATATTGGCCGTCATTGGCCGTTATGTGCTGCTACTGCCGCCGTGATTTAGTGCGCCTGCACGCGCGTTCCGACTGCCCCACTCTGACCCTAGCCTAAGGAGTTACAAGAGAAATATGCACCGGTGTTTGATGGCCAGTTGGGGACTGTAAAGGGACAACAAGTTTCCTTGGAATTGAAGGAAGGAACAACTGCAAGATTTTTTAAAGCAAGAAGTGTGTCATTTGCTGTAAGAGCAGGAGTGGAAGCGGAGTTACAGAGATTAGAGGAGCTGAATATCATCTCCCGAGTTCACAACATTGAGTGGGCATCGCCCACTGTTCCAGTGAGGAAAAGTAGTGGTGAAATACGAATTTGTGGGTGTTTCATTTGATCATTAAATCCAACATTAATTATTGAATTAATATGCAATAATTAAGGTCCTAAATTGCCACAATAATATTTATTATTCTTTTGGGTATTATGGTCGAATATATGTAAGAAAAACACACAGAAAATGGTGCAATATGAATTGACAATTTACTTGGCAATATATATTAACAGTTTATAACATTTTATAGTAACTAACATACACACAGCACATTAAACAAATCAACAATACTAAACAATACAGAAATGATTAACTTACAAGGCCCCCAGCTTTTGGCTGGGGGGCTGAGGAGAGTTCTCATGGTCAATCTCAAGGTACACACAGCTTAAGTGAGCTAACTGTTGGATTCAGACCCCTTTTATTCACAGTTGGAGTCACCAATAGGTAAACCTCTCTAAAGTAGGCTGGCTTAATGACATCACAGTATGCCACAAAGGACAAAAAGCCTACACACTGCCGCTAGTGTTCCTTCTTTGGTGTGAAATATTAAAATATGATAATTTATGTCAGAAACCATTCATGATCGCTACAGTGGGGATTTCCTCATGGCTCTTAACACGCATCTTAAAACAGATTATCATCTACCCTAGGAAGGGGATATTTTTTTTGTATCACTGGCTGGTGGCCAGCAATTCACCAAAATTGACTTAAGAAATGCATACCTACAGTTACCTGTTCATCCAGATTCTCGACCACGTCTTACCATAAATTCTCATCAGGGCTATTCAGGTATAATCGTATGGTTTTTGGCATTGCACCTGCTCCAGCTGTCTCGCAGCGAACAATGGACAAAGTGTTGGCTGGTATTCCTGGAACACAGTGTCTGTTAGATGACATGCTGGTGACCGGTAAATCTGAGGAGGAACATAAGCAAAACATGGAGGCAGTTTTGAAGAGACTTATGGAATATGGACTGACGGTGAACTTGGATAAATGCAAATTTATGCAGGATTGTCTTGAAATTTGTGCTCATGTGATTGACAAAAATGGACTGCATACAACAGTTGAGACTGTCAAGGCCTTACAGAATGCTCCAACGCCACAAAATGTAACACAACTAAGATCCTATCTGGATCTCTTAAATTATTACAACCGTTTTTTGCCGAATTTAGCTCATGTGCTTTATCCTTTACACCGTCTTCTAGAAAGTAAACAACAGTGGCGTTGGATGGTAGAATGTGCTTCACCTTTTCCGAAGTCAAAAGAGCTAGTTTGTAGTTCACGTCATCTAGTACATTAGGACTTGGAAAAGCCAGTTTCCATTGCTTGTGATGCATACCTTATGGACTGGGGGCAGTTCTGTCTCCTTCCATGCCCGATGGAACAGAGGCTTTTGCCTCTAGATCACTCACTGCTGCAGAAAAAAATTACTCTCAAATAGATAAAGAGGCTCTGGCAATTGTATGGGCAGTAAAGAAATTCCATCTTTATATATATGGTCGACCCTTCACACTGCTTACAGACCATAAGCCCTTATTGACAATTTTTAACCCACAGAAAGGTATCTCAATTACAACAGCAGCAAGGCTCCAGAGGTACGCCTTGACTCTGGGGGCCTATCAATACAAAATACAGTATCGTCCGAATGCCCTACATGCAAGTGCTGATACCTTCTCTAGGCTTCCAATGAAATTGGATTCACAATTACCTACCACAGAAAGATCTAAAATATACTTTTGTGACGCGATAACAGCTAAAGAAATTGCACAGGAGACATACAAGGACTCTGTGCTGAGGGAAATATTTGCTTAAGTACAGAAAGGTTGGCCACTTAAGACTCCAGTACATCTCAAGTCATTCCAAACAAGGGCACGGGAGTTATCAATTTGAGATGGTTGTTTAATCTGGGGAGAAAGGGTTGTTATTCCTTTTGTGTTACAACAACAAATTCTTGAAATTCTGCATGAAGGTCATCTAGGCATAGTCCACATGAAGCAGAAGGCAAGAGGTCATGTGTGGTGGACAACCCTTGATGAGGATATTGCCCGTTATGTTTCAGGTTGCATTTGGATGTGCCCAAGCACAACGTGACTTACTACATGGTAGAGTACAACATTGGACCTGGCCTCTTTCACCATGGCAGAGAATTCACATAGACTTTGCTGGATCAGTGGAAAATAAAATGTATCCGATTGTGGTGGATGCACATTCTAAATGGCCCGAAGTTATATTCATGTTACAGACCACTGTGGATGCTAGTATAAAGGCATTACAGAAACTATTTGCAACTTTTGGCCTGCCCAGAGAGCTTGTTTCAGATAATGGCCCAAAGTTTGTTTCTGAGCGATTTAAAGCTTTTCTTAAAAAAAAATGGTATTAGTCATCATCGAACGGCACTGAATTATCCTGTGACTAATGGTGAAGCAGAACATTTTGTTCACATGCTCAAAGGTTTTCTGAGATGCTTAAGAGCAGTGGGAAGGAGGCCTGAGCAACATCTGTCTGATTTCCTCCTACAATATAGGAATACACCTCATCCAACCACTGGACAACCTCCAGCCTGCCTTATGTTAGGCCGAGTACTCAGGACAAGGTTGGATCTTCTAAAACCTGAGATTTATCATAGAGTCATCCAGCAACAATCAAAGATGCAAGGTGGAAAAGCAGGTAGTTGTTATCGGAATCAGAAATAGGATTCTGTTTGGATACAGCAATCGTTGGCAATCAGCGATAATAAATAAGTTCTGGGCTCAGCACACTATGAAGTTGTCACCTCAGATCGATTTTGCACAAGGAGACACAAATCAACGTCGACCACGTACAACAGATGACTTATCAAAGCCGTCAGAGTCATCCCTGGAACCAGACATGGATATCTGGCATTGAGTTTGGCATGATGATTTTTCTGACGTCTGCAATATCCCTGCTTCTGAGACTCAGGTTAGAAATAGTCTTCAAGATATCAAAGGAACAGATTTGGAGGTGAGGCCCAATGAAACTCAAGAACAAAAAGTTCCAGGACACAGTACAGGTGAACATACAGACCTTGGACAAGGAAATAATCGCCATTCCACAAGGGTGAGAAGGGCCACAAGCTGCTGGCAACCACAAGATCTGTTAAGGGACTATAATAAAAGAAACTCTTTAGTAAGAAGGCGTAAATGGACTTCCGGGAGGCGGGCCAAATGTATGGCCGCTTTTACACAGAGCTCCTTGCAGAACTATCATTTTACTCTCTGCTGGGCGGATTTCTGCTCTTAACGGCGGCTTAATAGCTAGCAGGAGCTCTTTTAACCCCTGCTGCATCTGACTTTGGTTACTTTCCGTCTGGAACCGGACTCGCAGCATTTACAGCCCCGGAGTCGCCAGGCCGCAACTAGGCTGCCCGTCCCAGCCTACTCCAGGCGGGACTTTTGAAACCTCAGCTTTCCTTTTTTCAGAGATCCTGATTTTCTTTGTTACCTTTGGCAATCGTGCAGCTATTTGTGGAATCTGGATTCAACAGACAGAGGTACGGCTGAGAGTGTTGCTAATATCTACCTGGGATAGAAGCGTGGGGCCACCATTTTACTGGAGCTGCGAAGTGGCATAACTCGCCTCCGGGCGCTGATCGGGTAGCTATCCACGGTGCTTGCCTGCCTGATAGACTTTCTCTCGACTGCAAACGGATCGAGGGCTTACCCATCCCCGAAGTGCGAGGTCGCTCATAAGCTGTCCGTCCCAACCTGTTAAAGGAACCTCGGCGCTCTCCCCTCTTCTCTGGCTGCGAACTGATTTGTTGGCCCGTTCGCCGATGATTGCCTCTGCCAGCTACAGTTCATCCGCTTGGACAGCGGGTGCAACGTCCTCCTTTCACCTGGGGCGACATTTTTTTTTTTTTGACAATTTTTATTGTGCACAGGGTAAAATACAATGAACAATGGTACGATATACATAACCATCAGGATATAAAAGTCAACAAGTGGATTATACAAAACAATTTGTGTCGTGCAACATCTTTTCTGTTTTCTAAAAATCCTGTTAACAAATTATCACTTCAATTCGAAACAGTCTTCTGTTAAACCGAAAAAACAATATTACAGTGTAGTAGAGCTGAAACAACAGAGATAATCATACAATCGAACAAAATAAAATAAAATAGTAAAATAATGGACTACCCGGTCCAGAACTCAGAACAAATTCAAAGTACGGTCTTGGAAACAAAGTAGATAGGTCTAGTCTGTGTTAAGGTGTGGTGTAAGTCAGGAAGGCATTCGCAACATAATGGGTGGGAATCAAAGCAGGGATTGGAGAGGGTTACGTCCTGCAACCATTTCTGCTGAGTACCAAGCAGTGTATTGTAACGAGGTTTTGATCAACGTACGCATGTGAGTATCTAGGGTTGGAAAGTAGCATTGCCAAGTCGTGATAAATTTCTTAGCGAGAGTTTCCTTGTTAATCAAGGTGTGAAGCCAATCCATGCGGAAAAGATAGTTTGGTTTGGAAAAGTGTAAGTGGGATTGAGGTAGGGTGGTTCCAAGTATGTAAAATTGTTTTCCGACCCACCGCTGCAACTACAGATAAAAAATGCTTGTGGCCGATGTAAGGTTGAGGTGGGACCAAAAATGAGAAATTCTGGGGTCAATGGTAAGGATTGTTTAGTAGTGGAGAATATATACATCTGTATTGAGAGCCAAAATTGACGTACAACCGGGCAACTCCAAAAACAGTGGTATAAATCGGCACGGTCATCTGGGCATTTAAAGCATGAAGAATTTGGCTTCCAACCCATTTGGCATAATTTCCTTGGTGAATAATAGCATGGTGTAATATTTTTATGAACATCTCCTGATATGACACTGATGGTAGAATTTTGATCATATATAAGTGGGCTGACAGCAAGTCATCAATAGTAAGTGATGGTATGTGCGATAGCGTCTGAATTGGACCCGTCTAAGTCAAAGACCAGTCCACAGTATAACGGAGTATATTATATAGCGATGATATGGAGTATTTATGTGAGGAACAGTTCTTTACATGATTATCAAGACGGTTAGTCCAGTCAGTGGGTGTGAAAGTGGATGTAACCTTAGAAAGATATGATCGTAGTTGAAAGTATGCAAACCATGGGAAAGTTAGTGAAGGATACCTATCTCGAAGTACAGCAAGATGGGGCGACCTTTTAAAGGCAGCTGGCCGCCATCTTGCAGGACCACGTGGTGGAGTCGTATCCCCAAGTGCTCTACATTCACGGAGGAGAGGAGTCAGGTGACTGTCCCTCAATGTTTCTGCCCTGGGGTTCCCCTGGGGCATCTTTGAATCCCGAAGGATTATTTATGGTTTTTGCACAACTGTGTAGGTGATTGTGGTCCAAACATTAACTGTTTACAGAATAGCTTTTGCTACAAATTTTTCTGTCCCCTTTGGTTATGGGGCGTCCTTTACATACCGGTCTGATTTTAATTTTTCTAAGTCCCAGGGATCTCCTGGGGCTACTTTCCTTATATTACTGTGTCAAATCAGCTTTCAAAACACCAAAAAGAAAGGAGGAAAAAAAATAATATTTTTTTTGTGTGAATTTTTCTAAGTCCCAGATAACTTCTGGAGCGACTTTCTTTACAAATAGTGTTTCGTGCCATCCCTTAACTGAAGAGTGCACAACCACAGCCTGGACTCACGCCACTCGGTTTTGACATGGCATAAGTTTTCTAGTCGCAACCACCCATAATTTTTTCTTTTTCTGCATATCAGCGATTGGCTAATTTTTATTAGTCCCGGGGAAACCTGGGGCGAGGACTATCTTCTCTGTTGCTGGCCGTTGTTTTGAGGCTTTTTCAATTTTTTGGTCCTGGGAGTTCCTGGGATGACCTTCACTATCAATCAGTCCACGTCTCCTTTTGTTGAATCGCCATGGAGAAATTTGTTACAGCCGAGAAGACCACCAAGAAGTCGGCGACCAAAATATCTGCAAAACCCGCTCTCAAAAGTGGCTCTTTGCCTGACCACTCTTCCCCACGTTCCAGTGACTCCACGGACTCTACATCAGATGTATTAACCTCTGTGGAGACCCCTTTGCTTGCGGCTCAATCGGATTTACCTCCGAGTGTGGCGGACATTTCAGTGGCTATCTCACCTCTACTGGATGATAAGTTTGGTAAACTGATGGCTACCATTGAATCTGTCTTATCTCAATTGACCTTGCAGGCTCACAGACTCACTGAGGTAGAAGATCGTGTCTCAACCCTAGAAGATGGGTTCCACCCACTGCAGGCCCAACTGGAGAAACAGGATCTGATTATTTAGGGGTTAACCGAAAAGCTGGACTATCTGGAAAACCGTAGTCGTCGCAATAACCTGAGGGTCATTGGTCTCTCAGAGTCTGTAAAGGGTCAGGCATTGATTGATTGGGCTGCGGACTGGCTACCATCTCAGTTGGGATATGCTGATTCTTCTCGCCCCGTTGCTGTGGAAAGGGTTCATAGGGTGGGACCGGACTTGAATCCCAGGGCTGGTCGCCCGAGACCAGTTATTGTGCATCTTCCCAACTACACGGACAAGACTAAGCTGCTTCAAGCTTTTCACCATCTTCGGATGCTGGAATATCAAGGCCTTCAGCTGCGTCTTTTTCAAGACTTTTCTGCTGCAGTCTCAGTGAAACGCTGGTCTTTTTCTCCTTTATGCATGAAGCTGGTCGTGCAGAATATCAGGTTCTCTCTTCTGTATCCAGCCCGACTTCGAGTGTTCTACAATGGAACTACACATTTTTTTGATTCGCCACAAGAGGCAGGCGCAGCCCTCCTCCCTGACTCTGAATTACTACCTGAGGCTCGTCCGCTGCCTCAAACAATCTCGACCCGATGTGCTTGATCGGTTGCAACTTGAATTTTGGGCCCCTGGTCCGAGCTATGTTTTTGTTACTTTTGGTTACTGTTCTTACTCATGTCCCTATTCTCCTCTCGCTGATGAGAATCCACATGCGAATATGTGATATGTTATTGTTTATGTTTAAGTTGTTTTTCTGTTATATGGTTCCTTAAAAAATATTTGAAAAATGTTGATTCAGGCAGGCAATGTGATACTGAATTTCAATGGGCTGGGTGGGGGGCCGCGGCTGGGACGGTCCACTCCCATTTTTCCTGGAGGCATTGCTTAATTTTCCTCCTAGTGACGTACGAGGTCCACTCCCCTTTTTTCATTGTAAATCATGACGGGAAATGCCCCCTTTCGCAAGACTGAGTTCCGAATTGTTTCTTGGAATGTAGAGGGACTGAACTCCCCTATTAAACGAAGGAAAGTGTTATCTCACCTACATAAGCTTAAACCTGACATAATTCTTTTACAAGAAAAACCCATTGGGCCTCTATTATCAATCGTCTGACTGCCCCATGGATTCATTTTCAAACTTCTGCCCCTTACACTAACAAGAAACGGGGTACGGCTATTTTGCTCAGTAAATCTCTCCCCTGAGTGGTTCTAGGGGAAATTGATGACTTGGAGGGTAGGTACTCCATATTACTGTTGTCCTTACAGGGGGTGACATGTCTAGTGGTTAATGTTTATGCCCACACAATGGCCGCACCTCCAATTTTACTCAGACCTTTATGCTAAACTACTGGAATATGATTATGACCATTGTATCCTGGGGGTGACTACAATGCAGTATTAGACCCAATCCATGACCTCTCTGGTTCTTGTCGTGTACCCTCCCCGAGACCGGCATCAGAAGGCCCCACCTTCTTAAAAAATCACCTGGCCCTGGTATACGCTTGACTCTTCTTACATCCGGAAGGGCGGGACTTTTCATTTTACTCACACACTCACGACTCTTTCTCCCGGATTGACCTCATTTTTCTATCAGGTTCCCTACAACACTCCCTGACTGATGCGTCGATAGGCATGATCCATATATCGGATAATGCGGCAATATCTGTGGATTTGAAGTTGGGCGCCCCGCTCCTTAAATTGTGTAATTGGCGTTTCCCAGACATAGAAACATAGAAAAATGTCGGCAGATAAGAACCTTTCGGCCCATCTAGTCTGCCCAATTACATGGATACTTTACCTGGATTTATCTTTTGTTTAGGATAGCCTTATGCCTATCCCATGCTTGCTTAAATTCAATTACTGTTTTGGCCTCTACCACTTCAACTGGAAGGCTGTTCCATGTATCCACCACCCTCTCAGTAAAATAATGCTTCCTGATGTTACTTTTAAACCTTTGCCCCTCTAATCTAAGACTATGTCCTCTTGTTTTGCTACCTTGTTTCCGTTTAAATATACTCCCTTCCTCTACCTTGTGGATTCCCTTTACGTATTTAAATGTTTCTATCATATCTCCTCTGTCTCGTCTTTTTTCCAAGCTGTACATGTTAAGATCATTAAGCCTTTCCTGGTACCTTTTCTCCTTCAAGCCGTATACCATTTTAGTAGCCCTTCTCTGAACTCTCTCTAAGATGTCTATATCCTTCTGGAGATACGGTCTCCAGTACTGCACACAGTACTCCAAGTGAGGTCTCACCAGTGCTCTGTACAGTGGCATGAGCACTTCCCTTTTCCTACTGCTAATACCTCTCCCTACACAACCAAGCATTCTGCTAGCATTTCCTGCTGCTCTATTACATTGACTACTTACCCTTAGATCCTCTGAAATAATAACCCCTAAATCCCTTTCCTCAGATGTTGAGGTTAGGACTGTATCAAATATTCTATATTCAGCCCTTGGGTTTTTACGTCCCAGGTGCATTATCTTGCACTTATCCACATTAAAACTCAATTGCCACAGCTCCGACCATTTCTTTAGTTTACCTAAATCATTTGTCATTTGGCTGATAGACATACTTTTGCAATCGGGTGAGTTTAGGGCCCACTTGGAAATGTGTTGGAATAATTACTTAGATGATAACATAGAACACGTGGAAGATGTCAACTTATTTTGGGAGGCGGCTAAACCTGTCATGAGAGGCTGTATCATTGAATATGTATCACGTAAACGCACAGAAATTAGCCAGACTTTACAATCGGCCCCCTCCTCCCTAGTGCAAGCCTATAGGTGTCACGGATCCCTCTGATTACCAAAAGTGTGGTCCCTTTACGCAGACCGCTCTCTACCCTTCCGATCCTTGAATGGTCGGCAATACTAGACAGACAATTTACCAGACAAATATAAACAAGGGGTAACACCAGACAGAGGTATGGAATAGAGTATTGTCACAAATCTTTCTGACTACCAAGATATTGATCTCTTTATGTAGCTCCCTTTCTACTCTTCCGATCCTTGAATGGTCGGCAAAGCTATATAGACAATGAAGCAGGTAACAGATAAAGAAAGGGAAACACCAGACAGGGGTACAGACCAGATCACAAGTCCTCCCTAGGACTTTAGTAATAGCAGAGGTAGTCTGATGCGTGCTTAGGGTGCCACATAGACTGACCTCGGTACCAACGTTAAGGGCAGAACCTAGCGCAGAGTAAATGCCAATGCCAGGAGTCATACACAGGAGGGTTCGTTTGCCAATGCCAAGGGTCATACACAGGAGGGTTCGTTTGCCAATGCCAAGGGTCATACACAGGAGGGTTCGTTTGCCAATGCCAAGGGTTATACACAGGAGGGTTCGTTTGCCAATGCCAAGGGTCATACACAGGAGGGTTCGTTTGCCAATGCCAAGGGTTATACACAGGAGGATACGTTTGCCAATGCCAAGGGTCATACACAGGAGGGTTCGTTTGCCAATGCCAAGGGTCATACACAGGAGGTAGCCAAAAATAACACAAGAGCTCTGCGGGAGGTGAATACCACGTCAGGGCACCGGTGTATTGGAGAGACTGGGTTTTAAAGCCGGCGGGTCCGCGTCATAACGCCAGGCCCCGCCCCTCGGCGTCCCACGTGAGCGCCCCCGGAAGCGTTTACATTCGGCGCCTGGCCAGCGAGCAGCGAGGAAGCTGCTGCCAGGCGCCCCATCCCCTGAGCCACCGTGACAATAGGTCTCATCTCTCCTGCCCCTCGCTCCACTCTGCTGAAACGTACAAAACTTGCAAGCAATGCTACTCTGCAATAGTGGAGGAGAATGCCAGATACTTTTGGTCCCTTCAACGCAATCGCCTTTTTAGATGGGGTAATAGGCAGGGTAAGCTTCTGGCCAATTTGCTTAAATCGTACCGACCTTCAATCCCTCCTATTGCCCAGACAAGAACGGCATCAGGTAGTCTACTGAGCGATCCCTCTAGCATTAATGACTATTTCAGATCCTATTTTGAGGACTTTTATAGGGCAGAGGTGGGCGACTGGAAGCCGCAAGATAAATTCTTTACGATGTCGGGCTTGCCGGAATTTAGCCCGGAAGCTAGAGAGGCGCTGAATGCCCCGATTGGCCTGGAGGAGATTCAGCATGCCATATCTCGCCTTCATTCCCACAAGACCCCAGGCCCCGATGGTTTCTCGGCGGATTACTAGAAGTCATTGATTCATCTTGTCCCCCATCTCCACACCCTTTACAACAACATTTTGCAGGGAAAGACCTCACCGCCTTCTTTTAATGCCTCCAGGTTAATAATCCTCCCCAAGCCTAATAAGGACCCCCTCCTCGTAACCTCTTACCGTCCGATTTCACTGTTAAATGTCGACTTAAAACTCTTGTCGGGTATTATGGCGCGGTGCCTTCAGGTACCTTTTGGCAACATTTATCTCCCCGGCCCAAACAGGCTTCCTTACTGACCGACACTCCACCCTGAATGTCCGACGAGCCCTGACGACTTTGTGGTCAGCAGTCCGGACTCACCTGCTATTGCGCTTAGCTGTGATGCCGACAAGGCCTTTGATAGGATCTCCTGGGCCTATCTGCTATGATTCTTAAAATACCATTTCTTTGGCCTGGCTCTTCAAAACGCTATACAACTCCCCTTCTGCGATGGTGACAACCAACGGCCTTAATTCCAGACCTTTTGCACTAGGGAGGGGCACACGTCAAGGTTGTGCCCTATCCCCCCTTTATTTAATCTGGCCATAGAACCTTTACTTCGGGTGTTGTTAACGCATCCACACTTCCAGGGCATAGGTATTGGCTCCCGGGAGGTTAGAGTGGTGGCCTTTGCCGATGACTTACTTATCTTTATTTCTCACCTGGATCGGGCCGTCCCGACTCTGTTGGAATACTTGGAGGCTTTTCGTGAGGCATCTGGCTGTCTGATTAATTATGAGAAAACGTTGGCAATTCGTTTGGGTTCAGGGATGGTGGACTTCCCACCGGACTCCTTTCCCTTCCGATGGAGTCAGGACGATTCGTTCACGTATTTGGGAGTATCCCTTCCCATTGACATTGCAAATCTTTATTGGGTAAATGTCCCTCCCCTCCTAAATAGCTTGAAGGATCTGCTGGTTTCCTGGGATAAATTACCTCTTTCCTACGTGGGTAGATGTAGCTTAATTAAAGTGGTCACTTTCCCGCGCATATTGTATCCCCTCCAAATGCTACCTATCCTGCTTAAGAGTCAAGATATTTCGCTTATACAATCACTGTTTTCTAGATTCATTTGGGGCGGTGGGTGACCACGTGTGGCACTCCACAAGCTCCAGCTCCCATATAATCAGGGGGGTCTAAACTTGCCTGATGTCCACTCTTATAATGTGGTGGCGCAATATCGCTTAGTCTCAGATTGGCTCACTGACTCCTCCAGATTCACCGATTGTGCCCTTGATCGTGCTATGGCCGGTCCGCTATCGCTGTCAGCTTTTCTTCACCTCCCCCCCTCTGCGATACCCCTTTCTTTGAAATCGAATCCATTGCTAAAGGTAGGGAGGTCTGCCTGGTGCAAGGCTCGCAAGGTGCTGGGCTTGTCCTACAAGTCTTCTGTTTTCCAATCCTGGCTAAATGATCCGGCCTTTCAAAACGGTACGGTGGCTCCAGTTTTTCGGATAAGGGCGAGTAAGGGCTTAACGCAATTTAGACATCTTCTGCTCCAATCCTCCCATAAGTTTCCCTCTTATGACAATCTTTGTGAGTTGATAGCCCCAGTGTTTCTGCACCAGGTTTTCTACCTCCAATTAATGGCTTTCGTTTCGTCTCAAGTGTCGGATTTGCGGTCGGTGGATTTTCTTAACCCATTAGATAATGTTGGTCTCCCTGTCCGTAGCAGCCTTTTGAGAACTTATCAGACTGCAATTTGATTGGACATCAGCTACCACAGGCCTGGCCGACTGGTGTGTACACCTCCCATCTCAATCGCCCTTCTCTCTCATAAACGCTACAACCAAATCACGGAAACAGATCCCGTCAGCTCAATACTGGGAAATGTTCTACAAGTTACTGCATGGTGCATATATAGCCCCTGATCGATTGTCCCGTATTACCCGGCAGAGTTCTGGCCACTGTTTAAAATGCTTTCACGCCAATGCAAATCTGTTTCACTGCATATGGTCCTGCCCGGTAATTGCTCTCTTTTGGGATACTATTAGACGATTTAGGGCTCGTGTCCTGAAGCTCCGGGTGCCCCCTTTTTTGGACTGGGCTCTATTTAATAACCTTACTTATGCTGAAGCACGTGCTATGCCCAGTGTGCAAAGGACACTTTTGGGTCTTCTCTCAGCCGTAGCTAAGAAGGCCATTCTGGGAAACTGGATATTCCCTACCACCCCCACATTTCGTATATTATATTCCCGCCTTATGCCATATTTCAAAATGACTGGGTGCAGGCTAACTTAGACAAGGAGGCCTGGGTTAAAGAATTTGATATCTGGCACGACTTTATGATCTGTCTGCCAGACACTGTTCTCTCTAAACTACGCACTGATTTTGGGCTTACTACCTGGTATTTAACTCGCTCTTTGCTGAACCCTTCACTATTAACCCCATCCCGTCCTAATGTTTTGCAAGAATATCTGACCTCTGTTATTGAGTAATGCATAGTTTTGTCATTCGTGTCATATTGCCTTATGTGTTTGTGATGGCAGCTGTCATGTCTGCTATCAATCTCTGTTGATTGTATTGTTGATTTGTTGCCTGAATCTATCTAAATAAAATATTAGATAAAAAAAGAAGGCGTGAATGGTATTCGAGTAGGAGAAGACCTGAACAAAAGATGGGGGATCTGGAAGATGATGGACACAATGCTACAGATTCATATAAACATGTTACAGTTCATTTATTGTTGCTGACTTTCACCTATTTACGTTTCCTTTATTTTTATTATTTCAAGAAAAAGGTTTTTTTGTTGAAGGGGAGGAGATGTGATGTATGGTGTGTGTGTATTGTGAGGTATCGACTGTTGTTGGTTGCGAATGATGCATTTCTTTTCTTCTGCCTTCCTACTTCCTGTTCTGCTCTGAGGTGATTGCTGACTTCCTGTTGTCGATTGGGGGGAATGTTCTGGTGGATGTAAAATGGCAGCTGAAGCAGAGCAATGTTATGAGGCAGCGCTAAGAGAGAAAACTGGTCTACACAGATTAATAAAGTACAACTTGGTTATCCAGAAGTAAGTGACTGCTTTAAAACAAATCAACCAATTAAGTAAGAATAAACAAACACAACATTTATTTCCAACAAATGTGGAAACATCACAATAGATAGTGATGCAGTATTCTTGCACAATCCAGTTTACAAAAACCTAATTACATTATACTGGTTTAACACAGAAATAAGCTTTAAACCAAATTACAAACAGTATGGCAATTCCCAAATGCCCTATGAACATTCTCTGCCATAATTGTCCTTAGTCTGTGGGCACAAGGCTGGCATCTGCTCTTCTCCAAGGGGCATACAGTCTATGTGTATTGCGGGCATGACTGTGAGTGCCCACACCAGCCAGACCCCTGGAACACAAGTTACTGAAAAGGTGGCGGAGGTTTCTGTCACATATCTCCCCCTTTCCAATAGACTAACCAGGCACCAGATCCCAAACGGATGTTTGAGTGTGTTAGTCTGTACCCAAGTCCCAAAAAGTTTTTTTCTTTCATTGACCTTGCGGTCCAGTCTGCAACCACGGATGTATTCACCCCCTCCCCATATTCCCTCAGGAGCCACACAGGAGTCAAGATTCCTGACACACTGCCTGGGGACATCTCTCCAGTGCCAGGGTCAAACACAAGTGCTAGAGAGTTACTCACCAAGCCATCCCCAGCAGCTCTTAGATTGTGCCTGCCGCTGGTGAGAAATGCAGCTGCCCCATCTCCTGGTATTGCAATCAGCTGCTGGAGAGAATGGGAGGTGGTTGATGTCTCCACAGAAAGGGGTTGGGGATCTGAGCCGGCTGCCCAGTATCCAGGGGGCACACAAAATTAAATAACAGCCCCCTCCACAGTTGCATTGTAATTTTTCCCCTGTGGTTGGTTCCAGAGAACACTGGCACTAGACTCCATTGCTGGCTCCTCACCTGGGGCTGCATAGAGGAATGCTGGCAGTGTGGGGCTGTTTTCTCCCCAGTGATCTGGGCCATCCAAATGAGGGCAGGGCCCGGCTGCACCAGGCTCTGACACCGGCACTTCACCTGGTGAAACAGTTTTCCCCTCGGGAATCACCAACTTCAGCAAGCTGTCCTCCCTGCTCACGGGCTCTGGTGACACCATAACTTGGGGATCTGGGGCAACTGTCTCACATCCAGACAGTGCTGTAGGAAAGGTTTCAATCTCCTCGACAACTTCAGAGTCTATTGCTGGCCCAGACAAATCAAGGCCTTCAAGCTCCTCCAGCCCACTGTTGAAAGGCAATCCTCCCTTGATATGGCATAACTGTCCCTCTGGGTCACATCAGTCCCATCCACTGTTGTAGGGTAAAGATCCTCTGCTGCCTGAAAACAGAGGCCAGAGGCATTTTGCACCATTGCCAGCTCTTCTGACACCGCAGCACTGTTCCAATCCCGAGACTCCGGAGCCTGCTGCTGAACGGAGTCTAGCAGCTTTCTGTAGGCCACCTCCAGCTCCCATTCTTGGACACCAAGGAATTCCACACCCTCCTGGAACAAGACTTTGCCAGAGAGTTCCATCTCTTGCTCTCGGTGCTCCAAGATATCCTCCAGACAGATGCCACTCTGATTCAGTCCTGAAATCTGGATACTCCACCAGCTTCTCATGTAATAGCCCAAGGCCGCCGTTGCCATAGCCGGGCTGTTATCCGCTAGCCAGGGGTACACTTTTGACGCATACCACCAGAGGGCTCTGTATCTTTCCTCTAGTGTCATTTCCTTCAGAATCAGTCTGCGGAGCTCCTGCACATCCTCTTCTGGTGGCTGTTGTCCCAGGTCGACCACCCAACTCTCTAATATTAGCTCATACCTCATGTAGCCAAAGGGGATAATTTTGCCATTGCACATTCGCTCAGCTTGGAGTGCTTCCCACCATATCATCAGGCAGATCGTCGCCCTCTCTTCCAGCAGGACCCGGTCCGTCATTGGTCCACTATGCTGGTTCTGCTGTTCCCGCAACCTTTGTCAAAATTCTGTCTCTGACTGCTGCCATCTTCCGCTTGCTTCTGCCATCTGGATATCGAATCCCGGTAATGGTTTGGATGTTGTTAGACTATAGGAAGCATCTCACCGCTGCCACCACTTTAACAGATCTCTGTGCCCAGACAGGGTCACATCTGTCAAATGCCGCTTCCTCGCTGGACACCCGAGTTCTCATGACTCTCACGCCTTTCTCCAGTACCTTAGCCACAGCTTAAAGACAGGTGCATGTAGAGAGCCTGTGATGAAACGGCCGCCCCAAAGTTTATTTTACATTTATTTTCTTTACAGTTTATTGTCTCTGTATGTAAGGTAGAGTGTGTGTTCTGTGTGCCCTATTACCTGATGTCTGTGTTAAATTAATATTCCCTTATGTGTTTATTGTAGAGTATTGTTTCTGTGTACCTTCTCTCTGTATAGTGTACATCTCTGTATTAGCTGTCCTCTGTCTTTATACTGTACTTCTCTTTGGTTACCCCCCCCCTCGCTGTAAATTGTATTTTCCCTGCAGTAAGAAGATTCCTTTAAGATGAGAAGGCATGTGTAAACACTCCATTATGTTAGATGAGTCTTTCTATTGTTCTGACTGGAGACTCTTGATCTTATCTATAATGTATTCTTTAAGGAAGGGGAGTGTGTTTCAACTGTGTTTTACCTTTGTGTGTCTAAAGTGAAATAATGCATTCTCCATTTGGATTTTGAATGAGAAACAACTCTACATAGTACGTGTTATCTACTGTGTGTGGAAAGATCTCCTGTATTCAGCGGAAAGGGGGCGTCCAGACGGAGGGTACTGAACGTGGGGGTACCAGGATCCGTAACACTGGTTGGCAGCAAGGTGGGATTGCCCTTTCCAGCTGGAGGAGCTGGACACCAAAGGCTCGAGTGTGTGCAGACCAGAGCGAGATGGAGATTCTTGAGGAGGTAAAGAGACGTGTCAGTAAATATGGACTGAACCCCAGCATGGACCTATTCCAGAGTGTGTGGACCGAGGTCTGCTTGTTGCAACAAGAGAAAGCTGTGTGGGGTGAGGAACAAATTGGCACTCAGGATGTGGGGTGCAACGAGGACGAGTTCTCGATCTGGATCAAGCCAGAGGACATTTGCAGCCAGGAGGATTGCCTGGTGACAGTGAGATAGAGTGAAATCTTCACCAGAGATTTATTGGGAGGCTGGGCAGTCACTGAACACAAGTCACTGAAAAGGTGGCAGAGGTTTCCTTCACAGTGGGCTCCCACGGGTTACAGGATTCTCTTATCTGTCTAGTCCTCTTGTGAACTCAGAAAACATAATGGGGTGTCCATCCTTATACATAAAGACTGTCCTTTAACTATGACCTTCTTAGTTTATGATCAGGCAGGCTGATATCTTATCCTGCAGTGGTCTCTGGGTTCCTGCCCTGTCACTCTGATCAATGTGTATGCCCCTAATACTCCTGAAAAACTTTTTGGGATACCCTCCAATATGACATGGGCAGGGCCACCAGTGGAGATATAATTATGTGTAGTGATTTTAATGCGGTCCCATGCCCTTCTGTGGCCAGGTCCTTCCCCGGTGTGCTACAGGTCTCGGTGGTCAGCACCAGGCAGGATGTGCTGTTTGACCTCTTCCTCACCAAGCGTGCCCTGGTGGATGTGTTGAGGATTTTTCACCCATCTACCAGAGATTATACCTTTTATTCTAATCCACATGGTTTTAACTCCAGAATAGAGAATATTCTCTTGTCCCCGACCCTGATCCCATGGTCTCGGGCCTCATCTATTGGGTCCATCAGTTGGTAGGACCATGCTGAGGTGTATTTGGACCTGTTGGTGTCAGGCCACTCCCCGGTCTGGAATTGGCGCTTGGGAGCCCACTCCCTGCTAGACCTGGTCTTGGTGTGGGAACTCACAGAGGAACTGAAGTCTTATATCATGGAAAATGACACACAGGACCTCCCCTTTTCTACAATGTGGGCGGCACATAAGGCTGTTATTAGGGGCTGTTGTATTGCCTAATTAATCAGCAATTTTTTATTATTTAAAGAACAGGACACAAGACCAATTGGTGAAAGTAAAGGGGAAAACTTTATTAAACAGTGCAAACAATATATATATATATATATATAAGTTTATTATTGCTCATTCAAAGAATTCTGCATATGCAGCAAGGAACTCTGGGTAGGACATGCAAATGACAACTGTCTCACTTTTATTTTATCACAGAAACCAACACACATGTAGATCTTAATCAAGGCAAATGTGTCAATCAATTAGCACATCAACCTGAAACATCACCATATGCAAAACAAGTATTTATTAACCAATTACTGCAGGAAGATTACATGAGACAATCAGGAACATTACACACATTAAAGAACATCACTGTAGTTCATTAATTAATCCATTTCGCTTCAAATGCAAATGCTGAGTCTGGCTGAGAGTAATGAGACACACATGGATGACATTAACGCATTGGCTAAAAATAACCTTGGTACAAATAGTTAATTAATTATGATTAATCAAGTAACCCATTGAGCTGCAAATGCGGTGTCTGGATAAGAGTAATGAGACACACATAGATGACATTAAACAATGGCGAATGACAACAATTACGTAGGATTGGCCAGGGTTTCTTGATACGTTTTCTGATCTCTTTATATACTGGTCGGTCACGTAAATATGGGCAAATATCTCACGAAAGTCAAACCAAAAGGAAAAGTTTTGATAAAAGCATAAACAAAACTTTACTGATGAATATAGATAAGAAGATTTAAAATACAAATGACAATACTTAAACATACACTGCTACATCGACAAATAATAATAAAGGTATACTTAGCTCTAAATGATGATGAGATTCAGTAGCTTACACAGGATATATTGATCAGCATAAGACACAGGACAATGAGGTGAGTTCCTTGCCGCATGCTCATTTACTGTACACAGGCACCTCTAAACACATCTGGCTTCTTCCAGTATAGTCATGGAACTACCCCCAGCATGGTTCCTTTCAGGTATTTATAACCCTTTGTCCCATACTGATGACCTCATTTGACTGACCAATGCCTGTAGCCAAGCTTGATTCACATGGGAGGTGGCTGGTGTCCCCTCTAAAGGTGGGTCCAGAAACAGATACCAATTAGTGGCAGGAAATGGATAAGGTTGCGTAACTTCCTGCCAAGCACATGGCTCATTAAATATGCAGCAGCCATTTTAAATCAGTTGATGTTACATTTTTAACTGGGGCACTATATTACTGCACATGAATGGGAACACTCAATATAAATTGAGTATTGACCTAACGATACACCCAACCCTGACCAGTTCTCTTATCAGTCTATTGTTCTCCACCCCCATCCATATCTATGTGCAAGTCCACTTTTCAAAAAAAAAATTTGAAGTATTTAACGCCTACTATTTTAACAAACCTATGAATCACTGCGCACTATTATCACACTGCATCTTTAGGAGTTTAATTTGTGTTCATAAAAATGGTATTATTGTATTAATTTATGCATTGTATATGTATGTGTGTGTGTATATGTGTATATATGTATATATATATGTATGCATGTATATATATACAGTTGTGTTCAAAATTATTCAACCCCCAATGCTGTAAAGGGTTTTAGTGAATTTAGTGTACATTTGTAATTGTATTCAGAATGAAATTCTACAAGGACTTTTTAAAGAACCATATGCAACTAAAATGACATCAATTGGTTTTGTAATACAGTAGTAAATGTTTCTTTTGTGAATTCTTCATTGACACAATTATTCAACCCCTTAAAGACTACCACTCTGAAGAACAGAGGTTCATTCAAGTGTTTTCAATCAGGTATTGAAAACACCTGTGGATGTCACGGAGCAGCAATAAAGCATAATAAGCTCCAATTAGGCAGCTTTAAAATAACTGTGATACTCAGCTCCTTCTAGACATTTACTGGTGTGGTTACAAACATGGTGAAGTCAAGAGAATGGTCCAGGAAGACAAGAGAAGAGGTGATTACTCTTCACAGGAAGGGCAATGGCTATAAGAAGATTGCAAAGATGTTAAACATACCAAGAGAGACCATAGGAAGCATCATTCGCAAATTCAAGGCAAAGGGCACTGTTGAAACGCTACCTGGTCGTGGCAGAAAGAAGATGCTGACTTCGACTGCTGTGCGCTACCTGAAGCGTAGAGTGGAGAAAAGTCCCCGTGTGACTGCTGAGGAACTGAGAAAAGATTTGTCAGATGTGGGTACTGAAGTTTCAGCTCAGACAATACGGCGCACACTGCGTAATGAAGGCCTCCATGCCAGAACTCCCAGGCGCACCCCCTTGCTGTCTCCAAAGAATAAGAAGAGTCGACTGCAGTATGCCAAAAGTCATGTGGACAAACCACAGAGGATTTGGGATAGTGTTCTGTGGACTGATGAAACAAAATTAGAACTGTTTGGGCCCATGGATCAACGCTATGTTTGGAGGAGGAAGAACAAGGCCTATGAAGAAAAGAACACCTTGCCTACTGTGAAGCATGGTGGGGGGGGTCAATCATGCTTTGGGGCTGTTTTGCTTCTGCAGGTACAGGGAAGCTTCAGCGTGTGCAAGGTACCATGAATTCTCTTCAGTACCAGGAGATATTGGATGACAATGTGATGCAGTCCGTCACAAACCTGAGGCTTGGGAGACGTTGGACCTTTCAACAGGACAATGATCCCAAGCATACCTCCAAGTCCACTAGAGCATGGTTGCAGATTAAAGGCTGGAACATTTTGGAGTGGCCATCGCAGTCACCTGACTTAAATCCGATTGAGAACCTCTGGTGGGACTTAAAGAAAGCAGTTGCAGTGCGCAAGCCTAAGAATGTGACTGAACTGGAGGCTTTTGCCCTTGACGAATGGGCGAAGATACCCGTAGATCGCTGCAAGACACTTGTGTCAAGCTATGCTTCACGTTTAAAAGCTGTTATAACTGTAAAAGGATGTTGTACTAAGTACTAAGATTGAATGTCACTTGGGGTTGAATAAAACTGATAATGATGTGAGCACAGAAAAGACATTTGTGGTTATTTCATTATAAATGTTATGTTATATTTGTCTGACCTACACGTGCCTCTTTGATTTAATTGTAAGCAAGATGACTGAATGATCAAAATCAATGTCAAACTGGCCAAAACACTCAATTTCAGTGGGGGTTGAATAATTTTGAACACAACTGTATATATATATATAGAGATAGAGGAATAGCGACATTCTCGGTCTTTCTCTCTATAATCTTTATAATTCATAACAACCACTGCCCCACCCTTGTCAGCCGGTCTAATAGCAATAGCAATAGTCTTGTCTTGTGCCAAAGATTTAATGGCACTCCGTTGAGCTGTACTGATGTTTGTATGAAACCTCCTTTTTTCTCAAGCATAATAAGTCGAAGTATGCCTCTTTAAGGGTATATATTACAGGCAATTCTGTAACACTCTGTTGCCATAAAATAGAAAAATGCCATGCCCGGTGCCCACTCAGCAAATATAGAAATAGAGGAATAGCGGCACTCTCGGTCTTTCCAAATGTAACCATTTATTGTGGAAATTCAACGTTTCAGTCCGCTAACCGCGGATTTCATCAGGATACAAAAATACATTGTATTTTTGTATCCTGATGAAAGTCCGTGGTTAGCGGACTGAAACGTTGAATTTCCACAATAAATTGTTACATTTGGAAAGACCGAGAGTGCCGCTATTCCTCTATCTCTATATTTGCTGAGTGGGCACCGGGCACAGCATTTTTCTATTTTTGGAGTGCAGGAGTGATCGTTCGTTGTATATCATTGGCACGTGGCGTGTGCTGTCTCCATGCACCCTTCTCCTTGTGGACTCTAAGGAAAGTAAGGACTTTTTTATATATTTTATTTTTGCTTTCATCATTTGTGATATGGATGAATTTTTGCAGCAGTCTGGTGCTCTGCTTGAACAGGCTGAGACCTTTCATTATACAGCTGATGATGCCACTCGGATTTTATGCAAAAGAGTGTTACAGAATAGCCTGTAATATATACCCTTAAAGAGGCATACTTCGACTTATTACGCTTGAGAAAAAAGGAGGTTGATTTGGACCTCCATGGACTTTTTTTATCAGAATATCATCGCAAAAAACAGGTACCACGTGGTTTCAGAATTAATAATATTCCTACATTGGGACATCTGAAACCGACAGTATGCCGCAAAGGGGTATCAGTTTTGAATAAATGCTCTTCTGACCTTATCCTGATTAATATTGAGGATGTCACAGTAGAACTAGTGGACATTCGACGGCAGCTTGCTGAACTTCAGTTACGTGAATCTGTACTCCTGACATCTCAGGATGCCAAGACCACACTACTTCGCTTGGACGAAGAAGTCTTGAAATATAAGAATGAACTGGTTGCGTATAAAAGGTCTAAAATGGAGAGGGTTGATTTGGATTACCGTGAGCACTGTGTATACCGCTGGTTAAGTGGGGAGAATATACGAAGGAATACTTTTAACAGACGGAGACGTATACGTCGACCTAATATTCCTACTATTGATACCACGTCTGCTGAATCAGGTTCGGAGGTGGAGACGGCACAGACAGGCGGTGAGAATAAATTTTTAGGGGCCGGTTTGGATATTCCAGACAATACCCCGGATCGTCGACCAGACCCAGGTGTGGTCCCACACGTCGTGGGCAGGGGGGCAAAAAGCACTGGTCCACGAGGACGGCCGCCCAAACAACGGAGGTAACATCTGTCTTCAATCTCTCTGACAGACCCCTCACCCTGATTGAGATTTCAATTCTGGAGAAAGGATTATCTTTTTCCCCTACGTCCTTCCCCAATCCACTTGACCTGGAGGTTGACTTTCACAAATTTGGCAGAAATCTACGCCTTAAGGAATTCTTTAAAGCCCCTGGCACCTTGGGGAAAATTCCTCAACAAAATCGGTTTAAGCCTAAAAGTTCCTTTGATCCACCGAATCACCATGCCTCCATTAGAACATTTCTAATGAAAACTCAAGATGACTTCAGCTCTCTAATTTCCCTACAGAAGAAGTTTCATACAAACATCAGTACAGCTCAACGGAGTGCCATTAAATCTTTGGCAGAAGACAAGACTATTGCTATTAGACCGGCTGACAAGGGTGGGGCGGTGGTTGTTATGAATTATAAATATTATAGAGATGAAATCATGTGTCAGTTACAGGACCCAGGAACATACCGGGCATTACCGGGGGATCCTACAGTGTTGATTCATAATAAGATTGAATCGGTTCTCCTTCGGGGGTTGACCATGTCATGCATAACTCAAGATCTGTGTAATTTGCTCTTACCTATCCATCCGCGTACACCTATACTGTACACATTGCCCAAAATTCATAAAAACACAACCCACCCTCCAGGTCACCCTATTGTGTTGGCTTGTGGTGGATTACTGGAACCACTATCTAAATGGTTAGATTTCCTGGTGAAGGAGTCGGTGATGGGCTTGGACACCTGTCTTAAAGACACCCCCCAGCTGATCACTGATTTGCGAGACATTGTCTTACCGGAGACGGAGGTAGTATTTATGATGTGTGATGTGAAGAGTCTTTACACCGTCATACCTACTGACCAGGGAATTGAGGCGATGCGGGAAGTTTTGGCATCATCGAGGTCCTACTCGGGACCCCCAATTGAGTTTGTCCTAGAATTGTTGGAGTTGGTACTGACCTGTAACTATTTTCGGTTTGAATCGATGTGGTACCAACAGATCACCGGGACCTCCATGGGGTCGGCGGTTGCGCCGATGTATGCCAATGCTTTTATGCATTGGTTTGAACATCATGAGATTATTGCTAAATTTGGTGCCAAGATATTGTATTATAAGTGGTTCATTGATGATGTGATCATCATCATGGATGACACGGTACAGGGAGCAGAATTAATGGTTGATCAGATCAATAATCTAGACTCTCCTATAAAGATTACGGCGGTTGTCAGCCTGCAATCTGTTGATTTTTTGGACCTTCGCATTTCTCGTAGGGACAGGCACATTGAATACACACTTTTTCAGAAACTCACAGACCGTAATACACTACTTCATATGAGTAGCTCACACCCTTCTCACCTCAAGCGGTCATTACCTTACACCCAGTTCTTGAGGGTGTTTAGGAATAATTCCGATCAGGAGCAGGCACAAACTCAGATCCAGGAGATGTGGTCCCGTTTTTTAGATAGAAGTTATCCCACTAGTATTCTGAGGGATGCCTTAGCCCGTTGTAAGAGTGAAGTCAGGGACAGGGCTGGTAAAGACTCCACATTTGTTTTTTCCACCGTGTATACCCCTAGATCTGATGATATTAATCACATCTTGAAACATAACTGGACAATACTTAAGGGTGATGAGACTCTACCGGAGGATTTTCAGAGACCACCTCTCTTTAGCCATTGGAGGTCACGTAATTTGAGGGACCTTTTAGTTCAGACAGATCCTATACATTCCTACTCCAATGAGACTGGTTCGCAACACCCGGGCTGTTTTAGGTGCCTAGGGTGTGTAACCTGTAGTCACATGATTTCTGGTGCTTCGTTCTCCCATCCCCACACTAGTAAAAAATATTGCATTAAACATCGCATCACTTGCACCACAGACCACGTGATTTATAAGATCTCTTGCCCTTGTGGCTTACACTATGTTGGCAAGACTGATACCACCCTAAGGGAGAGAATCAGGGGACATCGATCCTCGATTCGACTGGCTTATAGGGATGGTACAAGCGATAAACCGTTTTTTCTAGAGAAGGGTCATCAACTACCGTCTATGAAATTCATGGCTATTGACCATGTCCCGTGCCCCAGGAGAGGTGGAGATTGGAGTGGTCTCTTGTTATGAAGGGAAACATTTTGGATCAGGGAGTTAGATACTATCTGCCCTAGGGGCCTTAATGAGAGACTCTCGTACCAATCCTTTATTTGATATCATGGATGCTTATTTGTCTTTACAGTGGTTTTTTTGTGATACTCTGCAGTCATTTCTCGCTCATATTTAACTAATAGGGGGTGCCTTTTTGCCTTCTTGTCTCTGTTGCGGGACACCTGAGCATGGGAGAGACCAGTTTTTTGTTTTAATAGATCAGTGGTGCTTTTTTATTGTTGTGGGCTCCCCCTTTTTTTGGGATGGGGATGTGGCTATTGTGACATATAATTAATCCTAAATATACATATATTTTTTTGTATACGGCTTGAGGTATTGATGTGACCAGTATACCACAGTCTGGATTGGCCCCTCAAATGGTTTGTTCACCTCAAATGTTTTATTTTCTAATGCTTTACCTTTTAACATCTTGCCTTTTTGATGTCCTTTGCCTTAGCCTAACTGGTTCAGCCTTATTCGTTTTGGCCCACTTTGATCTGTATACTTGTTTTTCCCATGCTCGGGTGTTTACAGCTCTGATTGCATTTTTTTTTTTTTTTTGCCTTCCCTAGGGGTGTACTGCCTGTGAATCAAGACTTTTTTTCATCTTTTTGTTGCATATGATCTTGGGGGCTCATAATGAGCGCTGTGTCAGTTGTATATCATGGACATATGGAATAGTATTTTCCTCGACCCCTTACTCTGTATATTTGAATACTGGGCATCAGGCGCTTTCACTGATTCATCCATGTCAGTGTGCTTTTATTATTTTTTTATTTTTTCTTGGTCCTATGGGGACGCATTTGGAGGAGGGTGGTTGTGCAGGTGTGTGAGACTTTTCTCTTGAGTTAATGGTATGGAATACAGACATGTTGGTTATGTTTTTTGACATGCATTGAGAATTTGCCTGCGCCCTCTTTATCTCTAGTGTTTCTTGCTCAGGACGGCATTCGGTTGCCATGGTGATGGGTGGGTCACTTTGGGGTGCTGGTTTGCTGACGTCATCTGATTGAGACGGCGTCTGTGCAGCATGGGTAGTTTGACACACTAATTGGGGAGTAGTGTTTTTATTATATATATGTATGTTCTTCATTGTATTTTTGTATCCTGATGAAAGTCCGCGGATAGCGGACTGAAACGTTGAATTTCCACAATAAATTGTTACATTTGGAAAGACCGAGAGTGCCGCTATTCCTCTATCTCTATATTTGCTGAGTGGGCACCGGGCACGGCATTTTTCTATTTTTGGAGTGCAGGAGTGATCGTTCGTTATATATATATATATATATTATTGCCTCCCCCATTGATAACGTACCTTTTTCCCCATTATTAAATTCAGGAATACAAGACACCCTTCGGGATTTATAGGCTTCAACCAAACAGATACCAATTTTAGTCCCCCCAACCTATTTAAAATAGGGACACTGTACTTTCTAGATATCTACAACATTTACAACGACTCATATGCTCACACATGCTTAATATTCCATCACTTATTTTTCCCATATATAGTCCCTCGATTCATCACATCTAAAAGACAACTCATTTTAAACTGCCCCCCCCTTTAGACAGTGGTCACGTTGGTACTGTCTGATGCTCGCATTTATGCTACACAATATGCCTTACTATGGAGTTAATACAAGTAAAGTACGATGCCCTGCAATGTTGCACTGTTTAATACAATTTACATAAATTTTAATCGCCGTTTACTATGAATTCCCAATGTGCGCACGCGCACTAGCCTGGCTGACGGCCTGTGATGTCTGCGCAGTATGGCATAGGTGGCATCACGTATCCGGAAGCCAGGAATCAAAATACATCATGGCAAAGCACCCCTGGGAGTTGCCACATGACCAGAACCCTGGAAGAAGAAAAAAGAAGGGGAAAAGAAGAAACCTGTTTAGAAGAACCAGGAGGTAAAGCCTAACAACACCAGTACAAGAGAGGATAAACTGGGATCATAACCATTTCTCATTCTGCAGATTTCCACACTATTTTATGGACATTTAATACTTCCTGATGAAGGCCTTGGTGGCCAAAACGCATCTCAGCGATATATATGTCCAACCTTTAATTTTTTTATTAATAAATTCACATTTTAACCCTTTATTGGCCGGCTGTGCTTCCACTTCCTGCACATTACACTTTGAAGCTACCCATGAATGGAGGATTTGTGATCCAAGGGGTCAGAATATTCACTACAGAAGCAGCTGATGCCCTTAAAGATACTGAGCTCCTATAATTGGTGAGTGTTGCTCCTACTGTCTCCACCACGTGATATACGGTATTCTACTATGGGAGCGCCGTCTCCATATTCCTCTTATCTCTCCTAAGTGACCTACACCAAAAAAGAAGGGCAACGCCACCCTCTATTTCACCAGAGGCCCATAATCCTAGAGCCAGGACCAAGTGTGGCTCTAATAAATGTGAGTTCCTGCCTTTACTTAGGAGGAGGGAAACTGAATTGTTTACTATTCTGCACTATTGGTCTATTTCTTGTTTCTGTTCTCTTTGAGAGACGTCAAGGGACGTGACCGCAAGCACTTTCCGGCCCTCAGGAAGATCCCCTGACTTATGAGTATACCCAAACAACTCTACTACCACTTTTTTTAACCATTTGCATTATGCACTTTCAATAAACTTTTTTTTTCCCCCACGCCATTGATGCCATCACGGTTGCCTTATTGACTATATCTTGCACAGGCTATTTTATAGCCATTAGAAGAAGAAAAGGAACCTTCAGCATCTGTTCGAACCACCAACAGGCAAGCTGGAAAACCAGTATTGGCACTTGAATCGCCACGATCAGAATGATGAGAAATCAATGTATTAAAAGTAAAAACTTTTATTCCTAATAAAATATTGCAAAGATGCGTTTCATCTAGTGCTAGACTTTCTCAAGGGCAGTAGTAATACACAATGAATCAAAATAAAAATGATTATCATTTTTATTTTGATTCATTGTGTATTACTACTGCCCTTGAGAAAGTCTAGCAATCGACAAAATGCATTGGGCTTTTATCTTTGCGATATTTTATTTGGAATAAAAGTGTAGCGCTCACTCCCGGAGGAGCCGCTGAAATTGAACCTCGGGTCAGTCTCCCCGCACTAGGGAATAAATATACTCCAGCACCGTTGTGGATTTTATAAATTATATAGTTTACTTGAATAAATGGCATATAATGAATGACACGGTTTTCGTATATACAGTTGTGTTCAAAATTATTCAACCCCCAATCCTGTAAAGGGTTTTAGGGAATTTTGTGTACATTTGTAATTGTATTCAGAATGAAATCCTACAAGGACTTTTTAAAGAACCATATGCAACTAAAATGACATCAATTGGTTTTGTAATACAGTAGTAAATGTTTCTTTTGTGAATTCTTCATTGACACAATTATTCAACCCCTTAAAGACTACCACTCTGAAGAACAGAGGTTCATTCAAGTGTTTTCAATCAGGTATTGAAAACACCTGTGGATGTCACGGAGCAGCAATAAAGCATAATAAGCACCAATTAGGCAGCTTTAAAATGACTGTGATACTCAGCTCCTTCTAGACATTTACTGGTGTGGTTACAAACATAGTGAAGTCAAGAGAATGGTCCAGGAAGACACAGAGAAGAGGTGATTACTCTTCACAGGAAGGGCAATGGCTATAAGAAGATTGCAAAGATGTTAAACATACCAAGAGAGACCATAGGAAGCATCATTCGCAAATTCAAGGCAAAGGGCACTGTTGAAACGCTATCTGGTCGTGGCAGAAAGAAGATGCTGACTTCGACTGCTGTGCGCTACCTGAAGCGTAGAGTGGAGAAAAGTCCCCGTGTGACTGCTGAGGAACTGAGAAAAGATTTGTCAGATGTGGGTACTGAAGTTTCAGCTCAGACAATACGGCGCACACTGCGTAATGAAGGCCTCCATGCCAGAACTCCCAGGCGCACCCCCTTGCTGTCTCCAAAGAATAAGAAGAGTCGACTGCAGTATGCCAAAAGTCATGTGGACAAACCACAGAAGTTTTGGGATAGTGTTCTGTGGACTGATGAAACAAAATTAGAACTGTTTGGGCCCATGGATCAACGCTATGTTTGGAGGAGAAAAACAAGGCCTATGAAGAAAAGAACACCTTGCCTACTGTGAAGCATGGCGGGGGGTCAATCATGCTTTGGGGCTGTTTTGCTTCTGTAGGTACAGGGAAGCTTCAGCGTGTGCAAGGTACCATGAATTCTCTTCAGTACCAGGAGATATTGGATGACAATGTGATGCAGTCCATCACAAACCTGAGGTTTGGGAGACGTTGGACCTTTCAACAGGACAATGATCCAAGCATACCTCCAAGTCCACTAGAGCATGGTTGCAGATTAAGGCTGGAACATTTTGGAGTAGCCATCGCAGTCACCTGACTTAAATTGATTGAGAACCTCTGGTGGGACTTAAAGAAAGCAGTTGCAGTGCGCAAGCCTAAGAATGTGACTGAACTGGAGGCTTTTGCCCATGACGAATGGGCGAAGGTATCCGTAGATCGCTGCAAGACACTTGTGTCAAGCTATGCTTCACATTTAAAAGCTGTTATAACTGTAAAAGGATGTTGTACTAAGTACTAAGATTGAATGTCACTTGGGGGTTGAATAAAACTGATAATGATGTGAGCACAGAAAAGACATTTGTGGTTATTTCATTATAAATGTTATGTTATATTTGTCTGACCTACATGTGCCTCTTTGATTTAATTGTAAGCAAGATGACTGAATGATCAAAATCAATCTCAAACTGGCCAAAACACTCAATTTCAGTGGGGGTTGAATAATTTTGAACACAACTGTATATCTACAGTACTTCGTAATGCGGTAAACGCGCAGCGGAAAAGAAATACGAGGTTTCGTAATTTGAGAAAACGCGCAGCGGAAAAGAAATACGAGGTTTCGTAATTCGAGAAAACGCGCAGCGGAAAAGAAATAATGAAACGTATCTTTAACCCCTTCTGTGATTGGGAATGAGTCCTGCACAGGTTAAGTCCCGGAATGTAAGTGTGTGTTTGTGTTGCGGTACCCGGGTACTATTCAACTGGCCAGTGAATTGCTTAAGAGATGTCTTCGACTAGTCAAGTTGGGGCCCTGTGGGTTTTGGAAACAAACAGCAGCGTGCTTTACTTGAGTTTTACAACAGCCTGGAAGGCCTCTCACCCATCCGCCAGATACTTGAGGCTCCGCTGACCCAGGACGTCTCTCCGCTCGATATTGACTGGGGTTACTTGCTTCTGGATCCGCTGTCTGGCTTTCTTCACCGGCCTCGACTTGTCCAGCTTACCGCCTGCTCTCCCTGTCTGATCGATCTGCGGTACTCCTCACTCGGGGTCCTCCGCTTCCTCTCCCAGCCGCTTGGGTAATCTGGTGGATCACTGGGTCTTCTTCGGGAATACTGATAACCCAATCTGTGTCTCTGTTAGGCCGCACCTGCGCTCCGGCCTGGTCACTGTTACTCTCTGCAGCACTGTGTCTTGTCTCTCTCACTCCCTGGCGCGCTCTGCCAGCTCTCCACGAGGCTCAGGATGTAAGGGTCCTGTGTCCCACCCACTTCCTGTGTCCGTTCCCAAAGCATGCCGGGAAATATAGTCCCAATGTAATATTCAGTGTCTCACATTTCGCTTGTCTCCCTCCGGTGGCCAAAAATAGGTACTGCCACAATAAGGTTTTAAACACAGCGCTACACTCTCCCCCTCCTAGAACTCTTGGGTCTCTCCAAGGAGGTGCAACAGTTACATTACATTTCAACACAGTTTAGGCAACATATACAGGTTCAGCAGTAAGCATACAGTGGGTTAGATACACTTCCTCAAGTTG